>CAOKZL010001482.1:0-717197 GCA_948472985.1 Iguana delicatissima | reverse complement strand
TATGATATAAGGAGACTGAATAAGTTGAAGCAGTTTTTCAGGGTCCCAAAATGCTGTGCTTTTAAAGCATCCTCCAGATGGATGGATACCCACAATGAGTCCCTGGATGGAGGATATATCAAGGAAGCTGGTGCAGTATGTGGGGTTGACTTTGCAACTTTGCATGCCCTTGACCATGCACTTAGATTCCTTATCACTCCATTGTGGGCTGCTTATTCTGTTGCTTTCATGTCCTCACTGCTTTTCTCTGCATCGACATTAGGACTTGAGCTTGTGCAGCAACTCCAGAGGGAAAACTTGAAGGCAAGATAATTATAACCACCTGAATGAAAAATGGAGGAAAGAGATTAGATGATCATGCAGGACACTCTTCAACCTAAGATGATGATGATGATGATGATGTTGATGATGATGATGATCTTTATTTCTATAATTTATTTCTATAATTAAAAACTGTATAATTAAAAATTGTAATATACAAAAGTTAAAACATAGATTAAACATCAGTAATAACTAAAACAATGTTAAAATACATATTAAAAACAACATACAAAAAGCAATTAAATAGCAATTAAAATAACCAGGACCATTCTATATATAGATTACATATTAAATGCCTACTGGAATAGGAATGTCTTTAACTTTTCCTGAAGGTAGGCAGAAAGAATGCCAGTCAAACCTCTTTGGGGAGGAAGTTCCAGAGCCTGGGGGCAGCCATGGGGAAGGCCCTCTCCTGTGTTCCTATCAAATGCGTCTGTGACGATAGTGGGACAGAGAGAAAGGTCTCTCCAGCAGATCTCAATGCCCAGGCTGGTTCGTAGGGGAAGATATGATCCTTCAGACAACCTGGACCTGAGCCGCATAGAGCTTTAAAGGTCATCACCAGCACTTTGAATTGTGCCAGGAAACAGATCAGCAGCCGTGGAGCTGTTGCAGCAAGGGTGTTGTATGATTCCTGTAACCAGCTCCAGTCAGCAACCTGGCTACAGTTCTCTGGACCAGCTGAAGTTTCCGAACACTCTTCAAATGCAGCCCCATGGAGAAAGCGTTACAATAATCCAACTGGAATGTAACCAAGGCATGTGTTACCATGGCCAGGTCTGACATCTCAAGGAACTGGTGCAGCTGGTGCACAAGCCTTAATTGTGCAAATGCAGTCCTGGCTAAGGTTGAGATCTGGGCTTCCAGGCTCAGAGTTGAATCCAGGAGCACTCCCAAACTGCGAACCTGCATCTTCAGAGAGAGTGTAATCCCATCTAACACAGGTTGAATCCTTATTGAGAGGAGTAGACAAACTCAAGCCATGTTCTGCAGAAGGCTTCATCATTTGTACTGTTATTACATGCCTTCAAGTCAATTTTGACTGACAGTATTCCCACCCTAGGCTTCTCTTGGCAAGTTTTATTCATTTGTCATTGTCATACTTTGAGGTTAGTTTCCATGCTTGATTGGGAATTCACACTCTGGTGTCTCAGACTTCTTACCCTACGCTCACACTCCAACACTGTGCTCCCTCTAGTCCGGTGTATGTGTACACAAGGCTTTATGCGATTACCTCTTTGGACAACATTTCCTTACACAGCTCAGCCAACATTACCAGTTGGAGTCCCAAAGAGTAATCTTCCCATGCTATGTGTGCTTTTATGTTTGTGTCTAGGCATCAGAGGAAACTTGAGTTCACTCTTTATCAGCCAACAGCTGATTTCATTTCCTATTTCTCCCCTTCCCTCCCTCCTTCCCCTTCTTTCTCCCATTGATCATGTGTCACATTCAGTCTCATGCAACATTGCAGAAACTGATTTTCAGCCATTCCCACTCAACTTTTTAAAAAGAAATTTGGGAGTTATAGTCAAAGTGCTAAAACGCTTTAGCCATAATTTACTTGTTACACCATAGAATCATTTTGTTGTAGTGCTAACAATCTTCTTTCCCTCATCTGAGCACTATTGATTTTGTGTCCTGGAAACAATGGCTGTGCTTACTTGATCCCAGGAGAGTACAAACACATGGATAAGTAGAGATACAGTTCATTTTGAAATGTACTGAGTTAATTTAAACCAGTCAGGAGAGTGGGAATAAGACGGTAATTCTGGGATCCCCTAGGATATATTTCAGAATGAAGAAAATTTCACGTGGATCTCCACAATAAGACTGGTTTGGACAAAGACAAAAACTGAGGCCCTTTCCACACAGGGTAAAAAAAACGGCTTAGGGCGACCTCATCTGGAGGTCGTCCACACCGTGGGGTGCGCTAGGGCAGTTTGAAAAGTGGAGGTTCCACACCTCAAACTGCCCTAGTGCGGCTGCAAGGGGCTGGCGCGGCGCGTTTTTTAAAAACCACATTTCATGTGGTTTTTAAAAAACGCGAGCGCGCTGACCCGTTGCAGTGCCCCGTTTGAAACTGCAGGGACGTGCTAGCGCATCCCTGCAGAGCTGCCCGGGGGCGGGCTTCTGGCTGGCGCGCTGCCCTGATTGGCAGAGCACCGCCAGAAGTCGCCGGCCGCCATTTTGGGCGCTGCCAAACGCCGCCGAAATTCGCCAGCGTGTGGAGCAGCGAACGCGCGCTCCCCTCAGGGACGGAGCAACCCGTTTTCAGGTAAGATCCGTCCCTGCGTGCGCTGTCCCGTTTCCCCGTCCCCCGTGTGGAAAGGGCCTAAGACTTCCAGAGACTTTCTTTGTTCATCAGTAGGCAGAGTAAAGTTCTCCTGCTTCTTCAGTAGACCCCAAATATGCCACCTAAGGACAGCTGCCTCTGCCTAATGAGAGGGCAGGCCCTGACCAACAGATAAGCTAGATTTCACAATTGTAATACTCGTTCTTTCGAGTGGGGTTCATCCCCTCATACGCACCTGCCACGAAAAACATGACACAGGCTGCATAGGTAAAATAAGTGCCCCATTTCCTGATGTGCTCATCCATTTCTGTTTTCTTTTCATGGACGTAGATTTCAAAGATCACGAGAGAAACCAGTGCACAAATTCCTGCAAGATACAGTGGAGACAGTTGGGTGTCTGCCTGGATGTTTCAACACCAGTGCATTTGGCTTAATTTGTTAGCTGCCTTCAGTTCTGGTTTTGAAGAAAAAACGGGGTTGCAAGAATATCCTCACCACCAATACCAACACCACCAACCCCAATAACAACAACAACAAATGTTCCATTCTGTTGTTTTTTTTAATTGCCCAGAATGGGCAGAGTTTTCATGATCTTATGAATCGAAGATTCTGAGGCATTGTGCAAAACAAAAATAGCCAATGATTTGATCTCAGTTCCTTCATTTCATTTTTGACAAGGACTTATCAACAGTCACAAATGTCTTCACATTGGGGATGGAGAACAACTGACATTTACAAAATTTGGGTATGGAGAAAAAACGAAGCTGATAGATGACTGAGGTGTAAGACAGAAATGGGGCTGCAGGCAGTGGGAAACCCCAGGGCCAGTCTTTTTTTGCCCCAAATGGTCAATAATGCCCCCAAACATTTTTGGGCTGAGTTCTACCACACTCATGCCATGCTACCACATTTTGAGTAATGCTTTTTAGGCCTTTCTTCAATCTGTTCTTGTTATTGTTGTGTACTCTCAACTTCACCCTGACTTACAGTGGCTGTGTCATGGGGTTTTCTTTGCAAGATTTCTTCAGGAGGTTTGTCCTTGCCTTCTTCTAAGGCTGAGAGTCTTGCCTAAGGTCACCTGGTGGGTTTCCATAGCTTAGTGGGTATACAAATCCTGATCTCTGGGAGCCCTAGTCTTAAGCCATTTCCGCACTCTACCTGATCCCAGTGGCATCCCATGGAGATCCCAGTAGAACCTCTTCCAGGAGGGGAGGAGAACAGGAGCGCTTCCCTCCACACCAGCTACCTGCAGAAATGGAGAAGGTTCAATGGCCATGCCTTTTCCTTCCACAGTGCAGCTGGGCACTGTCCAGGTTCTGCTGGGCAGGAAGCATGGTCATCATGCTTCCTGACTCGCCATAGCTCAGGTAAGTGTGGGAAGGTGGCAGGAAGGATGTGCAATTGCTGGTCATTGATGGGTAAAATCTTTCAATGATTTGCAGTGTGATCGCACTGCCTGGGGATGGGAAAAACGGTGCACAAACAACGTTGTGCACAAGTGTCATCTGGGTCATGTTTTTCTCCCGTCCCCAGTATGGGACCATGACATCCTGCAGAAAGGGCCTAACACTCACACTGCTACACCAAGCATAGACAGGCCTCTTATTTTTCCAAAACAAGAAATGATCACAGCAGGTAGCATAGTCACTTCCTAGTTTCCGAAAAGATCTGCCTAGGCATACAAAGGTGACAGGGAATGAATGTGTCTGAAAATGCAGTGAAAGGTCAGTAACAGTTTTAAGGCTTTGTTGTTGTTGTTATTATTCTTGTTTGTTCCTTCAAGTTGTTTCTGACTTACGATGACCCTTATTTGAACCTATCATGGGGTTTTCTGGGACGGAGGGAGTGTGATGGGCCCAAGGCCACTTAGTGGGTTTCTGTGGCCGAGCAGGGAATCAAACCCTGCTCTCTAGGGTTATAGTCCAGCTCTCAAACCACTATGCCATACTGGTGAGCACGAATGGCCATTATGGGGTAGGGCATTTTTTTCATCCTCCTAATTTAGTGGGTTCTCATGGGTGACAATGGGAAGGATGTGCAGACCTCCAGGGTCCCATAAAAAACCAACTCGGGACCAATCCTTGATGTGCCCACTTCTACATTAAGGTGCCACAAAATCTTTTGTTTTGCTGCAGTAGAGGAACAACTGTGAAAACCAGAATTGATAGAATCTTCCATGCACATCCAAACCTTCAACTGCTTCCCTCTTAAAAGTCTGGGCTGGGGTCGCTTTGTATTCAGCCACGTTAGCACTGATTAAGGTTACTCTCTTTCTTTGTTTGAAAGGCTCCTCATCCTTAATGCCAATAAGATAAGCAGGCAGAACATGGTCATCTCCATGTTTGGTATAACTCTCTCTACTGGATTTGGCCAATATATATATAGGCACAGAGAAGGGGAATAGTTATGGTGTAGCAAAATGTGAGCATTGCCCCCCAATTTTCTCTCATTCCAATCACTTAAAACTTTATTGAGCATTTAGAAATAGAGTTTAGGCACCCAAAGAAAAGGGGCAGACATAGTTATCCCACTGTATCAGACCACAAATGTTTCTGCAAATGAATGATGACCTAAATCCTGTTTTTCTCTTCTTCCTCAGAGCCTGCTGTGCTGTGAATGCAACCAAGATAAAAATCTGACCAGATTTGTGCACTCTTTTGGTGATACCTGCAATGATGCTGAGGATGGAAGTCACCAATGCATTTAGAAGAAAGGGGAAGTTGAAGGTGATGATCATGTCCCATGGCACCGTGGACATCAGAGCTGTGGTGGACAGCAGGAAAGCAAATACCATGAAGGCTCGGGTGAAACTCAGGGACACTAGAAGAAAAGGCAAAGCAAATATATGACCAAAGTGATCAAGATTAACTTTAACTGGAAAAGCCTAATCAACAAACTCATCAGTTTATCGTCTCATAGAAATACTAATATTTCTGTATTTATTAAGATATTTATTTGCCTTTATTGATTCAGTTACTAAGCTATTGCAGAAAGATCCTAAATTCTTCAATTAAAGCAGAAGTGGACAACGTCTGGCCTGCTAGTTACAGGCAGCTCTAGGGCATCAGTTTTCCGGATGTATATATTTATTCAATTTGACACAAACAGGCAAACAAAGGCAATTTCTGTATGTTACCTTGCTCTGTCTTCTTCCAGTTGCAATCCCTTCAGTGCCTTTGGCCGGAAGGGAGCATGATGGGAATGCTCCCCTCCACACCCGACTGGCTCCATGCCTCTTCTTTCCACAATGTAGCTGGGTTCTTTCCATGCTGCGTTGGAGCAGGAAGCACCTCCATCACACTTCCTACCCTTCTGGATGGCAGGCAAGTATGGGAGTATCGCATGATCAGGGGCCACTGACAGACAAACTCCATCAATGATTTAACCCGCAATCGCGCTAGCTGGTGACAGGAGAAGGACGGGACCACGATGACATCATACAGAAGTGTCATTGTGGTCCCTCTCCTCCATGTCCCCATGCTGGGATGCAGCCATCATGTGGAAAGGGCCAAAATAATTTCCAACAGCAAAAGAAAGAAACAAAAGTAAAAGGAGCAAACTATACATACACTATGTACACATGTATCTAAAGCTAAAACTGAACTAAGCCTGACTGAACTAAACCAAGACTAAGAGGGAAAAGCAAAGCACATTGCTAAAAGACTAATCTGTTACCACAAATGCATTCTTAACTACACTAACTAGAACACAAAAGAACTCTGACACCCACACACGCAGTGTAATAAAAAGGAAAAATGATTAATATCCAGTGTCTTATTCTACCATTGCAGATCTATGTACATTCAACTCGCTAAACTTACTAATAATCATAACCACAGATTATCACATCATTAGTTTTTTTATTGTTCAAAATCCTTAAACCTCAGTATTGTGACAATTGAGCCCCACACCAGTCTCCCAAAGCTTTGCAATAACCTTGAAAAATTTTCAGTAGTATTTTGGACCAGTTTTTACCCCAAAACCATGCAGAAAGACCTCTCCTAAAAATTTGTGAAAACACACACACACACACTAAAAAAACCTCACAGGTACCCAAGAACCCTCAACTGCAAACAAATACCTCCATTTCCCTCCAGAGTCCTTCTCAAAATAGCATCAGAAAGTGATGCCACATCATTCTATTTCACTTTATTTGTTCACTTCCTAGCACCATTTTATTTTGTTTTGTTTTATTTTAATTTTAATAAGGTGACAGGAGGTAACATGACATCACTTCCAGTTACCATTTTGAGAAGAACTGTGGAAGACAATAGAAGTGTATGGGCCTGTTTGGGTGGGGATGTGGCCCGTGTGGGTGGGACCTGGGGAGAAATTGCAAGAAAATGATTGCAAAAAACACAATAATGCATTTATCATGTTGCTGTTCCATGTAGTGCAGGAGTGCAGAACCATTTTGGCCTTGCTGTCTGGTGTTGATAGGCGATAGATGGATGGATGGACAGAGAAATAGACAGATAGACAGACAGATAGATATATGGGTAGATAGATAGATAATTTGGATTTGTAGTCCCAACCAGAGCAGAGTCATTGAACTAGCTATTGAATGTTGTAAGTATGCTATTTACACTTGGGCAATTTTTTGGTAATAGATTTTAAAAGTAAAGTAGGAATAATCTCTTAGTGGTTCCTTTGGACCACAGTCATCATCTTATATTTTTGGTGGGGTCATCAGTGCTATTCAGGAAAACTCATTCTACATGATATTGCAAAGGTTGGTGGGCAGACAATTGATTTGATCATGTGTTGCTGCTAATCTTTTTCTATTTTGCAACAAACTGAATTTCATTTCCTCCCTCTTCCTTCCCTCCCTCTCTTTAGAAAAAATAATATTTCCCAATATGCAGTCATATTCATTTCAAAGTCTATTATCATTTAGTAATGAAAACAACCCTGCCAATTTTCATTCTGTCCCCTTTTAACATACCATCAAAGGTTTCCAAAAGGTAGCATCCAAATTTATTGGAACAAGTGGTCCAAAGGCCAACAATGAGGAAATCTATGTTAGAATAATAGGCAGTCCAGCTGGGAGACAGAACAGCAATCAGGATCAATCCAAAATTAATGAAGGCTAGAACAATACTTAAGATCCTATATGGAACCATTGAGCTGAATTAAGGGATAGTCTTCTTCTCTTGTGCGTCCTTTAAAGCCAATTCTGTGAGCTTGGGCAATCATGTGAATGCCTTCTCAGAAACCTTAATAGTGGCCTAAGAAGGGGCAGAGGAAGAGCAGGGAAGATTTGAAGCAGGAGGGGTTCAGAAGCATCGAGAATATCCCGTTCCGGTTGAAAGTGTGACAGTTTTGTTAGCCCTCGTACAGCCCGGGATTCCAACTGTCACGGAATTTCTGTTCTTCTCCTGGAACATAACTACACGGAACAGCCATCCAGAGCTGAGTAAAGAGGCCAGGCCATTGCTTTTTGATTACTAACTGATAGAAGCATTTAAAAAAAAAATATAGGGATTAGCTCAGTAATTCTGTCATAAAGCCTTATATGGCTCCAAGTTGTTTGATGTGATAGATGATGGCTAAGAAGTCGATGAGCAGTTGATTGTGCCAGAAACAGAGCCAGTGATAGACCAAACTACCTTGGAAACACCCCCCTCAAGTGAAAAACATGCTGAGTGAGACAGAGTTGCTGCAACCTGTGCCAGTGGGAGAGGGGACCGGAAATGATTTAGAGCAGTGGTTCTCAACCTGTGGGTCCCCAGATGTTTGTGGACTTCAGCTCCCAGAAGCCCTGAGCTTCTGGGAGGCTGGGGCTTCTGGGAGCTGAAGTCCACAAACATCTGGGGACCCACAGGTTGAGAACCACTGATTTAGAGGAACTAGATCCGCCTTTGCCCTCCAGCTGCCAATCACGGAGGAGACAGAAATGAGCAGCTCAGAGGGAAGTCGTTTCGGCAAGATTGAGTAAACAGAACAATGATGAGTAACACTTGTTTTTGTCAACATATAAGTCAGTCAGCATGGCTTGCTGTTTGTTTGTGGCAAACGGCTACTCAAGCTCCCATGACCCTTGTGTTATGGCTTTCTTGACGCTTTTGGACTGACCCTTCTGGACTTCTTGGATTTGACTTTGACTTCAGCTTGGCTCAGCAACTCTACTTGTTTGTTTGCATTTGGACACCTCCCACTGCCTCCTCCTCTTAGGCAAGTACTATTGCCTTCCTTCCCTTGCTGGCAGAAAGGCATGGGCAGGGAGTTGAACTCTGACATTTGAAGAGCTGTATCTTCCCACAAGAGCCTGCCCGAGCTGTACAATCTTCAGATGTTGTTGGACCACAAATGACATAATGCTTCACCATTGGCTATGCTGTTTGGGGTTGATAAGAACTGGAGTCTAAAAATATTCACAGGACCAAAGTTTTCCTCATTTTATTTTATTTATTTACTTATTTTTTAAAAAAACAAAACTGGAAAATGCTACCTTAAAGATGAAGTTCATGGAGTTTCTGTATCCAGCTGCTAGACTGAAGGTCTACTGTACAGTATTAAAATTTGGTCTGCTTGGCTCTGAATAGTGATACCACCCAATATTAAATTATAACAAATACGAAAGAGTGTTTGGCAATATCAGTATTCAGAGCCTATTTGCTTGCAGTCCTGTTTAGTGACTTTCAAAAGTAGACAAACTGATCTAACAATAAAGTGTTATGGTGATCTTCTCCTGTACCTCCTTGATGTAAACACTAGCTGTTCCCTCCAACCAAGGCATTATGAACTACACCCCCAAAACTTTTTGGGAGGCTTTTCATGTATCTTTCAACACCTGTGAGCTACTGAGCAGAGTCAGTTCTCACTGAGCTGTTCCGGGATGAAGAGGAGCAATGGCAGCTGGTAACTACCACATCGGTGTTGGGAGGGGATCAATTCCAGGTTCTGGTTACCTCTCAAGGAGCCATCCAAGGTGCCGATCCTATTTAGGAACAGGTTCAGCCCTTTGGAGAGCTCCATTAAAGCCTAAATGAAAACCTGGGGTAGATTTACTGTCCCAATAACATGGGAGTCACCAGCCATCGTGGTAGAAGAGTTACTTTAAAGCTTTTTGGGGGAGTGGAAGATTTCTTGAATTTCTGAAAGCTCTTCTGAGAATACTCATATTTCATTCTTGAGCCTTGGTAGCCCTATCTGGGATACAGTCATCTCAGAACTTTCTGTCATAGGACTGCATTAAAAGGACCTAGTTAACTGTCTCTCTTTCTCCCTCTGACACCTACCTCTCCTCCTATATATAGCAACACAACACAGCTCAGAAATATGACTTTTTAGGAACACAGTTTTCAAAATCCCATAGCAAGTATAATCTCTGGCCATGCTGGATTGGAGATATTGAGAGTTGTACTAAAATAAAATAAAATAAAATAAAATAAAATAAAATAAAATAAAATCCAAATTCTGAAAATAACTGGAGACAGGGAGAGAGAGATACGCTGGAGGAGATTCTAATGCTCTACATTGGAGGAAATTTTAACAACAAGAACACAAAAGCATTTTTGTCAGTAAAGAAATATTTAATAGAAACCAACAGATTTGGGTGGGCAGTGAGGAGGGAACCACTATCTATGCATCTAAATTATGTCTAAAGAAATATATTTAGTGAATGGAGGTTTAATCAAAGGAAAAAGAGTTTTTGCCAGTAAGAAGTATTTCATGGAGTTCTGAAAAATATGAAGAAATGTGCTCCCCAGTATTGCACAGCAGCACAAAAGAAAGAAAGGTTTATGCAGTTATGCCAAAATCACTGCAGAAATCTGAAACCTTCTTCCATTGGAGATACCCTCTCAAATGAGTCCCTTGGTATAGTACTTCTCAGAGAAGCTGGTATAGCCTGTGAGCTGCCTTGCACAAGGGTTGATTCAGCAATGTAAGCATGTCCATGGTCAATACAGATTCTGGCAACTGGAGCTCTTTTTGCTCAAAGGATGGAAGGCTGGGAGACTTTTAATACATGTGGAAAGTCTTCGTGGCTGGGGGTATCTCGATCCACATGAGTGGTAGATGCCCCTGTCCCCCAGAGTGACAACTTGTAGGTCACAAGGTTGTAAATTCCTAGAAGAGAGAGTGATGGGAATAGGTTAGAGGAACACATGCACCATCCTCTCTTGACATCAACTGGTTTAATAGGAACAGGCAAAGTATCAGAGCTTGGCTTGACATAACCACATCCCAAGCTTAGAAAAGTGAGCCTATGAGGACCCTGTTGGGCTGGGGCATTTTTAGAGCTGCAGAAAAGAAGAGGACTAGGCTCCACGTGCTTATAGATGGACCAGATTTTATTCTGTCCTCCAAAAAAGGAAGTTTCCCAGTCTCTGGCCACACCCCAAGAAGAATTTATGGTTACACCATGCTGGGGAATTTAAAAAGATTGCAAGACCGGTGTTGATCCCAGAGCTTGGGAAAGTGAACCATTTAGACTTTACCTCCCTCATATTTTTTCCCAAGTAAGCACAATTGAGAAATTCACAGAGCTGAAAAAATAATTTTAATAAGCTCTGGGTGATCCACAGTGGGTTGCACTGATTCACGGCAGGTGTTAGAGAGAGAGCAACAGGGAGAAAGTGGAAGGGCCATGTTAATAGCATCTGGTGGCTTCCTTGTTGATGGGGTAGTGAATCTATTTAGTGTTTACTGGGGTATCCAAGGTGCTGAATATAGCTGAGGGATAAAATTCAGAACCTCAGGTAGCTCCTCAAAGTTTACATCAAAACCTGGAGCAGATTCACCACCACCACCATCAGCCACTACAGTATAGAAAGAGATACAGACAATCAAGCAATAGCCAATAGCACATTCTATTTGTAGCAGAATTTCATCCAGCATCTCCTAGTATGGTTAGGCACCAGAGGGCTTTGGCTGAGAATTCCAAATACCCCTCTGCAAACTGCAAATCCCAGGGTCCCAAAAGATGGAAGTATGGCAGCTAAAGGAAATCATAGTACTCTAACTGTTTAGTGTGAAAAATGTACCTGCCTGCCATGTATCTGTTAAATATAAGAAACCTGTTAGGGAGAGGGTAAGAAAGAAGACTTATGAATCCTAATATTGTACTAAAATGACTGAGCACACATGAATTCAAACCCAGGCTTTCAAAACTCAAGCACCCAGAGTCCTATTCTTGGATGGATAAATCTCTCTGTTTTGTTTTCTCTCACATTCACCTACTTCAGTTCTCAACTCTGTTATACCCTGAATATGAAGACATATAGAAATTTTGATCAATTCTCATTAAAAAAAATTGACACAGTTTTTCCCTTTCCTCACTTTCTACTAATGTGTGGCTGCACTCCTTTTTATGTTTTAAAGAGATTTTAGTAGTTTTGTGAAAAAATACAAAGACCTAACTATCAAGATTCAAATGGCAAAATTAATGTGGCTCTGGAAAAATGTAACCTTCAGATCAGTGCCAGGACTGATATTCGCTACTGAATGCTAGTGAATTTCAGTTCACTAGCATGGTTGTGTATGATGCTAGTGATGTAGCCCCGTAATTGTGAAGTTATGCATCATTGCCTCTGATGCAGGAACTTGGAAGTTGCTAATAAGGACTAAAATCTGGTTGAAATGATCACCACCACAATTCTCTTGTCCCATTGTCTAGAATGGTTGTGCTGAAACTATCTTCAAGGGCTGGTGCATTTTTTTGACAGACAAGTTAAACTTGCAAGAGCTATTTAATATTTCATCCTTAGATTGTCTCATTATGAGGTGGCTTTAGCGGTGCTGTGCCCAATTGACCACCCATGGATCAGATCTGACCCTGTGGACAGCTGGCGGCTTCTGTATCAATAAGGTGGTGAAACTGCTCCATATGTTAATCCAAAGTAAAGCCCTCCAAGGTACAGCAACCCATCCCCAATACAGGATCAGTCCCTTGGTCAATCCCTGTAAAATTTAGACTAAAGCCAGGGGCAGATTCACCCACCCCACAGACGCGGAAACTGTTTGCCCTGATCTGACCCCAAAAAAGCATTGGAGGGCAGGAGTGACCAACCAAGACAAGAAATTGATGTCCACCATAATAATTGTGAACCAGGTACATGTCTTCCACATACCCACCTGACACGAAGCACAGAATGAAGATGACACAGCTTAAGTAAAAAGCCCATTTCTTAGATGCATGTACAGACTTCTGATCAATCTTTATTTCAAATATTATCACAGCGAGTAGCACAAAGATCCCTAGGAGACATAAGGAAGAGACTTGCTGTTCTATTGTAGATAGGACAATAGAATCTTACAGTCCTGAAAAAGGCACCAGTTCTCAGCATCTGACCAGTAGATGCTATAGAGTCTTGTGTCAAGCAGCACTTTGAAGGCCATGACACTGCTTTTCAGTAATGTCGACATATATCAGTGGTAGGCTGGTGTGATATAGTAAGCAGAGGTTAGGACTTATTTTTCCCTTGGGTGTTGTGATATCTTGGAGAAATAGATGCGCAATTGAGGTTCAACAGCCTTGAAAACAGGGGTGAGCAAAGTGTAGTTCTGGACCATGTATGACCCCAAAGTCTGGGTTTTCAAGCTCTTGATACTTTTAGATTCCAAGGACCACAAGGGTGATACTGTGGGTCTTAGAAGCTGCATGTGGCTTACAGGTTGCACTATGCCCACTCTTTAAGTAGAGGAAGGTGTCTCCCTCAGGCAGCAGGTGCTGGAAGGCCTGTATCACTGCAAGATTAGTGGACAAAAAATATGTATCTTGCAATCTGTTTTGTGTGCTTCACCTTATACCCCATCTTAATTAGCTTGTTGTCCTCTGATATGGTCAAAGTCCAGAGTTAGAGTTTAGGGAAATAAGCTCAGAATCTCATTGGGGCACTTGTTATTGATATGTGCCTTCAAGATGTTTCTGATTTATGACCACTCTAAGGTGAACCTATCATGAGGTTTTTCTGGAGGCTGAATGTGTGGGATGTGCCCAAAGTCACCCATTGGGTTTCCATGGCTGCACAGGTAATCAACTGGTCTTCAAGGTTGTAGTCCAATGCTCACACCACTACACCATGATGACTCTCTTGGGTACCACAGTAGTGTAAAAACTGGCTGACATCCTGTTAGTGACATACATAGGCTTTGGAACCCTACGGTGGGTTGTTTGAGTGTTAGCCTACAACTCTGGAAGATCAGGCTCTGAATCCTTGCTCAGTCATGGAAACCCACAGGGTGGCTTGAGTTAAGTCAACTCTCTCAGATTGAGAGGAAGGCAATCACAAACCTATTCTGAATAAATCCTGCCAAGAAAACCCTGTGATTTTGTTGTCATAAGTAGGAGTATTGAACACAGATAACAAAAACAACAACAATAATGTAACTTACACCATTATATAGGTCCAATTTACACCTCTCAATCTTCTTTTTTCAAAGCTGAACAAGGGCAGCTCTCTAAGTTGTTTATCTTGGTTTCCAGAACTTTGATCATCTTGGTCGAGAACCACTGTTGTAAAAAAACTATCCAGGGTGGTGAATCTATGTTGGGAATAGGTTTCAGAACTTTGGATTGTTCCTTTAAAGTTGAGAATAAAGCTCACAATGGGTTCGCTACACCCCTGACATCCATAGTCACTGGAACCCATTGCCACTTTGTCCTTGTCTATGGCATGCTGTTGGATTGAGCATATATTGTATGAACTTCTTTTTCTGTTATGCTCAAACAGCAGTGATGGGCCCACAAAAGATGCCTGCCTGTACTTACAAAGTTTACAGTAATACCTGAAAGAAAACTGAAGATAGATGTCATCAGAGATTTGGGAACAAAGATGAAGTTGCAGTGAATGACATGGTCCCATTCCACTGACCATAGCAGAGCTATGACGGAAGCAAGGACACCTAATACCATGAAGCTTCGAGTGATGTCCAAGTAAACTTAAAAAAAAGAAAGAAAGAAAGAAAGAAAGAAAGGATACTGTGAACATTATTGCATATACTTTCAGGCTTTGATCTTCCATGTTCTATGGGTAAAGAGAGCATAGAGTTTAGGAATCTGGAGAAGATGTAGTCTCCAAATGCCACTTTGCTTTCATCACTTCATCCCATTGGTCCTTGACCAGGGTGTGTGGCAGGACTGAATCAATTCAGCTTAAGATGGCTGTTTCCCAGTTTGAGGAGGGAAATAACTTGATTTAATGCCAAGGTGGACAATTATGAGAGGTTAGGAGGTCACCTTAGCCTCCCAGGAGAATTTGGAGAGTCCATGTGCACCCCCTCACCCTGCAAAATTAATTGTCCCAAATGCCTTCCCAACATCCTCTAAGGGGTGAGGGTATTCTGTCCATTTTTTAAGTCTCTTGAGCCATTTTAGGCCCAGGGGAGGCCTTTTGTAAAAAACAGGAAGTCATTTCCAGTTTGCTTCTAATTTATCTGGGCCTAAAATGGCCTGGGGGGACCAAATGTGGTAAAAATGCCCCCCAATCTCCCTAGAGGGCTTAAGGGGCATTTTTATAAATCTTTTGACCCTTAGGGGACCTTGAGGGCCACAGAAATGGCCCTGGGGTCCACCTGCAGCTCACAGGTCAGACTTTGCCAAGCCCTGATTTAAAGAAAGCTCATGTGATTCAGTCCTAGGGGCAGTGTGTATGAATGGCTGTACCCCTCCATATGGCCACCTGAGACCCACCAGGGAGAGGTTTCTTCTGTGCCCTACCAGGGAGGGCAATACACTCTGTGGGGCCTCAGGTAGTGGGGCATTTTCCGACATGGCACAGCTATCATGGAATGCCCTCCCATCAGGGGTCAATTGGCAATCCCACTGAAAACTTGACTGTTCAGCAAAGTTTTTGGGCCTCATAGTATTTATCTCAGTTTCTAATGCACATGGCTTTAAATTGTTTTAATCTGTTGCTCAAGCTTCATATTTTTTAGTCAATTTACACTATTTTTGGTTTAAGCTTCTCTAATTTGGATGTACGAACTTCACCTGTATGCTTCCGTGAGATCTTTTGGTATAGGGTAGGGTAGAAATATCTTAACAATAATAATAAATCCTAAGGAATCCTGGACTTTGTAGTTTGATGAGGTATGAGAGCTCTCTGGCTGAGAATTTGAAATACTCCTCTATAAACTGCAAATCCCAGATGTCATGGCAGTTAAAATGGAATCATAGTGCTACAGCTGTACAGTCGCCCCTCCACATCTGCAGATTTTACTTTCATGGATTTGATTATTTATGAGGTTCTCCAACTTTCCCTCTTGGCAGCTCTTATCAGGCTTCATGAGCCTTTAAAAACCCACTCTTGGTCCTTCTCTTTTCCACCAGCAGTTGATTGGCCAGCTGAAGATGGTTCACCGCCCAATTTCTCAGCATCACAAACCCTCTCCCAATGCCCCCCACACACCCAAGGAAGAAAATGGGTGTGAGAGAGGAAGTGTAGGACCACCATGCCAACGATCCATCTTTCCCTCTTGTTTCCTTGACCTGGTTTGGACCCTGAATGCCCATTCTCCTCACCATGCCTTGGCCCGCTTCCCACATACACACACACACACACACACACACATTTTGATATTTGCAGTGTTTCCACTTTTGTGGGGGTCCTGTGCCCTTAATCCTGGTGCATGTGATAGATGGGCTGGTTGTAATTAGTAATGCTGCTACTACTGTCATGATTACTACTACTAATTATAATAAGGCTCCGTGAGTTACTGAATCTGCCCTGAATTTCAGCCTGTACTTCAGGAAATATCCAAAAGGGCTGAACCTATTTTGAGAACAGAGTTCACCACCTGGGAAGAATGTATTTCAGTTTTAGACTAAAATTCAGAGCAGATTCACTTGCCTGCTGGCATAGAAGCCACTGCTCCCATGTTTTTACTGTGAATATAGAGTCAAATGCACCACAAATAATGCTTAATGGAGTGGAACAGAAGCCGGGCACAGATAAACTATTCGAATACTCTTCCTGTTTGATAGATAGAGAAATTGGATGGAGGGGAGGCCACTGAACAAAATTCCTCTAGGCAGAGAAGAAATCTTCCAGCACTTTCTTAGGGATGGGGCTCACCATTACAAAGAGTGGCAGTATATCTTTTTGCCTTTTAATTAGTGTTTCGACTTTTGTACATCTCAGTTTTTTAACTATGTGTTCTTAAAGCTGTAAGCCACTTTGAGTCTTTTCAAGGAAAAAATCGGATATTGATAGTAATAATAGTAGTAGTAGTAGTAGTAGTAGTAGTAATTTTGTCTTCTGATTTCCTGTCCTTCTTTGCTATCCTCACCTCCAAGTAGCAGAAACAGTGACTGTCCTGGCAGGATGGTCACCATTTTGAATCCTTTGCAGTATCCTGAAGCACAGCTCAGAAGAAGTAGATTTTTGATCAGCAGATCCCAGAATTTCTCAGCCAGTGTAGGTCCTGGCCATGGGAGTTGCAGTTTTAAAAGAGTAACTTTTTCCATTTCTGCCCTGATTCTCAGTCATCATGGGGAAGAACAGAATGGGCAATCTGGCACAGTGGTGTTCCTTTTTCTATGTAGGAGCGATAGAGAGCCAGCATGGTGTAGTGAAGTGAGTGTTGAATTAGGACTTCAGGAGATCAGGTTCAGGTTCCCACTCAGCTATGGAAAAGCACTGGGTGACCTTGGGTAAGTCGTAGTCACTCAGCCTCAGATGAAGACAGTGGCAAGCCTCCCCGAATAGATGTTGCCAAGAAAACCCCTGGAATGCTACTAACATATGCCAAGTCAAGTTGAAGGAACATAACAACAACAAGGGAGGGGTATCACACTTACAGGGCTAACAGGAACAGGGGGAGATGGTATGCAATTTAGATACCTAGAAGGATCTGTCAGTTTCAGTTTCTGTCTTATTCTTTAAAGTTCTTTCCATTTCACATACAAAGAAATTGACACACATGGGTAAATGCTCATTCAACCAAGTCAAAACAGAATTCTCAGCCCTCCCTGGTAGATTTTCATTCCACCCCATATACCATACCGTCAGTGGAACGCATGGGATAGCATCCTTGTTTCCCTGAGCAGATAATCCAGAGTCCAGAATTATAGATATCGATGTTAGGGTTAAACAAAGTCCAGCCATGAGAAATGTGGGTAGCTAGAAGGAGCAGAACGTTAACAAGGGAAATGGCAAAGCTGATGAACCTATAGGGATTCATCGGGTCCAGTACAGCAGCTGGTTTCTCTTGGATTTCCCTTGCACTCGATCCGTTCTTTGTCTTAAAAACAAACTTAAATAACAGAGAAAAATAACCCTGGGGTGTGATCCAGAAGAATGTTTAGATCTTGTTGATGTCCAGCATGGTTCCTCTAGACTGGGACTCTCAACTGTCACGGAACTTCCACTCTGATGCTGGAACTTGCAGGGAAGGGTTGATAAGAAATGACTTATTCCTAAGCCACTGTTAAAGACAACAGATTATAGTTTGGCAAGGGCAGTAGGAATGATGGGAGTGGTAATCCCTCAAAGTGACATGTCCAAGCTGTACAGTGGATCATTGGCTTTCTGGTAGTTAATTAAGGTGATGGAGGGAAACTCTGGTCCTTTCTGCAGTTTACCTGCTGCCAAATCCATTCTGTTGGGGATCCAGGGAAAGCCTTTCCTGGGAGGGAACCTCTTCTGCTGCACTCCGTACCGGCTGCCTGTTGGACAGGAGGAAGCGTGATGGCTCTGCTTCTCCCTTCTGCAGCATAACCAGGCTGTGCTGGGGGAGGAAGCACAGCCATTTTGCTTCCTGTCATTCTGCACAACAGGTAAGTGTGGGAGGGTGGCAAGAGGACTCCACAATCACGTGTCATTGTTGGAGAAAACTGACAATGATTTAATCTGCAATTGCAAAGGGGTGACCACGGGATTGCCACAGAATCATGAAGATGTCATACAAAACCACTGTCACGATCCCATGGTGATCCCATGGCCATTGTGGGTTGGAGGTGGTGTGCAAAAAGGGCCATAGTGTTGTGAGCTAGCACTATGCATGCAGGACAATTTGTTTGCCATAGCATGGCAGATATATGTTGACAGTGGCAGAAGCGGAGTTCTGCATACAGTGATGTTGAATGCTTGCGGCTGTGCATTACACATGGCAATGGTGCATTGCACATGCTGACTGCACATTGTCCATTTCGCCTGTGAATTATGCATAGAAGTGGTGGGCTGCATTGGTGCATTGTGCATTCTAAAGGCCCTTCCCTAAATGGCAAACCTCAGGATTCCATAGCATTTTGAAAGTGGAATAATAGCACTATAACAGTCTAGTGAAGAAATGGCCTTGGTTAGCTCCAAATGTGAAAGAGCCACTGAATACACTGTTCAGTGGAGGGCCAACACTTAGGAAAATCCGATTGTTTCAGTGGTACTACTCTGCTTCAGACTCGCAATAGACTAAAGGCCATATTTTAGAAGATTCATTTAAAAGTAATGTTAATCCATAAAATACTGTACACTCTTTATTCACTCAATTCCTTATTTATGCATTTGCTTACTTTCCTCACTTCTTAGCAAGGCCAGTCACCTTGTCTTGCATGAAACCGATTCTTTAGCTTAGGGACAGTGCTAAGTCTTGGACCTCCATATTAAAAACTCTCTCACACAGGACCTTTCTGCCCTACACTGTTACAGTGCTATTATTCCACTTTCAAAATCCTGTGGAATTCTGGGCTTTGCAGTTTCCTAAGGCCAAAGAGCTCTCTGGCTGAGAATTGTAAAGGCTCGTCCTTAAACTGCAAACCCCAGAATTCCATAGAATGGTGATGGTGGCATTTATTTATTTTGAAATATATTTATAGTTGGCCCTCCACTTTCACAAGTGTTACGGGCACAGAACCCCCACAAAAGTGGGAAAACCACAAATATAAAAATGTGTGTGTCTGTGGGAAAAGGAACAAAGCATGGCAGGGACAGCCGGCACCCAGGGTACAAACCAGGTCAAGGAAAGGAGAAAGAAGGAGAGTGGGTTCCCATGGCAGCCCTATACATCTCTCTTTAAAAAAAAAAAAAAGCCCCCAAATGCCCTCTAGATGTTTGTGGAGAATTCCCATCAAGTTTTGCCATTCCAATTCAATTTAGGCACAGCTGAGTCTTTTTTTTTCCTTTTAAAGGAAGTGAAAAGAATAGGAATTCCATTCTTTCCCTGTTGTTAAACTTGATGAATATGCATCGTAGAAGATCATGTTGAATATACGTGGTAGAGGATCATGTTGTATGTACCTGCCATATATTTGTTAAAGATAAGAATGTGGTAAGAAATCAAACCAGAGAGGTGGCTGTCCTGATTCAACACCGCCAACAGGGTTGAATACCAGTTCAAGCACAAACCTCAACCAGCTAAGTGGTGAAAGGCATCAGCCTGCATGGATATTTCTTCCAGTATTGCCTTCTTTCACATCTGCGTTTTTAAATTCTTAAAATCTTTCCATCACGTTTATGAAGAAACTTTGGAATTTTAGAAAGTTTTCAGATTAAAAAGGAAACAAACGAAGTTCTTCTCCATCCTGAATTGTTTAATGGGATGTCTCAATTCTCTTCAAAGAGATGCTGCTCCTTCTGTAAGGATGATGCAAGTTCATATGCATGCTATTAAAAATGAAATACACATGAGTGTGCATATTTTTTAGGTTGAGAGCAGGGAAGTTGTAGCCCTCCCAACGTTGTTTGGGCTACAGTTCACCTCAGCCCCAGCCAACATGGCCACCAGTCACAGATGAGCTGTATTACAACAATATCTGGAGAGCCACAGCTTCCCCAGGGCTGGTTTAGTTATTTGTCATCTAGAAATAAAAAAGGAGGAAGAGGAAGGAAATAAAGAGAGACAGAAGGAAGACTAGAATTGGAGGAATTACTTTTTTTAAAAAAACGACTGCCTATCTTAAGAAAACTTGCAATCTTTCTGCAAGTAGAAAATGAGCAGGTGAGGAACAGGCAAGGATATAATTGCTCCTCTTGAAAGTTTAGACTCTATTTTGTTCATTGGCAGGAAGGTTTTTCTTTCCTTCCTCTTCCTCTTCTTCTTCTTTTTTAACTGGCAGGGAGTTTCTGTTTCTACAAGGGATATCATTCTTTGGGGATTCATTTGGAGTCAGAACTGGTACTACCAGCTCTGCCAACATTAAATTCTAATATCCCATTATCTCAAGACATGTTCACTCTGTTTCCAGAAGCTTGCCTTCTGTGGCACACCCTGCACCAATTAAGCCCAGGGGCTTAAACACTGCTTTTTGCTGCAGGGTGTGGCCAAGATTTTTTTGCTGGCATGGTTCAGCAGGCAGTAGTAACAGCCATTGTTTCCTTATGGACTTTTCTGACAATTACAGGACTTTTTCCAGGCTGATGCATGTCAACCACTTCTTAAATTCTCACATTTTTTTAGATAAGTAATCCAAGACATTAAACTCCAACACATGGAGTTCTTCTCTCTGGTGAGAATGAATAAGAGTCCAATTCATTTCTCTACATGTATATATAGAAGTTTTACAACTTCAGCTTGCCTCTAATCTTTGCCCTGGAAAAACTGAATCTCCATTTCTCCAAATATCTGAGGGCTTGGCTCTACAGCAAGTGGATGGATGGAATTTCTTGCACATTTTGGTGATACTATTTTCACCCTCACCATTTCAGACCATGCAATAGCACCTATATCTCCCAGTGTACTCTGAGAATTCGCCAACGGGAATTGTGTGCGCCTAAAAGTGTGTACCACTATTTAACCAAGTGTGTATTGTAGAATGTTAACTCCAGCAAATATTATACGCTATGCTTCATATACTTCATTAAACATCATTGGAAAACCCTGAGAGTTTCTTTAGGCCAGCACATGACATATAATCTACATCTGCTCAATGCAGGATCTAAGCCATCATTTCTATCTTCTCTGCAAAAATAAAAAGGAGGCATTTTATTTTGTCCTTAGATTTATTTATTTTAGGAGGCACAAAAGCTCTCTGAGACACTTGACCACTGTTGTGAAAATTCTTCAGAATCCCTCGGAAGTTTTGCCTGAAGAGGAACTTTATACTTTTAGATTTTGTATTCTTTATTCATAGTGGTTCGTGTTTCCACTTCACAGTTTGCATTCATTGACATAACACAGGAGTAGCATCTGAGCATCAATACCACCCAAAATTCAACAAAGTTGTTTTTTTCCACCTCCGTGTCATCATATCACTGTTACAGTTTTCACTTTGGAAGCAAGCACACCTGTCCGGAGAGAAATATGACTGAGTAAGGCAATAAATTATGGGTTTATGCTTATTGATCAAAGTCCTCCCATAGAGATGCTCCACCAAAACTTGCAAAGTTGGAGTACTTGAGACTTAAAAAAAAAATCTGGAAAAATGTGGAAATATCATAACCTCAAATGCTTTGCCAGGGGATGTTTCAGGGGAAAAAAATCAGTTTGATATCCATTATTAAAGAATTCCTCTATGACATGTTCTAGTCTGGGAATCATAGGAAAGTCAGGATTGAATACTGGCTTCATATCAGAACAGACCATTGGTCTAGCTAGGGAATATATGGCTTCAGCACCCATTGGTGTTGGAATCCAACTCCAGTCAGTTGCAGCCAGCTTAGCTAATAGTGATGGGAGCTGTAATTCAACAGCAACCAAAAGACCGTGTGTTCCCAACATAGCAGATTCAGGATGTGTGCAGCCTCCCAGTGTTTATGGGACTGCAACTCCCAGTAGCCTCAGCCAGCATAGCCCATGGTTAGGAATGTTAGGACTAGCAGTCTATCATCTAGAGAGCTGCACAATATCCACTCATGCTGTATAACCTAATTATACGTGTCCTAGCTAGTGATGAATCTCCATGATGCCTGATGGTTGTGAACCTTCAGCAACACCTTGGATGTGCTACTGTGGCCTCCAGATGTTTCTGGCCTATAGTTTCCATCAGTCCTAGCCTACAAATCCAATAGTAATGGATTGTGGAGTTTTAGTTGAAAAAACTTCCCATTCTTGACCTACAGTCATTGGTGAAACATTGATACAAGGACTGAATTCTAGAGCATATACAGATGAGCCCACAAAATTCTCCATCTGGATTTTCCAAATTGCTCTGGGGTAAAAAGTAAAAAATTCCACTGTTCTTTTCCCCCCAGAACTGGGCTCCCTGTGAGCAATCGGAGTAGCAAAGCTACCAAGTGTGTAGCTCTTGTGGTTGGGGCTGGGGCGGTGGGAGATTACAGCACTATACCTCCAACTAAGAATTCTGTCCCTATAATGAATTTTTCCTTCAGTTCCCAAAGCCAGCATGATCTACTGGTTTCAACACTGGATTACGGACCTTGTAGACCAGACTCCAATTCTTCACTCAGCCATGGAAACCCACTGGGTAACCTTAGGTACGTTACAGACTCTCAGCCCCAGAAGACCCCATGATAGGTCACCCTTAGAGTTGCCATAAGTTCAAAATGAATTGAAGGCACACAACAACAAGAGATGGTGCACAATTCACCACAGAGTTCCAATTAAAAATAGGGTGCCGGACAACCCAATATGTAGGAGGTGTGTTTAAATGAAGAGATGTTGGCATTCCTATTATGCACATACTTACCAGCTAGAAGGAACAGAGGAATGGAGCCCCAGCCAAGACCAAAAGCCCACTCATACCATGTGTGGTTCATCCGCTGGTAGTGTTTGGAGTACACACCTGTAAAGGTAGCCATGGCAACCAGAGCAAAAAGGCCTAGAAGCCAAAAAGAAATCATTACAAACCCCAGCAGTGTAGGATTGTGCATTTCTTATGCACTCTCTACTTATACTTAACCTAATAACTTATATTTCTGAAAGATTTCTTTTGATAGGCTTATATCAAAGCATTAAATTAGACATGATTCCTCTATAACCCTAATATTACATAATTGTTGCTATTGTCATTATTTTTTCTTTTTCTTCTTTTCCCACCCCCCTATTTTCTGCCAGTATATATTGATTTAATGTCCCACTGTTTTGTTCATTCAGTCTACTAAATACACTCTACATAACCTGTTGTAACGTACAAATGCAGACGTAAAATAAGTCATTTGACATTCATTGCTGCACTATTACACTCCCCATAATCAACCTAATTCTAGAAATTGGATATTAGGAATATGTATATATTACCCACTATTCCCTTGTAAATATGATTGTACTGGAGACCATTCAATCTCACATTCATCTTTAAAGTTCTCTTTTAGTAATTGAGTTAAAATATCACAGTTTCTCATTTCCAGTAATTTTATAGTCCATTGCTCTATTTCTTCCAATATTTCGTGTATATTATTCTTGCTGAAGTTATCATGTACAGAGTAATGCACCAGTATTTCTTTATCAAGATTTGTTCTTTTTCCAGTAACATGTTTAGTAAGAAAAGTTCTGGTAGGAATGGAATGTTAGTGTTCAGGATTTCAGATATTGTTTTGTGTATGTTTTTCCAATAAATCTTAGCGCATGGGCAGATCCACCACGTATGAAGAAACGTTCCCTCTACCTCTTGGCATTTCTGGGAAATCAACATTTCTATGGAGGTTGGAGGACACTGGAATTTACTGAAGTCAAAGAATAGCCATACATTTCATTTAATCCAATTTATTTTTAAAAGAAAGAAATGGTTTTTTAAAATACTTTTTTGCAGTTTAAACTTTTGTAGCTTTTCTGTCCAGATACTCCATTGCGAAAGATACAAATTCTACTGGGGTGGGGGGGCAATTGAACTTACAGTTTTTGCTTCTAAGCTGTATTTTCAGTCTCTACGTATTTGTGTGGTAACACATCTGAATTTGGAAACACATCCCAAATTCATCAAGTTGAAATTCTTAATTTTTATTTGTATTGCCAGGTCTGAAGCAGAGGACTTGAGAATCAGAAAGGATACATGAAGATAATAAATATGTATTTAAAATCTGCTTGTATGATAACATCCTTGAATGGCATGGTGCACCTGAAACCCAACAGCACAGGAATACATGAAAGTTTTCATTTTGAGTAAATAAATATGAACCCCTTAAATACAATACCTGCTAAAAAGCTGGCTATAGCTGTTGTCTTGACCAGGGAGCTGGAACCAGATTGAGAGCAGCAACATAAGAAACAAAGGCCAAGGAAGGAGACAGCACCGGCCACTGCTGCCATCAGCATGAAGGCTCTTGTGGCATGAACGTAGTCTACAAGAAAGCAAAGATTCAAGGTGAGATGGGGGTAAAAGCTAACAGTTAACATTGAACCCAAGAAAAGGTATAGACCAGTGGTTCTCAACCTGTGGGTCCCCAGATGTTTGTGGACTTCAGCTCCCAGAAGCCCCAGCCACTATGGTCAATGCTCAGGGCTTCTGTGAGCTGAAGTCCAAAAACATCTGGGGACCCACAGGTTGAGAACCACTGGTATAGACAGATGGATGTGGAGAAACTTGCAACCACATATGCATAAGCAACTATTTCCTACAGGGGGCAGTAGAGGTAGCGAGTGATAGAGTTTTTCTAGTACGTGCCTCCTTGTTTTTGTTTACGTATTGCTTTCTTACCAGTTAGCATATCTGACTTCAACTTGTTCCTTCTCCTTTCCTTTTAAAGTGGCCAACTCTCATATCAATTGTCCAAATCTGTTAAAATAAAACAGAGATGGAAAAATGGGGCTGACCAACTTTCTTGCAACTATGATGGGTCCTTCCTTGTAGGTTAACAGTGGGCAATGTATGGTCCATGGGCTGTACATGGCCTTACTGACCCTCCAAAACCCCCTCACTTTTTGTGCTAAAAAAAAAGGCACCCACATTCTACTCTGTCTTAAAACATGCTAAAATAATTGTTTCAGAGGGACTCTAATCCCCAAGACATCCAGAAATCACCTTCTCTCAGGCCCTACAGAGAACTGCAAAGAACATGAAATCAGTTCTGGTCACCCAGAGCTGCATGTTTTCATGGTGATGTATCTAAAATAACACACTCAGGCTGAGATTCTGCATCACTAAGCATATTCTAAAAGATGGTACAACAATGCTATGGCTTCCCTCTGATAGTTCCAGGACTCATTGTTTCACTGTGTTAGGCCCAGCCATTCAGTGGCTTGCAGAGAACAGGGGGAGTTAAAAAGCACCTCTGTGGTTTCATAACTGGACACAGAAAGAGGGCATCTTCTGCTGAAATGCACCTGGGTCCTCCACAGGTCCCAGCAGATGATGTCATTGTCCCAGCAGATGATGTACTTGTTCTGTGCCTGGCCATGAGGATGTAACCAGACACTTCTCCAATCCCCTCCTGTTGCCCACCAGCCACTGAATAGCCATCGGTGAGGGGTAGACTGTAGTAGCTAAACAGTGAGTCCTGGGGGAAGGTTGGTCTTTATTATGAGAGGAAAAGAATACCAATCTCCACAATGAACAACAAGAAGCCTACACTGGACTTACGCTTGCATGTCATTAACATGGATGATGGCCTTAGTTCACATGAGATGAAGTCTCCAAAGATCGCAGTAAAGTGGGCATGGGGCCCCTACAGAATGATAGATCTATTGTTCCCTTTTAACTGCCATGATTCCATATTAGGGAGTCTTGAGGTTGAAAGTTTAGGGAGAAACATATAGAATTCTCAGTCAAAGAATCTGGTCTTCCCCAAACAAACAAACTCCCAAGTTTCCATAGGATGTTGTCATGGCAATTAAAGTGGAATATAGTGCTATAAATGTGTAGTGCGAATGGTCGTAAGGAAGCAGGTAAGCACCTTAGAATCCTCTCCTACATACAGGAAAGTCTTGGCTTTCTTGGGGGATTTCCCAGAAGAATGCAGAAAGGGTTCCTCAAAGGCTGGGTCCTTGAAAGTACAGCGAAGGGGCTGTTAGGCCATTTCCACACTACAGTGTTATAATGCTATTATTCCAGTTTCAACATCCTATGGAATCCTGGGGTTTGCAGTTTAGGGAGGGGCATTTAGAATTCTTAGTCAAAGAGCTCTTTGGCCTCAGTAAACTACAAACCCCAGAATTCCACAGGATGTTGAAAGTGGAAGAACAGCACTGTAACAGTGCAGTGCGGGCCTCAGTGTAGTCACAGAAGACTATCTGAGAGTTGATCCATCAGCTGACCCACCACCGTCCTTCTGAGTTTTCACAATTTCCTTTTCTAGATGAATACAGACTGGAATGGCCTGGGTTCGGAGCAGGGAAGGGGCAGATATGCTGCAACCCAAAATGATGGGTGGGGGTGCCCCTCCAACTGCTGAGAGCATGAATAGCTGATGGAGGAAGCAGCACCTTACCTGGTACATCCATTCCAAGTGAAACACATCTGAAACCATTTGGGCAAATTTTCCACAGCCCCATGTGCAACCATCCTTCCACCCAGAACTCTGAGGCCAAGGCAGCAAAGAGCAGTGCTAAACCAATGAACGAGAAGACCACAGCACTGTTCCTCGGGCAGCTCATGGTGGATGATTTTTAGTTATCCCAGTCAGTTCAAGTGAAGTGAATCTGAGAAAAGAGGGAGATGATGATGATGATGATGATGATGATTTTGATCATTCCACTGGTGGGGCCAGACACTGGAGCCACCTTTTTGTTCTCTCTGAGGTCTCCAAGGATATTTTCTAAGCACCACTTCTCTCTGTAAAAGAAAATGGCTGAAAAACTAGCCGAAAAACCTTCAACAAGTTGGCTTTGTTCACTTCAGTGTTACCACAAAATCTGCCTGTCCCTGAGTTTATGAAGCCAATGAAAAAAACAACTCAGAGAGATTGAGTAGGGTAAGAAGGCTTATTTAATTAAAACAGTTTTTTTTCTTTTTGATCCAATTTATGTATCTGTAATTGTTTTTTTCTTTACATAGTTGTATTTTTTTAAAAAATAAAGTTTTTGTAATAAATTTTAAAAAAAATAAAAAAAACAGTTGTACAGCCAGATTGACTTTTAATTTTGTGTTCTCTAGAAAAAGTCGGTGATGAACACATTCTCCATTTGAAATTTATATTCTCCTTGTCCCTTCAAACATGTACATTACTGGTTAAATTTTTACATAGTCAGGCTGACACAACCATTTACAAATCGCTAGAGCAACATTGCTTGCTGTTTTTTCTCCTCAGAGAGCTAAAATCTTTATCTTCCAGCACAGGCCAGCCAGCAACATGTTATTCTTCACTCTGGCATCTCCTTATCTTTTTTTCACATCCTGCTAACAAGACAGTTCCCTTTTACTGCTCAAAGCATATTCCCTTGGTTATACTATTACACCCATCATCTTGCTTAAAGGCACATATTTAATTGCTAATTTCTTGTGCTAAAAAAAATACTAATTTTTCATTATTTTATATTAAGCAGGATCATAAGTCCCCCAATATTTGCATTACCCCCATCGCAAAAACTGCTCCAAAACAGCTGATTTGGGGCTGAAGCTGACTTGCACATCCACTCCATTTCCAGATGAGACTTCTAGTTCGTTGCAGTCCATTGAAAGGTGGAGGGGAGAAATACGGCCCTTGTTCCCAGCAAAGTTGCACACCCCCGGCCATACAACCACTGGTTACTTCTGTTGGGATCTATACTTCCCTTCTGAAGCATCACTGACTTCTAGTGGCCAATGGCAGTGAAAGGATCTATTTGCGCCCATGCAGCTGCCTGAAGTGGCCCAAGTACAGAGGCCTATTGAGGACAGAGAAAATGCAAACAACCAATGCTATTACAGATGATAGATCTCAGGGGCAGCCCTCAAGTCTCCACTTTCCATGGGCCACTTCCATGAAAGTGCTACATACAAATCTCCAGCTCAGCTGGTAGAGAAAGGGTGGACAATGGCACAGAGTGTGGGGGTCATTTTTCCTCCCTGTACCCCCTCTGCCCAGCAGACTGCACCAATTTGTTTCAGCATGCTCAAAGTGATATTGATGTCACTACGGTCTACCCAACTGGCCAGTTTTGGACTGACCTTTTCTCGTGTGTGTGTGTGTGTGTGTGTGTTGGGGAAGTTTGAGGACTTTTGAGAGATTAAAGGGGAACCAAACTGCTTCATTTTTAGGAGGTTTTGGATTATTTTGGCTAGTTTGAATGCAAACAAATCACCTGAAATCAGCCCATTTTTAAAAAAAATTTGGGAGGGCCTGGGACTTTGGAGAGCTTCTGGATGATCCCAAGGACTGCCTTTAGGGGTCCCGGGGCCACGCTTCACCCATTCTTGTAGCAGAGCAACAGCTTGCTACAGTTTGCGAGTCTCGATTGATGTGTTGCTGCTACTTGCAAAGATTCTCAAAGGGGGTCTATTTATTAGTTCAGGTTTCGGTCTGGAAATCTTAGGGCTTGGTACAATCCTAAGGTGGCAATCCTAGGTGCTATTCACCAACATAGAGTGCTCTTGTGTCAGGTCAGCTTTGTTCTCTGCCATGCAATGTGATGTCATATAATGCCATGTGGTACCATGTAGTGCTCTGAGGTTTGGAAAAGCTTGGAAGAAGGATGATGGAACTGAGTGAGAAACTGCATGTTGGGAATAAGGGACTGTTGTTTTAATGAACGTTGATAAGAGGAATTAACGCAGCTGCAAGATCATGCAGTTGGCAGGTGGGATGAGAGTCTGAGAAAGAGTTGTTTTAATTAGCAGTCAAATAGAATGGTTTTGCATGCAAACTTGTAATGTTACAGCTTAAAAGATGCTGCAAATCTAATTGTTCTCTAGTCTTGGCAATAGCCAGAATGTGCTGCTATTATTTTGCTGTTTCTGAACAAAACTTTTGAAAATCTCTAATCTTAATTACTGCAACTAGGAATTCTAAGATATCATGAAGCCACTACACGATATCTGGGCTGGTGTTCAGCAAGAAAACCTGAGCATCTGAAGCCTACACCCTTCCCTTCCACTCATGTTATACCACCCAGAAAGGTCATTGTTTAGAGGTCCTAAGATGATGCAGCTGGGTAACTCTTGTAAGCTTTCAGAAACCTTACCAGAGATAATCATCTCTATAGAATTATTTATTTTAAAAAAGCAGTTAGAACAAGTGCAATAAAATACTGCAGCATAGAAATTTCCAGTTTCAGCCAACCAGTCAGTCAAACTCTTCTCCAAGATGTTCCATTCCACCCACCACTTCTCGTTGTCCAGCACTGCTTAGAGTCACAGCTGCACTAATTCTGGAAAGGTTTCCTTGTTCAGAGTAGGTTAAAAGGCATTTTCTTATCTCATCCACCCAGTGACAACCAGCCATCTTTATCAATTTCTTTTTCGCTGTCACTTTCTAGCATGATAAATTGGCTGCTTACTTTCCTCTTTGTTTAAGGCCACCTTTAACCTCCTTAATTAATCATTCATTCTCTCTCTAGACAGTTCTAAAACCTTTTAGAACAACAATGCTTTTGAGGATTTTTTTTTTAAAAAAATTCATCACTGCCAAAAGCGACCATCCTATATGCTAATAATGAACCAGCACCTGAGTTCTGATGGCAATGTAAACCAAAATTGCACCATCCAGGCACAAAACAGAGCTAGGAGAGATAACAGCAGTTTGCTTTTGTCTGAGTCTACAAGGAAGGGAAAGAGTCTGCCTACTTTTCTCTTTTCTCCACCGTTGGGTTGAGTGCAAGCTACTTTGCCATTTCAACTCAGCCATTTCCACTCTAAACTGTTACAGGGTATTTTCAACATCCTGTAGAATTCTGAGGTTTATAGTTTACTGAGGCCAAAGGGCTCTCCGATTAAGAATTCTAAATGCCCCTCTCTAAACTGCAGATCCCAGGATTCCATAGGATGTTGAAAGTGGAATAATAGCACTATAACAGTGTAGTTTAGAAATGGCCTCAATTTGCAGCAACTAAAGTGAGCCAAGGGCAAAGGGGGAAAGTGGGATGTGGAGACAAAAACTGGGACATTTGAAAAGTAGCTGAAAAAGCTGGACAACAGAAGCTTCATTGGGACTATCTCTGCCAAGTTAGGAAAGCTGAAAGTTGTGAAAATGCTTGTAACTTGGATCAATCAGTCACAGTATGTTTCAGTAATCCGCAGGCATTGAAGTTTTGAAGTTTTCCTGTGCTGAAACAAGAAAGGATAACTAAACTTTAATTGCTTTAACTATTGGGAAAAAGTCCAGGCCTATAATTGTTCTGAGACTTGGTTTTCAGTGCGATGCATTTTTTTCATCTTGGAAGAAAGGTATATTTTGAACCTCCCATTCAGAAAGCTCTCTTGCATGTCTGTGTCTTTTTATACTTCAAGTTGCCTGTTGACTTATGGTGACTCCATGAATTTTATCAGGTTTTCTTAGCCAAAGTGGTTTTATCAATTCCTTCCTTTTCCTCTGTTGTAGGCCATATCACCTGCTATTTGTTGGCAGTCTCCCATCTAAGTACTAAGCAGGGCTGACCCTGCTTAGCTTTCAACTATCAAGTGAGATCTGGTGCCTTTAGGGTATTTAGTCATGATCTCTTGCAAGTTTACAACACATTTTTATATGTTTACAGGAGGAATTATGTAGTAAATGTTTCACTGAGTTAAGGACGCACTCTCACTGACATTAGCAATGAAAATTATGCTTTCACTTCTCAGCATCATACTTCCTAAGCACTTTGTGGTGGTGATGTTCTAATGTACTCTTATTCTGCTTCTGCCTCCTGTACTGGTGTGTGTGTTGGTGTTGTCAGGGTACACATTTAAAGCTAATTTTTTTGACAAAGCAAGCTCTATACCAGTTTCCACCTTCTCAGTTACAGTATAAATCATTTCACTCATGCTAAAACTTCTGGTATCACCTTGTTTACTATATGCTTAACATTCATTCTTCTGATTAAAAAAAAATGCCAGTCATTTAATTCCTAGTGTTCATGCTAAATTTTCTGTTAATCCAATCTTTACACAGTCCATAGTCCAACGGAGTATGTTAAAACAGGATCTGCATGAAAAAGAAATGAGGACCCTGCCCTTACACCTCTTCCACCAGTGACATGCAGGGGAAGAGACTGGCTGGAGCTATACGCCAGAGAGCCAGCCTGGTGTAATGATTTGAGTGCTGGATTATGACCCCAGAGACCAGGGTTCAATTCCCTGCTTGGCCATGGAAATTCACTGGATGATCTTGCATGCATCACACACTCTCCGCCCCAGAAAACCCCATGATAGGTTTGCCTTAGGGTCACTGTAAGAAACTATTTATGGGCACACAGCAACAATGCTTCCCACCCTCTATGCCCCCGCCCTCCAACAGAGAAGCTTGGCTTCATGCCTCCTTCAGTCAGATAAAGGATGGTAGCTGTCACTCAGTGGCATTGTGGAAGCCTTGCATTCAGAAAATCACAGTCTCCCTCCTCAAGATCACCAGGTAAGTCTAAAATATGGTGTGGAGAGCCCCTGCCAGTCCTTCCTGACAATCCTAGGTTAGATGGACTTGGGAGTCTAACTACGCAGCTTCCTTTCCTCCTGATATCCTTTTGCTTCTTGCAGAAATATATCCCTGCAGAGATATGACCTCAGCTGGCTCAGAGCTGCCTTCTTTCTTCAGTAGCAGGTAGCCCTGTGGAACAGGTCCTTGGCACTTTCTGGCTTCACTACCCAAGGAGACTTTAATTTAAAGGGATAGACAGAGTTGACACATCCTGTAACTGAGTGGAATCCCTTCACTGTTGACACACGTTTTCCCTTTGTTTTATGACTCATTAACTTCCTTCTCCATTTCCTGTCCAAACTGCCAAGGTAACTCAAGGGCCCATTCATGATGTCTTGCTTCTGCAATGAAATCTATATCCTTCTGTCTTTTTGACTATCTGTTATTCTGCTTTTTTTCTTCTGGTCATTTGCAGAGGAAGAACAGTACTTTTTTCTTCCCATTTTAAAAGGGAATCAGGTAAATGCAGGAAGAGAGAGCCAATGTGTTGTAAGAGTCAGTGTGGTGTAGTGGTTTGAATGCTGAACCAGAGTTCAAATCCTTGCTTAGTCATAGAAAACCACTGGGTGGCCTTGGAGAAGTCATACTCTCTTAGCTTAAGAGGAAGGCAGTGGCAAATCTCTGAATAAATCTTACCATAAAATCTGCATGATAGGGTCATCGTTAGCTGGAATTGAAGTCAAATAACAAGAAGAACAAGAACTGCAGCAACAATAATGGGCTATCAAATAATGGCTACTAATCAGGATGGCCATATATAGCAATAGCATGTGTATTTCTATACTGTTTATCAGCTAAGTGCTCTCTAAGTCGTTTACAATGTGTTAGCTAATTGCCCCCAACAAACTGGGTACTCATTTTACTGACCTGCGGAAGTATGGAAGGCTGAGTCAACCTGGATCCCGCCAGGATCGAACTCACAATCTTGTTGCTGCAGTGCCAGCGTTTAACCACTGTGCTACCAGGGCTCCTGCATAGGGCTCCTATATAAACTTCAGTATCTGAGAAAGTATGCCTCTGTGTATTAATTGCAGACGAATGTGGCTGGAAGGCTGAGATTGCACTCATGTCCTGTTTGAGAGCTTCCTCTGGAATACCCTGAAGCCATCCCACTTTGGCTGGGACAGTCCTGATTAATCCTCCATCCTCCATCATCCCGCTTTTTCAGCTGCTTTTAAAATGTCCCAGTTTCTCTTCCCTCTTTCCACTTTCCCTTTCATCCTCAGCTTACTTCAACTGCTGCAAAACTGAGATCAAAGTGCAAAAGTAGCTGGCGCTCAGTTAACTCAACAAGAGAGAGAGGAGAGGGTGTGGCAGTATCTTGCCCTTCCTCATAGGCCCAAGACAAAACAAACCATCACAGCCTCTCCTAGCTTGTGTGTCTGCATTGTTCTCATTAATAATTCTCGCCATCTTGACCACCCTCTGATGTTTTTTGGCTACATGTGTTCCAGTTTTCATCTGTGAAACATCAGACGGTAAGCTATGGGCAATTGGCTGGTCATTGTGGGAATGGCAAAGCAGAGAGGCCTTTGTCTGATCCAGTAGGATCAGGGCTCTTCCAATGCACTGCTCCTGTTCCATTGCCACAGATGGAGCATAATGACTAAGTACAGTGCCCAATCTTCTTCCAGTAAAGTGGAGAAGAACTCAATCAGCCCTGCTGAGGACCTGCTGAGGATTATATCCTTGCTCATAGTCAGTTCCTAGGGCCTTATTGATACAAATTGCCAAATTGAGAGATAATGTATCCTCCCTACAAAAGAAGAGCGTAGTCAGTCCTCCACATTTGTGGGTTTCACTTTTGTGGATTAGTTTATTCACGGATTATTTGCTGCTGCCTCTGCTGCCTCCCTATGCCATTTTTAATAGGAACTGCAAGCCTCGTGAGGCTGAGAAACTGCTGACAAGGTTTATAAGTCCCTATTAAAAATGATGTGGGGCAGCAGTGGAGGTGGCAGTAAGCCCCACCAGCCACCTGCCTTGTGAAGGAACTCTGATGCTTCAAAGGAATCCATGGTGAGTTGAATGTGGTGATCAAACTTTTTGTGTGTTACATATGGTTTAGGAGGGCGTAGAGTTAATTATGGTTTTTCCACTTTCACAGGGGTCCTGCACCCCTAACTCTAGCAAATGTGGAGGGATGAATATACACAAATCGGCTCAAAACAGGCACAAAGATAGCTACATATTTTGGAACTAAGTTAATATATTTTCCATTTAAAAACAATACAGGGAAGACAGTGCCAAGAAATTCCAAGTGCTCACCTGCTCAGCTGGTGAGCCAGGTGCTACTCACTGTGAATGAGCAACTTCCACAGGACCCTGTTCTCCCCCCACACTTTTTTTTTAGGGTTCTCTGTCTTTAAAACTGGACTTGGACTGGACAGTCTCTTGAAAGAAGGAGCCCTTTTAACAGATGACTGCCTTCTCGGTAGACATCCTATCTGATTACATACTTTTCCCCACCTCCATCTTTGTTGAAATCCCAGATGCAGCATCCCTGAGGTCCGGAGGCTTTTTGGGGTGGGGAGGGGAGAGGGAGTACTAGAGGCTTACAAACCAAAGCTAGTGTCCACTCTCAGACCAGACAGTCAACCAACAAGCAGCTGATAAGGCAGACTGCAAGCACACAGTTCCAAAAATGTAGGTTATTTTAATCTAGTAAGCAAACAGACTCAGTACAAATACGAAGCATACCAACATCCCCAGCAGCATCAAGAGATCAAAGAACAGTCAATACAATTCTAAATCAGAGTTCAGAGACATGGCAGGAGAAAAAGTCAATTAATCTCTGACAAATTCTGGAGGGGAACAGCTGGGATTTTCTGGGTCCACAGCTTCACTTAGCTGTTGCCTAATTAGCTGCTGTTTACTATAAATTTGTTAAGATCTGTGTACATTTTCCTTTTGATGTCCATGCTCAGCAAAGGTGCGTATATGTGAGTTTTCTTCTGTGTCATAAGTGGCAGGGCTGTCTGCTGGAGCTAGCACTGCCCCTTATTCTATCTCTGGGGTGAGTGGTACAATCTCCTCCTGTTCAGCAGGTTCCACTGTTTCAGTCTTTGAGTCATAGGCCCTTTTTGCATGGCATTTTCCAAGTGAAAGGGCCCCTCAAGCATCACGCAAATGTGAGGAGCGGTCCACACGATGCACTCACATTTGCGCGATGCTCCAAGGCCTGGCAGGGACCACTCATGCACTTTTTCATTTTCTGCTTTAAGCTGAAAATGGTGTGTGGTCGTGCATTGCTTCAGGGCCCCGCGCACACTTACCTTGCATGCAGAGCCTCGGGAGCTGGGCCGGTCATGCTTCCTGTCTCGGTGCAGCCTGGGAAGGTCCTAGGCTGCACTGCGAAAGGAAGAGGCAGGGCTCTCGCGCAAGCAGGAAGCTCATGTGAAGCTGAAGAAACCTTTACACGAGGGCCTCTCAGAAGAGGCTGCTCGCATGAGCACCATACCTCAGCGCCAAGAAAAGGTGAGTTGTGGAAAGGGTCATAGTCTATGACTAGGTCCTGAAAGCAGGGCATGACAACTAGCTAGGTGATTTTTGGAGGAGTAGTCCTGACGTGTCAATTTCCTAGGTGTTATGACAACTGGAAGTTCTTTAAAAGTTGACCTGTATATTTACATACAGTTGGAAGGTGATTTCCCTTCCCTTCCCTTCCCTTCCCTTCCCTTCCCTTCCCTTCCCTTCCCTTCCCTTCCCTTCCCTTCTCTTCTCTGTGTCTATGGAAATTAAAACCATATCCTCTTGATATGACTTTATATGTGCTACTGAGTTCATTCAAGCTTATTTTGAGCAGGATCATCTTTGCTGGTCATGTGCCATAAAATTATGCAAGCAGAACTACGTGATAGCCCTAGATTGTGGCACTGTGTAATCAAACATGCAGCATCCAGCATGGCTTTGCCAGGTCTTATTGTGCAAGGATTGCCCCAACTCCCCACTAACACTCCCCCTTTGTGAACTCAGTGCCCCCAAAATGACTGTAAGTCCCTGCTACAATCCTTTACTGCTCAGGTGGGAGGGAGAGGGGGGTGAGCAAATAGTACCACAGGCTCTGGGGGAACAGAAACTGAAGTTGTTTTCCTGAGGATCTGGGACAACAACTTCATTTTTCTTCCCTGGCTGCCACTGTACCAGAGAAGTAATTCTTCAGAATTTCATTCTTGAAGGAAATATGAGAACTTTTAGGAATTTTCTCCCTACTGTGAGAAAAACAGCACAGTTTTCACAGACTATTCAGGGTTTAAGCTGAGCAAAATTCTCATGTGCAGAAAACACCAGCTTCTATGCAAGAAACAGCAGTTTCTGTGCTCAAAATAATAGCTCTGTGAATAGTTCTTTTCCCTGCACAGAAAATGCAGTTTTTGCACCAAAAAAAAAAAAAAAAAAAAAGTGCTGATTTTGCAGAGAAGATGTCCTAAACTTGTCAGTTGAAGATTCTCCTTATCAGAGTCTCTTGGCACTCAAGAAACATGTTTTTCATCCATTTTCCAAATATTTAGAAATATTTTCTCCACTCTTAAACTGTAGCCAGGATGGAAACTTGCAGATCACCCACCCCCTCCCTCCTCTCAGCCAGTAAATGGCCACAGAAGTACCTTTGTGGTTTGACATATGCCCAGGAGGGACAGAATATTATTCAAGGAGCTAGTGAAGAGCTCTCTGTGCAACGTCCAAAACAAAGTATGTACGCATAAACTGAGTTATGTGCATGTATGTCACCAGCAGGATTTCAGCCCATATGATTCTAGTCTTTCTGCTTTCTCTCATCGTTAATACGTAAATAAGTCAAATGAACAGATACTTACATTTTATATCTTCTTGGTGTGAGCTGGGTACTTTCGAGCACAGAGTAATTTCAATTTAGGGATTCGAGTGGCTGAAGCAGCATGCAGCAAATACTTCCCCTCCTCAGAAACTCAGTTGTGTATTATCAGAGCTACAGAAACAGAAACTATGTCTTTGAAAAGCTCAGTAACATCATTTCCTTGCTGGCTCAAGGAAAGCTGTCATTTCCTGGAACTATTAGGAAATTATAAACAATGTAGGAGCTACAAATAATTGAAAAGCTATTGCACAAGCAAGCCTTGAGCTGAACAAGATTTGATGATTTATCAACCCAAACTGCATGGTTTCATATTATAAAAAAACAAGTGGGATCAGCTACAAAATATTTCAGGGTGGAGTGGGAAGCCAGCCAGCCCTTTCCTTTGTTGGAATACTCCACTTCATTCGCAGCCCTCTGACGTATCCAGTCCTTCTCCATTCTATGTGAACCTGAATATTTTGTGATCATTGACCCTAAAGTTTTCACTTTGCTGCATCATTTTATTCCATTGGTCTAAGTAAGGAATGTATATTATCTTTTCTATGTTTAACTATTTTCTCTCCTATAGTGGGAATCAAGTGATTCAACTTGGAAATTAAGCCAGAGTTTACTTTCCAATGATCAATAGTATACTGAATGCAAAGGACAAAAGAGAGAGAGAGAAAGAGAGGGGAAGAGAGAGAGAGATGAGGACAGTCATGTGCTGTGACAAACAGATGTCTTTCACAACTTCATCATGTCTTCTATTTCACATGCTAATCATATCATCTTATGTGATCCTTACTCCAAAAACACCGAGTCATTCCTTATTTCAAACATCTGTTTCCAAATAGTCTAGTCTTCTATTCTCCCACAAATCTTGTGGCTCATGCAACTATGCTGGTAACGTTCTTTTAATTCTTAGAAACCTCGTTTTGGCCTATTGTTTCAACTAAATATTAGGAAAAGTCAAAATCTTCCTAATTTTGATTTAGTAAGTTCAGAATTAGGTGGAAGGTAGTGTGCTTGGAAGATAGAGGGCTCTTCTTTGTTGGGGGTTTTTACACAGAGATTGGATGGCCATATGACAAAGATGCTTTAGAGCTGGATTAGTGATCTTTCAAGTTCCACTCTAGAATTCTATGATTCAAAGTGCCTTATGAGAATCATGATAAGGCTGGCTGATTGAAGTTGTATCTCTCTCACACTAGTTTGTCCATTAATTCCCCCGCCCAGAAAAAATTAGCCTGTTGGTTAATAAGAAAGACAGGGACAGACTTAACATCTCCTTCCTTCACTTGCTGGCAGCAGTTTGGAACCAATCCCTGCCATATTTTATTCTATCTCCCAGGGCCCTGTAGCTTAAAGTGATGGATAGATTCGCATCTCCTACCAGTAATTCTAAAATTTCCATGGATGGTCCACATTTCCTTCAACTCACTCTTTATCAGTGATGTATTTAAGTCTTTTACTCCAAGTCTCAAGTCAAGTCTCAGGTTTCTACCTTCAAGTCTCAAGTCTGGAAGCCAGCTTTATACCCCAACCAAAATTCCAGGATGATTGGATAGAGTGAAATAAATTCATTTTAACAATTTAAGCGGTGTCAGCTTTCCACATTTGCAATTTTGCCATGTGCAGCTTTGGAAGTGGGGATAGGATCCTTTCTTACTCCCCATTACTGAATATTCAAAAGCTTTAGAAGGAAGGATCCTTCTTCTTCAAGCCCATTGCCTAACACCCTTGCTGTTCCCCTCTGAGAAATGCACCTGCACTCTGGGAGTGAGTCTTGTCTTCTGCTCTTAGGAAAAGTTTTAGAAGGCTCTTCGCATAAGAAGCAGGGACAGACTGCTGAGACCTCAAGCCTGCCTCAAGCCCATTGCCTCACCTATTTGCTGTTCCCCTCTGAGAAATGCATCCACACTTTGGGCTTGGGACAGATTGTCATGTGACTGGTAGGCAAAAAGACATGGCGGTGTTGTTCAAAGTCGTAAGGTTTTTGGGTGAACACGTTATGTTACTGAACCAAGGGCATCAAGTCAGTCATCCAAAATATACAAGTCTTGAGTCGAGTCAAATCTGAGTCAAGTCTGAATCAGGTCACTGAAGCAACTTAAGTCTGACTTGAGTCTGAGTCTATCAACTCGAGTCTACATCACTGCTCTTTCTGATCTCTTCATTGCTTTCACTATTTCCTACTATAAACTGCTGTGCTGGTATATTGAAGGAGAACATTCAAAGATACTTTGCTCCTACAGGCAAACCAGTCTAACCCAATCTGTTTTCCTGCTCTTTTGCATCCTGTCTGAAGAGAAAGTGTGGTGTGTCCTCCTTTCAAAGGGGGCTAGACAAAATTCATGGGTGTTACATTAACCAATGGCTACTAGTCATGATGGCTACATAACACCTCCATTACCAAAGGGCATTATGACTTTGATATCAGTGGTTGGGGAACAAGGGTGGGAGGATGCTGTTACATTCACATCCTACTTCTGGGCTTCCTGTAGGTTGGCCACCTTAGGAACACAAGTTTGAGCTTGAGAAGACCAAAGGCCTGTGACATTCTTGAAATGTCTGCTACATAAAATTACATGCTGGGTGGCTCTTTACCTCTATCTGTGGTCTTGCTTCAGAAATTAAGTCTTGTATTCTCAGAGCAGCCGTTAGTCATGGAATTGATGCAGGAGTATATTGTTTTCGATGCAAGTAACTTTGTACCTCCAATATGCTTTCAGCGTAATCATTTTGCTTTGTAGTGTCACTGCAGGTGGGTGTGGAAATACAATTAAACTTTAGACCCTTTTCACATGGCATTTTCTATACAAAAGAGGGCCAGGAGCGTTGCACGACTGTGAGGAGCGATCTGCATGACACACTCACAATTGTGTGACGCTCCAGGGGCCAGCAGGCGCCAATCATACACCTTTCGTTTTTGGCTGGAAGCCAAAAATGGTGTGCGATCAAGCGTTGCTCCCAGGCCCTGCACACACTTACCTGATGTGCGGAGCCTCTGGAGCCAGGCCAGTCGTGCTTGCTGCACTGTGGAAGGAACAGGTGGGGCTTTTGTGCAAGCAGGCAGCTCGTGCATTGCTGAAGCAGCAGGAAAGTGAGAGCCTCTTGCCAGAGGCTGCTCGCATGATCCCTGTACCCCAGCACTGGAAAAAGGAAAGGGCCTTAGTGTGGTATCTCCCTTTTTTATGATGAGCACAGGTTCTGGCCATTTCCACACTACATTGTTATAGTACTCAGCCAGAGAGTTCTTTGGCCTCAAGAAACTATAAGCCCCAGAATTCCACAGGATGATGAAAATGGAATAATAACAACAGTGTATAACAATGTAAGGTGGAAATGGCCTTTGGCTTTGATTCTGCTTCACCGAGGATCAAGGATGGTGAAAGACCACACTGCAAATATCACTGATGCAAATATCACTGATTGCCAGCTTAAGAGTATTTATGATTTAAGTGTTGGAGCAAGCATTATGGGAATCCTCCAGTTATGTTGATGCCTTCCTTTTGTTTCTGAGTGGCCTAATTTTGGCTCTAATTCTATCAGCACTAACACCTAGCAAAGCAAACATCTGCTGTTTTCTTCCAGGTACAGATATGCAGATATAGTTCCCAGGTAGCCCACAATCTCCCCGAGCCACTAAATGGCAGTGATGTAGACTCAAGTCAACTGACTTGAACTCAAATCGGACTTAAGTCACTTCAGTGACTTGACTCAGCCTCGACTCAGGAATAAATGATGCACTGACTCAACTTGAGACTTGTATATTTTTGGTGACTGACTTGATGCCCTTGGTTCAGTAACATAACACAGTCATTCAGAAACCTTTCGACTTTAAACAATGCTTCCATCTCTTTTTTCCTCCTGCTCACATGACAATCTGTCTCAAGCCCAAAGTGTGGGTGCATTTCTTGGAGGGGAACAGAAAGCAGGTTAGGCAATGGGCTTGAGGGGGGCTTGAGGCCCGCTCAGCAGCCTGTCCCTGCTGCATATCAGAGGAGCCTTCTAAAACTTTTCCTGAGAGCCAAAGACAAGACTCTCCCTCAGAATACAGGGTGCATTTCTCAGAGGGGAACAGCAAATGTGTTAGGCAACAAGCTTGAGGAGGAAGGGCCCTTCTAAAACTTCTGAAGCTTTAGTAATGGAGAATAACACTTCCAAAGCTGTAGACTCTTTTATGCCCATTGGCACAAAAGCCTCCAGCTTTGAGAAGGGAGAGTAAGAAGGATCCTATTCTCCACTTCTGAAGCTGCAGATGGAAAAATCACAAACGTGGAAGGCCAACTCTGCTTAAATTGTTAAAACTGACTTTATTTGACTTTGTTCAGAAATTCTAGAATATAGGTTAGGGTATAAAGTTGGCTCCCAGACTTAAGACTTGACTTGAGACTTGACTTGAAAGTATCTTCAAGGACTTGAGAATTGACTTGAGACTTGGAGTAAAAGACTAAAATACATCACTGCTAAATGGCCATGGAGACCTGATCTGCACAGGGAAACTTGGGGGCATGGGTGGACGTGGCAGCATACCGCAGCTTTACAAGCAGAACATTACAGTCCACCCAAGAAAATGAAGGACTTATTGATTGGCAGGAACACTGATGTCACCTCCACTCCCTTTGAGGTCAGCTGAAATCCTCCTATGAGCTGAGAGGGAGGGAGAAGTTTCCTGGCAATATTGTCATTTTGTGATCTCATGTTCATGATCCAAATCAGACAGCTTAGTTTTAAACTGGCACTGAAGATCCATTAACTTTACAAAAGGCCTCTACCTGTTCCTGTTGAAGATGAAAACCTCTAGAATTGCTTTATTGATAAGTATCAACACAGCTATTTTCATTTTGGGACTGTCCTTGTATGGGGCTATGGAACTGTCATGAGGACTAGGAACTGCACTTCAAAAGAGAACGAAACCACACTCGTATAGTACAAAATGTTTTATAAGACAGGGATTATAAAGTGAAGAACAGCAAGCACAAAATGAACTAGTTGTTTCTGCAAAACTGGACACAATTTTAGAAAGCACACTTAATAGATTTTATTAGAAAGGAAATGGCATCATCTTCTCTCTTTGCTCATTCTGCTAAATCGGCTTGCAAAAAGTAAGCAAGTATACCTGCCAACAGAGAAAAGCAGTTGATTAGGCTGACAATAAATAAAGCAAAATAAAAAAAGAAACACTATAAGAAACATGGGGATCACTGGTCCCAATGTTATCTCCCCAATTCTATCAATAGGATCACTTTAGGATCCTTAAAGCCTGGTGGCCACAAATATATTCTTTCATCTGAGACTCCATGGTTGATGTATCTGGAGAATTCTGCAAGATTATATTAGACTCTGGAAATAAGCCCCATTATTTATCAAAACAGACTGGTCAGCAATATTCAAAAAATTACGCATGCAAAAACTCTTGGAATCCAGTCCCTGGAAAAGAAAAACAACAATGTAGCTTCCTTTTAAACATGGGAAATGGTGGTTTCTAGCGCTCAAGAGGAGGATGGAAGGATTACAGAACATCCAAGTGGAAGGGCAGTCAAAGGGTGCAGTTGACTTACCTTGGGGTTTATTTTACCCTCCTGTGGTGCTGCTGAATAACATCTACACAAGGGGATCAGCAACATGTAACCCATGGGCATCATTCAGCCCATGGGACCAAAATGTATCCCCTGAAGCCCCCCACTCCCAAACTTAATTTTTTTTCAAACTGATTGAGAGGTGATTTTTCTCCCAAACTGGTCAAGAACACTCCAAGCCAATCAAAAAATCTGATGGCTTACCTCCCTCACACACACACCCCGAGCCTGACCTACACCCAAACTTCTGGGGCAACAAAAGGCAGCCTGTTGGATGGGGTGTGGGGAGGAAAGCTCCCCATGCCCCCTTTCCAGCTACCCATTCCTGGAGTCTGTGAGAAATTATCCCAGAGAATTCAAAATAGGGCTTTTCAAAATATGATTTTGGAAGTGCTCTCAGCAGACTGTGTGTAAACTTATTTTGCAAGTTTGTTGGAATCCTTCAGTCTGAAATTGGGAAAACATGATCCATCCAGACTCTGGGGAGGGGAGGCTAAGATTTCTTAAGGCTTTTTGGTGTTACTGTTGGAAGAAAGGAAGAAAAAAGGGAAAAAAATCTTCCTTGCCTATAGAAGTCAAGCACTTCATGGTGAACTAGTCATATCTAGTTTCTTTCTTATTTTGCTTTTAGGTGTACATGGGGGTGTTCAAGCACGTCTGTACATGCAGGAATATTTCAGTGAGGAAATGGTCCAAAAGGTGAACTTCTTCCCAACAGCAATCAAAATGGTACAGTCTTAGGAGATGCTACTACTCGACTGTGAGAAACCTATATAACAGTCCTGGGATTAAAGCAGGAACTATTGTAATCAGCTATGTCCAAGCAAAACATTTAAATGAACCGTTCTTGCCTCCCAATATTTACCAGTAATTAGGAAGAAAGGAAAGCAGGCCCATCCCAAGGCAAAAGACCAGCTATAAGAGATGCGTAAACCCACTGTAGTTTGCGTGAAGGTGGCCATAGCAATTATAGCACACAAGCCTAGGAAACAAACAGAAGGTGTTAATATGTACATCTCTTAGAATGGGAATCTGCAGCTCACACAACACCAATATGGGCTGTCTCAAAGATTGCTTGCTTGCTTCCTTCCTTTACCTGTGGTGTTTATATATTACCTTTCAGCCCATTAGAGAGCCCAAAGAGATGTACAATGGATAACGAAGGAGCAACAATAACTGCAGAGCACCCAGTAGAATCCACAGGAAAAAAAGAGATACATCTCCCAAGTGCTTAAATGATGGTTGTTTTATTTTGATAAATAGATAGATAGGCCATTTACGCACTATGGCCCCATCCTGGCATGGGGATGCATTGAAGCTGATCCGCGGCACACGCTTCTGCATCACATCGCTGCAGTCCTGTTCCTGTCATATCCCCAGCTGTCACGATTGCACATTATACCATTACCAGAAAAAAAAATCTGGTAATACATCTCTTTTGTGCGACAGTCGCATCAGCTGGGACCCTGTAAGAAGGGTAGAAGTGCTATCAAGGTGCTTCCTTTCTCAGTACAGCACAGGAAGAGGCTGGTTGCATTGTAGAAGGAAGGAGTATGTCCCAAAAGGTACCATACACCAGCAGCTGCCTGGGTGCTGAGGGGAGAGTTCAGGACACACTCTCATACTCGCAAAGGCACTGCTGTGATGACACCAGGACATCATGGGATCACGGTGCAGAAAGGGCCATAGATAGATAGACAGATAGATAGGTAGATAGATAGATGCTATATGCCAAAGTAGGTGTGGGCCAAAAAGCACTGGGCTTCTTCCAAAATAAACCAGCCATCCATTGAGCACATGGAGAGCTATCTCTTTTTTTCCCCCTGTAAACACAATAGACCAAAATACTTCAAAACACTAAATTCTTTCCCCTCTTTTCCTCTCTCCCCTGCTGAATTAACTGAGTGCAAGCTATTTTTGCAGTTTGAACTCAGTTTACAGAAGCTGAAGTAAGCTGAGGACAAGGAAGAGCAATAGAAGGAGGAGATCAAACTTGGGACATTTTAAAAGCAGCTTAAAAAGTGAAATGACAGAGGATTATAACTGGGGATGGTTCCTGCCAAACTGGGACATTTGGGGTGTGTGTAATAGTTTCTGCAGAAAGTACTCATAAAATGGCTGAACAGATGAATCTGGCATTTGTCTGCATAGGAATGGCCAGCATGAGGTTACAGCATCCCAGTTTTAAGGTAGAAAGGGTAATAAATAACTTGTTTTTTGAAGTTAAAAGATTTGATCTGTGACATTCACATGCTAGGACTGGTGGCCTTTCCGCACGACACTGTTAAAGTGCTATTATTCCACTTTCAACGTCCTGTGGAATCCTGGGGTTTGTAGTTTACTGAGGCCAAAGCGCTCTCTGGCTGAGAATTCTAAAGACCCCTCCCTCACCTACAAACTCCAGGATTCTATAGGACATTGAAAGTGGAAAAATAACATTACAACAGTGTTGTGCGGAAAGGCCGTGTGTTTTGCCAACTGAGTTTTCTATTTCTGCTTAGGGAAATAGCTTTGGAGGAGAATATATGTTGGAATGATGGTACAGGAAGATAGAACTAACTTTCCTGTCAGATGCCATGGTCCCAATCCTGTCTCTTCCCTGTAGCTGTAATATGTAAAGCTGCCCAACTTACAGGGTGGTATATTTGCAGCTTAAGGTGGCCCTGATGCTGCTGGTCTCTCTATTGCATCCTTCAGAGCTGCTTAGCAGTCCTGCCATGCCATGTGGCTTCTTGGCCATGTGTGTTGCCCTACTGATACTTCTTCATTCCCAGCAGCCTTCTTGCAGCTGGGTAAGGCTCCCAGCCAGTCAGTTCAAACCTCCTGGTTTGAATTGATTGTCTGCTTCCACCCAGGCCAGAGCTGCAGACAGTTTTTTCCTCTGGTCCAGGCACTGCACATTTTTCTGGGCACCCCCTTTGCAATTAGCATGGGTCCTGGGTCCAGGTCTGCTATTTCCCCAGGTCTCTGGGTCCTGGGGATGGAGGTATTTGCCAGGAGGGCAGGGTTAGCAGCTGGCATGCACTGTGGATTAGGATGTCTGCATCCATGTATTCTTGAGGGTCGGGTGGCCCGCACCTAACTCCAGTCAGTTCTGGCTCCAAGTTTTTTGATCTCATCGGTCAACAGGCAGGTTGGCCAATGCTGGGATCCAGACCCATGTGCAAGCCAACCCTGTTTTACTGTAGCCAATAAAGTTTTGGCATATTTTCACCCAACTTTGGTGTACAGTCTGTTTTGTTCCTTCCGCTACACCTCTCGGCCCTGAGCACACAATTTTTATTAAAACAGGAAAACTGATACATATATCCCATTATGTGATTAGGCCCTCAGACTGAACCTACCTACACTGAAAATCTGCCAAAGTGTTAAAGTGTGGTTCAAAATAGAATTTCGGAAGTGTTCAAATTGTTAAACAAATTTTTGCCAGTACCTCTTTTACACTATACAGCTGTAGTGCTACAATTCCACATCAACTGTGACGGCAACGTCCTTGGAAATCTTGAGATTTGCAGTTGGGGGGGTGGTATTTCAAATTCTCAGCCAGAGAGTTCTAGTATTTCACCAGACAACAAGGCCCAGGATTCCACAGGATGTTGCCACGGTGGTTAAAGTCGAATGATAGCACTATATGATTGTGTAGTGTAAAAGGGTCCCAAGTTTAGGATGTGTGTGCAGTCATTTCTGCTCTTCTTGGCCTGGATTCTGGGAATGTTCAAATGTAGGCTACCACTTAGAACCACAGTGGGCAAATTGGTGTCTCAACCCCTCTGTGACTCACCAGATTACTTTCTCTGGAGGGGACTGGATTTTCTGAAAACCGCTAGCCGTGGCAATTCACCTTTTAAGCAAATTACAGAACCACTTTCGCCGTTTTTTTTTTTAAATCTGCTTTTCAAAACCTGACCACTTCTGTGTTGTTGTTGTTTTCCTATTGGACCTGCCCATTTCTTAATCTTCACTTCTCAGCCCCATTTTGGGCAGCCTACCTGGGACTGAGAAAGTGCCATGGTAGAAAATTGGCCTGTGGTCAGAGTACAGTTGTCCACTACTGGCTTAGAGTTACGGAAACTGGTGAGGTAGAAGTGACTATGAAAGACCAACTGCATTACCCCACTGTACCTGCAAAGGTGCTGGCTTTACACGAAATTTTAGCCAGAGAGATGGAGGCCACATGAGTCTTAAAAAATGTGGCACAAAGACCGAAGCAAGAGACAGCACCAGCGATCATTCCCAGGATGAGAAAAGCTCGGACGATGTGATCTGAAACTGCAGAGATTCAAAACAAAACAAAGAGAGAGAGAGAGAGAAGAGAAGAGACAAAAGAGTTTAAATGTATGAATAGTACTGGACAGCAACACTGAGGAACTGCCATAGGATATTTGTACCCTGAAGCCCTTTCATACTACCTAATTATAGTGCTATGATTCCACTGTAACTATCATGGGTGCATCCTATGGAGACCTGCGGTTTGTAGTTTGGGGAGGCGCTAGGGCTCTCTGGCTGAGAAATCTAAATGCCCCTCACTAAACTACGTATCCCAGGATTCTGTGGGATGTTGTCATGACAGTTAAAGTGGAATCACAAAATTATAATTCCATAGTGTGGAAGGTCCCCTAGGCTAAATCCTAGTATTATTATGCAGATAACAAGAAACAACAATACTGTGCACTCTGGGTTATATTATTTAAATTTCCAAAAGACCCTGACACAACAGCTTTTCAATAAACCAAATTTAAACTTTCTTTCTGAAGAGGAATAGTGAGGAGATTGCTTGGAGCATGGAATTTTGATGTAAGTAGGAGGAAAAGCTAAAGAGTATATGGAATGATCACTGTGGTGAGCTGTTGGGAGATGGAGGGAGAAAGGATGGAATACAGAAAGGATTAGCTGATTGAATTGGTTTACAAAAATACTAGTTCTAATTGTCTTAATTCTAGACTTCAGATTCCTGCCAACATGATATTTTATGTCTCAGATAAATGATTTTGATTTTGACTGTGGGTAATTTTGACTACAATCCATGTTTAACATCTTAGAATATTTACTTCTGTACCCACACACAGTGTTTCAGGCTGAAGGAACTATGTCCTAACCACAGAAATCTCTCCCCTGCAGTGTCATGTAGCCTTCAAAGAACTTGGGTACAAGATATAACTTTCCAGGTACCATAAATCAAAAGCCTCAAGAAGGAGCAGCCCACAAAAGCATCCTTCTGGAATGATCTTTTCAAGAAGGATAGGAGTTGTCAAAGAAAACAATAACTTTAAGCTCCATTGTAGCTAAAGAACTGAGAAGGAGATCATCATGAGTGATGGTACCAAAAACTATGGAGATAAATGCAAGGTGATGCTCCTCATATTTCAGTTCAAGTAATCCTTCATTTCTTAGTTTTATAGCACTCTATGGGAAAATTTGCTCACTTCAGCGTCTGGATCCAAAACAGTTTCAGCCTCAGAGCTGAACAGGAAGTCAGACCAGAAAGACTAGGAGTGTTAATAAGAAATATAACTGGTGTTACCCATACAATTTATGCTAATGAAAATACTATTTAAAATTTTCTTCCTTGTTCTAGTACAATTCAGTCTTTCTATCATGACTCATGAGAGTGCTTAGCCACATTTTTCATCTTACTAAAGAAAGTCACTCCTTTGAGCTCTGCTAGAATTTGGTCCTACGTCATCAGGTTTGGGCATGGAAGGATGGAACAAAAGCTGTGGGGATGAAGCTGGGTTGCCTTATATTCTGCCCCATACAGCACTGAGGCAACCTGCCACATACACTAAGCCAAACTTCTCCATGTTGGAATGTTCCTAATACATGAACTGTCACGCCCCTGTCCCAGGACTCAGACTGGACCCTTCCCAACAGCCACACCCCAGAGACATAGGAGGAACAGTACTTACAGCAGCCAGGGTAGGTGGAAAAGGGAAAGCGCCAAGAAGTTTTGGAGCATTTATATAATAAGGACTCATTAATTAGGCCAACAGCTAGGAAAGACTATAAGCATATATAAAGAGGGCTCAGAATGTGAGGAAGCGGTTGCAGCCAACCAATTCTATTGATGGATGCAGCCCAGTTTACTCACAAATTCCTTGCTCGTGCTCTTAGAACCCTTGGCCTTCACCTTGCCTATGGATTTTGCCATTGGACTGTCTCTCTCTGGATTCCCAGTAATCTCAGACTCTTCTCTAGATCTACTGTGAACTCAGATTGTAAAATGACTAAAATAAACTTTATTTGGTGGCTTCTGATAATAAGATAATTAGACAGAGGGAAACCTTGGCTGGCTGCTGATGCAGGACATGAACCAGCAGTCCCATCATACCATGCTGAAGCTTTTGGACATTATGATTCCTCTAAGAGAAGTTCTTTTATGCTGGAAGTGCATCTCTGAAAAACATCTTGCCCATCATTCTAAGCATCTTTTGTGATTTCCCCTAAGATGCACGCTCATTTTACATGGAAGGATAGCTTGGAATCCATCAATTTGCCAACAACAATGTCTAAACTAAACATGCACTCATGAACACTCTTTTTGCAATATTCAAGGAGGCTTTGGTGGATAGCCCAGGAGTTTTCTGACAATAGAGATATTCAAAAATATTTTTAAAAAATAAATGAAAACTGTGTTTGTCAAACACTGGAACAATGACAAGAAGACTGATAGGAATCTTTGTAGTCTGAGACTACACAAAATTCACAAATGCTTGTTTTGTATGGAAAACAGCATATTCTGTGAAAAAAATATCTTCACAGGAATAATATTTTCAATCTGGAAAATGCCATTTTTTGTGCAAAAATGCCCCTTTTGAATTTTTCACAGCATAAGACGGGAACTGTAAACAGTCTTTGAAAACTACAGAATTTTTTGAAACTTTCTTGCAGCAAGAAAAAAGTTGCTAAGATTACCCAGTTCTTCCTTCAAGAAGAAAATTAGCAAAGAATTACATCCTTACTTGACAAATACACAAATACGGCAAAGTCTCCTTGAATGTAAAATCTTTGAAAAATATACATGCTACATCAGGCCTGTTATCCCCAGTGATAGTGGAGTAACCAGACACTGAAGGAGGCAAATTGCCCTATAGAGTGCTATAAAACTAAGAAATGAAGAGCTCTGGGTTCATCCAAATATCATGTCACTAGTCATCCAGTCCCAAAACTGGGAACATTTACCTGCCACTTTCATTCCAAATGAAACACAGGTATTATCCACACAAATATTCCATAGTCCTGCATGTCGATTCTCACTTGTCACCCAGTAGTCTGAGCCCAGGCAAATCAGGAGCAGCAAGAGACTGGCAAAAGAGAAGACCACAGCACCAATATGCAGTGCATTCATCTTGGGTTATCTCTCAGTTCTGTGAATGTTCGGCACAGCTGGAACGAAAGTGGGGAAAGGAAAGCATGAGTATTATTTCACATTAGTTAGAGCTGTTATATATTTCCCAATGCTATTTTGCAAGCCCTGTGGTCAGAGGAAGCCCCAGTTTCAGTAGAACATTTACTGCAAAATCCCATGGCCTAAATCCTATTGCTGAGTCCCATCTCTAGAGGAGCACCATTGCATCAATTGGGTTTACCTGCAAACTCACCATTCGGCAAATGAATTAATGAATCTATTCTGATTGGGAATATCCAACAGGATTCAGTCCACATGAGTAGAAAAGTTTATAGTAGATGGTGCTGAAGGCAGCAGGCAGCATTACCATGTCATATAGTCAGCCATAGGCCTCTGCCCAAGTGCAATATCTCAGGCCCTTTTCGCATGCCAGTGCTGTTGTGAAATGAACTCGGGAGTGCTGCTGGATTGCGAGGACCATTCCACATGACATCCTCGCAATAGTGTGATGCTCCCAAGGCTATTAGGCAACAATCACACATTATATCAGCTCGTTGCTGAAAATGATGAGCGATCGCGTGTCCCTCCCGTGCCCCACCTGCACTTACCTTGTGTGCGGAGCATCTGGACACATGGCCATCGTGCTTCCTCCTCCAGCGCAGCCTGGGAAAGTATCCAGCTGTGCTGCAGAAGGAGGGGAAGGAGCCCTCACGCTTCCTTCCACCCAGCATGGAGCTGGTGCGGAGGGGAAGCAGAGGGGACACGAGTGCCTCTTGCAAGAGGCTTCTCACGTGATCTCCTCTCAATGACACCGGAATGAGGTAAGGTGTGAAAAGGGCCCTTATCTTTTCAGCGCATATAAACTGAGCTCCCTTGTTAATTCGAGTTCCAACTCATAGGCGGTATCTTGCAGAGGAGCGACAGCATTCACTGCTCCTAAGAAGATCCAAATAGCCATTGATTTCAGAAAGGAATCATTTTTTTTGTAGAGTCGAAGGCTTTCATGGCCAGAATCCATTGGTTCTTGTGGGTTTTCCCGGCTTTGAGACCATGTTCTGGTTGTATTTTCTCCTGACGTTTCACCTGCATCTGTGGCTGGCATCTTCAGAGGAATGGTGAATTGGAAGTGGATTCTTCTCACACCAAGCAGAAGAAAAAACCTAACGGCCCTTAACATGGAAATGGATTTTTCCGCCCTTGAGCATCTAATAAAATGGACATTATTGCTTCCTCAAGCAAGTTATAAAAAGCAAGATGCTCTGTGTAACCTTAAATACCAGTCGTTGTTTTGCAGCTTTTACCTTGCTTTGTTGCAACTTGCCTTTCACCCTAATGGCTCCATTGCTTTCCATGCATCCTTTGCAAAGAGCTCTGGAAACAGGGACTTCAGCTAGACCAGTGCTTCCCAAACTATTTGATGTGGGAAATCAGCATTTTTTAAAAAAAATATGCCTAGGAGATGTACCATGTTGGTGCCATATATTACTTCCTGGTAATTTGTATATTCTGAAGCAATTCACATAGGAATAGCAACAGTTCAGGAAGGTGTGTAGGCAACATGAAGGTGAGCTCAAAGTACCTGTATATGCAACTAAGACCCATTAATTTTGGTGGAGTCAGGGGGGGAAATAAGCAAGAAAGGGGAAAAAAACTCCTGGGGAAGATGAAGGCAGCTAGACTTAGGCCATGTGTGCACTACATTGTTATAGTGCGATTATTCCACTTTCAACATCCTATGGAATCCTGGGGTTTGCAGTTTTGGGAGGGGCTGGCCGGCCCCTCCCAAAATTGCAAACCCCTAGATTCCATAGGATGTTGAAAGTGGAATAATTGTGGTATAAGTGTGTAGTGCAGAAATGGCTCTTAGTCTGGTATGGATTGATGCAGCTGCTAGCATTTGTAAATTCTCCTTGGAGATGTGGCTTTGAGGCTGGTCAAGATGAGTACCTGCACTCCAAAATGTACCACTACACGTGTGATGCTAGACAATGTGATTTAATCAAAGATATTAAAATAATCATATTTAATGCACGTATATGAGTAGCCGTTCGGTTGAACTTCTCACGCTAACCAGTTACCGTTAATGGCAGTAATTTATTTTAGAAAAAAGATGAAAAGGAGACAGAATGCTAAAAAAAAAAAGATGGCTAAAAAGCCCTTCCCTCTTTCCTCATCGTCACAATCACCATATCACCACCACTATATTTTTTTATTTTTATTTTTAGTGGAGAAGGTTATGATGACAATGATAGCCTAACCTTTCCAGCTCTTGATTTGGTAAACAGCAGCAGGAAATGACTCAAGCAACAGAGATCAACAAGCTAATCTTATCTATGCATGTCTATTCAGACACAGCTATACTGAACACACAAATATAAAACAAGAATGGGCTAAGAAGTCAGGAGTTTATGTTTCTTTTGCTGGGAGGAGAAGGAAGAGAAAAAGATAGGAGACGTGTAGGGAGAGGAAGAAGGGTGTTGCAGTGAGAACTGGCAGTGAGAACAAGAGAAATGAAATGGCATTCCAGCTCACCATTTCCTGAATGCCATGACATAAACCCTCTTGCCAGATTCAGGGTGATGAGCTGACATGTCCAGGGACACAATATGGGTTTGCTGAATCATCAACAGTGTTTTTACATTTTAATCTTGTCCTTAACTGTGTGTATGTGTTTGTGCGTGTGTGTCCCAAATATCTGGAGGTCACCAGGTTGCATGCTCCTGTTTGATTTCAAATGTCTTTTTTAAATGATGACCCTTTTGGTCATCGTCATCACCACCACCATCACTATTATCACTACCCCAGTAAGAAGAAGCTATTCCAAGGAATACATAGTAGCATTTTTGTTTATGGGGATTCAACTCAGAGAGTGTGGGAGAAAGCGTTGCAACAACGGATATAACCATGATGGATGGCCTTAACTATGCTCACACTGACCCTCCCAGTGACTTGACAAATGTCTATTCCAGTTGTAACAAAGAGGCATAGGCCAGAAGTCAGCATGGGGCTTATGTCTTTCTAAGTGGGATTGCTTCTGCAGAAAATAAAATTAAGCAGTTTCACAACCTCCATATTCAGCAAGGGGCTGTCATGAGATTACTACATAGGGGAGCAAATGAAGTGACCAATGTGCAGTGAGGCCAAAGAACACGAGTAGAGCCCGATGCACATTGGGACACTGATTGTGTTCCTTAGCACCTCTGATATGAAACTAAATATGCACAAAGTTCAGTAATGTAGACAACAGTAGAGAATTTTTAGTTATCCTAAATGTCTGTGGCCTTTTCCTCACTAGGTTGTTATAGTGCTATGATTCCACTTTATAGGATGTTGAAAGTGGAATCATAGCGCTATAACAGCCTAGTGCGGAAATGGCCTGTGTCCTCAAACAGCTGGTCAAGGCACTCATGAAGTGACCTTGGACTGAGACCCATGAATGTGTTGGGCCCAAATGAAAACAGTGACACAATTAACCTTATGTGTTACTAAAGACATGCCAGAAAACTCCAATGCAACCGTGTTTAATTTCAAAAGGGGAAGCCTTTCTAGAACTGAGGAACTAGCACAACCGCAGTTTCTGGAAGAAATCAAAATGGTTATATTTCTCCAGCACCTATGTGAAATCTCTCAGTCAGTGTTGCTGTTGAGGGATTAACCAATCACTTTGGACAGAGATGTGTTGGAAGTGACAAGCAAAAGCTACCTTGGTGAGCATTCTGTGACACCTTTAAGGTCATGGGCTGTGGAACCTGGGAGTAGGATACAGAAGTCTGTGATCTGTGTTGAATTTTGGCACCTTGTCTCCCTTCACTTGGCCAGATTTGTAGGCAAGTTGTGTACAGTTCACTTGCAGGATAGTTTGGGGACTTTTCATCTTGGATATCCAGTGAAATACTACAAGTAACTGTTATGTCAGTAAAAGCGGTCCTAGATCATTCAGTGCCATTCAATGTTCCCTCCCAAATTTGCCACCTTGCAAACATAATAATAATATCCTAAGAAATGAAAGCCAGCACGATGTAGTGGTTTGAGTACTAGGTTAGGACTCCTAGGGCTTTTCTGCACCACACTGTTATAGTGCTATTATTCCACTTTCAACATCCTGTGGAATCCTGGGGCTTGCAGCTTGGGGAAGGGCCTTTAGAATTCGCAGCCAGAGAGCTCTTGGGCCTCAGTAAGCTACAAACCTTAGGCCCTTTTCGCATGGCATTTTGCAAGTGAGAGGGCCCCTTGAGCATTGCGTAAATGTGAGGAGTGGTCTGCATGATGCACTCACATTTACGTGATGCTCAAGAGCCGGATGCGCAGCGCATATGCATTTTTATTTTCGGCTTTTAGCCGAAAATGCTGCGTGCTCATGCACCAGTCAGGGGCCTGGGGCATACTCACCTGCCGTGTGAAGCCTCCTGAGCCGTGCCGGTCGCGCTTCCTGCCCCAGCGCAGCCTACAACTCCCAGGCTGCACTAAGGAAGGAAGGGGCGCAGGCGGGGAGCTCGCGCGACCAGGAAGGCACTGCGGAGCCAGGCAGCAGGGAAGCGGCAGAGAAGCAGCAGCATTCCTTCCGAGGCTTCTTGTGTGACAACCCCCACCCAGCAGCACGAATGGGTAACGTGCAAAAAGGGCCTTAGAATTATTCAACAGGATGTTGAAAGTGGAATAGCAGCACTATAACAGTATACTGCAGAAAGGCCCTAAGAGATCAGAGTTTGAATCCGTACTTGACCATGGAAACCCACCAAATGTTGTTGGATAAGTCATACTCTCTCAGAATCAGAGGAAGGCAATAGCAAACCTCCTCTGAATAAATCTTACCAAGGCAACTCCATGCTAGGTTCACCTTCATGTCACAAGAAGTCAGAAACGTCTTAAAGGCACATAACAGTAACGAATCCCAGGAAATAGCAGGCCTCACTCTTGTTCATCAGAAGTGAAATCAGAGAAGCGTTTGAAGGAGATACTGTTCCATTAATTAATGTAATTTTGATAGATGACAATGGCACTTCATGTGGACTGCCTCTTGTCCCCCTGCTGTTCGCTGGACAGAAGCAGAAAAATGAGGCTGTCATTCATCTGCCTCTCTCTAGGAAAGTACACTGCCTGATCATCTCCCTTCATCTCCCCTCTGCAGACATTTAATGACCAGAGGTGCAATGCAGCAATCCTTGGCTACATCGATAGGAGTATAGTGTCTAGTCAAGGAAAATGATAATACCACTCTATTAGACTTTGGTCAGACCCCATCTAGAATACTGTGTGGGGTTTTGGATACCAGAAGATATTGACAAGCTGAGACATGTCCAGAGGAGGGTGACCAAAATGTAGAAGGTTTGGAAACCAGACCCTATGAGGCAAGACTTACAGAGCTGGCTACGTTTAGCCTGGAGAACAGAAGGTTAAGAGGTGACATGATAGCTATGTTCAAATATTTCAAACATCAGGAAACGAGATTCCATCTACATATTAGGAAGAACTTCCTGATGGTAAGAGCAGTTTTTGTTGTCTGGAGGAGCTGTCAGTTGCAAGGGGAAGGGAAACTAGAGCATATTCCATCTGAAAGTGTACTGGTGCTCTTTCCCTCAAAGTTGTGACCACCCATTTTTTCCTCCCTTGTGTTTTCTCTGTCTCCTCACCAGTAAATAGCAGAAGCAGTGTTGTTATTCCTGAGTTTGGCATCTGCTAGAGAACATGGAACTATATAGATATAGCATTGTTCTCCAACTGTTTAATCCAGGATCTTGGTCATTATATTATGGAAAAAAACACTCACAATAAATGTGTCTATTAAGCAAAAGTACATGCAAGCATGCACTCTACTTCTTGTCAAATTATTCCTCTGCAAAAAATGCAAACTAGATATAGGACAGAATAAACTGGGAAAATGAGAGAGAGTGGAGAACAAAATTGCAAAGTCAACCACTCCTTGTGAAAGTATATGCAGTAGTGACTCATCTAGATTGGCCTTTGCATCCTCTACAAAGCAGTACTCATGCTGTGAAGTACACTTTGCCCACATAGGTATTCTTGTAAAGTAAGGGCACATAAAACATAAACTTGCGATCGTTATATTTCAAAACTGGGAAAGAGTTTTGAAAGCACAGTTGGGCAAAAGAATCGTACTGGAGTCTGATGCAAATACCAGTAATGAACTCAATAACAAAGAGTTACTTCCTCAAAGAACACATGTTGGTTAGAGGGAAAACAGAACATAACCAGTAGTGCAGAGATGACCAAATGCTTCTGGCTCTGCTGTGGGAAGAGAACCCAGCATTTGGTCAGCAGAGATCTTCCCCATCAAAGTCTAAACCCATTCTACATTGTCCTTCACAATCAGATTGTCTTTAGGGACAGGCTTCTTCCACTTATTGGCAGGGTAGGGATTGGAGCACTGACAGAAAATGGAATTGGTTGAAAGGTGGAACCCATGTACTCTACTATAGGGAGCATGAATGACTTGGAGAGGCTTACTTGGGACTGATCATGCACAAGCTGCTTACAAAGTCTCTCAGTTGGCTTGGTGCCTTTCTCCCCCTCCCCCCAGCTTGCTTTGCAAGAAGCAAGGGCACACAAGTGGTCCCAAACAAGCCTTGATACACAAGAAAAACTGATGGAAGAACGGAACCTCCCTCGAATTAGTGGAACTTGTCCTTTATTTTGGAAGCATCCAAAGAGCAAGTCATCAAATAACACGGTGTTGAAAGGCAGGGACTTCCTGTACAATCGTTTGCCCCAACTCCAACTTGTTCCATTGCAGATTCTGTCTGTGCCCCATTGTGTAAATCCAGATGACAAACTCTCAAGGGACATCACAGATTCTTTTCCACACACTCATTGTGCTGTACTGGTTTGAAATACGAAAGCAAGTCCACCTGTCAGGAAAGGAAAGTGATTGTTTTGATGAGCAATGCACAGAACAGAACAGAGCACAACCAGAAATGCCTTTATCTCTGATATTATCTTCTCTCTTGCCCCATAAATGGATTCATAGGCCCTTTCTGCAGCTTACCAGACCCAGCAGTGTCCTGCGGGGATCTTAGTAGAGCCTCTCCTGGAAGGAGAGCATGACAGGAGCTCTTCCCTCTGCATTGGTTGCCTTCATGAATGGAGGAAGCGCAATGGCTATGCCTCTTGCTTCCACAGCACAGACGGGTACTGTTCCAGGCTGCACTGGGACAGAAAGTGCATCCATTGTGCTTCCAGAAGGTCTACACCTAAGGTTAAGTGCAGGTGAGTGGCAGAAGGACTGTATGATCATTGGTCATTGACAGGTAAAACTGGTCAATGATTTGTGCCATGATTGCACTGCCTGGGGACAGGCGAAGGACGGAACCACAAGAACATTGTTCATAGGTGTTGTCTTGGTCCCATCCTTCTCCTGTCCCCAATGCGGGATAACAACATCCTGCAGAAGGACCATACTCTGGTCTTCAAGGCTTTCAGATTCTGTTGGTCCTAAATATATCCTCTTATTTAGAACTGCATGTTAGAAGTGTAACAATACTGCATGTTTGGCAAAGTCTGGCCAACTCCAGCTAGAAAACAAGTGTATGTTACAGTACTTAGACTGTTGGACTAGGACTAGGATCCAAGTTCTAAGCTCCATTAAGTCATGAAAGTCACTAGATAAAACTGGACCAGTCACTATTCCAAAATAACGTACCTCACAAGGTTGCTGTGAGGATTAAAATTGGGATGAGGAGATATTTGTTCAAGCAAAGAATGGATGGCCAGAAATCTAACCAATAAATGAGTAAATAGTAAGAATAAATAAATAAATAAAGGCCTCTTTTGAAATGGAGGCTGAAATTTTTCTTAATATTCTAGAGTAGTAAAGAGTAGATTTATGAACATTGGAATATCTCACCAGCCTCCCTTTGTCAAGATATAGAAACACTGCTCCTTCAGATGTTTTGGGCTTCAGCTATCATAAACCCCACCCAGCATGGCCAATGGTAAGGAACTGTGGGATTTGTAGTGTCAAACATCTGGAAGGCTAAAGGTACTTCATCTCTGCACTAAGGACTTCTATACAAATTTGCAGAGGTGGGAATAAAATGGCACAGGTTTTCAGGGGTTCTTTCTCTCACTGTTAAAATATTCTATCCACTTATCTCCATGTTGTCCGTAATGGTTGCTTCAGGGAGTTGACATTTGTTGTCCCAGAAGGGGAAGAGAAAAAAAGGAAGCACTGCAACATTAAGCGTCATGATGGAGGAGGAGAGCAGATGGGTGTATAAGCTGGCTCTTTCGTCCCTCTTCTTTCATTTTGAGACAGGATTTTGGAACACATGTTTAAACAAAGGAGTACATTTCACCATTCCCATTCTGCACATACTTACTAGTAATGAGGAATAGGGGGAAAGAGGCCCAGCCCAAGCCAAAAGACCATCCATAGTTGCTTTGTATCTCTGATGTGGCAAGTGACATGGCAATCATGGCCAGGAGACCTGGGACCAAAAACAAATTGTTAACAGATGCATTCTTTAGAACAGAAGGGGAAAGCTCTCCAAATGTCATGGCAATGTCCTCCATTGCTCTTAGAGGTCATTTTGGAGGTGTTTTAATGGGGGGAAAGACCCCTGTATGCACTGGGAGGACAAATATGGCATATGGACCATACTTTTCCCACTGCTGATCTAGTCCATGGACTGAACGTGGATTGGCAATAGCCCAAAATTGGACCAGGCCTAGATATAGTGGTCTCCTCCTCAAAGACCTCCTTCCACTTCCCTCTTCCCCTTCTGAATTGGAAAAGGATTTTCACCCTACCCTTCTCATCTCTCCCATAGGTTGGTAAGTGGATGGAGAGAGGCAAAAGTCCAAGATTGTCTCTGGTCATTAATCAGGGACAACAGAGATAATATGGATTTCCCTTCATTCCCATTGTCCTCCTCATGGAGAAGAGGAGTCAGCAAGAGGGGACACCCAGGATTTTCAGTAAAATGTGTGTGGTGTCCTCTCAGATCAGCTCATATTGCCATGGCTTTTATGCAAAGGTTATGGCTTAGAGCTAGAGGAACTGAAGAGCTGGATGTGTCTATGAAACATATTCTCCCATTGTACCTGCACATAAACTGCTGATAGTTGCAAACTTGGCCATGGAGAAGGAGAAAGATGTGATCGAAAATATGTGGCACAGAGACAAAAGAGAGACACGGCACCAGAGATCATCCCCAGGATCATCAAAGCTTGGATACCTTTCAATTTATCTGCAAAGAATCAAAGAGCACAAAGGGAAATAAGGAAAGGGAGATTGAATATATCAAGAAATGGACTGTATCACTGCAGAAATCTGGTGCAATATTTCTATCCAAGAGCACATGCCAGAATTAGGGGAGGGAGAACTTGAGCCTTCACCACAAGATTACGCTGGGGAAGCTGATGCCCCCTGAAATCATCTGGCAAAATTAGACCACCCTGTAGTTGAGCCTTCTCAGGAATTACAAATCGAAAGTGTATTAAATGTTCAAGCAACACCAAGAAATATCAAGAGATTAGGTGTTGTGGTGCAACTCCCAGGAAGGCAGCGTGCAAACTCTTCCATGTCCGTTTATTTTCTTTACTCATTTATTATTTATTCATTGAATTTCTTCTTCACTTTTGTCCCAGGGTGGGACCCAAGACAGCTTATAGTCATTTAAAACAAGATTAATTTAAAATCCTATTCTAAATAACAGTATTAGTAAGAACCATGGTTAAAAACAGTTGAGAACACACTTAAATCTTAACTGCTAATATAATGTCATATCTAATATATAAAAGTCAAAGCTTGTTTGTTTGTGTCAGGCGAAGACCTCGTATGACTGGCTGCCTAAGAAGATTCTGTGGAATCCTGGGGTTTGCCGTTTAGGGAGAGGCCTTTAGAATTCTCAGTCAGAGAGCTCTTGGACCTCAGTCAACTGTGTCTGTCTTGAGTAGGCCGGTTGATATGGAGACGAGGCCTAGCAACAAGGAGGAGGGCAGTGTATTCCCTCAGGAACCCAACCTCTGTATATTAATGACTCTGAATACAGATTGGATTGAGGAATACGGGGAAAAGTTAACAAGTACTTAATAAGACAGTTTGGGGAATTAGAGATACAGGATCCCAAATCTTTCTAACAAGTATCACCCATAAGAAAATTAAATTCCAGGCAACTCCAGGTATATATGCTAGTTATTTATAACACTGAGTTATTCCATATATTAGCATAAATATGTCACCCTGAGCAAGTCATTTGATATTTAGTTATCTGATACTCTACAATCACCAAAGCTCTTCTCAGATTCCGAGCATATATATGGCATTTGCCCTGTGTACATTCTTAAATATGAACATATGTGTCCGTTCTGACTGAAGCTCTTTACACATTCTACACACTTACTTGGGAGTAAGAGCCTTTCTGCACTAAACTATTGTAGTGTTATTATTTCCCTTTCAATATTCTGTGGAATTCTGTTGGTTTTGAAGGTTAAGCTTATAGGTGTTAAATACTAGGCAGTAGTGTGATGATGACAGAAACAGTAGAAGAAATATATTTTGTAGGTTATCTTAGAACCAAAAGTTGGTGAATTAGAAGTCATTTATATGCATTTTTGGCCCCATTTTTAGTTTAGCTTGATTTAGTTTGGGTAGTTTGGGATAGGCAAGATAATATATGCTAGAAATTAGATTTTTCTGGTTGGTTGGTTTATTTGTTTAATGCTTCTTCGTCTTCCTCTTCTTCTTCTTCTTACTTACTTACTTATTTATTTATTTATACCCTGCTTTTTTCCTGGTTGAGACTCAAAGCAGTTTATAATTAAAAAAACTGAGTATGTCTTTCTAATCTCATGTATGTTGTTTATATACTCAATGCATGTTAATAAAAGCATTTTTGAAAAATGACTTAGAGACACATGATGTTCAAGAGCTTGAAGAACCATAAACTGCCTTGTGAACTCTTACAGGGCTAAGAAATTAAGGGGAACCTGGGGTACTTCTGAAAACATGACTGCTATCCTTCCAGTTTTGAAACTGAGGAAGAAACTTGCCTGAAGGATTTGAAATTGCATAACAGGAAGAAAGGGCACACTGTTTCCACAGGCCTGCGTGTACACTGTTCGCGTCCCACCAGTAGTCAGAACCCAGGGAAATGAGGAGCAGTAGAAGACTGATGAAACAGCAGGCTGTAGCACTGATTTGCAGGATGTGCATTGTGAGAACTGTGACTGCACCGCACAACTGAAAAGAACCTGGGGAAAAGAAACTTTAGTATTATTTCGTATCAGATACATCGTGTGTTGATACCCTCCAACTGTTCTCATTTGGCAGGGACAGTCTTAATTAATTCTTTGTTGTCTTACTTTTTCAGCTGCTTTTAAAATGTCCCCGTTTCTCTTTCCTCCTACCCTTTCCTTCCATTGTCCTCAGCTTACTTCTGTTGCTGCAAAGTAAGACACATTTCCACACGACGACGCTGCCTCGTGTCATCCCATCATGATCCCGGCAGCACCTTTGATAGGATAGGAGCTTGTCTCCAATGCTCCGCTCCGCACCTGGCTGGCTGCCTGGGGTGGATGAGAGCGCAAGCGACACGCTCCTTCCTTCTGCAGTCCTCTTTCTTGTGCTGCACTGGAGAAGGAAGCACGTGATCGCTCTTCCACCCCTTCTGCATGCCCAGCGGCAACAGGAACATCGTGCAATTGCTGTCCCTTAATAGATTTTTTCTGTTGATGGTGTAACCCATGATTGTGACTGATGGGGATGCACTGGCTGCAGGATTGCAATGACATCGTGTGAAAGCACAACTCGTGCACTGTTGCCAATGTATCCCCATTGCGGGATAATGACACCATTCGGAAATGGCCTAAGATCACAGTGCAAAAGTAGTTTTCAGTCAATTAAGTCAACATGGAGGGGAGGGGAGGGGAGGGGAGGGGAGGGGAGGGGAGGGGAGGGGAGGGGAGGGGGAGGGGGAGGCAGAATCTTATTTTTCCCAGTATGCTCAGGCAAAAAGTGAACTGCTGCAGCTTCTCCTATCACGTCTGTTTTGTTGGAAGCAAGCTACAACCATCAGATTCTCTCTCTGTCTCTCTCTGAATTATATACAAGTGAATATGAATTCAAAATATGTATTTAAGATCTACACAAAAACACACTTTGGCTAGTTGGGAAAATGTGTACATTGAAAAAAATGGATAAATAAATGAATGAATGCCTTAGGAAGACCGCCTATTAAAATACACATAAATTTCTCTGTAGGAAATAGTGAAAGATATTCTTTGACCTGAGATGACCTTTTGACAAGAATGCTGATGATACTCAGAAACACAAAGAAAATAAAACTGTCAGACTTTGCCATCACTGCTCATGACAGCTATCAAAATCACACCAAGGCCTGTTATTTTAAGGCTGAATAGTGTGATTATCAAAGCATACAATACACACTGGGTGGGAAGTGTACTCTTTGCTAAATGTCAGAGATGCGTGATTTGATTTTTCCAAATTGTAAAGAAAAGAGATCCACCTCCTTGTTGCAGGGTTTGTACAAGTGTCAGATTTAATCCACAATGGATTTTGGATTATAGTAGCATTTAATGAAAACAGAGTGGGTACTGGAAGTAAAGAATATAAGCGAGCACTTAGTAGAAGAGGTTGGATCACTAATCATGCATATAACACTCTTACATTCTGAAAATAATTGAGTATCTTTTGTTCAGCAAATTTTATCCATAATCTTTGCGTCTCAAGAGTAATACTAGATTTAGGGTGCAAGCCTATGCCAAATACCTGATAACTGTTAATAACTGTTAATTAATCAGCTCCGTAGGATGTCTACTTATTTTGTTTATACAGATGCTAGTGAAATAAATCTGCATTTAGTTCATTCTTCCATGCAAGGATGAAATGTTTTTGAAGTTTCCTCCTCCTGTATGAAATTATAAGAACGTTTTTGCAGTTTCGGCTGATTGTGTGTGTGTGTGTGTGTGTGTGTGTGTGCACTTTGGGACTTTTCTCACAAAAATTATGCAATGCTTTTGCACAAAATTGTGAAATATTTTGAATGATTATTGTTGGTGTTTCCACACGAATACAATGTCATGGGCCGAACAGACAAACAAACAAAAACCTTGGTTTTGAACATCTTACAGATTTGGGATGGAGTTTTTGAAGAAAATGACAAAACGAGGGAAAAAGAACTCACACAAGTCTATGCAGAAATATTCTTTACTACACAGGAAATGCTATTTTCCTTATGAAAGCTTATGTGAAAATTGTGTGCACAATAAGTTCCAAACTCCTAATAGTCTTTGAAATCTCCACAATTTTATGACTCATAATTGACATTCTTTTTTTCACTGTCTGTTCTGCATTTGTGATTTACACTGTATTTAATCTTGCAACGTCCTTCCCCTGGGTTTTTCCTTTTCGGAGAATATCCTCTCTTACCGGTGATCTGACCATCCATCAGAAAATCCCGTGATGGAATAGCCCTAGGGTCACCCTTAAGTCAGAAATGACTTGAAGGCACACAACATCAAGAATAACGACAACAACAACAATCAATTCTAAATAAAGAGCTGGTGCTATGTAGTAAAGAGAAAGCTATGTTTTACAAGTTCTTTACATAAAGATGATTAATAAAGTTGAGGCTGATGATCCACCTTCTCGCCATAGAAAGACCCAATCCTTCCTAGAAAGAGAATACTTACCTTGAAGCTGGAGTCCTTTCTCTTCTTTAAAGGAGTTCCAAGTCTGAGATTGCAGATGCTGTCTGAGTTTTCTTTGAAATTTCTCAGAGAAATGGATGAAGAGGAGGAATCAGGAGGAATTTAACAAAAGATCCCTTCTTCTCCTATATATTTATTGTTTACTCCACCTCCAACCTAATTCTTTCTTTGAAAGATTCAAGGTGGAGCTGGCCTTTGTCTGCATATTTCCATTATAACAAAACTTAGAATGACAATGGCTGAGATACTTATGACATTACTAAGGGAAAAATAAACAAGAACTGATTTCTTAAATACAACAAATTTCTATATTTAAACATGCCAGGATTTGTAATAATCCTAAATAATAAGCGCAAAAACCACAATGTGGGTGCTGCCTAGGAAGTATCCTTCTTTAATTAGAGAAAGAGACACACACGTAATTATGACTTGGATTTCCACTTGTGGACACACCTTTTCAGGTATTGGGAGAGTCCCAAATAGGTCACCATCTCTCCCAAACCCCAAAATTGTGTTTGGATGGTGCAGTTTGTCCCCAAAAGGGGTTGATACCTCCTCCTGCCCCGCATGTTCCAGCTTAACCTCATGAACCCATTACCTTTGTGGAAGTGTTTCAGATTGTGTATTGATGTTCTTGTATGTCTACTATACATCTGTTGTTGATGATGAGCAGGATGATGATGATTTATGATGATGATCCCTTGGAAATAATGGGCCTAAATCCTTCTGTTAGTTGGACTAATCCCAAAGGGGAAAGAAGCACCTAATCAATTGGATTTACTGACATGTTGACTTGCCACTCAACATTTGATGGCTCTGTTGTAACTACCAGAATTCCAATCATAAAATGGACATTCAGCAATTTTCGTTCACTAAGGTTAGGGGTGCAGGGCCCCCACAAAAGTGGAAAAACTGAAAAGATCAAAATGTGTGTCTGTCTGTGGGATGGGGGCTGAGGCATAGTGGGTAGAATGGGCACCCAGGGTCCAAGCCAGGTCAGGGAAAGGGAAGGGAAGGGGGTTGGCTTGGTGGCCTTATTCCTTTCTTGCCCATCTCCTTCCTTGGAAGCATTGTGGGGCATTGGGAAAGGGTTTGTGGTGTTGGGAAATTAGGCTGTGATCTGTCCTTAGTTGGCCAGACATTGGCTGGTGGAGGAGGAGGAGGGCCAGAAGCAGGTGTTTACAGGGCTGTGTGGTCTGATCAGAGCTGCTGAGAGCAAAAATTTCCCCAGAAAAGAAGCACTTGGAGGCAAGGCAGGGGTTGGAGAAACTTGCAAATAATCAAATCCATGACAGTGAAACCCACAAATGCAGAGGGCCAACTGTAGTTTATCTGAGCGATGCAAAACATATAAAACAACCATAATAGTAACAACCCCAACACTTTTGTGAGGGATTTGCCTCCAGTTCAAAGCAGCCTAGGTCTTTAAAGGTCACTTAAAGGGGCAGAAGCCATGTTCTCATCCTGGAATAGGGCAGTCTCTTATGTTACATTTTCCACACAGGCTCTGCTATTAAAGTACTATAAGAGCATAAGAAGATTCTTGCCAGATCAGACAAAGGAGCCACCTAGTCCAGCATTTTGTTCACACGGAAGCCAACTGTTTCACAAGGAAAGCTCACAAATGTTTTGCTAATTCACTTATAGATTATGTATTTTAATCTCCATCCCTTCCTCTCCTCCTCTCTTTCTCTCTGTATCTCAGTGACAAGCAAACATATTGCTTGTTTTTAAAGAGTTATTCTCAGGGTAGGAACCAGAGACTTCAGAAAAGGAGAAGTGAAATTAATCTGTGGTTACAAACAAAAGGAAGACAATCTATTTGACCTCAAAAGAGGAAACTTCTTTAAAATGCATGAACTAGTAAAAGGGAAGTTGATGGGAAGGTAAGAAAGGCTATTTCCACACGGGCATATTGCCCACGCTAGAGTGACCTCTCCAGGAGGTCTTCTTCACCGGGGTCTGCGCTAGAGCAGTTAAAAAAAGTGAGGTTCTAGACCTCAAACTGCTCTAGTGCAGCCGCGGGGGTGGCGCTGTGAGTTTTATAAAAACCACCTTCAAAAGTGGTTTTTATAAAACTTACCCGCGCTGCCCCATAGCAGCCCCCGGTGAAGAACTGCAGAGACGCGGTAGCGCATCCCTGCAGATCTGCCCAGGGGCGGGCTTCCGGCTGGCGCGCTGTCCTGATTGGCGGAGCGCCACCAGAAGCTGCCAGCCGCCATTTTGGGCACCACCAAGCACCTCCAAGCGCCGCCGAAATTCGGTGGCGTTTGGAATGGCGGATCCGCACTCTCCACAGGGACGGAGCAACCCGCTCGTGGGTAAGTTCTGCCCCTGCGTGCGCGGCCCCATTTCGCCCCCCCCCATGAGGAAAGGGCCAAAGACTCAAGTGTTGTTCCAACAGTGCTGAGAAAATCTTTCAGTTTGATTTCTTCTGGGGAGAGTCAGTGGAAGGTTTGTTCAGCTGAATACTTATCTGATCAGTTTTGGCAAGGAGAAGCATGAAATGAAAATTTAACATGCTCTTGGTGAACAGTAGACAAGATAGTAAAGATCTGAGGGCAGGATGGGGGAGCATGTCCTGAATAACCCCCCTTGTACATTTCAAATTTAGTTTAACCTTTATTCCTCTGTTTGGGCAAACATGTGTGGAAGTTCTCCCAGGTGTTGTAGGGGATAAACTCCAGCACTTCCATCTTCCAGATCCAGTGAAGTAGTTCAGGTTATTATTTACATCAAGGGTGGGCAAAGTGTGATCCTTTAGCCGCAATTTTGGCCTTTGGAACCCCTAAATGTGATCTCTGAGGCCCCCAGAAGTCTCCAGATGTCCCCAATTTGTTAAGGATGATTTCAGGTGACTTTATTTTATTATTTTATTTGCCCTAAAACAGGCCAAATGTGCCCAAACCACAGTGGCTTGCTTCCTCTAATTCTGCAAACTTCCCAAAACTCAAAAAAAGATATTTAACATTTTTTTAAAAAAATGACCAAAAATGGTCCCAAAGGCCAGTGTGGTCCACTGGGGAGAGCATAAAGTAGAAAAATAACCTTTCCCCCCTGTGCAGTTACCCACCACTGTTTTATGTCAATAAAAATGGTTTCTTCCTCTTTCAGCAATTTGCTAAATGTATTGAATGTAACAGAAAAAAAGATGGAACGCTCATGGAGGTAGAGATAGGCTATTATGAACTTACCCAAATTCACAAATTTCTTCTACAATTTGGTGGGGAAGGGGGAAGGGGGAAGAAGCAAAACTGACAGGTTCTTCCATCCAGGTAGAGGGAGTATTAAATTCTTTCAAAGTCTGGCTTTGAATCTCCAGATATTCATCCCTGATATAGGTTCTGAGGGCTTCTTATATTTAACAGCTACACAGCATGGAGGAACAACATGGGCCCTTTCTGCAGCACCCTCCCATCCCACAGTGGGGACAGGAGAAGGACATGACTGCAACGACGTTTCTGCATGACGTCATCATGGTCCTATCTTGCTCCTGTCCCCAGGCCATGCAATCGTGGATTAAGTCATTGACAGGTTTTCCCCATCAATGACATGCAGTCACATCACCATCCCAGATTTCCCTGTCCTGTGGAAGCCACAGAAGTGCAATGGCTGTGATTCCTGCCCCAGTGCAGCCTGGGAAAGTATTTGGCTGGGCTGCAGAAGGAAGAAGCATGGCCATCACGCTCCCTTCCACAAGGAGCCAGCTGGTGTGGAGAGAACCATTCCTGTTGCTCTTCCCTACCAGCAGACCCAATGTCAGGATTCCCCCGGACAACTTTGGGAAAAGGTAGGGTGTGGAAAGGGCCATGGCCTTCTTCGTACAAGGAAGAAGTGTATCTATTGAATTTGGTCAGCATAGCTAGCACAGCAATTCATCCAAACCCTTGGGCAAAGAAGAAAAGGCTAGCCAAAGAGGAGTTTCCACTTCTACCACTGCCATGTACTCCCCATGTACTCCCTCTGTTGTGTGCCTCCAAGTTGTTTCAAATTGTGGCAACCCTAAGGTATACCTATCATGGGGTTTTCTGGGGGCTGTGAGTGTGTGATGTGCCCAAGGTCACCTGGTGTATTTCTATGGCTGGGCAGCAAATCAAATCCTGGTTTCCAGGGTTGTGGTCCAACCCTGAAACCACTACACCATGTTAGGTTTCTCCTAATGCATCTTTCTAGGGAAACATAACAAAAATCCCTGTTGCCTTCCAACTATAAGAATCTATCACCACTTACAGAAAAGTTGACCTTCGGTTTTCAGATTTTCCCACAAAAAGGAAGTAGGAGTCTGACTCTTTTGATGAAGAGCTGTGCTAGCTGTGGAATCCTACCAGCCTTCCTCATGCCAATAGCCAGCATCCAGCAATTTATAGAATTTAGCATCCAGTAGGAACAGGTAAGAGTTTGAAAGAGCAGACAAATGACCCTGGGAATAAAGGCAGTAAAGCTTTTCTACCTCTGTCCCTCTAAGATTCCAGATGTTTTAGCACTTCTATAGCTTATGGGAAGCTTGATCAGAAAAGAGTATCGCCCTTGACCTTACCTAACCCTCTCACATCCCAAGTGGTAAATTAACCCCTTGTGAATCAGAGGTAGTTTGATTCATAGCTACTAGATAATATATGAGTGGCATTGTCACAATAGCAACCTGTGAAGGGGAGCCAGCATGGTAGAGTGGCTTGAGCATTGGATTACAACTCTGGAGACCAGGGTTCAATTATCCGCTTAGCTATGGAAACTGGGCAACCTTGCGCAAGTTGCATACATTCAGCACCAAAAAGCCCTGTGATAGGCCCACTTTAGGCTCACCATAAGTCAGAAATGACTTGAAGGCAACAAAAGTGTGCAAAGTGTGGTAATTTGCAAGGACTTGGAACAACGAAAATGGAAAGCAGGACTAGTAGGATGAGGGTGGTGCATGGCAACCCTCTATCCTGACCTTTGACCTACAGTTGACACTCTCACTACAGCAGTGGTTCTCAACCTGTGGGTCCCCAGATGTTTGTGGACTTCAGCTCCCAGAAGCCCCAGCCACTATGGTCAATGCTCAGGGCTTCTGGGAGCTGAAGTCCAAAAACATCTGGGGACCCACAGGTTGAGAACCACTGCACTACAGTCACACCCAGCATATCTGGACGTATAGACAAGTGTCTTCATTGTTTGTTTCTTGCTGCTTGGCCTATTTGAAGTGTGGTTAAGGAAACTAACCACAAGCCAAGCTGGTATATAAGATTGGAATTTTTTTTTTTTCATTGCTTCACACCCAAGTGTGACCTTTAGGAAAGAGTCATGAGCAGTCATTTCTAAGTGTTATCTGTCAGGGAGCTTCAGGCAAAGTCTTGAAACAGCCCACACTTGAATTTCCTTCTCTATGGAGAGGCTTTTATTGAAAGTAAAGCCTTTTCCTTATGATGGTGGATTTCAAACAAGAAAGAGCTCACAAAGATGAAGGGTGTGTGTAGCACAAGGGGCTTCTGAGGCAGAGAGAGAGAGAAAAGTCTAGGATAGGACATTTATTTATGTATCTATTCTTCCCATGAGTAATCTTCAGTGCAATAGTCAGAACTAGGATCTCCATCGCAATTCCTCGTCACACCAGAGATTGTGGGAGGCAGGGTGGAAGCATCAGTTTGTTGCATCCCAATGGACAAACTAGAATAGATCTATTAAACCAACGGGATTTGCCTACATGTTGCATCCTCATTAAACAAATGATTGAAGAGGTCTATTGAGCTGGAGTAACCAACAGGATGCTAGAGATAGGCCCTTTCTGTGTGATGACACTTAGCCGCTTCTGCCATGGGATGGCAGCAGTCAGCAGGTTGTGTTTCTGCACAATGTTGTTGCCATCCTGCTGCCAGCCTGTCACGAAGCATTGCACGCGTGCAGTATTTGAAAAATGGAAAAATCCATTTTACACCTCCCATTGCACAGCACTCCCATACTTACTTTTGTGCAGAAGCTGTGACCACACAATTACTATGCTGCCTGCCCCAGCACGGCAATGGCAAGTGCTGGCTGTGCTGCGGAAGGAAAGAAGGGGCTATCCCACTCCCTTCCACAGGGAGCAAACAAGTCCAGAGGGGAACATTGCTGATGCCCTCCCTTCTGGACCTGGATTTGCAGTACAATGAGGTGGAAGAGCGTCGTCATATGGAAAGGGCCATAGTGTGAAGGTGACAAACAGATGTTAGAAAATATGAGGACTCAAAAAATACATTAATGGAATCCAGACTGGCTACTACTGTATGCTTAACAGACTTCAGGGATTCCTCACCAGAGCAGAAAAGGGGTGAAATTTTTGTTCAATTCACATTTTGATACCAGATTCATAGTTCCCAAATTAATATGCTAGGCTAGCCGTGATGAAATTGTTTTCTGGTATTTGTACCTCTCTTGATTTTGTGACGCAGTTTGTGAAACACAATAATGCTGTGCTTATTTTCAACCAGAGTAGACCTGTTGAATTCATGAATTTATATGTATGTTCAATAATTGATTGAATAGGTCTACTCCAGTGGGAGCTAACAACAGCATTCTAGCCAACATGTTTTTACAGGACAAAGTACTCACAAAAGTATGTATACTAATAGAACAAGGATACAAACACATTATATCTTGGAAAACTGTTTGTATAAACTGTGTATGTTCAACCAAAGAGCACACAAGAATATATACTAATTCTTCTGGGGGCTTTATTAAATATGCAAATGAAGGCAGAAAGGGGCAGAACAAGACTGGAAAAAATAAAAAATAGAGGGATAAAAGTGAAATAGATTTACTCCTTCTTAGTGAAAACACATAATGAAAAAACCAGGGAGTCCTTCACACCACCTAGTGATAGCACTCTGATTCTACTGCTGTGGTTGCATCCTATGGAATACTGGGATTTGCAATTTAGAGAATTTAGCACTCTCACTCAGGGCCTCACCAAACAACAAATCCCAGGATTCCACAAGATGTTGCCATAGCAATTAAAGTGGAACCATCACACTATCATTGTGTGGTGTGAAAGGGCCCCACCCCCCCCCGTGTAACATGAAAAATAGCTTTTTTTGCTGCAGAACAGCTTTTGCCCAGACAGAATTTTCATAAAAAGAAGAACAGACAACACAAAATGTCCTCGTCATGATATTTGCAAAACCGGGGTTGGTGGGAGTAATTTCAAAAACAAGCTTGGTAAAAAGAATCACAGTGGGTTCTGATTCGGAAGCCAGCAATTAACTTATCGAGAACAGATGGGTTGGAGATGACCCCACTGGTGGGGTTTATGAGAACAGAACCAGATCTCTTCCATCAAAGTCCCAATCCATTTTCCGCCTGTCTTCACAATCAAGTTGCCTTTTAAGTATCACGATTTGCTCCAAGTCCCGCTTGATCCTTTGCAGACTCTGTGTCTCATTGAACTTACGCAGCTCCAAAAGTCATGATCTCAAAAGGCAGTACAGGCTTGTCCTCATGTTCATACTGCTGCTGTCCTTTTTGCACTTTTAACTGAAGCAGCAAGAGCACCTGTCAAGAAAGAAAAGTGATTGATTGGATGGGCAGTATGTGAAGTATGATTTTAAAAAAACTTCTCAGAAATCGTTTTATTTTAGATCAGAGTCACTCTTTGATTCTTAAAGCCTTCATATTCTGAGAGGGAGGTAATTCTTTGCTATTCTTGAAGGAAATAATGCATAATTTTAGCAATCTTCTTCCTGCTGGGAGAAAGGCCTTGAAAATTCCACAGTTTTCAAAGACTTTTTACAGTTCAGGACATATTCTGTGGAAAATGTGCACCTTTTTTTTGAGAGAGAGAACTGACTTCGTATGCAAGAAATAGCTCTTGATGCAGAAATACTGTTTTCTGTGCAAAAAACCCCCCAGAAATACCATTTTCTCTGGGCAAAAAAAAAGCTTGCAGATTTTGTACAGGCTACATCTACAATTCTAACCTTTTCTACACAGGAAAACAGATTTTTCCGCACAGAAAATAACATTTCTGCTAAACAACATTATTTCTCTGCAGAAAGTGCCATTCTTTGACAGAAAACAAAACCGTTTTCTGTAAAGCAGAAGAAGAAGAAGAAGAGGAGGAGAAGGAGGAAAGAAAAGGAAAAAAAAAACAGCCATGTGCAAATTTTGTGCAGAATGTGTCCCAAATGACAAATATTTTTGTCAGTCTAGATTTCTCCTTATCAGAGTTTTTCCCAGTACAGATGAAATGTGGTGGTTTTTTGGTATGATTTTTTTATTTTTTAAAAAATATTGTTTCCATCCCTTCATTCTGAAAGTCACCATATGCGGTGAGTGATCATATCTTTGCATTACAAGTTGGTGAATTTGGACCATGAGCTTCTCTGGTTCAGAAGTCCTGCTTGAAAAATGTTATAAAACCTCCTTCTGTGCTGCCAGATTGTTATGGGCAGAGATATTTTCAACCAGGAAGCAGGCTGACATATGAGCCACCAGCAACCTAAGTGGTTACAGTCCTATAAAGATTCCCCTTATTATACATTTGGCTCTCTGTATGTGCTAGGATTATGGGCATAGGAACCCTGTGGAAGTGGAAAAACTGCAAATATCAAAATGTGTGTGTATGTGTCTGCGGGAAGGGGGTTGAGGCATGGTGGAAAGAGTGGGCACTCAGGGTCTGAACTAGGTCAGGGAAAGGAGAGGGAAAAGGGATGCATTGGCATGCTGGCCCTATACTTCCTTGCTCTTGCCCATCTCCGAGGGGGGATATTGGAAGAGGGTTTGTGGTGCTGAGAAATTGGGCTGTGAGCTATCCTTAACTGGCCAGGCAGAAGCTGGTGGAAGAGGAAGAGGACCGGAAGGAGATTTTTAAAGTGCAGCGTGGCCTGATTGAAGCTGTCAAGAGGGAAGTTTTCCCGAGAAAAGAGGCTGGAGTGTTGGGGGCAGGGGTTGGAGATACTCGCAAATAATCAAATCTGTGAAAGAGAAACCCACAAATGTGGAGTGCCAACTGCATGGTTATTCCTATCCTATAGGTGTTCCCTAAAAGTTCTGTCAAGAAAGAATGGATTTAGCAAGCTCATATGAAGAGCAGAAGTCTGAGTATATGAGCCATTTCATTATTCTCACTTGTACATACTTACTGGTTATAAAGAAGAGAGGCAAGGAAGCCCATCCTAGGCCAAACGACCATCCATAAGCATATGGCTGAGCTGTGACAATGATCATAGCAATCATGACACAAAGACCTGGGATCCAGAAAGGAAGTGTTAATATATACATCCTTAGGAACATGGGTGGGAAATGTGTGTGGGGGGTAAACTCCCCCAGGAACCTTGGAGAGCTGTAATTTCTCATTCCCCTCTACCTTGCCACATCATCATCATCATCATCATCATCATCATCATCGTAATTTTAAAATGCCCACAATTGCTTCTGAATGCCCTTTTCAAAGTATCAAAGGATTTTCACATTTTACACTCCCTGGGTCTTGAACAGTTTTTTTCTGCAAAAAGAAGCAACCTGGAAGTCAATTCCAGGTCGCTTCCTATTTACAAAAAGGACTCTTTTGAATCTATGACAAAGGCTATTTCCACACTACACTGTTACAGTGCTATCATTCCACTTTCAACATCCTATGGAATCCTAGGGTTTGTAGTTTACTGAGGCCGAAGAGCTCTCTGGATGAGAATTCTAAACACCTCTCCCTAAACTACAAACCTAAGGATTCCATGGGATGTTGAAAATGGAATAATAATTATTACTATGTTATCTGTTTAGGAAAGGTTTAGTGGAAACAGACTCTGTTTAAACAAAAGAAGTGTATGCAAACTATTGCATGAGAAAGGTTCAAATTAGACAAAAGTGATTTGGTGTGAGAGTTTTTTGAAGAGCCGAGGAAAGAGTAATAGGCTTACATTTTGAAAACGTATCTGTAGAATATCTTGGGTAGAGTATTTATGTAGAGTAGGGTAAGGTACTTATCTATGATTGTGAATTTCTATTGATTACGTCTGAAGTGCACTTATGTGTATATTAGGTAAAACTAGAACAATATGCTCCTTTTTTTCCCTATTACACCGATGTTTATTCTTGTGTTATTCTCCTTTTCTATATTGCTTGGGCAAAAAAACAACAACTCAATAAATATAATTTTAAAAAAAGAAAAAGAAAATGGAATAGTAACACTACAACAGTATAGAGTGAAAATGGCCAAACATGTGGCAAAATTATTCCCTACACCCCATCACCACAAGGGCTCCAGGGGACCACCTTTAGATTCGAACAGGAAGGTTATAGCTATAATTTGGCTAGGATCTAATTTATGGTAGGTCCCAAGGTGATCTGACCACCTTCCCCAAAGTGCCTTCCTTCACAATGAGAAGAGAACTTCCTCTGTCCCTCTTGTCCTTCCTATAGAAAGATGGGAGGATTAGAATGTGGTTCCACGTTATCTCTGATCACGGATCAGAAACAACTTCGCTCATACCCCTTGCTTCACTAATTCTTTTCTCTGGATAGATGAGTGAAACATAGGGGAACATTCTCATGTCATCCCAGATGTAACATTGCAGAGTTCGTTCTGCTGTTGTATATTAGCATAAGATGGGGGCACTTTTGAACTTTTGAACACGGGCTATGACCTGGCTTTATGGCAACTGAAGGGCTAGCTGTGGCTACGAAAAAGAAATTCATTGCCCCATCATACCTGCAGCAATGCTGACAATTGCAGAGATCATGGTCAGGGACATGGAGCAAAGATGGGATCTCCAACGTGTGGCACAAAGACCAAAGAAAGAGGCAGCACCAGCAATCATCCCAATCAGCATGAAAGCTCTGACGGCATTCAGTTTATCTACAGAGAGTCAAGGGAGGAGATACAAAGGGGATTATTATATATATGTATCAATGGGACTGGACAATGGTATGGCAGAGATCTGATGTGGTATTCCCATCTTACATTAAAAGGCCACCAACCTTATACAAGGTCATTAGAAGCATGTTTACTGTGCTAGCACAATGCTGTGCTACCTGTCCCCTCCCTCTTAATGTTGCTACAGTTGGTCTGATAAGGCAGGTAATATAGAGCAGACAAAAACTTTTAAAGCATTAAATACACAGATGAAAACATCTAAAAACAGACTCTAACAAGTGCTTAAAATTGTTTTAAAACCACACATAATCCAACGTACCAGTGCAGCTAATCCTGGATTTAAGAGCAAAAGGTCCAAAGAAACAACCCAGCCTAGAGCTGCCCTCTAGAAACTCAAGAAATGGTGGAGAGGGAAGGAGATGCTAAGAAAGCTTGACATGAGCTAACTTGGAAAAATGTCATTTATTTAGAATGGTGTGCTTTAGTTTCAGGGATTTTTCCTCCAGAAAAATAAGCGGACACAGCTAGAGTTACTTGTAGTATGTCTTTTCCTCCCTGGCACATAAGGATTAAGGCCTTCTGATAGCAAGGGGTCTGGAAGAAGCCTGTAAAAGGTGATTTGGATTTTTCAGAGTGTAGTATCCTTGATTCACTTAGCACAGCCTTCTAAATTCTCCTCGAATTACTGAGGAAGGACTTTCTTTGCCAGTTTGACTTTCCTTTGTGGGGAGCTCCACAGTCATGGTGCTGTTATAGAAAAGAGCCTTCCATATTGACATCCAAACTTAATCCTATGGTGAGGTGGGACAACAGGACCTCCACTGAGGATCTGAAATTTTGGGGATGCTCCTATGGTAAGAGGTGGTGTTTCAGAAACCCTGACTCCAAGGAGTTCATGTGTTTATTTTCTAATGATTGCAGCTCCTTTTTGAATCTTCCCGGACACATCTGGGGTAGAGAGAGTAGACCAAGAGGAATAAATCTGCACCCCAAATCTAAGTGTCCTTCTCAGCCATTTAAAGTAAGAGACTCAATTCATTCATTTTAACTTCTCATACCATACATCTTATTAAAGAAAGTTGCTGCTTGAGGTCTACTTGAATTCAGCTAAAAGGCTGAGTCCACACTCTTTGATTGTAAGCATATGGAGGAAGGCTCACTGGATCATTTGTGCCCCATCATATACAACAATGAGGAAATGCATCAAACTTACCAAGCTCAGCTCATAGATAATTTAATCTTTCCCACTCCAAATGAGAGATAGTAGAGAAGAGGCAAGAGACCCATTTAACATGAGTTCTGTGGAGTTCTGAGTATCTACAGAAGCTTATCAGATGTTTCTTAGTAAGAACATCAGCTGTGGTTGAAAACCTCTGAAAACAGCTTTCCCATCCCACATCTATATCTATTTTCAGCTCCGTGGAAGTGCAAATACACAGTCGACGAGCAGCAAGGTGGAATTTAGATGGCTTACTGAGGAAACAGTGTGAACTGAGAATACACTAGCTATATCTACATGAGAAGTTAGCCCAAACCCAGAGGACCTTCTCCTCTGTCACCCCCAAGCTATAGAATGGCCTGCCAGAAGAGACCCGGCATATTACCAGTCTTGACTGCTTTAAAAAAGCGGTCAAGACTGTTCTCTTCCGACGGGCCTTCCCAGACTAGTGCTCCACTGCCTCCCACCAACTGTCCTCTTGTTTTTAATAGTTAATGTGTTTTAGGGGGTTTAGATGGGTTTAGATGGGTTGGTGGGTGGGGAGGATGGGTTATGTTTTAATTGTTTTTAATTTATTGATATACTGTTGTAGTACCACCTCGATCCGTCGAGAGAGGCGGGATATAAATAAATTTTACTATTATTATTATTATTACTATTAAATCGTTTGCACTATTCAAGGACATTCTGGTTGATGTGCAGTGATCTCTTGGAAGTAACTCTGATGAAGAAAGAAAGGTGGGATATTTCATGAAAACAGAACCTCTGAAACTAGAGTGGTGGAGTGGTTTGAGGGCTGGACTAGGGTTCTGAATTCCTACTTAACTAGGCCAGCCTACTGGGTGACCTTAGGCGAATCACAACCCTCTGAGCTTTAGAGGAAGTCAAACCTTCTCTAAAGAAATTTTGCCAAGAAAACCCAAGGATAGGAGCACCATAAGTAAGTTGACTTGAAGGCATATATCAATGACAAAGAACCTCCAAAACTGTTTGGGCTATTATTCCAAGTAGGATTGTAATCCCCATAGCACAGTGGTTCTCAACCTGTGGGTCCCCAGATGTTTTTGGACTTCAGCTCCCAGAAGCCCTGAGCATTGACTATAGTGGCTGGGGCTTCTGGGAGCTGAAGTCCACAAACATCTGGGGACCCACAGGTTGAGAACCACTGCCATAGCAGAACAGGGTTGCAGAGAGCCACAACTCCCTCACCAACTCACTTGTGGCCCACAACACCCTGATTTGCCCCACACACACACACACAAGCAGGCACAAGTAACAATTTTGTTGAATTCATCCCTTTACCCCAGCCTGTTTTCAGCTTGTGTCTCTTCTCCCCGTCCCATAAAATCAGAAGAAACTGGATAGTTACTTTCACTTTTGAAAGATAGACCTTCCCAGGTCTAACAAAGCCCATAAGCTGCAATACAGTGAAATAGCCAATTAGGAAGCATGACTGACCCATTAGAAGAAAAAAAAAATTAGGGGTGCTGGAGAACAAAGTAGACAAGGGCTGGGGGCCACACTGAGAACTCTGGGTCATTGATAGTGCTTTTTAACCACTCATGAAGGAAACTCTTAAGGAGCTGAAAAACGATCACCTGTCCCATGCACTGTTGCAAACTTAAGAGAAGAAGAAGAGCTCAGGGTTCATCTGAACATACCACCACTACTCCAGAGCAAAAACCAAAAACTTACCTGAATTACTCCCAAGTTTACCACACAAAGACCCATAGCAGGCAGTCCATAGGCCTGAGTGAAAATTAGAGTGATGCTCCCAGTAGTCAGAGCCCAGAGAAATGAGGAGCACCAGAAGACTGATGAAAGAGAAGACCACCGCGCAGATCTGCAGGGCACCCATTGTATGAATTGTCAGGCAAATTGGAATGAACCTGGAGTACAGAAATGTTAACATTATTCCATATCACTTGCACCCTCTGGGTAAATATCTCTTTTCCTAAGTGCTCCCTTTTCAACAGTTATGCTCAAAAATATTTGAAAAATGGTTTTTAAAAGTCTTCCTTGAGTGTCAAGAAATTCTGATGAGAATAATTCTGGACAGATGAGAATCTTCACAATTCATCATTTATTCTGTGCAAATTCACATACGTTTGTCTTGCACAGAAAACAGCATTTTCTGCACTAGCGAACAGCAATTTTTTTTTTTTTTGCACAGAAAATAATACTTCCTGCACAGAAAATGCTGCTTTCTGCGCAAAAATACCACATGGGAATTTAGCATAGAATTAACTCTCGAACTGCAATTTGTTGTGTAGTGTTCAAGGACATTCTCTCAATGGGAAGAAAGTTGTTAAAATTACTTGTTGCTTCCTTCAAGAAGAAAACGAGTGAGGAATTACATCCCCTACCAGCTATAGCTAAGGAAAGCAATAGGGAAGCCCAGTGAATGCATTGTAGCTGCTACAAAACTGTCTGCTTGGAAGTGTACAGCAGTTTATACAAAAATAACAAGATAAAACTGACAACCTGTGCAAATCTGTCCGGCCTGTCCACGCACAAAGATCTACTGCATTTCTGTGTGTGTGAATTGGTCCCTCCCTGGACAACCATTCTGTCTCATAAATGGTATCCTGTGAAGAAGTGCTAATCTGCAAGTCATCTTAATGTGATCCTAATGACTATTGACCCCATAACTTTCAAGATAGGCATGGTTGTTCTAGCATTCTTGTTGTTGTTGTTGTTGTTGTGTGCCTTCAAGTCATTTTCAACTTATGGCAACCCTATGGTGAACCTATCACAGGGTTTTCTGAGGTGAAAATGTGTGACACACCCAAGGTCACCCAGTGGATTTCCATGTCTGAGCGGGGGGAATCAAAAATTAGTCTCTGGGGTCTCAAACCACTACACCACGCTGGCTCTTGTTCTAGCATACATTTATATAAAGTCAGGAAAGGCATTAGTAAGAATATTGTTTCATGTTTCTTTTGATAATTAATGAAAGCATCATTTTATTTTCCTCAGTACAACCTCCTCTTTCTTTATCAAATGTGATTTGACTGTAGTTATGAAGCAAGAAAGCTGGAAATCTAGGGAGAACCCTCAAAATCCAGCCAATGGAGTTCTGAGGATGAGACCTATGGGAGAAAGAATTAATCTAGGTCATTTCCACCCTACACTGTTAAAGTGCTATTATTGCGTTTTCAGCATCTTATGAAATCCTGAAGTTTGCAGTTTACGGAGGGACCTTTAGAATTCTCTCCAGAGAGCTCTTTGGCCTCAATAAACTCAAACTCCAGAATTCCACAGGATGTTGAAAGTAGAATAATAGCTCTATAACAGTGTAGTGTGGGAATGACCTTGGAGTTTTGTCTGTTAAATAGTTAGCTAGAGGCCGTGAGAAATAAAATTAGGGCCAATCAAGAAGAGGGAAATGGAGGAGATCTGAATAATAAGAGTTGATGAGAGCTGGGACTGTGGAGAGAATTCAGGGGGAAGTGTTATTTTGTCTGAAACTGAGGTGTTAACTGTATACTGTGTATTCAGCCAGCCTAAGCCTAGGTCTTAATTTTTTTTGTTATATAGCAAAACTTTATTGTTTTTATTGTCTACATTTCTACACAAATGTTTTAGTTTGATAGTTAACAAAGGACAACTGGGCATACTTTGCCATAATGAACACACTAATCAAGGACAGCCACTTGTCCAACATGGTGGTCACCATGAAGCCTGAGGAGCAGATCCAGGAAGGAGTCTTACGAGTTAATGGACAAGGTGAGCAATAGCAGCTCAAAGGCTGAACACGCATAGCCAGCCTGGATACAGATCTCATGACAACAAATAATTCGGTCCTCTTGGTAGCCTTATATTCTGCTTCACAGCTGTGGCTTATTGGATTTCATACAACAGAAAAAGAGATAAGGGTACAAAGACGTGTCAGATAGCCACCTGCTTCCAGGAACCAAGGTGGTAGAAACCCTATTCAAGGAAGAAACAGCACGGAAACAGCACAGAAATTAGAAGTGCTATAAAATGGCAGTTTTAATAACTGTGGGAAGGTTGACATACGTGCAGTACTGGAAAGAAAAGAAATACATTGATATAGAAGAGTAGAAGTTAAAAGTTCTGGATATGGTAGAGATGGAAAAATTAGCATTTTCTTTGGAGAATAAACCTATCCAGAACTTTGAAAAAGAATGGAAAGGAGTATTGGATTGGGTAAAGATATAAATGTATAAGAAATGAAAGAAAGAAACAATGTAATCGCTCTTTTCTCTGTAAAATGGAAATTATGTTTGTATGGAATGGAGATAAGTAGATTCAACTGGAAGATTTAAGCTTGGAAGTGTGGGGGGGATTTTTTATTTTTGAAATTAAACCTTTAATAAAAACATCTCAAAAAAATAAAATAAAATGGCAGTTTTATTTGGTATGCTATCATTACTCTAAAAACAAAATTAAAATGTTTGAAACACAAAATGCCCTGGGAGGATTTTGGCTTTGAAAAGCAGCTGAGTCTAATGGAAAGAAAATAAATGAGATAAAACAGGAACTTTCCAACTTGTGACCAAAGTCTATTTCACTGAGATAATGGATTTATTTACCTATTAACTTCTTTGTGATCAACGATAACATATATTCAGTTTTTCTGTCATACCTTTTATTTGCAATCCCCATCTTTAAAATCTCCAATGGTAAGTTTGCCTGCATATAATTTCTCTGCAAGTCATTGTAAGTTTTGGTTTTTTATTTTTATTTTTATTTTCAAAGGAAATAGATGGTCAGTTATCATAAGCGGAGAGCCAGTGTGGTGTAGCAGTTTCAGCTTTGACTGCAGTTCTGGAAGCCAGGGTTTGAATCCATAGTCAGCCATGGAAACCCCATGGCTGGCCTTGGGCATATCACACTCTCTTAGCCTCATGGAAAAGCAAAGACAAACCCACTCTGAATGAGTCTTGCCCAAAAAAAGCTCATGATAGGTTCACCTTAGTGTTGCCACAAGTCGGAAGCGACTCGACAGCACACCACCACAGCAACAACATAAGTAGCCATAGAAATAAAAATATGATCCTGATTAATTGAACAAAAGTTTTTTTTTCTTTAAGTAAACTAGCTTCATTTTACATTTTCACAAGAACACTTTCCTTCAAATGTGACGTGGGAAAAAAGGCAGTTTAACTCATCTCTTTCCTGTGACAAATAGTGTCTACTAGGCAGTATGCTGGACCCTACTCTGTTTAATTCATCCTTAAATTATCTTTCTGTGACAGGGATGGGAAAATATGGCCTGTGGGCCACGTGAGTTCTCCAAACCTCACATTTGCAAGCCCTCGAGAGACCCCCAACCCTTGAACACTCCTCCGGCCAAAATGAAAAATTCCCAAACTTATTTTCAACCCCCAAACTCTTGCAAACTTGCAAATGTGGCAGTTTAATTCACCCACCCACTCAGAAATATCTAAGGACCCTAGAAATCCTGTTAGAATGGTCCAAACTGCCTGAAGATGTTGGAAAATGGTAGCTGGAAGTGACATCATGCCATTTTCTGGACACATGAGTGTGGCTTATGTTGGGGGTCCACAGAGGGTCTGTGGTCTGGCTTTGATTAGACTTCTGTCACCCTCCAAATGGCAGAGACTGGAGTGCCCCTTTATGGACAGGCCAATGAGGCAGTTTAATTGTCTCTTGTCAGTTTGAAATGTTTACTGAGGACCTTTATGGGTTGCTGTACCAGGAAGCTATAGGCAATCAAGTTCATTAAAACAAAGAGGATGGTTGATTCCAAAGTCTCTGAGCTGATGGATTTGTTAGGAGGCAGAATACAGAGCAGGTCAGGCAGTTCAGCTCTTTAGCTACCATCTTTCTCTCATCTCTGTGGCAGACAACTTTGCTGTTCCATCTATTTCAAACACTGCTAAAGCTATAATTCAGATTTTTCTTTATCAAGGGATGGCCTTGAAAAGTGGCTGCTCCCCAGGTGCTTAAAACTAAAGCTTCAGCACAGCTGCTTCTATTGCACTCCTGCCTGGTAATGGTGTTGGGTTTTGATACCAAACAAACTTTATCATCTTTTTTAATACCCCTCTTTAGGGTGTGTCCAGATATTTATCAGTGGCGACATTGCACCTGGAGACTAGCTTTTTTCAACTCGTGGCACATAGTCTTTCAGAATATACTGCGGTGTTCAAGTTTATGCATAAATGTTCTGCTCATTCTGTTGGCTGGCAAATTCTACTACAAATTCTACAAATTCTACTTGGGCAGGGGTGGGAAGTGAATCCTCTGACCTGTAAACATCCCCAAGGCCTGCTTTTCCACACCCTGAAACACTCTCAAAGACCCCCCCAAACCCCCAGAAACTGCTACAACTTAAAAAAAAAATGGGCTAGTTTTCAGGTATTTACTTTACTCCTCAATATCTCCAAATTAACCAAAACTGCCCTCAAATGTAGCGGTTTAAACCCCTCCTCGACTCCATTGACAAAACATCCCACGTTGCTCCAATGTGCTAACCAGAGGTGGCATTGCATCACTACCATGGCTCCCAAATGTGTGACACACACATGGGATGCTGCAGGGGCAAAAATTGTGCGTATAGTTCTCCTGCACAGTTGCTCAACTTTGGCTTACAGAGACCAACATTCTTTAATGTATTACTGTTACTGGAAAAGTTTATTTTTTGTCATATTTGGGGTCATCCCTTGCTCTACCAGGGAGGCATGCTGGGTGCCTGGAGAACGTAACAATTTCTAAATATCATTCAGATTTTTACAAGAGATAGTCTTATCCTCCACTGTACTGAATGACTGATTTGCAGCTACGGGGAGAGGAGCCCGTGTGGTGTACTGGTTTGAGCTCAGACTATGACCCTGGAGACCAGTGTGCAGTTCCCTGCTTGACCATGATCTCATTGGATGGTACTGATAGCGTGTCCACACCAAATTCAGCATCAGTACCATGGGCCCTGTTATAGCTCTGTGATGTCACTTTAGTTGCCATGGTAACATCCTATGGAATCTTAGGATTTTCAGTTTAGGGAAGGAGTATTTAGAGTTCTCAGCTAGAAAACTCTAGCACCTACCCTAAAAGACAAACCCCAAGATGGATATCATAACCAAAAAGTACAGAAGAACTATTAGAGCAGTTCCACACATGTGTTGAAATGGGTTCAGACAGCTGGAATCTGTTGTGGTCATGCTTGTAAGCATTTAGCTAGCAAAAGTTGAAGCTAGATCATTGGATTAGATAGAACTTTGACTAGACTGAGTTTTTCTGCATTGCACCCTTTGATGTATAAAATAGGCACTTGTTTCTTCAATTTCAGCATTTATGTCCTACCTTTCTAAGAAACACAGTTCTTTACATCAAAATAAAGCAATATATTTTGTAATTTAAATTATCTATGTTTGGCATGCAATTCCACATGCCTCATCACAATTACCCAACTTCATTTGTTATCTAATAAGGCCAAGATGAGGACTAACCCACCAGTTATTTCAGGTACCTCCCAAACAATTATTTTAATTTCTTCTTCTTCTTCTTCCTTTTCCCCACTGGAAGGCACATATCTGAACTGATTTTAATCAAACTTGATATTTCAACTTTGACTTGATAGTTAGGCTTAGGCAAACCTCTTGAACATTTTCATGCAGCTTTTGGAATAATGGGCATATTTTCATAGAATCATAGAATCATAGAAATGTAGAGTTGGAAGAGACCACAAGGGCCATCCAGTCCAACCCCCTGCTATGCAGGAAAACCCTCAAAGCACTCCCGACAAGTGGCCATCCAGCCTCCGCTTAAAAAACTCCAACGAAAGAGACTCCACCACACTCCGTGGCAGCACGTTCCACTGCCAAACAGCCCTGACTGTCAGGAAATTCCTCCTGAGGTTCAGGCGGAATCTCCCCTCCTGCAGCTTGCATCCATTGCTCCTTGTCCTGGTCTCAAAAGCAGGAGAAAACAAGCCCACTCCCTCCTCGACATGACATCCCTTCAAATATTTAAACATGGCTATCATGTCCCCTCTTAACCTTCTCTTCTGCAGACTAAACATACCCAGCTCTCTAAGTCTGTCCTCATAGGGCATGGCTTCCAGGCCCCTCACCATTTTAGTTGCCCTCCTCTGGACCTGCTCCAGCTTATCCATATCCTTCCTGAATTGGGATGCCCAGAACTGGACACAGTATTCAAGATGAGGTCTAACCAATGCAGAATAAAGTGGTACCAATACCTCCCTCGATCTAGACACCATACTCCTATTGATGCAACCAAGAATTGCGTTGGCCTTCTTGGCTGCTGCATCACACTGCTGACTCATGTTCAGCTTGTGGTCTATGAAGACTCCTAGATCCCTTTCACACGTACTGTTAGCCAGCCACGTGTCCCCCATCCTATATTTCTGCATACCATTTTTTCTCCCTAAGTGTAGGACCTTACATTTCTCTCTGTTGAAATTCATTTTGTTAGCCTTGGCCCAGCTCTCCAATCTGTCCAGGTCCTTTTGAATTTTGATCCTATCATCAGGTGTATTAGCAACCCCTCCCAATTTGGTGTCATCTGCAAATTTGATCAGCATGCCCTCTATTCCTTCATCCAAGTCATTAATAAAGATACTGAACAGCACCGGGCCCAGGACAGAACCCTGTGGCACCCCGCTAGTCACTTCTCTCCAGGATGAGAATCTGCCATTGGTGACCACCCTTTGGGTACGGTCAGTCAACCAGTTACAAATCCACCTGACAGTAGCCCTGTCCAGCCCACATCTTACTAGCTTCTTTGCAAGAATGTCATGGGGAACTTTGTCAAAGGCCTTACTGAAATCAAGATATACTATGTCCACAGCATTCCCTTCATCTATCAAGCAAGTAACTCTATCATAAAAAGAGATAAGATTAGTCTGGCATGACCTATTTTTGAGAAATCCATGTTGACTTTTCGTAATTACGGCATTGTTTTCTAAGTAATTAGAAACTGACTGTTTGATGATCCGCTCCAGGATCTTTCCAGGTACTGATGTCAGGCTGACTGGGCGATAATTATTTGGGTCCTCTTTTTTCCCTTCTTGAAGATGGGGACAACATTTGCCCTCCTCCAGTCTGCCAGAACTTCTCCGGTCCGCCAAGAGTTTTCAAAGATTATAGCAAGAGGTTCCTCAATGACCTCTGCTAGTTCTTTTAAAATCCTAGGATGCAATTCATCTGGCCCTGGAGACTTGAATTCATCCAGTGTGGCCAGGTATTCCTGTACTACCTCTCTATCTATTCTGTGCTGCATTTTCCCCACTTCCTCACCTGCTCCCCAACCGCCAGGTTGAGTGTTTTTATCCTTTTGGGAAAAAACTGAGGCGAAGAAGGTGTTGAGGAGTTCTGCCTTTTTTCTTCCTCCTGTTATTAATTCACCATCTTCCTTGCGCAGTGACCCTATCGTCTCCTTCTTTTTCTTTTTGCTGCGGACGTATTTAAAGAAGCCCTTTTTATTGTTTTTAATGTCTCTGGCCAGCCTAAGTTCGATCTGTGCTTTAGCCTTTCTGACCTTCTCCCTACATCTCCTGGCTACTTGCTTATAATCTTCTTTGGTGATTTCCCCCTTCTTCCATTTCCTGTACATGTTTTTCTTAATACTTAGCTCAGCTGAGAGCTCTTTAGTCAACCATTCCGGTTTGTTCAGATGCCTTCCATTTTTCCTCCTTAATGGCACAGTTTTAGCCTGTGCCTTCAGTACCTCCCTTTTAAAGAACTCCCATGCCTCCTGAACTCCTTTCTCATTGACTATTCTTGACCACGGGATTTCAGCCAGCAGCTCCTTCAGTTTACAGAAGTCTGCTTTTTTAAAATCTAAGACGAATGCCTGGCTACACTTGCCTTCTCTTCCCCACTGAATGCCAAATTCTAATAGGGCATGGTCACTCTCTCCTAAAGACCCAACCAGTTCTACGTCATTAACAAGGTTTTCCCTGTTGGTCAGGATCAGATCCAGAATATTTGATCCCCTTGTCGCCTCTTCCACCTTCTGGACCATGAAATTGTCTGCAAGACAAGCAAGAAACTTGCTGGACCTTGCCGCCTTTGCAGAGTTTGACTGCCAACATATATCCGGGTAGTTGAAATCTCCCATTATTACTGTATCTCTCCTTTTTGAATGTGCACTCATTTGGTCTATGAAAGCGCCATCGAGGTCCTCAGTCTGGCTTGGAGGTCTGTAGTAAACCCCCACTATAATATCCCTATTGTTTCTCGCTCCCTTAATTCTTACCCAGATGCTCTCGACCTGGCTTCCGGTGTTCAAGTCATGGATCTCTTCACAGGTGAAAACATCCTTGACATATAAGGCTACTCCACCTCCTTTCTTATTTGGTCTATTTCTACAAAATAGGCTATACCCCTCTATTCCTACATTCCAATCGTGAGACTCATCCCACCAGGTCTCAGTGATGCCTATCAAATCATATTTATTTTGTTGTACTAGGAGTTCAAATTCATCTTGTTTGTTTCCCATACTCCGTGCATTAGTGTAGAGACACTTAAGTCCCTGTGCCCTTCCTGCAAGTCCCATAGCATTGTTTCCACACCTCCCATGATTGGATGCTATTCCTACTTGGCCAATATCATTTGGGCCTTTTTCCCCTGCACTTGCCGAGTCCTTGTCCTGAATAATCTTGTCTCCCACCCCAGTTGTACTTAGTTTAAAGCCCTCCTAATCCTCCTTGTGAGACTGTTTGCAAAAACGTTCCTGCCAAGTTTCGTGAGGTGCAGCCCATCCCTTGCCAGAAGCCCATGTTCCTGGAATTTCAAGCCATGATCCAAAAAGCCAAACTGTTGGCGGTGGCAAAATGTGCGGAGTCAGCTGTTGACCTCTACTATTGTCCTTTCCCTTTGTGCACCATATCCTTGAACAGGGAGGATTGATGAAATGACCATCTGCGCACCAAGGTCCTTAAGCTTTCTCCCCATAAGCTCGTAGTCCTTTGTGATGTGGTGAAAGCTGTGCTTCACCGTGTCGTTGGTTCCAACATGAACCAAAACGAGGGGCTTACAGTCAGTGGGCTTGACCAGCCTGGTTAGCCTCTCTGTTACGTGGTTTATCCTGGCCCCAGGAAGACAGCAGACCTCTCGATTGAGCTTGTCCGGTTTGCAGACTGCCGGTTTGGTTCCTCTGAGCAAGGAGTCCCCAGCCACCAGAACTTGCCTCCTCTGAGGCCTGTCCGGGGTTCTTCGACAAGCAGATTCTTCCAGGATTGCCTGGGCATTGTGTTGAGGCCAAGAGTGCTGGTCTTCCCAATGTTGGATGCTGTCCTGTTGGTGTTCAAGTTCCAGTTGCCGAAGTTGGATTCCTTCTTGCTGATGTTGTGTTCCCTCCTTCTGGTGTTCCTCATCATTCATAGCACCAAGAACATTGAAACGATTCTGTAGTTTGAGAGTCTCTGTTTCCTTCCTGGCCCTTCTACTTCTCCTTGTGACATTCCTCCAAGCATCGCTTTCCTGGCTCACAGAACTGATTTCCTCATCAGGCAGCTCCTCCGCATATCCAGTCTTCAGGAAGGTCCTCTCTGCCCTATCTAAGAAGTCCTCACCTTCCCTAATAAGAAGAAGATTAGAAACCTGTGCCTCCAGCTGCCGCACCTTGACCTCTAAGAAGGTGACCAGCTTGCACTTGCTGCAGGTGTACCCAACAACATCTTGTGGCAAGAAAAGGAATTTTGGCTTTCCCCACTGTTTTTTGTGTATTCTAGATGGAACTAGATAGAAATGAAGATGCTATCAGTCAAACTCTTCAAGTAAGCCCACCAACATCAACTACTTCAACATTAGAAAAACTTCCTAACATAGAATAAAGTATCTGTCCAACAAGATAAGTTTTGCAAGACTTAGAAATAGAAAACATTTTTAAAATGAGATAAAAACTATCCCCTCCTTCTGCACTCAAGTCCAGTGCAGAATTAAACTGGTTCCTAAATTTGCATCTAAGATAGTTTCCTCAGTTTTATTCAGGTAGCATAAAAATGCACTCACCTTCAAGCTGTTGGAAGATGCTTCTTTCCTTCCTACAGAAGTCTATAGAAGTCTATAGCTTATCTTCTTGCTTGCCTGAGAATTGCCTCCTCCTTTTTTGGAAGTGAAGTGAACACTCTGGAATAACTCTCTGGGATGCTGCAGGTCTCCTACTTATTGGGATTTTATTTTAAGAGGGAGGGGTGGGATAGGCACTCCCATCAGAGCGTAAAGCCATTGTCGATGACAGCCAACACTTCACACCCAACTTCACTGATGTACCTCATTTCCTCTCCAAACTTCCGGGCAGTCCTTGACACAGCCAGCTCTTAAAGTGTTTCACAAGCCCTTTACAGTTTGTTTTTGGAAGGGTGTGTGCATGTAGGTGAGCGAGAAGAAGGGAAGGAGAGAGAGACTGAAAGAAACCATATTTTATTCCTGAAAATCTTCCCTGTTGCAGCCCCTGCTTCCTGCTCCATAAACATCATTGCAAGGGAAGGGTTGTAGTCACAGAGATCAAGGGCACTTTTACATTGTACGACACTAGAGCTATAATTGCATGCTAACTGCCAAGTTTACATCCTATGGAATCTTGCGATTTGCAATTTAGAAAAGGATCTTTAGAGTTCTCAGACAGAGAGCTCCAGTACTTTACCAAACCACAGATCCCAGAATGTCATAGGATACAGCCACAGCCGTTAAAAGGCTCACTATAATTAAGCAGCATGAAAGCGTCTCAGTTCTCCCTCTGACTGTATTTGGGAAACGATGGGTGTTTCAGCCTTCCAAGCAGACTTTCCAGCTGTGTAGCCTATCCCTTCTATGTGAGACTTCTAGGTTCTCCTTGATACTAACTCTAGCTTGAACTAGTACCGTTTGGAAATATTAGCATTTAAGCAAATGTATCAACCTGATCAATAAACTGATTTTATTCATTCTGTTACTGCAGTTTAGGCCTATTTGGAGATGGCACCAGATATCATTTTGATATCACAATTCAGCCTTGTTCAACCACCTCTCTCCACGTGCTTGCGAGGCCCCCCGAAAAGCATGCAAACAGGCTCGGCCGATAATCGCCATAATATTCCAAATAAACACAGGCTGGCCAGAAATAGCCAAACTGCCACTTCAGGAGACCTCAAGGCAAGTACCCTCATTATGTATGCATGCTACTTACAAAGAACTCCCTGCCCCGAGCAGGCAGCTTGACAAGCGGAATACTCAAGAGTCAAGCACTCAGCATTTGCATACTGGTTACTCTATCGACAATTCGGCTCTGATTCCATCATACTAAATTGTGACCTTTCGGAGACATTGTCTCACCCCTAAAACCTATTGTTGTCCCCGAGTAAGGCATAGCCTGCAGTCACACTTCTCCCTATAAAAACCTCTGACTTTGAGAGCTTCCTTGGATTTGCTCGGCCTGCTCAGATTGTGCATATCGCCGGATTGCTCCGGACTTCCATCTAGCCTTGCTGCCGCTTTGTTTGGCGAGCTGTCCCCTCAGTCCCACATACTGAGACTCCAGACCAATGAACTCAAGCTTCAGGACAGGTGTCGTATCACCCAATTCAACAATCCCTCTCAAAATCCCTCTATCCCACTCCAACCTTTATTTTCTATGGTTATCTGTGTGAGTGTGTTGCATACACCATGTGTCTGTATTCAATAAATATTTCATTGATTATTTCAAAACTGTTTTGCTTCTTGACTGACCTGACCCCATAGACACTGGGTTGCAAGATCCTGCTAAGTTACCCTGCCTCTTGTTTTGCCAAGCAGTGCTCTGAGCTAATTTTCCCCACCTATAGTTGAGCACATTTAGGAGTCCCTCCCAGGACCCCCAGAAAACAGGGTAACAATTTACATTGTTTAAAAAACCAAATAAACGACTGTAGAGCCAATGCATTCTGTTGATCGCGAACAATGCAATGGTAGAATACCCTGAGGGGGGAAAGTAGGGGGAAAGTACAGTTTGAGGTGGTCTTTCTCTGTCTGAGTGCTATTGTGTTTACAACCTTTTAAAGGCTGTAAGGTTTCTAAGCAGGCACAGGTGGGGTCAGCTTGTCAGTCTTGTGACAGAACCCCATAAAAAGTGGGGACCACCACTATAAGAGAGCTTAATCATCCTTATTCAGTCATCACTTCATTTCATACCCTATCTATCTATCTATCTATCTATCTATCTACCTACCTACCTACCTACCTACCTACCTACCTACCTACCTGTGGGGCGTGGTTTTGTCCTAATCATTCTGTTTCTTATCACCATTGCCTTTTTTCTTTAGCTGAGCAGAGTTTCTAGCTTGGTTCAGACAATACTTAGAATCATAGAATCATAGAGCTGGAAGAGACCACAAGGGCCATCAGCTTCAACTCTCTAGCATGCAGGAATACAACATCAATGCATTTCCAACAAATGGCCATCGAGTCTCTGCTTAAAAACCTCCAAAGAAGGAGACTCCACCATACTGTAAGGCCATTTCTGCACTAGACCTCAAAGGCCCCTCCCTAAACTGCAAACCCCAGGATTCCATAGGATGTTGAAAGTGGAATAATAGCACTTACAATAGTCTAGTGCAGAAATGGCCCAAGCCTAGCTTCACCCTCCTTCATTGTGGCTCTCTTCAGGTGAAGGAAAAGGAGTTCTTGTTTGCACCTAGAGTCTCTGCACACTGGTTTTCCAGTATGCTTCTTTGTATGGAGAGTCTTCAAATAAACAGGAATGTCTCCTTTTGAGATTTGGTACTTTCCATGCGAAGACAGCAATTGGGGGACGGAACAAAGCCCAGTGCTGAGAGACTGAGAGTGTGATCGTCTCAAAGAGAAATACACCAATAAGGCTATTTTTTAAAAAATAGGGCAAAAGGATCCAGTTTTACACATTGCAAAAAAATGAAAGTGATGTGATTCAAGACAGTTCAGTAACGCTTGAATAGGTCTTCTTTCTCTGAGAGCTTATTCACTAGAAATGGGAGACAGCCAAAGATTACAATACTCCCATGAAAAGGGAAATTTTTAGACTTCAGCTCCCAGCATTACCTAGGCAGCATGGTCTTCTGAGAATTGTGTGAAAGTTCCTTATGTATGATTTGAAGTTCCTTGTGAACGATATGTAGATATTGGTAATGAATGCAAGATCACTTCTCCTTCTGGCGTAAAAAGCAAAACTATCAAGAGAACATTAACTCTGTAAGGTTCAAACCTCAGGTTTGGATTTCATGCATATTTATGGTACGGGAAAGCAAAGATCAACAAAGATTTCTGTAAACATTTTGTCAGAAAGGCCCTGTTAAAAATATGGACAGACGTTAAAAAAAAAAGACTTACAATAAAATACTAAGTTGGCTATCACCACAAGAAGCCTTATTTGGTAAGTGGGTAGATAGCCAGAAGGGTTGGATAAGATATAAAGATTTGATAGTACAAGACCTCAAGGATAAGATCCCAATAAAAACTCGAGAAGAGCTTGAAAGAGAGGGTCATAAACTAAATTGGTTTGCTTACCTACAATTAAAAGAATGGTTCTAAATGGATTTAAAATTAGGTGGTTTCCCATATCAGAAAACTTATAATGAATTGGAAACAATAATTTTCACAAAAAAAAAACAACCAAAAAATTTCCCACTTCTACAAGTACTTGCTAACCCACCATTTAAAAGATAAATCTGCAAAAGATACCATGGTGATCTGGGCTAACAATTTACAGTATGAAATACCACTAAAAAACTGGGAAAAAGCTTGAAAGAACACAAACTAATTTACTTGCTCACAAGACCTGAAAGAGAAGTTTCTAAAAATGGTGTATAGATACCATCTTTCTCCAGAACAAATAGACAAAATCTACTGGACAAGGAACAATAGATGTTGGAAATGTCAAGAAAAGATGGGTTCCTACGATCATCTTTGGAGGACTTGTCCAGTGACAAAGAAGTTTTGGACAAAAGTATATGAAGTCATAAAGGACATATTCCAAATTATACTTCCTTTATGGCCAGAATTCTTTTTGTTAAATATGACTCATGTTTGACAAAATTTTCTGAAAAACAATAATTGAATTTTGCTATATATGGTTACGGTAGCGAGAGTTAATTTCGCAAAGATTTGAAAAACTAAAAATATTCCAGATATAGAGCAATGGTTACTAAGGATAATAGAAATGAAAGACTATGACTTAATTACTCATTGGAAAACAATGGAAAGATGGAAAACAAATTAATAAATTGGAAGAAGATTGGAAGCCAGTAAGAATGTACATAAGTAAGAGGTGAGGTGTAAAGATTTAATACTTTATATAAAATTTATATTTATATTCCAATTATTTTTACATAATTATTATTTCTATATGCATCGTACATTCTGCATATAGAGAAACTGAAATATAAATACACATTATTTTTATTAAATTACTTTCTCATATAGTGTAAAAGGTGTATCCATGGTAGAAGTGTCATGTAAAGACAAATTGGGGGGAAATGGTGAATTCAAACTTTAGATCTCATCTCAACTAATCATAAATAGGGAGTTTTAAGGAGAAAAAAATGTGCCAACAATGTTCTTGGTTGATGGCAAAAGGAAGTCAATAATTATGTTTTCTTTGCTTTTTTCTTTACTTTTTTGCATCCATCTTTTGTATCCTTCTTTTATTTTCTTCTCTATTTCTTCTCTTTTTAATTATTTTGTTTTATAACTATGTTAACTTTTATTCAATATATTTGTAATGGCTTTTAATTAAAAGTTAATTAAAAAAAAAAGGCAAAACTATCCCCAACCCTACCCTGGTCTTACTCTTGCTAAGATTTCAGGTGATTGGTAGTGAGATTATGACTCACTAGGTGACAAGTTGACTATAGTAATGACGCTAGTGAGCACATTTATAGATATCACTTCCTGCCACAAACCAGAAGACTTTAATTCCCTAAAACAACCATTGTCTCTAGATCCTGTTAGGAATCATATTGTATGAGTTACCTTAGAAGCATTTTTTCTTCTGGAATAGCTTGGCAGGAAACCACAGCAAGGGACAAAAAAGTACATCTATCAATTTCCTTGCTTTTGAGCTTTAAAAGAACTACGGGGCACCTTAACCGTCCTGGATACTGGCAGAGAGCTCTGGGTGCAAAGAAGAGCCACTCGGGTAGGGAATGTCACCCAGAAACCTATAATTGCTTCTTCTATATGAAAGTTCAAGCCCTGGTCATCATTTCTTTGTCTTTTGTCAGGAAAAGCCTTGTTTTCTTTTGCTTATCGACCATCAACATTTTACCTTCTGGACTCAATGCTAACTTTCAGTTTTCACTTTCACGTCTCTCTCAGCCATTCTCGCTAAGTTTCAACATCGTAGGAGCAAAAGAAAATGAAACAGAAATAAGAATGTTTAATTGCTTAACAAAGTTGGTGGACTTCTTTCATAATGAAAAGTTACCAAGCAGGGATCTGGAACACAGGGCCTTTCTGCACTACACTGTTATTCCACTTTCAGCATCCTACAGAATCCTGGGGTTTGCAGTTCAGGGAGAGGCATTTAGAATTCTCAGCCAGAGACCTCTTTGGCCTCAGTCAACTACAAACCCCAGAATTCCACAGGATGTGAAAGTGGGATAATAGCACTATAACAGTGGTCATTTCTGCACTACACTGTTATAGTGCTATTATTCCACTTTCAACCTCCTATGGAATCCTGGGGTTTGCAGTTTAGGGAGGGCATTTAGGATTCTCAGCTGGAGAGCTCTTGGGCCTCAGTAAACTACAATCCCCAGAATTCCACAGGATGTTGAAAGTGGGATAATAGCACTATAACAGTGTTGTGTGGAAAGGGCCACAGTGTTGCAGTGGGGACTGCTGTGGCTCATGACCCAGTCAGTCAACCATGTGTTCCTTCAGAATACTCCATGCCATTTGCCCTTCTCCTTGGTTTTCCATTCCCCCTTCTCTGAACAGACAGCAATTCTTGGCCACAAAAGATCTTCAGTCCTTGCTGGGCAGTTTTCCTGATAGGATTCCCCCATATGGGGGTACTTTTCCTATTATAAATATTATGTAACTTTGGCAGAGCTTCGGGTTCTTTCTAGCATACTGATTTCTTTGTTTTTCAGCGGTTTTGTTTTTGCTTCTGTCTTATTAGCACTCTCCATCCATAGATGCTGTTAGAGGGAATAAAAGCAGTGAATACAGAGTAGCAAAGATCTGAACTAAAACCAAAACTTGGAGAAAATTCTCTTTTTAAACAACTGAAGAAGGTTTCCATGTAGTATTCAAAGCAGCAGAGGACACTATGGGCTGCTACTAGCATTCTGATGCTGAATCTACATCACTTTGCTTATAAAATGACCTTCTAGTAACTACAGGAAGGATGTAGCTAGGAGACACCTACCTTTCCTGTAGAGTTGGAAGAAGTGTTCCATTGAGAAAAGTGAGCCTGTACGGTTTTGTTGGAGCTTAGAAACAACAGCAGACAGGGCCAAAGACAGCTCAGAGTGGCGTGGGGAACCATTCTTAAAGAGTTGATAAAACTCAGAACCCTCCCTACCAAGTCTTACATTAGGGTGAATGGTAATGATAATTTAATAGGTAATAGCCACAACTTCTTTTTTTCCAGTGAAACATCAATAGGCACAAGTGTCCTGCCAAACACACTGACTGTTAATGGAACGGCTAGTTTTTTAAAAGCCATAAGCCAATCTCCAATTTCAAACACTGTAAAAAAAATGCAGCCTTGATGTAATTTCACTGGGATATAAGATGTTCAGGGGGAGATCTTTTGTTTTTCCAACCATCTTTAGCAGCCATCACAAAATCAAGTGGCCAAAAGAAAAGATTTGGATGAGCAAACAACATGGACCAGATGATAGGAAGTGGTGGGGCTTCCCTGATTTAACTGGGGAGATGACCCCCTTCCTGGAAAATTGATCAGGCACAACTGGACCAAAACATCTGTATAGGTGAGCCTTCTTGGAAATTATCCAACAGAAATGTACTGACAAAAAGGCTATCAAACACGTACACATGCAAGATTGATGGGTTGTCCTAGCAGAGAGCTCCCAGGAGTTATGACGGTTACAATCAGTCCTATGTACTTTTTCTCAGTCAGCAGAGAACCATATTTTAATTGGTACAACAGGACCCATGAGAGAAAATCTATAGGTGGGAATATATAAGTGGTACTGAAGCTTTATAAATTAAATTATAGGGAAACCCAAAGATAGGAGTGTATTTCTTCTCCCCTCTGTTTTTGGTTTGGTCTGCTTTAAGAGTATCTTTTAGCTTTAGTGTGTGTTAGATATGTCTGGAAAAAGACAGAGAAACCTTTGTTTTGGTCCTCTAGGAAGTGGTTGCGCGTGAGGCAGGAAGAACAGCAGAATTTTATTTAGCTAACATTTTGATACCAGATATCAGTTCCCAAATTAATATACTAGCCAGAGCTAACTTGTACTATCTTACAGAACCTTTCTCAGATTTTTGATTTAAGCTGCTGAAAAAAAAAAATTATTAGAGGGAAGTGCTGACAGAAGTGAGTATATTGTAAAACAAACATACGAGCATTATGTTAGGGAAACAGTTTGCCAAAAATTATGCAGGAGAGGTATAGTTGGCACTCCATGTTCAGTAGGGTTAAGTTTGTAGGACCCCCCACAAAAGTGAAAAAAATACAAATATCAAAATGTGTGTCTGTCTGTGTGTCTATGGGATGGAGGCTAAGGCATGGTGGGTGGAATGGTCACCAGGGTCTAAACAGGTCAGGAGAGGGAGAGGGAGAGGGAAAGGGAAGGGGAAGAGGTGTGGGTTGGCATGGTGACCCTATACTTCCTCTCTCACACCCATCTGTGTGGGTCTACAATTTTGATACTAAATATGATTCCGTGTGCCTGAGAGGTCGCCCAGATGAGCACCATAGGCAGCCACCATCAAACGATTGAAAACCAGGTCAGGCCAGTAAAATCCCCAGTCACATAGCCCCAGGAGACCTCAAGCTGAGCAAACCCACAATAACAAAGGGTCCTCAGCCCCTGAGAAGCCGACTTGAGGGAAGTAGTGTGTTTACCCCAAGTTGAGCACCAATAGCAATAAAATCCTATCAGACAAGGACCATTTACATGAAGTCACACCACAACCAAATGCAGACAAAGATCCTGAGACTTTGGCAACACCTTGTAATCCCATCACGCAAAGGAAGTTACCATTGTGGAGCTTCTTTCCCCTTGCAACACCCATTGTTGCAAGGGGAAGGATTAGTCTCCAGGTACTTTTTCCCCTACAAATAGTCCCAGTTTTTGAGCTGTTCTTTGGATCACTCCTGGTCATCCCAGGAAATCATTGCTCCGTCCACTGAGTAATCCCCTCAGCCCTCTCCGTGCTGACCCCCACTTCTCCACTGTTTTTCCCGGACCAAAGACTTCAGGAAAAGGTGCGGTATTACCCCAGCTACAACCCCTTCAATATTCCCCTATCCAGTTTCCTCTGTTTTGCTTCTTAATAGGTGTTGAGTGAGTGTGTGAGTGCTTGTGCTGGTGCGTGAGACTTTCATTCAATAAAATCATTTATTGGACATTTTTGTTTGGTTTTTGGCTTGGCCTGACCCCATAAAAACAACACATCTCCTTCCTTGGGTGTGGGGGGGCACTGGGGGGGTTGTGGGGCTGAGGAATCAGGCTGTGATCCATCTTTAGATGGCCAGATAGTGGCTGATGGATGAGGAGGAGGAGGAGGACCAAAGAGAAGGCTCTCCTGGAAAAAGAAGCACCAGAAGTAGGAGGTAGGGGTTGGAGAAACTCACAAATAATTAAATCTGTCAAAATGAACCCTGCAAATGAGGAGGGCTGGCTGTACTAGTACAGGTATACCTCACTTAACAAAGTAGAAGTATGTCTGGGCATGACTTCTTTAGCAGAAACCTTGGTACCAAAGGCAGAAGTAATATGTAAAGAATAGGGATAGGTTCCTCAGATACAGAAAGGAGAGTACTTCAACATGTTTCAGGACACTCTTTATTGAAAATTAATCGTATGTTCATGTGAAATGTCCTAACCAGGTCAGGCAACCCTTGTTTAATAAATAAAAACTTTTTGCACCTTCTAGAGACCACTTGAAAGCTTCTTCCAAAAGGCATCCAGTGATTTCTTTTTTCTTTCTTTCACCAGCTTCTATGTTCCTAATGATTTCCATTTTGGTGGCCGAACTTACAGATTTATGTTTTTTAACATGCTATCGGTAGCTAGGGAGGTAGGCTTATCTGGTCTCCTTTTTTCTCTTTGCTTTGTTGTTCATGCATTTTCAAGGATTCTGAAGGCAGCTGTTTTACTGTCAATACCTGCAGAAGGGATTCTAGAGGCAGTTGCTGCTTTCTTTGCCTGCTGTGCACAGACAATTGCAGCTGCATTGGATCTGCTAAAGTAGAATCTCATTCTTTTCCATTGAAGCTCTTCTAGTGGCTGTGTTCACCTTCTTTTGGTCACTCTGCCTGCCTCTTTTCTTTTGATGTCCAAGCTGTGTTCTTTGTGTGTGCAACTGAAGTTTTAAGTTAATGCGGTGCTAGAAATTTAGGAACTGATAGAAAATTTAAATTCTTATTTGGGGGCAATGCTGTCATTTTGCACTCCCTCTGCTCTTTAGCTACACCCCACTAAACCAGTTCTTGCACTGACAGCATCGGACTGCCTTTCAGTATGATGATTTGCTCCAAGTCCAACACATTCAAAAGGCAGCACAGACTTTGCCACATGTTCATTCTGATGCAGTAGCTTGTGATGCATAAGCAAGTCCACCTATTAAGAGAAAAAAAGAGACCATTAGTGAAATGGCATAGAATTCTACCAGAAATAGCTGAAAAAGTGGCATGTTCTTGCTTCTTGCTCATATCAATGGAATCACGGTATTTCTGCACCACCAGGTAGAGCAGGAATGGGGAAAAAATTAAAAATATTTGAAAAATGCACAAAAACATGTTTTTCAAGTCATGAGAAACCCTGACAAGAAGAATCATGAACTGATGAGAACTTATTCCGTGCAAAATTCCTATATGGTTATTTTGCTCAGAAAATAGCATTTTCTACATAAAATGTAATATCTCTCTGCATAAATGTTATTTCCCACAAAGGAAAAGCTGCTTTCTGTCCAGAAAATGCTACAATTGAAAGTTTAATTCAGCAGCAAATCCAGATGTGATTGATTTGCATGGAAAACATCATGGTCTGCTTCCTGTGCAGAGAATGTTGTTTTCTCTGCAAAACCAGCTCATGTGAATTTTGCGCAGAACAAGTTTCAAATTGTGAATAGGTTGTAAAAACTGTACGGTTTCCCAAGATCTTTTTTTTTTTCACAGCAGGAAGAAAATTATTAAAATTATTCATCACTTCCTTTGAAAAGAAACTTAGTGAAGAATTACATCTTTATGACAGAGTTGGGTGGATTTTGTACCTGTTAAGGGAGATGCAGGGAGGCAGAGTACTGTATTGGTTTCCATTTTGGACTAGGACTCTGAGGCTCTTTCCGTACCCTACCTGATCCCAGAGGCATCCTGTGGGGATTTTGGAAGAGGTTCTTCTGGGAGGGGAGAACAACAGGAACACTCCCCTCTCCACTGGCTCTCTGCAGGAATGCAGGAGGCACGATGGCCATGCCTCTTGCTTCCACAGCACAGCCAAGTACTGTCCCAGGCTGTGCTGGGGCAGGAAGTGTAGCCATTCTTCTTCCTGATCCTCCACAGCTCAGGTAAGTGCAGGCAGGCGGCAGGAGGGTGGCGCGATCACCAGTCATTGATAAAAAACCTGTCAATGATTTGTGTTGTGATCATGTCACCTGGGGTCAAGAGAAGGATGGGACCTGGACAGCATCATGCAGAACCATCATCTGGGTCCTGTCCTTCTCCTGTCCCCAATGGGGACAACAACATCCTGCAGAAAGGGCCTGAGAGACAAGGGTTCAAATTCTCCCTCAGCCAACAGAACCCAGTGGGTGATCTTGGGCAGGTCCCACTCTGTCAGGCTGGGAGGAAGGCAATGGAAACCTCCTCTGAATAAATCTTACCAAGAAAAGAAGGTCACCACCAGTCCAACCTGACTTGAAGAGACCTGACAACAACAAGTGAGGTGCAGAATGCTGTGTAAGGAAACAAGTGTTCAAATCAAGCTGTTTTACCTGTGGGGTCTCTGAGGAAAGTATACCCTAAACATCTACACAAAACCACTAGGAGTGTCAGCGCCTTCCAAGCTGAGTTTAGAATATGAGCTTCCTCAGTACAGAAATCCTCATGTCTTGTACCTTGTTTTGCAGGTACATTGACATCCTTCAAGCTAACCATGGGAAAATCTGATCCCTTCAGAACTGCCAGTAGGAGAAGCCACATTTCTAAATGCCTCTAAAGGTAAAACAAATACAAATCATCCCATTGACCTGCTGCAGCCCCCCCCCCCCCATTGTATATACTTACCAGTTATAAGGTACAGGGGAAAGGTGACCCAGCCGAGGCCAAAAGACCATGAAAAATGTCTTTCAGCTTCATCTGTGGAGATGGACATGGCAATCATGGTACAAAGACCTGGGAAGCAGAAAGGAAGTGGTAACAGAGGCATCCTTTAGAACAGGGAAATTCTAGTCAATGGCCCTATTGTCCAATATGACTGGCCATAGAAGGTCTAGAGGAGGTCTATATCTGAGGCCATTTCTGCACTACCTTGTTATAGTGCTATTATTCCACTTTCAAAATATTGTGAAATTCTGGAGTTTGTAGTTTACTGAGGCCAAAGAGCTCTCTGGCTGAGAAGTCTAAATGCCCCTCTCTAATCTACAAACCGCAGGATTCCACAGGATGTTGAAAGTGGAATAATAGCACTATAACACTGTAGTGCAGAAATGGTCTGAGGCTCCTGTTCATCTTCATTGCAAAAGAAATATCTTTCTCTTCCCCACCTTTTTATTTTTCCTTGGAGAGAGGTAACTGGAGCAAGGAGGAATTCCTGTGTTATCTCTGGCCAAAGCTAGAAGAAATAACATGGGGATTTCCCTCTGCTAAAATCACTCTCCCTATTGGCAAAGCATACATGGTAGAAGGGAACATCCCCATGTACTCTTCAATTTAGAATTTCAAAAACAAGTGAGAGAGCATGGGCATTCTTTCCCCCTTCATTACTGGAAAAGAGAATAAAGAAGATGTCAGCATCTCCTTAGCATAACTAGATGCCAAAGTTGTGGGCAAATCCTTCAGTTCAAGGACCTGGGAACTTCCAAACAAGGGCTGTGGCTTTCTGTTACAACAGTGGTTCTCAACCTGTGGATCCCCAGATGTTTGTGGACTTCAGCTCCCAGAAGCCCTGAGCATTGACCATAGTGGCTGGGGCTTCTGGGAGCTGAAGTCCACGAACATCTGGGGACCCACAGGTTGAGAACCACTGTGTTACAAGGACTGAAAAGCTGGAAGTAGAATGAAACTAGAAACAGATTTTCCTGTTATACCTGCAATGAAGCTGACGATAGCCAAGATCTTGGCCAGGGAGTAGGAGCCAAGTGTGGACCGAAAAAATGTGGCACAAAGACCAAAGAAAGACACGGCCCCTGCAATCATCCCCAGTAGCATGAAAGCTCGGATAGCATTCAATTTATCTGCAGAGATATAAAGAGTGTGAGAGAGAAGGAGTAAATATACCAGTACAACCAGACAATACCACTGCAGAGTTCTGATGTATTAGCATCAATGTATTAGCCTAAAGCTGGTATTCTTATGCAATCCTAGAACAAATGCTCGCATCCTTATCCAACGTCGTCAGTAACAAAATGATGTGACAACACAGGCACCAGCAATTCTATCAAAACATCAGAAACAGAGAACATTAACCTTATTCAGGTGTCCGTTGTTGTATTCTAGTAAAAGAAGTCAGGGACATTGTTACCCTGTTCTCTGGGGGTCCCGGGAGGGACACCTAAGCAACCAAACAACAACACGCAGTTTTGGGGGAAATTAGCTGGAGCACTCACTTAAGCTAGCAACAGGCAGGGTAACTTAGCAGGATCTTGCAACCCAATGTCTACGGGGTCAGGTCAGCCAAGCAGCCACACCGATGTACAGTAATAAAAATGATGCTTTATTGCAGACAGACAAATATTAAAGACACCACAATCACACAGCTAGCTAAGAAAATAGAGCTTGAGTTAAGGATAGGGATTTTGGGGGGAAATGGGTGATACGACATCTGTCTCATCTTCCTGGACCTTGCGGAGAATCCGGGGGTGCAGAGAAGAAACTCAGCTCAATTAGCTGAGGGGAACTCGCCAAATGATGCGGCAGCAAGGCGGGGTAGAACTCTGGAGTAGGCCAAGCGATCTGAGGAAGGTCTCGGAATCAAGGGTTTTTATAGGTTGAATAGGGACTGCAGGCCATGCCTTTCTCAGGGACAACAATGAGTTTTGGGTGCAAGACAATGTCTCAGAAAGGTCACAATTTTGCATGATTGAGTCAAAGCCAAATTAACAAAGGTGTAGCCAGTATGCAAATGCACAGCTCTTACCAATGGACAGCACAACCTTTGTCCAGTAGCCTGCTCAGGGCGGGTAGCCTTTGTTAGTACTGTGCATACTCAATGAGGTGTTTGCCGAAGAGGTCCCTGAAGCGACGAACCAGCTATGTCTGGCCCACCTAGGTGGAGAAAGGAATGTCTCAGCAATTATCGGCTGTGCCTGTTTGCGTGCTTGTTCGGTGGCCTCGCAAACATGTGGAGCAGGATGGCAAGAGAAAGCCGAATGGTTTGATATCAAAATGATATCGGGTGCTATCTCCGGGTAGGCCTAGGCTGCAGTAACAACATTCACTCTAGCCCAGCTTCCTTCATTCCCTCTCTCCCAGTGTTGTGAGATTCATTCTGGGTTGCAGGGGGCAACAGACCAAAATGGTGATCAGAAGAAATATGATATCACTTTCGTGTTCCTAGCTTAATGTTATGGGGGCTCATGGGGTGGGAATTGGTTGCTCAGATGCCCATTCACATTGTAGGGGTCCTAACACAACAGCTGTCAGATGATGAGCATTTAATTGCTAAGATGTATAAATGGCTATTGGCAATAGAGATGGAAGAAGTGATCAAGAAGTTATAGAAGTCAACTAGTAGATGATCCTTGTAGTAGTTGTTTTGTTTTCTCTCATCTTGTTTGTGTGTAATATAGGTAGTTATAGATAGGCAGAATAAGTTTTAGTTTGTTAACCGTATGTTTGATTAGTGTTGTGTATTTCTTTTATGTTATCCCTTGTATGTGGTTTTAGGCCATCAAATCTATGTATATTTTAAATAAAAATACTTTTTTAAAAAAATGCTGAAGGTGTCCTAAGACAGACAGACAATTGACATTGAGGAACAGTGGGACTCAGAAAGACTTCTAAGGGCTCAAGTAAACTGAGTCTGCACTCAGAAATATTCCCAGAATTATTTGCAGTTTAAGGGGAAGTTGGGGCTGACGTGGAGGGGTTTCTTGACAGAAAGACTAATGCAAAAAGGTGGAAATTTTTATGATGGCAGATGCTCCCAAAACAGGTGGTGTGCATAGCAATAATAGTGTTGCCCCAGTCATGATGGTTGAAGAACCATGGATTATTCTATCTCTCTCTCTCTCTCTCTCTCTCTCTCTATCTATCTATCTATCTACCTATCTATCTATCTATTGCAAATTTAAGAAAAGACAAAGAGCTCAGGGCACTTCTGAGTATCAAACTGTTGCTTCTCCACTTTTAAGACAGCAAAATATCTTACCATTCCCACTCTCAATGCGTAAACATGTGGAAAGTTGACATATGTTCCAAAGGCCTTGATGAACATCTCCAAATTCCACCCAGTAGTCAGAGCCCAAGGAAATAAGGAGCAGGAGAAGACTGATGAACGAGAAGACAACAGCGCTAATCTGCAGAGGGCGCATCCTGAGAACTGTCAGGTCTATAATGATATAGAAATCACAAACAGTAATGAAGCTGGGGGGCAAAGACATTCATGTTACTGAAAATGAGGTGAGCAAACTTCAGCACTGGGACTGGATTCCTCCTCACGTTTAGTAGTAAATCAACCTAGGCAGCTATAGGATTTTTTGTAAAAAGTGCTCCCAGTTAATTGAGCAATAGATTTTCTTCTTTAAGTAAACCACCTCTATGGCAACCCTAAGGTGATCCTATCATGGGGTTTTCTGGGGCTGAGTGTGTGTGACACACCCAAGGGCACCTAGTGGGTTTCCATGGCCAAGAGGGTATTTGAAGCCTGGTCTCCAGCGTCACGGCCCAGTGCTCAAACCACCACATCATGCTGGTTCATATTTACAATTGCTACTTAGTCATACTTGTGACACTATTGTAAGCACACACACCCCAGCCAACTTTACTGGCCACCAGTGGCATGAAGAGAAAGTCCTTTCTGTCAGTGTTCAGAACATGAGTGAATAATGTTTCCATCAGGTTTGCAGGGTAGATGGGCCGGAAGAGGTTATTTAGTTAAATATACTTAAGTATACTAAGTAGCCGATATAGAATATTGTTCTGCCCGTGTTTCCCCCTCTTTTCCTTCACATTAACATGAATTGTATGAAAATATTAGAATAAATACAAAACAAGATAACAAATGTTAAGGTTTCTAAATATCAGATACTAGTGACAAAGTGAGGATTGGGATGATGATGATGATGATGATGATGATGATGATGATGATGATGCCCTTGTAAGGCCCTGCTTTGGGGGTCCCCAATATTAGTATGGTTTTGATGGACACTATGCCTGATTGGCATTGTATGTAATTGGCAACACATTTTATTGGCTCTGATATCAAATTCAAGCCTGAGAGGTGACAGAGATGTCAAACCGAACAAGAGAAAGAATTTGACTGTAAATGTGAGAAGGATAGGTCAACTCGAAACTTCCTCCAGATAAGCTGAAGCCATTTCCACACTAGACATTTATAGCGCTATGATTCCACTTGAAACATCCTATGGAATCCTGGGATTTGCAGTTTCGGGAGGGGCCGGCGGGCTCCTCCTGAAACTGCAAACCCCAGGATTCTGCAGGATGTTTCAAGTAGAATCATAGCACTATAAAAGTCTAGTGCGGAAATGGCATCAATCATTTGTCAGGCAAATACACACCATTCCTGTGGATAATAGGCTTAAATAGAAGCTGGAATTTTCCAGGGAATCCAACTGTGAGGAGTCCACCAGGACACTGATTGACAGATATCCATCCCTTGTACACCTGGATTCTTTCCTCTTTCCTCACAGCACCCACAAGAGACAGCTATTAGAATACCCATCATGTCTTTGTCAAAGCACTAAGGCCATCAACAGGCGAAAGCCTCATTGTCCACAACAGGTTCCCTTTGTCTTGCATCTGGAAACTTCACTGCCACAGGCTATTTTCAGGGTACAAATAGCCCTGATTTCAGGATGCCCAATGCAGTCTCTCAAAGGTCTATCCATCACTCTGTCCATCTGGCTCCAGAATGAGAACTGACCTTAGGTCCTACCTAAGCCAAAATACATTTCTGCTCTTCATTACTCTTCTGGACTGGTAATTATAAATCCCCCAAACCCCTCAGCCTTTCTATAATTTTTCCTCCCTTTCTCTTTCAATTAGCTCTTATGTGAATGTGTGATTGTGTGTAGCTTGTGTGCATGCATGAGTGAATTACCCCCAATAAAAACACTTTTTTTAGCTTACTTTTTAATCTTTGGCTGATTCTTCTCCTGTGTATGCCCCTAAACACTGGTAGGAAAGATCTGCTAAGTTGCCCCCCTCTCGCAGCCTCCTGATTTTGGGCTAATTAATTCCTCACTTTTTCAAGGAGGTATTTGGCATTGCAGAGTCACCCTTGTGGCACCTACGTTTTGGGGTAACACCCTTTACACCAAAGGATGGAACAATGACATAGACAATCAGAGACAAGGACATTAAAACAGAAAAACACAATACTTCATGGCATGGAATCCCCAACACTCCACCATTCACTTCTCATCTCAGCACCTTAAACACATCTCAGTGACTTAAGATTGAGAGTCAAAGAGGAAGGTCTTCAACTGTTTACGAAAACAGGTGAGGTCCTAGGTCCTCCTCCAGACAGAGGTCCAAAGGAAGACTGTTCCATAAATGCAGAGCCAGATCTTGAAAGGATAGTCATCATGCTTGCAACATTTCCAGAAGCATGTGCGTGTTGCATCGTTGAATGAAGAAACTAGACTAGAGAAGTCTGGATTAGATCTAGGATTTCCCCCCACCACCACCACCATACCATCTGCTTTGATATATAAAACATTATTTGTTTCTTATGTATAGCATTAGTACTCACTGTTAAGAGAGATCAAAAGGGAATGAAGCATAAGCCATATGCAATCAAATGAAAACTCATAAAATAGAAAAAAAATAAAACACACACATGTATAATTCTTAGGTGATTGCTCTCAGGAACTTATCTAGTATCTATTAGGATAAATAGATTTGCAAACTTCCCTTCAGCTTCTCTTCCTCAATTTTATTCATAGTATTGAAATTCACTAGCTCTCGAGCTATTGAAAAATACCCCTTTTGATACCATAGAACCCAAGCAGGTCTCTTCTCACCTCATTCAGAACTGCCTCTTCCTTCCTGCAGATGACTGTAGCACACTGGAAGGATTCCCTGGTAGACTTCAGTTCCACTGTCTATGATGCAAGAGTTATAGGCAGGATTGGCACCTCCCACCAAAGGATAAAGGGTTCTTTTACGGCTTCCACTCATTAATCATTTATTTTTGATTGCCTTTCCTTTCTTCTCTGCAGCTCATGATGTTCTGCTGATACAGGCAAGATTTAATTTTTCTGCCTTTTTGTTCTTCTTGGAAGAGTGTGGAGTGGCTATCACCAGAAGAAGTTCTTCAGTGCAAAAGGAATTTCTCATGGGTGCAGCATTATGTTGTTCAAAAGGAATATTTTAGAGTTCTGTTGTTGGGTAGGATCACGAATAATGCTGGAAAAAAGACAGCTATGATCCCCAGATCAAATCTTTTGGATAAATCTCAAAATTATCCATTCTACTAATTTTTCCCACTCACTGGAATATTCTTACCATTCAGCTGCCATCATGAAAACTGTGCATAGAGCTTGGCATTTAGTACGGGACATCCCAGATGTTAAAGGTCTACTCCATATTGGCCTCAAACAATCTAAGAACATTCAAAACTATCTGATCCATTCTGGCATTGGTTCATTCACAGTTAAGGAGACTTTAGAGGAGTAATTTATGTTCCATGTGTCCTTTTGTCCTTACAGACTAAGGTTTTTTCAATCTCCTCTAGATTAGCGCTCCTTTTTTATTATTTTTTTTTTCAATTGTGCTACCAAAAGTCTTATTTACATTATTATTTGTTTGTATGGCTTACTATATGTGGTTAAAATTCCAGGTCTATCTGAACCCATATTCGTAGAGCATGGCTCTAGCGTTAGAATAGCATTTTGGATGCTCTTTTAGTCAATATTGATTATTCACATGGCCCTAATGCTATTAGTGGGAATCCTGTATCAGTTACCTAGTTAAATATACTTAAAAAGTAACTTCTCCTTGCTCAACTTGACCAAACAAGACAGAAACATCATTTACTTCTTCTCTAGTCACTAGGAGAATGGAACTCTTTCTCAGCCAAGCATCTGATGCCTACTAAAGCAAGTTGAAGGAGTTACAATAGTGGCAATAGTGACAAAATCATGATTCAGTAGTGATCAAGAATACAAAACAGTTATGGATGAGCAAATCGAGGTACCTGTTTCATATTCACAATCACTACTTAGCGCAGAATGCTATTCCAGCTACTTGGTAGGAGTAGTATACTTATGCCATTTCCTCCTTACACTGTTATTGTGCTATTATTCCACTTTCAACATCCTATGGAATCCTGGGGTTTGCAGTTTAGGGAGGGACATTTGGAATTCTCAGCCAGAGAGCTCTTTGGCCTTAGTAAACTACAAACCCCAGAATTCCACAGGATGTTGAAAGTGGAATAATAGCACTATAATAGTGTAGGGAGAAAATGGCCAGAGTTTTGAAAACATTGCACTACACACTCCTGTATGTAGGACCTCAGTCATAGCTTTTCTCCATGCTGGAAATAGTTCCATTTGCCTTCCCAAGAACACTGAATCATGCTCAGACAGAAGCAGTATTTAGGTTTTCCTTTCTCTTCACAAGAAGAAAGAGCTGTGGAGGTATGTTTCATCATGGTTGCATCAATAGGAGTATGGTGTCTAGATCAAGGGAGGTAATGATACCACTTTATTCTGCATTGGTTAGGCCTCATTTGAAATACTGTATCCAGTTCTGGGTACCTCAATTCAAGAAGGATTTCCACAAGCTGGAATGTGTCCAGAGTAGGGCGACCAAAATGGTGAAGGGTCTGGAAGCCATGAAACCCTATGAGGAGTGGCTTAGGGAGCTGAAGATGTTTAGTCTGCAGAAGGGAAAGTTAAGAGGGGACATGACAGCCATGTTTAAATATTTGAAGAGATATCATGTTGAGGAGGGAGTGGGCTTGTTTTCCGTCGCTACAGAGACTAGGACAAGGAGCAGTGGATTCAAGCTGCAGGAAAGGAGATTCCACCTGAACCTCAGGAAGAACTTCCTGATGGTCAGAGCTGTTCAGCAGTGGAATCTGCTGCCTTGGAATGTGGTGGAGTCTCTTTCTTTGGAAGTTTTTATGCAGAGGCTCGATGGCCATTGTTGGGAATGCTTTGATGTATGTTCCTGCATGGCGAGGGGTTGGACTGGATGGTCCCTGGGGTCTCTTCCAACTATAAGATTCTGTGATTCTATGATCCCCATCATCTTCATTCCTGACTTTCTTTTTTTCCTTTGTTCTCAACAACCTGAATGGGTTTGGGTACTGTGGATCTCAACTTGGATGAGAGAGGGAGGTGCCATTTTCCGCTTCATCTCAGGCAACAAAATGTTTTGGATCAAGCAAGTTCAATGTTAAACCTTACCAGCTTATTTCTATGAACCAAGGTGTTATTGAAGACAAAAGAGTGCCTTTGTGCAGTTCCCCTGCTCAATGAGAAACCCTGCTTTCACACTTTTGCTGGTATGTTTCTTAGCAATATTGGGCTGGCAGGGCTGATCCTGCTTTAAACACCTGAATTGAAGGGACATGGCACTGTGAGAGCCTTGAAGATTCCTATTTATTTAGATTCCTATTTATGGGAAGGAGAATAGGTTTTGTGGGAAAGCTCTGCAGTTTGTTTGATTTTATTGCTAAGTTTTATTGTTTTATACCTCATAATTTTACTAGTTTATAGTCATCTCCTAAAAGTTTTCTAGTTTTAACTCTCTATTGGTTCAAAGTACAGCAGCCAGATTGGTAACCAGTACATCTAGGAGTGAGCATATCACACTAAAATATTAAAGCCATTCCACTGGCAGCCAATTAGTCTCCAGGAAAAGTATGAAGTGTTGGTTATTATGTTTAAAGCCCTACATGATTTGGATTGCCTCCTTCCATATAACCCCCTCCATACACTCATATCCTCTGGGGGATATTTACTCCAACCAGCCAGGACTGGCCTGGCAATGGTCATGCAGAGGATTTTTTCTTCTATATATATATTTGAATTATTCATTGTACATACAAATTACGTACAACATTTATATTTCATCCCTTCCCTCCTCTCCCCACCCAACCCTGAGATGGGGAACAGACTTAGGAAGGAACTTATATGAAACCGATGTGGACTGGAAACAGAATGGTCAGCCCATTCATCCATCCATCTATCCCTCAATTCCACATATTTCTTGTTTACCTTGGCTATGTGCCTATCCAAGTCCATGTTTCTCAAAACCAGTTCCTAACCTTTGCTTTCTGCCCTACCCTGATAGATGAATTGCTCATTTATGGAACATCACAGTTGTTACCGTTGTTTTATCAAGCCCGTGTCTGCACAGTTATAAAGACTGAGTCAGCCAGCTCATTACGATATGTAAATATATAAAGATAACTATAATTTTGCAAGGGTTCTAAAGGCAAAAATGCCTTTTTCGCAAGAGATCGTGCTGGGGGATTTCCCACTGCTTGAGGGAAGTAAGGAGGAGGAAGCAATACAGATGCAAGTATCTCATAAGTTCTATTTGTTTGTTCCTTTTCCCACATGAACTCAGAGATCTAGAGATGTACACTCCTGAACTCTTGGGGCCCTTCCACACTACACAGTTATAGTATTATGATTTCACTTTTATGGCAATGACTGTGGCCTGTGGAATCCTCACATTTGTAGTTTGGTTACTTTTAAATTTGGATCACAGGGGATTTTGGGTTCTTGTAAACTGGTGGAATTTCTAAGGCATGCTATTTAATCTAGAATTTCTTTCTAACATTCCTAGCTTAAATTGGCATACAGCAACCCAAGTCATAATATCTGCTATTTCACAATATCCAGAGGACAACCAAAATGGTGAAGGGTCTGGAAGCCATGCCCTATGAGGAGCATCTTAGGGAGTTGGCTATGTTTAGTCTGCAGAGGAGAAGGTTAAGAGGGGACCTGATAGCCATGTTTAAATATCTGAAGGGATGTCATGGCAAGGAGGGAGCAAACTTGCTTTCCGCTGCTCCAGAGACTAGAACAAGGAGCAATGGACTCAAACTACAGAAAAAGAGATTCCACTTGAACCTCAGGAAGAACTTCCTGATGGTCAGAGCTGTCTGGCAGTGGAATATGCTGCCTTGGAGTGTGGTGGAATCTCTTCTTTGGAGGTTTTTAAGCAGAGGCTGGATGGCCATCTGTCAGGAGTGCTTTGATGTGGCTTCCTGCTTGGCAGGGGGTTGGACTGGATGACCCCTGTGGTCTCTTCCAACTCTGTGATTCCATTATTCTATTCTAATAAAAATTTATAGATACCTGATACACTGTGCTCGATTGCCACATATCAACAGAGATCAAGAGAGATAATTGCCCATTGGGGATAAAAAGCTTGTGAGTAGTGTGAAAGCTTCAAGATGTTTCCATGTGAGAGGTTATAAAATGTGATGCCACAAAGTGGGGGTGGCAACTTGAGAGACTTTTGGAACCAGTGAAGTGGTACAAGAGGTGCTATCTTCCTCACAGTAACTTGGGAAGCACGGTCCCAAATTAAAAACAGGACATCTCAGACAATATGGAGTGTTGTTGGGTGCTTTTTAAGTTGTTTCCAACTTATGGTAACCCTAAGCTATTCATGGGGTTTTCTGGGGGCTTGGTTTATGATGCATCCAAAGCCATTGGTTTCCAAGGCCAAGCAGGGAATCAAACCCTGGTTTCCAGTGCCGTAGCCCAGCACTTATACGGCTACACCACACTTCCTCTCAAAGGTCTGTAGATCCACACTGCTCTGGCTTCCAAATGGCAGCTTCCAGCTTCCAGCTTCCAAAATGGCAGCTTCCAGCTTCCAAAATGGCAGCTTCCGGCTTCCAAAATGGCGGCTTCCAGTTGGTCGTGGGTCCTGACCAACCACTGAAGCTTGCCACGCCTAAAGCCTGCCCTCTGCAGATCACAGGCTCGCATTGGTGCAAGCCTGCAAATCTGCACAAGGGAGCAGGAATGCAATGGCGCGTTCCAGGAAAATAAAGACCTGTTATTTGCGGTTTTTAGAAAATATGCTGGAGGACCACTTGGAGTCGTTTTGGAGCAGACTGAGGTGCAGATCTCCAGTAAGTAGTCCACTCCTAGTCCACTCCAAGGTGCAGACGACCTCCGTGAGAAGATGCACTGGCCTGCTCTAATTGCCTGGTGCAGAAAGGACCTATATTTCAGTACTCTCGGTTCATAAGCATCAAAGGATCTTCACATTAGTAGGATTTGGTTCTTTCTCCTCAGCTGTGCGGGAGGGAAGATGTCAGAAAATCTTCTCCACTCATGTGTGCCCATATGTGGCTCAGGGAATGTCAAATTGATGACTCCTGTCCTTCTTTATTGCCTCTTTTATTGCAATATAAGGAAATCTTTTATTGAATCATCCTTATTTAAATTGTAAGGACTTCAGATTCTTTTCAAGTTTCCTTCCTCCTCTCTGAGGAAAATGCATCAATTACTTCTAGAGTTACTGAATTTTGTGTAGCTACATGTACAATTTGATGAGCTTGTATTCAAGCCATCCCTCTCCACCACTTGGAAGTAGAATCTGTTTTATTCCTTGTCTTGTTTATTAATTTGTTTTAATTAATCTTGTTTTATGCTTTTATCTTTTACTAGCGTATATACCCAACATTGCCCTGGATTTTATTTTCTCATAGGTTATACTTGTTAGAAACACCTTAGGAATTATCTTACCTTACCTTAGGAATTAGATGCACTTGAAATAAACTATTTTGAGCTCCTATGTCTCTAATTTCCCGGACTGTCTCTTGTCCAGTACCTGTAACTTTTCCTCATATTCCCCAGTCCAATCTGTATTCAGAGTTGTTAACAAACAGAGGTTAGGTTCCTCAAACTTAAACTTTCATTTTTAGGGAGAATTTCAGCAATCAAGATGACATTATTACCAAAAATTAATTTCCTTTTTCAAAATATTCCTTTATCAATTAATAATGATGTATTTGATCAATGGAAAAAAGACCTTACAAATTTAATTTGGGCCAGGAAGAATTAGATGGACTTTGCAGATTGATTTGAAGGAAAGAGGCAGCCTTGGACTACCAGATATTAAATTATTTGCCCATGCAAATAGCCTCACTTGGATAATAGACTGGTTAAGATTGGAGAATAACAAATTACTGCTCTTGGAAGAAACAGGTATGAAAAGTGGTTGGCACCTACATGTGCGGTACATGAAAAAGCAACCTCAAAAAGAATTTCTTGAACATCCCCTAAGAAGACACTTATTTTCAATTTGGTTAAAATATAAACACCAGCTCTGTCCGAAACTTCCTCTCTGAATTTCCCCCCTAGAAGCCTTTCATTATTTAATTTTCAAATTAAAAGACCACAATGGTGGTGGACCTACAATGAACTGCTCAAATTCCAGGAAAATCAACCTAGTTTTAAAGAAAGGGAGGAACTATTAAGGGAAGGCAAAGAATGTTCCTGGTACCAACATGCACAGCTACATGCTAGATTTAAACAAGACAACAAAGACGAAATAATTAATAATATGAAAACAGAATTTGATCTTGTTTTAGAATCAGGGAATATGCATCTAATAGCAAAATTGTATAGATTACTATTAGAATGGAAATGGAATAAGAAGTAGTAAAAAATAACATGATTAAATGGACACAATATATTGGACACCCAGTACAATTACAAAACTGGGAACAGGCTTGGAAAAACTTAAAATTTACAAAGACTCAAGGGTTTAAAGAAAACTTTTATAAAATGTTCTATATGTGGCATTTAACCCCAGCAAAATTGGCTAAGATATATAAGGGGGAAAATGATAAATGTTGGAAGTGTAAAATTGAAAAGGGAACCTTCTTTTTATTGCTGGTGGCAATGCAAAAAGGCAAAACTCTTTTGGAAAAATATTCATCTGGAAATTACAAAAATTTTGAAAACAAATTTCCTCATACAACCAGAATGTTATCTGTTAAATATGGTTGAACTGATAGAAGACTATATTGAGAAACAAAATAATTTTTTTTTTCTGTACTTGATAATCAAAGCAAGATTACTATATGCTAAAGAATGGAAAAAAGAGGGTGTACCAACAATTGATGACTGGCTTTTGGGAATTTATGATTTAATGCAGATTGATAAATTATCAATTTTGTTAAAAGACAAATCAATGAAAAGATTTAAGGAAGATGGGGAATGTGTATATAATTATTTGGAAAATATCTGGGGTCCTTTATCAACTATCATACGGAAGGATTAACAATTTCTGACAGTTATTCAATCGTTCAGTCAACGAAGATAAGCTGATATAAATCAGTATGTAAGTATGTAAGTAACATATTTATAAGATATATTATATTATGTATATTGTATAACAATACCTTATATATATATATATATTAAAAACACACAGAGGTTAGGTTCCTGAGGGAATACACTGCCCTCCTCCTAGCTGCTAGGCCTTGTCTCCATAGCAATCAGTCAGGCCAAAGAGCTCTCTGGCTGAGAACTCTAAAGGCCCCTCTCTAAACTGCAAACCACAGAGGTCCATAGAATTTTCTCAGGCAGTCAATCATATGAGATCTTCTTACCTGACATGGACAAATGGACGAACTTTGACTTTTATATATTAGATAGTGTTGGACATAGATTGTAATAAAGATTGATTTGTTGTTGTTGAGGAGGACTTTGATTGGGTGTTATTTTCCTTTTGAATATGGATCTTACTTTGTTAGATTTTTTTAAGAAATCTATTTAGGTACTTGTTTCTTCTTTACATTTTAACTGTGTTTATTCTCATTTGATTTTACCGCTCTTGGACGCCTTGAGTGCCATTTATCCTAGAGATGCGTATGAAGAGTATAAATTGATTCAATGAATCCATTAAACTCAGGAACCAGAATGAAATACAAAACTGCTACTGTTATCAAACCAACAAGAATGTATTGCTTCCCAGTGATGAAACAGCTACTGATCTGTTGAAAGGTAGCCAAGTCAATCCTTTGTTGCTTTTGCGTGCAAAAGTCCTCTTTGAAATTTGAACTCACTCTCTTCCAGCTATTGGAACCTTAACATATTCTCATCTGCTACTACCATGTGAGTTAGTTCCCAAGACACTCCCTCCCACTAAACTAACGTCCAGTTTTCGTCATTCAGGCTGAAAAGCAATGCTGTTTGTTTGAGCATAATGACCATCTTTACAAAATATTCTCATGTTCAAACATTAGCAGGGGGACAGGGAAGTCAATGCTTCTAGAATCAAATCTAGGGGTTTTTTCAGGGCAGAAAAAAATCGCACATGCATTCTATTGCCTGAGGTTAAGTGTGTAGTGTGTATTTTATGAGCATGTAGCACCTATTTTAAATGTGCTAATTTTAATTTTTAATGTTTAAAAATAATATTTTAATTGAATGTATCATTTAATACTTTTTGGAGTTTGTAGTCTATATTGTTTGAGGTTTTTTTTAAAAAAAAATTTAAATTAATTTTGAAGGGTGGCAGTGCTGGGATTCTCTTTCAGAACTGTTTTTGTAAGAATTCACTTCAGGTCTGAAAAAATAATACATCTGATAATCAAAAGCATTTTCAAATGAACCCAGATGTGCTACACACATTAATCTGTCTTCACTCCTATTTTGCAGCACAGTCATGCCAATAAGAGCCAAGTCAAATGAGGAATTGTTGGGTGAGACTGAAATATCAGTCCTACCACAGCTTTGCAGGTATGGTATGGAGCAGGATCGTGCCCTGTAATCCAAACAGAAAGGTGACAAACATAATTACTTTTGGCCATAGGGAAACATCTTTTCAGATTCTGCTTTCAGCTTAGCTGCATCGTAGGATCTGATCAGATGGAGAAACTTTCTTTAAAGCATCAGCGCATTTATAGAGCTTTCAGCGTTACATGAACAGAGAGAAAATGTGTGTGAGAGATAATTGTTTAATATAAGGCCATTTCTGCACTCCACTGTTATAGTGCTATTATTCCACTTTCAACATTCTGTGGACTTCTGAAGTTTACTGAAGCAAAAGAGTTCTGTCGCTGAGCATCCTAAATGCCCCTCCCTAAACTGTAAACCCCAGCATTCCATAGGACATTGAAAGTGGAATAATAACACTATAACAGTGTAGTGTGGAAAGGGCCTAAGTTGCAAGGTCTAGAGCAGTGGTTCTCAACCTGTGGGTCCCCAGATGTTCGTGGACTTCAGCTCCCAGAAGCCCTGAGCACTGACCATAGTGGCTGGGGCTTCTGGGAGCTGAAGTCCACAAACATCTGGGGACCCACAGGTTGAGAACCACTGCTCTAGAGAATAGAGTCTTTGTGACCTTTCTAGCATAAGCAAAAACAAAACAGACTAAGACAGCCAGTTTCAAAATTGTTCTTGCTGCCTTATCTTATGGCATTGACTCTAGACGCAATTCTTGCAGTTAGCGATTTGCAAGAAGCCAGTAAGACAGAATCAGAATTGATTCAAAGATTTTTAAACTAACTGAATGGCTTGTTTAGAGTTGCTTAGGAACTCAGAAACAAAAGACTGAATGCTTGAAAATATTGGTGCGCTCAACAGAATGAAGGGGTGTTTTTTAATGTATTTATTACATTTCTCTTCTTCTTCTTCTTCTCCAAAGAGCCCAAGAAATCATTAATGATTATTCCCCCTCATACCCCATAACTTTATGTTAATCCTGCAAGGTAGCTTAAACTGAAGCCCTTTCCACATCCTACCTTTGTCCCAGCAGTGTCCAGTGATGATGGCAGCAGCAGCTCCCCCAGGAGGGGAGCACGATGGAGCACTGCCCTCCGCACTGACCCCTTGCAAGATCCAGAAAGCATGATGGTCGTGCCTCTTCCTGTCACAATAAGCTGGGTACTCTCCCATGCTGCGCTGGGACAGGAAGTGCAGACATCAGATGAGGTTAGTGCAGGCGCACAGCAAGAGAGTGGCATGATCACTGGCCATTGACAGGGAAAATCCATCAGTGATTTGTGGCACAATCTTGCTGCCTGGGGATCGGAGAAGGACAGGACCAGGAAGATTTTGTGCATAAGCATCATCTCAGTCCCGTCCTTCTCCTGTCCCCATGGCAGGTTGGGTGCATCAAGCAGAAAGGGCCTGTCAGACCGGCCCATAGTCATCCAGTGAAGTTCATGGCTGAGCAGGAATCTGAACCCAGTTCTGTCCAGATTCAAATCAAACCCTCTTTTCAACATGACAAGATTTGCCTGGGTGAAAAATGATCACACACATTAACATTGCAAATATATTCTTTAATCTCAAGACAATTAGATAAAGTCTCAAAAGAGCTCCAAATAAGGAAGCTGGAGAGGGAAGGGGAAAGTTATGGGAATGGAACAGCCGGTTGGTGGCCAGGGTTCTGATATCAATTAGCAAACAAGATTAACTGCTTACCTGTACTGAAACAAATAGAGTTTCAAAGCTAAAATGGTTGTTGCATGGATTAGCCATCACAATTATTTTTAGATGGAATGCCCAAACAGTAGTTTAGATGCTGTAAAATGATTTCAAATTCATGTGCTTCTGACTAGTCTTGTTCTTCTTTTCTCACATCCTAGTTTGGGTAAGCTGTAGTTTGTTGCAACAGCCTACCACTGTGAATTATTCTTTATGCCAATCACAGTGTACCTCCAAGACTGGCTTTCTCCTGAGCACAGACAAATAATATGTTGTCTCCTCCAAAAAAATGATACTTTGCCTAGTTTGGACACCACAGAAAGCAGAGGTTAACTCTGACTGGAAGATGAGAAAGCACATTGGAGTGGACCTGAAACCCACTGATGATGGTCAAACCATGTGGTCTGGTCACTATATCTGATCTGGAACAATCAATTCATTTTAGTTCATTGTGCTACAATTCTGATACTCCAAATATGGTTATATATCAGCCAGCTTATAAAAAAAAACAATTTTTGGAAAAATCATGATACAAAACCAGCGAATCTGCCACCAGCAGTTCTTCATGACTCTATGGAAGACTGGACTCCCAGAGTTCAGAAACAATCGTTTTGTGAGTCAGCACTAGCAGTATACCTAGGGGGAACAAAGGAGAGAAGTAAGATAGTTTAAGTCTACCAAGGTAAATCAAAGAGTGATACATCCTTTTTATAAGGTAGAAGGTGCCAGGACCCAGACAACACGGTCAACTAGCGGTAATGGAGAAGTACTAATATACAAAAGTCCCTGCTTTTACATGTCCTTGCTTATTCCTTAGGAAGCACTTAGGAAGTAAGCATTGTTTGATAGTGGAATAGACTACCTTCGAATGTGGTGGAATGCCCTTCTTTGGAGATATTTAAGCAGAGACTAGATGGGCACAGTCAAAGATACTTTCTTTGTAGACTTCTGTACTGGCTGGGGGTAGGACTAGCTTTGTGATTCTGTGATTTGAACCATCCAGGGGAGCTCTTTCAGGCTACACAGTGACTCCACTTTAACTGCTACGGTACCATCCTGTGGAATTCTGGGATCTGCTGTTTGTTATTCTTGTTAACTACCATCAAATTGACTTACAGCAACTTATGGTGACCCTGTGGATGAGAGATCTCCAAGCCACTTTGTCATCAACTGCCCTGCTCAGATCCTGTAGATTCAGGGGCATGTTTGATTGAGTCTATCCATCTGTAATGCAGTCTTCCTCTTTTCCTACTGCCTTCTACCTTACCAAGCATTATTGTCTTTTCTAGGGAGCCATGACTTCTCACGATAGGGCCAAAACACGACAGCCTCAACTTAGTCATCTCAGGCTGATTTTTTCTAGGACCTATTCATTTGTCTTTTTAGCAGTCCAGGTGTGATGGAACCTGGGGGTGCGGCTAGCCTGAGTGGCAGGGCAGGGGAGTTACCTGAATAAACATGGTTGTCTTCTCAGAGGTCTAAAGAGAGACAGAGGAGAAACCAAACCATTTTGAGATGAGTCAGAAGGTATGACCTAAACTTGGGAATCTGAGCCAAAAGTGAAGCCAAGCCTGGGTGTGTGTGAAAGTTTTTTACCTGTATATTGAGCGAAGCTATAAAAAACTGGTTAAATACCTTTTGAAGTTCTGTATTGCTTGGAATTACTTATGACACCCAATACCTTTTCCCTGTTTGTTATTTTAATAAAGATCAGATTATATTTTTTATAAATTCTGATTCAATAGAGTACTTTTCATTAGTTCTAATCAATTAGTGACATGGTACCACAGATTAGTAAACCACTCTGAACAACAACTGAGAGGCATAGAACTCTTCTCCAGCAGCAGATTTCCAATGAGTTGTCCATAGCAGGCAGCATCAGCGTACGTTCTCCTATCTGGCTTTGAACACAGTCTGATCCAGCTGAACAAAGGTTGCGAGACATGCTCCCTGCTCAAAGCGATAGACTGAACTGATTTCAAGGGGGTTTTTTTGTGGCGGGGGGCAGATCTAGAATTATCAGCTCTGGTGCCTCAACAAATTGCAGACCCTGCGGTTGCCATAGGATGCAGCCATGGCAGTTACAGTGAAATCATAGTGCTGTAACTGTGTAATTTAAAAGGGGCCCAGGAGATGCAAAGAACTACTTTACCAGACAATGGCCCTTTCCACACGGGGTAAAAAAACGGCTTAGGGCGACCTCATCCGGAGGTCGTCCACACCGTGGGGTGCGCTAGGGCGGTTTGAAAAGTGGAGGTTCCACACCTCAAACCGCCCTAGTGCGGTCGCAAGGGGTGGCGCGGCGCATTTTTTAAAAACCACATTTCATGTGGTTTTTAAAAAACGCGAGTGCACTAACCCGTTGCAGCGCCCCGTTTGAAACTGCAGGGACGCGCTAGCACGTCCCTGCAGAGCTGCCCGGGGGCAGGCTTCCGGCTGACGCGCTGCCCTGATTGGCGGAGCACCGCCGGAAGTCACCGGCCGCCATTTTGGGCGCCGCCGAACGCCGCCGAAATTCGCCAGCATGTGGAGCAGCGAACGCGCGCTCCCCACAGGGACGGAGCAACCCGTTTTCAGGTAAGATCCGTCCCTGCATGCGCTGCCCCGTTTCCCCGTCCCCCGTGTGGAAAGGGCCAATAATATATGCAACAGACAGTTTCTGTTCTGAGAAAAATTCTAGGGCAAAGTTTCCATTGGTCTTCAGTTGCTGAAAGTAAATGCCGCAACTCCTTTAAGGCGGGGGGCGGAGAAACAATCCTATTAGAAGCCTTGAGCCATACAAAGCACAACTCACCAGTCATAGAGTATAAAAGAATGGAGACCCAGCCCAAGCCGTAAGAAGAACCAAATATGAGTAAAAATTTTGTGTAAGCGTTGGAACTCCTGTAAACAGCTGTGAATACAGACATGCCAGCCACAATGAGAAAACCTATAAGCAAAGGCAGGGGGAACAAAAGGTGTGTTAAAATAATATTGGACATCCACCAGCTCCACAGCCCTCTCCCTGTGCAAAAATGTATAGGAAACCCAGCTTTCTCTCTCTGCCTGCCTCCCGCCCACCCTTCCTTCCTTCCTTCCTTCCTTCTTTCTTTGGCATGTATTAATCATTTGTCAATCTGCCAGGGCTCCCAAGCTGATTTCCTATGAATATAAACCCTTCAGATATGAAATATATGATTCAAACCAAATAAAAACAGAACTCCTCTTTGAAAATAGCTCTAAAACCAGACAATTGAAAACAATTTTGAGAAGACCCATATAGTGAACACCCCTAGGTTAAGAACCAGAGGCCAAATGAAATAGCATAATCTTCATTGGCTGCCAGAAACTCAGGCCCTTTCCACATGAGGTGCGAGAAGCAGTTTGCACCGCTTCTTACTGTATTCAAATAACATGGTTTTCCCTGATTGTTTTCCACATAGTCCCTCGTTCTGATTCATTTTCCTGCAGAGGAGTGTGAGCTCATGCATCCGCATTACCTCATCGCTGGCCACTCCGCCAACTCCCCTCACCCCGCCCCAGTGGCTGTGATTGGCGGATTTTTGGGGGGAGGTTGGTATGTTTGTGTGTACCTCTGTAGGCACCTACTACCCTATTTGCTGGTGTATAAGAGGTACTTTCCCCCCAAAAAATGCCTCCTGAAAATGGGGTGCAAATACAGTAACTCCCCCCACCCACTCTCTGCATCCGATCGCCACTGCCACACACCTCTCTGCACATGCTGACCAGCCCAGACAGCACTCCACGCACACTTGCCAGCCCCATGCACCTCTCTTGCATATGCTTGCCAGCCGCACACACCTCCCCACACCTGATCGCCACCTGCACACCACCCAATCAGCTGGGGGAGGTGCATGCAGGTGGTGATTGGGAGCGGAGAGGTGCATGGGACTGGTGAGCACACACAGAGAGGTGTGTGGCAGCAGTGATTGGGCGCGGAGGATGTGTGGGGCTGGTGAGCAGTCACAGAGAGGTGTGTGCAGGTGGTGAGCGCATGCAGAGAGGTGCATAGGGCTGGCGAATGGGTGCAGGAGGGGGTGGCCAGCTGGCACGGAGAATGGAATGAGGGACAGGGATACTAAAAAATATTCTGCGTCTTACGCCAGTGCATCTTAATACCAGCAAATACCATACATGCTACTTCCTGTTGCCAGAGCTCGCCCACCGCTGTCCACCAATGCGCATTGGCGTGAATGTATGTTTCCGCATCACTGCAAAAATCCAAATTTGCTTTGATGTCAAAATGTGATTCAGACTTTTTCCAGATTTCAAATAGCACACTTTCCTACCACATGGTGGCTCATTATCACCAGATTCATGCAGAACAACGGAAAATAAAGCCAAGCTAATTCTCTCCCACGTGTGGAACAGTTCAGTACTACAACTCAGTAACCTGCAGTAACAATCCCATGCGGAAAGGGCCTCAGAAGGCATGAAGCCAGCTTGACCTCACTCAGGAGGGGTTTCACCAGTTAGGATGCTGCTACAGAAAAAGTGTTGTCATTGTAAACATCAGCCTAGCTTTAAAGGTTGATGGAACATATAACATTAATGAAGGATCTTAGATCTGGGGAAGAATCATATGGGAGTGCTCAGTCCCAAAGCATTTAGGGCTCTATAGGTCAAAAAGAGCACCTTGAATTGAGCTGGGTAGCAAAATGGAAGCCAGTGCAGTTCCAGTAAGACTTAGATTGGTGGTTCTCAACCTGTGGGTCCCCAGATGTTTTTGGACTTCAGCTCCCAGAAGCCCTGAGCATTGACCATAGTGGCTGGGGCTTCTGGGAGCTGAAGTTCACAAACATCTGGGGACCCACAGGTTGAGAACCACTGACTTAGATGGTCTAGTTAGGTAGTCTCCAAACACATGCCTGACTACATTCTGGCTGCTGCATTTTGCACTGGCTATAGCTTCTGAACACTTTTTGAGACAAGGGGCATGTACAACATATTATGTTGTTGTTGTGTGTCTTCAAGTCAATTCCAACTTATGGCAACCCTAACACAAGCCTATCACTGGGTTTGTCTCTGGAGCTGAGAGTGTGTGATGCACCCAAAGTCACCCAGCGGGTTTCCATGGCTGAGAGGGGACTTAAACCCTGGTCTCGCTGGCTCTACAGTATGTTATAACTGGGAGTTAATTAAGACATGACCCACTGTGGTCAGTTCTAGCCTCCCTAGGAACAGGGCATAGCTGGTACACTAACTGAACGGATAGTTTTTCTCCAAAGTTTCAGAGAGGGGACTTTCCTAGCCCTACAGAGCCAGCTTGGTGTAGTGGTTTGAACACTGGATTACAACCCTGGAGACCAGGGTTTGATTCCCTCCTTGGCCATGGAAACCCACTGGGTGACCTTGGGTGTGTTACACACACTCAGCCCCTGAAAACTCCATGATAGATTCACCTTAGGATTGTCATAAGTCAGAAATGACTTGAAGGCACACAATAATAACAACAATAATAGGATGGAGATACTGGGGCTGGATTCTGGGATTGCTTGCAGGCATAGAACCATGACTTTTATATCTACAACAACCCAATGTGAGGATTACCTGTAAGGAAGCTCAAGTAGGCAGCAGCTTGGATCACTGATATGCCATACAGGTCATTATGTTCAAAAGAAACACAAATGCATAGCAAAGAGATGAGTCCACAGAAACAAGCCATCAACAGGAAGCCTCGGGTGACATGGATATGCACGGCTGTGTTCCAGAAAAGAAAGCATATAGGTAGCGAAGTTTATGGGTGGAATCATCCCTCCCACCTGCTGCTGTGTGTCTTCAAGACCATTACAAGTTATGGCAGCTCTAAACTGAACTTATTGTGGGGTTTTCCTGGCAAGATTTATTAAGAGGGAGGAGGGAGAATTCTTTGTTGCTAGTATAGTTAAAATAAGTGACAAATTTCCACTAAAGTGGAAAAGGAGGTCACGTAATACCAAAGCAGAGAAAGGCACTCCTCCAAAGGATAATTTCATGTGGTGTCTAGAGGGAATCATTATTTCTGTAAGTTTCTATGCTTGGGTGGGGATCGGGGGGCTGCATTGGCCACCTCAGGCGGCTTTGAAGGCGTCACCACCCTCTTTACCCCCACCATTTTATCTGAATTTTTTTAGCCCTCAAATGTCCCTCAGTGTCCCTACATGTTTAAGAACCTCTCTGCTCTCTGAGATCCAAGAGAGCTCTTCTTTTTCCTACAGGAAGTAACCCAGAATTGACTTCAAGGGCTCCTTACAGGGTATGTGTGTGGCAATTTCTCCACATTTTACACTTTTATAACCAGGAGAGGACTTTTTTTCCAGCAGGAAAGGACCCAGAATTGACTCATTTCCTGCTGAAAAAAAAAGCCTTTTCCTGGTTGTAAAACTGTAAAATGTGGAGAAATTGTCACACACACAGCCTTTGAAGGGTGGAGCTGGATATTTTGGCACCTGGCAGCCACTGGGCCATGGCAGAATGAGAAAAGCAATGTGGTACGTTGGTTTGGAAGCAATGGGGTGCAATGGAGTGGGATGCAGGAGATCCGGGTGCTGGATCACTGAACCATGAAGCTCATTGAGGAGCATTTCACATGACGCGGGTAAATCACTTATATAGCAAGATTATAGTGTCTTTGTTTTGGACTTATCACATAACATCATTCTTCGTCTGTTGTTCTCCCAGTGGGAGACCATTTGGAAAGTGTTTCTTAGACAAACACACAAAGAAATCCATTGATGACCTCCTTTGTGAAGAAATGCTTTCCAAACGGTCTCCCATTGGGAGGCCTGATAGAGACCATGTGGCTGCAATGGAGCGGGGATTTAAATTAAACTAAAGTCAGCGGCATAACTAGAGTGTTTGCCACCCAGGGTGGTCCCTGAGTTTGTCACCCCCTCAAGGAGGGAGGACCTATCCAAAAGACCAAGTAAAAACTACTGAATTGACATTGGGTGATTGGGCTCTGGGCACGCACGCTCAGAGGGGGTACTCTGCTTGAACTCAGAAGCACATCAGCATTCCCACAGTGGTGAGGGGCCCCCCTCACTCTCTCCCCCTCCCTCCTTGGAGGCTTAGCTCGGCTGGGCTCATCCCTGGTGTCAGAGGTGGGGGGAAGGAGGGTGTCTCTCCTTGCTTCCTCTCCTGTCCTCCTTTTCTCCCTCCCTCCTTCTCTGCCTGACCCGGAGGTTCACCAGGATCAGTGCTGCTACTTTGGCTGGAAACAGTTTTGACTCCAGATTGGGAGGGAGAGAGGGAAGGGAGGGGAGGGGAAGGGGGGAATGGACATCCTCCTTTCCCAGGATAGCATACTCCCTCCAGCAGACCTCTCTGGGAAGTTCCAGTGACCATTTAGACACTGGGCATCTTCCAGCGTGCAAAGAATGGCCAGGCACTCTCCGCAAAAACATGCCTCCTGGGGTGCACTGCCCCCACCTTGATACGCCACTGACTAAAGTCTTTATTATAAGAACTCCATTCTAAGACAGGAAAGTTACTCAGGGTGCTAGTCTAATCTAGCAGCATTCTAGGGAAGAGTTGAGAACTCACACTGGAAGGGAAGAGACAGAGAAAATATCCCTAAGGGTATCAGCTTATATCACAGAGGGTTCAGAATAGATAGCAAGAAGAAGGACAGCGTGGGTCACTCAAAACTGACTAACTGTATTAATACTGCCCACTCTGAGGCATTCTTGATTCTTCAGTGCTAAGCATTGTTGCATTCTTACCAGAACAACCGGAGAAGAATTGTGTCATGTGATGAGTCCCAGCAAAAGACATGGTTATCCCACTGTAATTGCAATTTACCTGCATAGTGATCTTGAGCTATTCCCTATCTCTCAGCCTGCACTACCTTACAGCACTGTTAGAAAATACGAAGAGCCACAGGTGCCACCTTGAGGTCACTGGAGGAAAACCAGGATACAGATATAACTGATCAATAATCAATACACTAGCCAACAGTGTCTCAAGTGGCATGTGTCTCCAAAGATGCAATGAGGCAGCATTCTGCAACCAAAACTGTTGCAGAGTTTTTGGGGGCAGAATTTCAAGATACGTGGAGGTTCAGGTGCAAAATGGCTAGATTTGGGAGTGTGTGGCAAAACGCCTTTTTTATTGGGGGGTAAGGTTGGGGCTTTGAAGACTTTGAGGCCACATTCTGCAATTCCAGGGGGCACATGTGAGCCATGCTTTGCCTACTCCTAATTTATGTATTGTAAAGTTTAAATATAAACATCTGTTACATTCTTTGCCTTGTGCATTTATTTCAATTATTCTTGTATGCTTTTTTTATAGTGCTCGTCATAGACCATAATAAACACTGATTGACTGGCATGAACATCTAGTGACCACATTTTGAAAAGTGGCTTATAAGTCTCTAACAACATAATGCTGGTGATGTCTACCTGCAAGAGTAATAACAACCAATCCAAGGCCATTTCTACCCTTCACTATTATAGTGCTATTATTCCACTTTTAACATCCTATGGAATCCTGGGATTTGCAGTTGAGGGAGTGGCATTTAGACTTCTCAGCCAGAGAGCAATTTGACCTCAGTAAACTACAAACTCCAGAATTCCACAAGATGTTGAAAGTGGAATAACAGCACTATAACAGTGTAGTGCAGAAAGGCCCAAATCAAAACAAAATAACATCGATTCTGGCTTTGCTAGGAAAAGAACCCTAGGTTGACATTCTAACATTTGGCCACCAATGTTTGATAGCAGCAGGAGATGTCTTACCTAATAAATTGAACCGATAAGGGGTGCATGTTAGTTCCATGCAGAGTGACCAGAGACCGCTATGGACCAGGCCTTTTTGGGTAGATTCCAGCACCCAGTAAGATGTGCTCAGGGAAGTGAACTGCACCAAGAGGCTGCCCGCAGAGCAAATCCCGCTGCTGATCCTCAAAGGGTGTGACAAGAAACGGTTCTGCTGCTGAAACTCCATGCTACTTGTAGTTGTCTGCAGGGATGCAGCGGGAGGTTCTCTGTGTGAAGCGGCAGAGGCATATTCATTAACAGGGCTTGGATTTGTTGCTTCATTTGGATGACAACACACAGAACCCTCCAGCTAGTACTTGGCTACTGCTGGCTGGGAGATTCTAAGCACTGCAGTCTTTAAGAAGTACCTGTTCCTTAGTTAGTTATAATCATGCATAATGTATATGTTAGCCAAAATGATTCCGCTGAGGCCATTATATTTTGGGTATATTATGAGATGACCTGACTCATTGGAAAAGATCATAATGCTTGGTAGAATGGAAGACAGTAAGAAAAGAGGGAGGCCACATTTCAAGTGGATCAGTTCAGGCCATTTCTGCACCTTACTGGTTCCTATCTATGGCCATTTCCACACGAGACTGTTATAGCGCTATGATTCCACTTTCAACATCCTATGGAATCATGGGGTTTGCAGTTTTTGGGGGGCTGCAAACTGCAAACCCCAGGATTCCATAGGATGTTGAAAGTGGAATCATAGTGCTATAACAGTCTCATGCAGAAATGGCCTATGTCCCGTCATGATCCCAGCAGCACCTTTAGCGGAATGGGAGCACAACACGAACACTCCACTCTGCTCCTGGCCAGCAACTTGCAGAAGAGAGCACGAGTAACACGTGCCTTCCTTCCAGAGTGCAACCATCCTCTTTCCCAAGTTGCATTGGGGAAGACAGCGCCTACATCATGCTTCCACCTCTTCCACATGGCCAACAATGATGGAAGTGTCACATGATCATGGGTGCTTAACAGATTTATTAAGTAAATATCCCATGAGCACAATGGGTGGGGATGGGACAGCAGCAGCACCACAATGACACTGTGTGAAAGCACGACTAGTGGACCAGTGCCATCCAGTCCCCATTGCAGGATGGCGACACTGTGCAGAAATGGCCTCAGTCAGGGAAGGCATGTCCCTGAGTTTTTGCAAGACCTGGGCAGAAGTGTTAATAACAGGGTTTCGTGTTCATGGGCTCTCCACAAGTCCATGCCAACTTGCTGGAATAGATGATATAGATAGATAGATAGATAGATAGATAGATAGATAGATAGATAGATAGATAGATAGATAGATAGATAGATAGATGAAGAGACAAAGAGAGAGAGAGAATTCTTCATTAATTCTTGAAGTAGGCAGTAAATAATTTTAGCAATGTTCTTCCTGCTGTGAGGAGGCCTTCAAAAACTGTGCAGTTTTCAAAGGCTATTCACAGTCTGGGACTTGTGCTCAAAAGCAGAATGTGTTTTGTGCAGGAAACAGCAATTTCTGCACGGGAAAATAAGTCCTGAACTGTGAAGATTCTCATCAGTGCAGGATTCTTCTCATTAAGGTTTCCTAATGCTCAAGAACACATTTTTCAACCTTTTTATTTTCAAATATTCTTGCCGTTCCTAATAGGTATTCCTAGAGATAATAGATAAATGTACATAACATGCATAAATGTATTCTGGCACTCCAGTTGAAATTGCATCTGTGTCATCACTATTTAAGTTTCCCGCAATACCTCTGACATAGCATTGCTATTGTTCATTGTGGAATATTTTCAAACCTAGCTGACCAGTGTCGCTGCAGATACCTTTACTCTACCACCAGGTAAGTCTACAACGTGGACAGACGGGACCCAACAACCTTTGTAAACCTGGATCCATACCAGGCACCATCCCCATCACCACTATTACACACTGGTGAACACTGGAGTATCTATCTGTATATACAAAGGTTTGCCAGGTCTCCACATAGATCAGAACTAGAGATGGAGGACCCTTAAGAGAGGGCACCTAGCACATTGGGCTGGAGCCTGATAGAGCAGAGGCAGGACTTAAAAGTGCATGCTGGAGTCTGAGGTATCGTCTGTGAAAGAGACACACACCCTGGCTGTGCCTGGTAGACTGAGGTGGCACATGATGCAGACGCTAAGCGCAAAAAAGAACCAAGCAGAGAATGACCCCCACCCCACCCTCAAATTGTTTTCCTACTCCAGGAAGCCTTAGAAACAAGGCTAATCCATTCCATGTCTTGCCTCCCATATGAGGTTCTCCCTCAGTCACACCTTTCTGCATTTTGAGGAGTCATTTCTGTGAAAGGGAAAAGATGGAGAAACAGCTATCTCTTTCTGAAACAAAGGCCGGTTGCCACATCTGTCTCAGTTGTATCATCCAATACCGAGTCGTGGGAATTCTGACCAATCAGGTTCTTCAGACCAACCACCTGCAAGTGTTACAACCAATCAGATTCATAGCATCCAACAATGGAAGGAGCTGTCATCTCTTTTGGAAGCATCTTTCTGCATGTCTTGGCATTCTTACCTGAGTGGATTCCAGCCCAGTTCATATCCCTGATAAGGAACGGCACAATTGCCTAATTTGTGGGGGTGAGTGGGATCTGATCGTCTACTGCAGTGGTTCTCAACCTGTGGGTCCCCAGATGTTTGTGAACTTCAGCTCCCAGAAGCTCTGAGCATTGATCATAGTGGCTGGGGCTTCTGGGAGCTGAAGTCCATGAACATCTGGGGACCCACAGGTTGAGAACCACTGGTCTACTGGCTAACAGTCTGTTAGAGATTCTGTACTCTGAAACATAACTTTCAAGCTCTGCCTTCTAGTACTTCTAATACCCAACTATGTATTGTAGGGAGATGCAAGTTTAAGAAGAGCTAATCTGATCAAATATCATTGAACACGGCCATGCTTAGAGACTCTGGCCCTTTTAGTGGTTCTGACTGGTCATTAATATTATGATAAGTGTAAATATAAAGAAAAATGTAATATAAATATTACAATATAAATATTATAAAAGTTGTGAATGAGTTTGAGACAGCCGACAGACTATGAAGCTAAAAGTGCAATAAGTGGAAAATACAGGAACATTACAGTATTAAGTAGTTGGGGATAATAGAAATAGAAGGGATCCTCCTTGGAGGGAGGGAAGTGTTATTTGAGAAACATTTAATTACTATAGAATGGGAATTGGAGGAGGTAAAGGAAGTACTGAAGGGGATTCAAGAAGAATTCACAGAGAAAAGTGGATTTGATACATGTTTTTAAATGATTGAAAAATCTATGGTAATTAGATATTGTCAAATTGGTAAAGATGCGACATCAAGCTGATTTAATTTTCATGTTTTGCTGTGAAGGTTGTACTTTTAAAGGTGTTGTATTTTAAAATAATAAAAAAAAGAGACTCTGGCCCTTTCCACACGTGGGGGAGAGAAACGGGGGAAACGGGGCAGCGCACGCGGAAACAGAATTTACCTTAATCCGGGTAGCTCCATCGCCGCGAGGAGCAGCGTGCGTTCGCCGCTCCACACTGCAGCGGCGTCTGGCGGCATCCAGCGGCAGCCAAAATGGCGGCTTGCGGCTTCTGGTGGCTTTCCGCCAATCAGAGAAGCACGCCAGCCGGAAGCCCTCCCCCTGGCAGCTCTGCAGGGACGCGCTTGCGCATTCCTGCAATTCTACACGGGGCGCTGTGACGGGGTAGCACGCTCGTGTTTGGTAGCACACTCGTGTTTTATAAAGACCACATAAAATATGATCTTTAAAAAACACGCAGCACCACCCCTGCGGCCACGCAAGGGCGGTTTGAGGTGTGGAACCTCAAAATTAATAACTGCCCTCGCACACTCCACGGTGTGGATGACCTCCAGTTGAGGTCGACCTACACCGTATTTTTCCCCCAGTTGGAAAGGGCCTCTAACTGTTCCTAATTACTAACACCATCCCATTGTCTGGTCTCAAGCTCTGATAAATTGCCACTCTTATGTATTTTTTTATTTTTGGAAATAACTTTAAAAGAGGGAGGGAGGGAGGAAAAGAGATATACACTAGCTTTTCCAATAAATCACATTTAGAAACAATTAGTATAATTTGTATAGAAATGCATATTTGAGAATGTGATGAGGTGAAATGTATGCCTGATATCCATGTGCTACGAACTGATAACTAATTTAAAGGTCCAAGGCCTCTCTTTGGATTGTTTCACACCATACAGCTCTGTGATTCCATTTTAACTGCCATAGTAACATTGTTCCATGAAGCACTAAAGCGTTCTAGCTGAGAATTCTCTCTCTCTCTCTCTCTTTTTACGAGCACATCTTCCATAAACTTCAACTCCTATAATTCCATAGGATGCCATCATGGTAGTTAAAGGGGAATAGCAAAATATGTGTGTATATCTGTGGGAAGAAGGGCAAGGCATGGTGGGAAGAATGGACACTCAAGGTCCAAACTAGGTGAAGGAAATGGGGTGGTTTGGCACAACGGCCCTAAATATCCTCTCTCTTGCCCATCTCCTTCCTCGGGGGTGTGGGGAACAAATGGAGAAGGTTTGCGGTGCTGATAAATTGGGCTGTGAGCCATCTTTAGCTGGCCAGACAGCAGTGGGTGGAGGAAGAAGGCCCAAGCAAGGTTTTTAAAGGGCTGAGTGGCCTCACTGGAGTCACCGAGAAGGAAGAGAAAGAAGTGCCTGAGGTGAAGGGGCAGGGGTTGGAGAAACTTGCAAATAATCAAATCCATGAAAGTGAAATCCACAAATATGGATGTGTACTCTTCTTTTTGCAATCTTTTGAATTGTAATCTTTTTTTTTTTAAACTATCCGGCTTAAATCCAAGTTATCAGAAGGACAGCATCCTCCTGTATGGGACTGTGAGACTGCCTCCGTTTTGAGATCTTCCAGGGAGGCTCATCTCCCTGACCCACCACGATCATCTGGTTGGAACACAGGAAGCAGCTTTCTCGGGGGCTGCTCTGAAGCTTTGGAACGCCCTTCCTGCAGAGATGAGACAGGCATTCCTCTTGCTATCCTTCCTCAGGTAGATGAAAACCTTTCAGTTTCAATAGGCCTTTAGGGGTCGACCACTCAGGGAGAAAGGGCCTTCACAGTGGGTTGCATTGTTCATATTTGCTGTTTTTCTTGTTTAATGACCATGGTTTCCACTGCCTTTAATTCTACTGACAGATCAATTGTATGTTGAAATTTTTGTATGATGATTTTTTTAAAAAAAAACTGTATCTGCCTTAACTGTGTCCTAAACTGGAGAAAATATGAGAGAAGGAGGATATTATTTCTGGTTGCAAAGCCATTTTGCTCAGCAATTCCTCTCCTTCCAAGTGTGCTTCCATTTGCCTTTTCTTCAGTTTCAGTAATCCTTTGTACAGATGATGCATATAGACACCAGTGGTATGGGATGCTTTTGCAGTCCTATCTGGCTCTCGGCATCAGCAGCCCTTGATTAATCACTTGCTAAAGGTTACTCCTCCCTGCTGGAACTGTCTGTGAACAAACATCGCCTTGGTTAAGTATTTAATCCAAGGATTAAATGTTGCAGTTTGCTGGTGGCTGTTTTTTTAAAAAAAATCAGCTCCTCCTTTCTTTGCATAACTGAATACAGTAAATACACTAGAAAACTAAATTGTGTTCTTCATCTTTCTTCTTAGAATGTATCTATAATACACTGCTACAACCAGGCTCATGGCACTGAAGCTTTTTCGGTTACACTAAGCAGCTGAAATCTGGAGCCATTTCCGCACCACACTGTTATAGTGCTATTATTCCACTTTCAACATCCTATGGAATCCTGAGGTTTGCAGTTTCGGGAGCGGTGGTTAAGAATTTTCAGCCAGAGAGCTCTTTGGCCTCAGTAAACTACAAACCCCAGAATTCCACAGGATTTTGAAAATGGAAAAATAACACTATGACAGTGTACTGCAGAAATGCCCTATGTCTCTTTCACTCTACATAATAGCACTGTGATATCACTTTAACGGTCACAGCTGCATCCTATGGAATCCTGGGATTTGTAGTTTGATGAAGTTTACTGGCAGAGAAATCTAAATATCACATGAAACTCCAAATCCCAGGATTCCATAGGTCAGTTAAAGTAATATCAAAGTTGCTAGGTATAATAACTGCGTAGCATGAAAAAGACCAATCAAACAGGCAGCAGAATTTTCTTTTCCATACCCTCCAACATTTCACAGGTGAAAACCAGGACACGCGTGGTCCAGAAGCATCGTTGTGTTCAAGATGTCAAAGTTTCTTAATGAAGAAGAACAGATAAGCTGGGAGAGGGTACAGCTGACTGCTTTTGACTAAGGGCCTATCCGCGCTACACAGTTATAGTGCCATTATTAGATGATAATTATTAGATGATATTTGTGCTATTATTAGATGATAATTAATGTTCACTATTCCAGGAATAGTCAGTTATTGTTATTGTATGTTGGCTGGTTTTACATTTTTAAAACTTAACATTTAAAAAAATGAAGCTGAAAAATTACAACTATTTGGGAGCGATGTTAACATCTTTTAAACCACTCTAAGCTTTGTGCCTGCAGTATCTTCTCCTGCAGCCACGTTCATTTCCATTCTGGGAAAACGCCTTCTCCAAGCATTTCATACGCAGAACCTTACAACAATCCTGTAAGGCAGGTCAGTATTATTTTTCTTATCTTACAGACAAGGGGATTAAGGCAGTTAACAGAAGCACCCAGTGAGTACAACGGCCAAAATGGAATTCTAATCAGGGACCATCCGACAATGCTGTTTGCCTCCATGCCACACCAAAAGACAGGTCAAGAGATGTGTTTGTCCATTTACACCATCATTGTTTCTTAAGGAAGCCTTTCCACCCATTTTTTTCAGATTTTCATTTTTTTTAAAAGGACATTTTAATTGTTGCTGGACTTTAGTGCATTCTGTACACTTAGCAGATTCCAGATAGTCGCTGGCATTTGTGAATCCTGTAGGCACACATGTAAAAAATACCTGCAGATCAGAAGACAAGGTAGGAAACAGAAAGGACAAAGGTCAGAATTTTCATACTGACACATACATAATTCTTCAGAATCACATTTTTTAAAAAATTGTAAAGCAGGTATGGACAACTTTGGGAGTCTAGAGGGCAATGCTAACACCCTCCCAGGAGACTGGGAAAGGCTGCAACCCCAGCCACATGTTCCTGGAAGAAAAATAAAAATAAAAGCAATTGCCCTGTTATGCCTTCCAAAACCCACTAAGAGTTATAAAGAGCTGCTTCTTCTTTTTTTTTAAATTAGTATTTTTAGCCTATCCTCCAGGCATCTTTAACAAGAAATGACCAGAAGTCACTTCCTGTTCTTTTTTATGGCCTGTCCTGGGCTTCAAATGGTTAGGAAGTTGGCTGTCCAGTTTGCTGCATGTTGTAAAGGTTAATTGATTTAAGTTGAGCACTGCAATGCACAAGGACACTTCATTTCCAAACAGGAACATGCATTCTGTCTACAGTCATCCCTCCTTACCTGCTAGGGTGAAGGGTACAGACCCACCACCACAAAAAAGTGGAAAAATCACAAATATCAAAATGTGTGCATGTGTCTGTGGGAAGGGGGCTGAGGCATGGTGGAGAGAACAAGCACCTTGGGTGTGGGGGGAGTACTGAGTGAGGGTCTATGGTGCTGATAAATCAGGCTGTAAGTTGTCCTTCGCTGGGGGAGGAGGAGGAGAACCAGAGGTGGGATTTGAAATGGCTGCATGGCCTGATCACTGTCAACAGGGAAGGTTTCCCTGGAAAAAGAGTTCCTGAAGTGGGGAGAGAGGGTTTGGAGAAACTTGCAAATAATCAAATCCATGAAAGTCAAACCTGCAAATGTGGAGGGCCAACTAAGAACAAGATGTGAACTATGGTGGTTGCTGCTTAGAGCATAAGATGTAACGACATCACCAGGCCCCCCTCTTCCATGACACCACCAGGGGACATCCTGGTTTTGGCCTGGAAATTGCAGGGCCTAAGGAAGACTCTAACCTGGCAAGCCTAGTTGCCGAGGACGTGAATAAGTAAATGAAGGGTTTTAATGAGTAAAAAACAAAATTTCACAATTCTTCCTCCCCACAGAAAAACAGAGGACAACAGCTTTTGCAGAGAAGTGAAGGACTTTCTCATACCCTCCAACATATCACCAAGGAAAACCGGGACACATGTAGCAATGCAACCTCAGACTGTGGTCAAGATGGCAAAAGTTATGAATGAGGAAGGACAGAAAAGCTGGGAGAGGCTGCAGCAGTTTGCTTTTGCCTACGTCTACTGGGGAGGGCAAGTTTCTTGCCCCTTTCCTCACTGCTGAGTTATTTGTGGGCAAACTCCTTTTTACATTTCAAACTCGTTTTGCAGGAACTGAAGCTGAGGACAAAGGGAGAGAGTGGAAGAAGAGAGAAACCAGGACATTTTAAAAGCAGCTGAAAATGTGGGATGGCAGAGGATTAATGGGGTCCATCCCTCCTAAACTAGGACAGTTGAAAGATTGATTACTGTTAGATATCATGCCCACACTGATAAAAACAAAACAAAACATTGATTCCTTTGGTTTCCACTGTTTCACCATTTCCCATGTCTGTGCCCCAGACAGAACGGGCAATGGTCAGGGATTAATTTCACTTTGGGAAGAGGTGGTCCTGATGGGGTCAAAACTGTTTCTTAAAACTGGTATTACCTGCAAAGAAAGTCAGCAAAAGGGCAACCCAGCCCAAGATGTAAGACCAGGAGAAGCGCCACTCGCCAAACCGTTTGCCCAAGAAGTTGACGGAGACTCCGGTGTAAATCCCCATAGCTAGGAGAACGAACAGTGCTGGGTGGGACAGCAAAAAGAGAAGGAAGAGGGGGACAGAGAGAAGAAACATTTTAGTCTTCTGAACAATGGAAACAGGGGCCAGGGCTGAATTAAATAGAGTTGCCAGTTTAGGATCATCCCAGGCCCTGAAGTTTCTGGGCCAAAACCTGAGACGTAAGGATGGCCTCACAGTGATGTTATTGAGCACTGTGCATTAAGTACTGGTGGCAGTTGCTCACAGCTTGTCATTCAAGCATACACACGCATAGAAAACAAACTTTTCTCCTTGGAAATTAAGACACAAATCTTAGCTAAAGGAACCATTCCCAGATCAAGATGAAATGAGGAGATTCTTAGGGAATTGGGGAGAAAGAACATTTAATTGAGACCTCTGTTTGCTTCTCACCAGAAGGTGGATGCAGTACAGTGGAGAGTGAGCACCCATGCCTCAACCAGTGGCATGGAAGGAGGAATTTAAGTAAGGGTTTTCCCACACCAGCCTGTCGGCTTGTACCAATCATAGAAACATGCCAGCCCAGAAATAATCATTTTCACACCTTCTCTGCAATAACCCTATGGTGCTACTTTAGTGATGAGTAATCAGTCTTCTGCACTGCCACGCTGGCCCTGCCTTTCTATCTGAGTCCATCTCCATTTCCTCACGAGACCCCTCTCTAAACTGCAAACCCCAGGATTCCATAGGATGTTGAAAGTGGAATCATAGCGCTATAACAGTCTCATGCGGAAATGAGGCATGATACGTAGCGCATGCATGCTGATTTTAATTTTCTTTTGGCCATGATTGTGCAATTTTGGTTCTCTCTTTTTTTTTTTAGTTTTGGGGTAATTGGGTAACTACAGCAATTATGGCAAAATAAATTTTAAAAAGAAATATGTACTGGGGAACAGAGAAAAAGCAACACTGTACCCATTTTTTAATATATTTTTTTTATTTATTTGCCACAGTAAAACAACTTCCATTCCCTGGTACATTTTTTTTAAATTGTTTTGCTGTAATAATGCAATTGCAGCATGTTGGCAACCTCCATGACAGTGCAATTGCGCAGTTACTGCTAAATAAATAGAAATATGTGCCAGGGAATGGAGCAGAAGCAATGTTGTTCCTGCACACCTGATATCCTCTTTGTCCAGACACCAGAAGCAGAGTGACTTCATCCTACTCGAGGATAGGGAAGGGGAGAAGAAGAGAAGCATGGCACTCACACCACATTGACTGCTGGAATATTGGAACTGCAGCAGAACAAATTGCCCGCACCAAGAAGCAATAGCTGAACAATCTACAGCCAAGCAACATCAGAGTGCGGTTTATTTTTTTGCTTGTGCTTACTGGGTTGGGCAAGGCTCCTCTCCAATTCTCTCCATCCCACCTCCCAGCAGCTGAGTTACGCTTCTAGGTTATTTTTTCAGTTTGAACTCAATTTGCAGCAAACTGAGGACAAAGTGGGGAGGTAGAAGGAGGAGAAGGAAACTGGGACATCTGAAACTGGAAAAGTGGGATGACAGAGGATTAATTAGGATTGTCTCCCCCAAACATGAACAGTAGCAGAGGGCATGGATGATAGGTACTGAAGTCCAACGTGTCTCAATGGTTTCCTGGGTTGGGAAAGGCTATTTTACATTGTTTGCATGCCTGGGGCTGCTTTGGAAAAGAGGCGTCTCAGAAAAGAAACGGCACTTACTGGAAACGAAGAACAGGATGCCTGCCACGAAAGACCTGTTGAAGCGTTGGGAAGTGGAATGCTGGGCGAAGGAGAGGATCCCCGTAATGATGCCAGCAAAGCAAGCGAGGGCAGAAAGGATCATGCAGGCCCGGATGGAGTTCCAGTAGGCTGCAGGGAATAAAACTGAAAGAGAGCAGCTCACAGAGAGGTGATAGAAGATTGAGAGAGAGTCTTTAATTCATTTTTATGATTGCTAGCTAAAGATGTGGCGCATCTGATGTGCTGCCTAGAAACAGAGGCATAGCTTTCACTGGACTGGAGGGAGCATTTCCTTTGGGACTGTAGCCAATAGGTCTTCTTCCACCACTTCCTGCTGCCTCCACTCCCTGCCCTGACAGACGAGATGGTGGCAGAACTGTCTGTATTTCCTAAACACTAAGTTCTCCCCTGCCTGGAAAATTACTTTCTAAAAGCAATTAGCTGATGCATTCTTCCAAGGTCCAACAACTGCTGTCAATTACCCTTATAGTTGTGGGGGGGGGGTTGGGAAAAAAAACTCTCTGCCTTCCCTTTTTTAAAAAGTAGCTAGACTAGACTTTTTGTTATTTTGTTTTTAAAGCAAGCAATCTGAACACTGTAAACTCGTCTCTATGGTATAAAATAGACTCCTTCAGTCCCCCTTTTTCTGATGTCAGCATCCACAATAGAGTACAAGGCACAGCACAAGCCAGCACCTGAACCATGTGGTATTCCCCCTCCACTATTTAGTAAGGCCACCAACCCCATAACTCGAAAAGTACCTAAAAAGGAGCAGTTACACTGGAAAAGGAGTAACAGCTGCTTCGATCAGTTACAATAGTAATTTATCCCCTGTTAAGTTACAGTCGTAACATGATTTAATTATCTTGTTTGTTTGTAAAATGAAATTCATTACAAGTTGATTTGTAACTACTTACTTCTGGATCCTAGTCCAGTGGGGAGGGAAGGAATACTCCCTTTCCCTGTCCCATGGTAACTCTATTGGTAGCAGTTGAATGACACCACATCAAGGGTGATATTTAGATTTCCCCAAGCAGAGCATTTCTTTTTTCCCACGATCACACTACAACCATTTATTTAAATAACAGAAAATATAGGCAATGGTCTATTTTGTTGGAGTGAGTTTAAGAATGCATCTTGTCTGCACCTGACTATTCACTAGAATCAAAACATCTGCATAGCTCAACATTGTGGATTTCCCCCATTGTGTCAGACTAAGGGAACACTAAAGAAATGGGGCACCTCAGGCACTGAGCTTTTCCCCCAAGGTCCCAGTCTACCTCTCTGGAGTTCCCCGGATGGCTAGCCTCCTCGTGACAAGAGCACTGAGTTACATTCCTAGATTTGGTACCATCCTGCCATTTCCATTTCACCAATCTAAGGCCATTTCCGCACGGGGCGAGGGAATCGCCCCGTGCCGGTACCTACCGGACCTTTGGGCTCGACGCTTGGGTCCAGGCTAGTCTGGAGCAGTGCGTGGCCTCTGCTCCGCACTGCTCCGGGGACAAAAATGGCAGCTTCTGGTTGGTGGAGGCTCTCCAGCAACTGCTGAAGCTCGCCAGCCTAAAACCCGCCCCCGGCAGATCGCAAATTGATGAAATTGACTGAAGCGCGGGAACGGAGTGGCACGCTCCGTGCTTTTGGAAGACCTCTTTCAAGCGGTCTTTCAAAAGCACGCTGGACGACCACTTTGGGTCGTTCGGGAGTGGGCTGGAGTGTGGATCTACAGTAAGTAGGTCCGACCCAGTCCGCTCCCAGGTGCAGACGTCCTCTCCGGAGGACGCTCTGCACCGTTTCTTTAAGCCTGTGCAGAAACGGTCTAAGAAGCTGAAATGCCTTTCCTAAAGCTTAGCAAATTGCAATAAGAGGTTTAAAGCTGAAGTGTAATGGTGCTTTTAGTCCTACTCTTTTGTCATTGGGTCTACATGTTATTACTGCATAGCCTCAGAGGACTTTTATAAATTGGAAACTGATCTGAGTCTGAAAACATCCCCCACTCCTTTCTTTAAAGCAGGAGTGAGCCAAGTCCTCCTCTGGGGCCACATGTGGCCTGTGAATTCTGTTTTTGTGTCCCTCTGCTCCTCCGGACATCCCAGAAAGTCCTTTTTTTCTCTCCAAAAATTAAGTGCAGCCTCTCCTACAGCCTCCAGAGGGAGCAATTCACCTTTTAAATAAGTTGCAGGAAGTCTGCTGTCCTTTAAGTTCAAACAATGTTCACTTTACAAAGTTAGTAGCAAAGTTTGGGCCACTTCTGGTTTCAGTTTTTGGTCTTTTGAACATTTCTTTCAGTCTGCATAGTGGTCAGAAAGTGGCAGTGTCAGAAAACTGGCCCCCAGGCTTGCTACAGTTGCTACCTAAAGCATGGCATACTGTTGGGAAATGGGATATGCTACTTTGCCCACGGCTGCCCAAGTCAACACATCTGGAGGGCTCCAGGATACGTGATTTTTATTCCTTTTCATGATTGGTGATTATTAACTCATTAATATCATAGGTATTAAATCTATGGTGATAAGAGTGTGTAACAACAAGTATAATTTTTTGGTATAGATTTGAGACTATTAGGTGTAATTATTTAATTACAATGAGCTGTTTGCAACAAGGGCAGGAATCAATTTTTCTAGTTATTTGAAGCTTTTTTTTCATTTGTTATAGTTCTGTTAGATGTTTGTGGTTGTGTTATATTTTTTAAATTGTGCTTCAAATTGCTATGTATTTGTAGTTTTCTGTATTGTTATGTAGTGTTGTTTGCTTTTCTTGCATTTTTCTCTGTTCAACAAAAAATGTTTTTAAAAAAGATTCTGGCAGTGATGGAGCTTGGAGCATGCGAAGAGGGGGTGGGAGGGGAGCAAGGCTACAGCTTGCCAGGCGTGGCCACTGTGCTTGGGGGCATGGCCAGGGAGCACAGGGACATGGCTATGGGCTGGGACCCCTCAAAATCATTGCTGCCTGGGGCGGACCTCCCCCTCCCGTACCCCCGTCCTTAAGCGACTGGATTCTGGGAGTTGTAATCCAACAATTAGCTTTCCCAAGCTCAGGTCACGACTCCACTTTGCACCCCACCTCTTACCAATGCTCTCCACCTGCATGTAGCATTTGTTGGGGAAGCAGTACCGCCAGAGCCCCTGGTGAGCAAAGGTGCCAGCGAGTCGGTACTGCATCCAATAGTCGGTCACTGTGGACACCACCAGGAGGACGTTCCCCACAGAGGCACAAAACAGGCCTCCACCCATGAAGCTGTACATCTCTGCTTTAATTCTGAAGGAGCAACGGAAGAAAATTCAAGATTAAGGCCTCGTGGTTAGTGAGAAGGTGAGTGCAAGACAGTCGGTAGGAAGGTCATTTCAAATTTCAATAAAGCTAGAGGCAAGAAGTGAGACAGTCATAGAATCATAGAAATGTAGAGTTGAAAGAGACCCCAGCGGCCATCCAGTCCAACCCCCTGCTATGCAGAAACACATATCAAAGCATTCTCAACAGATGGCCATCCAGCCTTTGCTTAAAAACCTCCGAGGAAGGAGACTCCACCACACTCCATGGAGGTAGCATATTCCACTGCTGGACAGCTCTGACTGTCAGGAAGTTCTTCCTGAGGTTCAGGTGGAATCTGCTTTCCTGCAGCTTGAATCCATTGCTCCCTGTCCTGGTTTCTGGAGCAGCAGAAAACAAGTCCACTCCCTCCTCTACATGGCATCCCTTCAAGTATTTAAACATGGCCATCATGTCCCTGAAATTGGTAGGACAAATTGGTAGGAAGCATGACAATGGCCTCAGATATTCAGAACCTGGGGTAAAAGGGCTTAGCCTTCCTCCATTAGGTTAAGCTTACAGTTATGCACTAAATAATTGAGAATTTGCTGCTTTTATTCTGGCCTACTGCCATGCAGATTGGTGGCACTGATGTCAATGAGACGGTGAATCCATTCTAGGTTTTAGTCCAAACTTTAAAGTAGGGCTGGGTAACTATGGAAGGGTAAAGGACCACACTAGCTCCCCATCGGAAGAACTTGGAGGACCATCCCCATCATACCCACCCACACCTCCTCAAAATATTTAAATACCTTTTAAAACAGCAAGTGAACAGGAAGTGAATTCCACTGACTTTTTTGTTCAAATAAAAGGCCTCTCCTGGGACTAAAATGTCCCAGTTGGAGAAAAAAAAACAAAACATGGTAGAAATGCCTCCACAGTCCTTTTGGGTGCATTTGGGAACACCTCCAAAATACTTTTTTAAAAATGACCCTATGGGGACCCCTGGGAAGCAAAAAGCAGCCCAAGGGCCCACATTTTGCCCACTTGTGCCTTGAGGGAACTATCCAAGGTGCTGGACAGGTTTGGGGGAATGCTTCAGCACCATGGATAGCTCAAACTAAGACCTGGAGCTGATTCACTCTGGCATTGTGTCTCTTCCCAGACGTAGGAGACAAGCTGATTCATTCCATGCCCCATTGCTGTATGTCCCCTTTTCCTCATATAGGTGTGTACAAGACAGACAGACAGACAGACAAGACCAACTAAATACTACTCTGTGTAGAACCAGAAAGTCAGGGAGGAAAGTTAAAATCCGATAAGTTTTCTTGACCTACGCCTCCTGAGACATCCTAAGGGCCAACGTGAAAGGAAATATACTGAACAAAATGGGCCCTTTGTCTGCTTAATTAACCAATGGTGCTGAGAATTTGGAAAAATTCCTTTTTCAGACTACAACTTCCAGAATCCCCACCCATCATGTTCACTGGCTATTCTAACCATGGGATTCCAGAAGCTGTCATCAAAAAAGGAACTTTTCCCCAAATTCTGAGCCTTAGTAATGAATTGCAAAGAAACTTAGTTCCCCAGGAAAAATGCATACTTCCTTTTTTTTTTCCCCCAAAGTGACTAACCAAACATCTTTGGGAAATTCACAAAGAAAGGCAAGGCAGATGTCTCTATTATGTGGTATTTGAAAGTATACTGCCACTGCCATTTAACTGCCCCAGCTGATTAATTCAACTCATCCTTCATGAAGCCACCTTGAATCCCAAGAAAGTAACCACCCCCTTGGTGCTCTGAACTGCAAGGGCATGATCCAGTCATGAGTCAGTTCTGTTCTTCAGAAGAATGCTCAGCTCTGTCTGGTCCCACATGCTTCATTTGGGCTAGGTTACGCTTTAGTGTGTGGCTCGCCAAGTGTTCCAATGCCCATCATCCATTCACATTGCAACCACCAAACTATCATGAAGACACGCAGTGTCATCTGATTTTAGAAGCTTACTGTACTTGGATGGAAAACCGCCAGGAAATACCATAGAACTCTAAGCAGAGCTGGGGAAGGGTGGTAATCTTGCCTGATACCCTTGCTGTTAGTCAGAGTTTGCAGTGCTGGGATGGGATGGGAAGACCAACATTCTGACTCACTGTGAAGCAGCTTCTTGTGTTCCTCGCCATTGCTTAAAACTTGCAGGATATGCAGTTCAAAGACTTCTGGAAAGCCAAACGTTCCCCGCCCCTTCTCTATCTATTTTTTTGCTGTTATGTGCTTTCAAGCTGTTTCTGATTTTGCGTGACTCTAACCTGAGGTTTTCAGAGAAGTTTGCCATGCCCTTTATCTGAGGCTGAGAGAATGTGACTTGCCTACATGGTTTTCTATGCCTGAGCAGGGATGTGAACCCTGGTCTCTCAGACTCATAGTCCCTCCCTCAAAGCAGTACACTACACTGGCTCTCCTGTGTGTTCATAGCACATTGTATGTCCAACTGTGGACACTGTGAATTCATAGCTATGAATAACATGTATTCAAAGTACATTGTGTATCCAACAAGCTCCCTCACCACCTCCTACCCCTCCTCCTTTCTCTGGCTGCTGCCCCAATCTCCAACAGGTGGTAGAGTCCTACCTGAACACCTCCGGAGTCGCCTCTTTCCACGCTGGTCTCTCTGAGCTAGCCGACCCCCCCAACCCACTTCCAAGCCCCTCCAGCTGTGACGTCTGTTGCTGAGTTGGCTCAAAGCTCTCTGTAACTAACTGACAATGGCCAATGACAGAAAGTGGGGCTGACACGGCAGGGTGGCTACTTCCAAAAGGCAAATATGCACTGACAGCAAAGCGCCTCCAGAGCATTCTCTGGAGGCAATGAAATCTGCTGACTCTCCAACCCTGGGAGGAGCCAGGCACCCAAAGACAGCAGAAACTCACACTGATCAATTGATTTCTCCAGGGGACAGAAGAGGGATTTGAACTGCTGCTTGGCATTTCTGCTTTTCCATTCACAGTGTTCAGAACACCAGGTTGGCCTTCCCCCAAAGTGGTATCCTCCAGATTTCTTGGGACTACAACTCCCATCAGCCCCAGCTAGCCATGATGGTTAGAATCAGGGGTATAACTGCCGAGGAAGTGGAGCAAAATGTGGACATCCCTCCCATAAGAATTTTGTACGCTCACACACATCATGAAATTTTCCTTGAGTCCTCAAATTTCTAGTCCTGCAGTAACTTAAAGCTTCAGCCAAGCATTTAAAAACATAGGGCCATTTCCACACTACACTGCTATAGTGCTATTATTCAACTTTCAACATCCTGTGGCATCCTGGGGTTTGCAATTTAGGCAGGGGCCTTTAGAATTCCCAGCCAGAGAGCTCTTTGGCCTCAGTAAACTTTAAACCCTGGAATTCCACAGGATGTTGAAAGTAAAATAATAGCACTATTAACAGTGTAGTGTGGAAAGGCCCAAAGTTTCAGCATCCAAAGAAAAAGAAGCAAGCAAAGTGACTAAGGGCATGTGCACACATTCTAGATATGAATGATTTTTGATCTCTCTCTCTACAGTGCTAGAATTTTGGGAACTTAAGGAACTTTTCATGGGGGGCAGAATTCTTTTTGGGGTAAGAAATGCCCCCCATAGCTATATCCTTGACTGATACTGATGGGAGTCTGCGTTCAGCTGGATAATTTCTAACCATTCCAATCTGAGCTGCTCACATTAATATTGATTATAAATTTCTTGTAGGGAGATAGTCGCCTAGACTATGTTTAGGAAAGAGAATGTATCTGAACTGGACATGGCCACATTATAGGTGTATTGCCACAAGCTAAGTGTTTAACAAAATAAATACCTAATTAATTATAGAGCCACATGTTTATTCTCCTCTGATATATATTTCCTGAAATTTCAAAGTTCAAGATATTCTTAAGGGGACTACTGGTGTTGATTTGCTTACTACACAATGCAGTCATTTGCAATCTAGGAAGCCCAGGAAACCAACAAGGGGAACTCTAAGGAACTCCAGACAGATACAGATTTATAAGCATAAGGCAAACCACCTTCAGTCTTCTACTGAGAGAAAAGGGTGGGCCAACCACATCTAAGTCACAATCCAACATATCTAAACGGTGTCACATTGGACTAGGCTAAACCAGCTGAAGATGCAGTGACATTCAGACAGATTCTTTTTTTCCCCCTTCCGCACACTTAGTTACTGTTCCTATTAGCGGACATGCATACCCAACTGCCCCAATTTGACAGGACAGTCTCAATTAATCCTGTCATCCTGCTTCTTTATATGCTTTTAAATTGCCCCCGTTTCTCTCTCCTCCTCAGACTCCCTCCGTTCTCAGTTTCCTTCCATTGCTGCCAAGTTCAAACTTGCAAAAGTAGTTTGCACTCAAGTCAGCAGGAGGCAGAAACTTGCCCTTCCCAGTCAGCAAAGACAAAAGCAAACAACTGCAGCCTCTCCTAGCTTGTGTGTTCTTCCTCACCAATAATGTTTGCCGTCTTGTCCACGCTGACGTGCCTCAGCAGCAAGCGTTTTCATCTCTGAAATGTTGCAGGGTCTTGATGTGTTAAGTCTGGATCCAGGAACAGCTGGATTCATTGCACTAGCATTGAAAAAGAGTTCTGACATTTATGCAATGGTGCATCGTGAGTTTCACAAGGCCTCCCTCTTAACAGATTTATTTTTATTTTCAATGGTCTAGTTGTAGATTCTATTTTGTATCTTTTTTTATGAAAGTTAAAAGATTGTGCGTTATGTATGATGGTGCTTTGCTGTAACATAATAAAATGCAAAATCAGATGACGATGATTAAAGCATCAACGCTACACGTATATTTCAGCGGAAATAATCCAGTTCCACGTAGCCAAGAACAAGCCATTTTGCAAAGCAGACACACCAGGCAAAGACCTTGAATCAAGATTGGGTTGCACCAGGATTGGGTTGCACCAACAGGCCAGCATTGGGGAGCACTGAAGTGAAGCACAGGCAGATGGAAACCAGAGCTAGCCTGGTGTAGCAGTTTGTCAGACCAGGGTTCAAATCTTCGCTCACCCATGGAACCTATTGGATGACCTTGAGACATTCTCTCAGCCTCAGAGGAAGGCAAAGGCAACCCTTTTTTTGTAATTCCTGCTTGCTTTTGTCGACAGTTTATTTTGGTTGTAAGCCAGAGTGAAACTTTGTTAGAAAGTGGGGTGCATTAAATGCTGAAAACAAATGATCATTTAAAACAATTTTTTAAAATACAACATATAAACAGTACATGGTGTACTTTAAATATTTGTTTATACCAAACTATGATACGGTGCTTAATTCAGTCACAAGAGGGCACCAACAGGTCATATTTCATGGGATCACTTTCTAGGAATTCACTGCGTCACTAAACCAGAACCGCTGTTGACAAACAGAAATTCTATGTAACCTCATCTCATCTGTGTGGCTTTAGACTCTCCGTGGTAGGTTTTGAACAAAGACAAAAAATTAAAAATAAAATAAAAATAAAATTGCAGTGCCAATACCCTATCACGTTTGCAGTTATTTTTTGGTGGTTGAGGCCAAATGGGTCCAGATGAGAGTAAAATATGGAAATCAACACAGCCCCAGTTATTTTGTTTACCAGCTGCACAGCACTTAAAATAGGCCCAAAATGCCATTAATCTCCACGTAACTGTATTTGCTGGACCTCATTGTGGTAAGAAAAATGGGCACAATCAAAGTGGAAAACCCTGCAGGCAGGTTTTAAGGGAATTCTAGAAACCACTTAGCATCTCCTAAGCCTCTGCAACACACCCTTCTTTATCCCTAAACCCCTGTATGCATCTTTGACCCCATCTTTTTATCTCATACCAGTATGGTGCAATCGACAATATTCTGGATCTGGACTTGGGTGGTCTGACTTAAAATTGCTGCAGTCGTGAACATTAGTAGTCAGTCTATTGAAAGTTATTCAGTCTAGTAGTATTTTTTCAGGGGAGTATATGTAATTAGACTACAATTCCCAGAAGTCCCAGGCAACTTGGACAAGAGTCATGGTTTCTGGGAATTGAAACCCAAAGGGTGAAATATGTTTCTGCAAAGATTCCTTTAAATATCTTCTTTGAATGCAGGCCGCCCATTTGGAATTTTTTAGAGCCAAAAATACACAGCCCAATGCAAATCAGCCATCACATTTACCCAGAAATGTGATTTGTGGGGAATTAGTTTTTACTCTTTAGATCTACCTCCCTCAGTCTTGCTAAATTCAAGGGGATTGCCTCCTAAGTCAGTGTGCATTAAAAGGGTAGTGTTTCCACCTCTCGATTTACATCCACTCTCTTTGCCTCTCCCCTTCAATAGAAAGAAAAGTTAGAGACAAGCACGCAATGAAAAATGCAATCATCCAGGCTTCGTTCAAGAAACAACCTACTGCTAAAGCAGTGCCAACTTTATTGCAAGTAACAAACAAGTGAACCTCATGTGCTTCCATAAAAAAAAATGGTATCTTGGTATCAATGGCTTTAAAGGGATCAAAGGTTGAGCCTGAGGAAACTGGGGCTATAGTAATAATAGTCTGAAGTGCAAATTCCCACCACAGTATTTCTCTTCAAGGCAACTCAGGTTCGCTGCAATGAGATACAAAGGGATTTTTTTTCCCCAGCTTTTTAGAGAGCCTCCAACTCGAGCCCACCAGTTCCTAGGTTTACGATCCAAGCTGTCAGCAGTACCACTTAACATCTTACAAGTGATCTTCACATGCTTTCACTGCAAACTAGAGTCCCCGAGATGGTACCAATCTAGATGGGAAGGGGGCATCTTTTAAAGTTTCTCCTCTGGAAAATAAAACTCTCAAAGCTGAAGATTGGAGAGAAGGCAAAGCTAGAATCCTCTTCTCCTTGTCTTAGTTTTCAGTTCTGTTTTTACGGGAAAAAAGTATCTAAATATGTGACTCTTCCTCACCCTTGGGCCTGAAATGGTACATTTTCAGTGTTTCTGTAACATGTACCATTCTGTACACAGCCCTGTCCTCTGAGTTTTCCAGTTCTGGATTTGCCAATCAAGGAGAATGCCAAAAATGACACCAACATCAATGAATACACCAACGTCTATATCAACTATTAAACCAAAAAGAGATTTAGAAGAAATGTGTTACTATTCCAAGATGCAGCTTATTTTAAAGGTAAACAGAATCAACATCGTAATCCTTCATGACAGAGTCAAGCACAAAACATAGACCAGTTAAAATCAGGTATTTTGGTAGCATTTTGCCAGTGAATTATGCCAGTGTGAACTGCACCATCCATTTGCTGAGTTAAGAAGTGGTCTTATTTTGAGAGTATGATGACTAAAAGGTTTCCAGGAGGACTGGAGCACATGCCTCCACTGAAATGGGAATGCCACCCCAAAACTGCATCTGTCTTTTAAGTACTGCTTCCATGCATAATTCAAGCAGCTGGGAAACTTTTGACTGTCTGTGTATTTTGTACAACTCTCATGATTCCTTACCACTGGCCACAATGGCTGGAAGTTTTGGAAGATGTAGTCCAAAACATCAGGAAAATTGTATTTGGACGAGTAGAGGAAACACCACTGGGATGAACTAAAATCCCAGAGTGCTAAGGAGAAGAAACCATGACAATTCACTCAGTTTGAAAGTGCTTTTAAGCTACCTGAATTGGGAAAATGATGTATAGAAACACCTCCCCCCCCATTCTTTGCCCAGAGAGTTCAGGATGAATGCTTGGACTCTCAGCACAGTTAGATACAATTTGACCAGCACCCACTGGAAACAATCACCCTATTTTTGAAAAAATAGCAACGGCATGAATATTACCCTTAGGTCCCACAGTAGAATCCTCCCATAACAGTACTTCTAGAGCAAACTGGCCAAAACGACAGTCAGTTAACAGATCATGTTGGTACATCAACTGATCCTCACACTTCCACCTGATCAAACCAGACAGCTTAGGTCAAACTCTGTGCAAAATCCACCACCCTACCCCATTCAACCTGGCATGCTTCTTCTTAATTCTTTCCCTAGATCCCTCCCACCCAATCTTGTAGCCCTGGTCTATTCCAAAGCTTTTGACTCCTCACCATCTGCATTCTTTGGAAAATGCTCCTCCTCACTGGGTTTGGATGATTCCACATCTGTGTCGATGACCAGATCTGTGGAGCCTTCAGAGCTGGACTTCCCTGGCAGGTCAGAATAAAGGCCCTTGAGGTAGCTGACAAACTCATCATTCTTGATCTGATCCGCATGAGACTCAGCAGACTCCTTCCTTGTAGTGCTTGATCCAGGATCTTTAGATGGTGTTTCCAAAAGAGGAGAGGTCACTGGCTTCAATTTGAGTGGATCAGAGGATGGGGCATATTCATTTTTCCAATCTTCACTGGTTCGGGGAGTGTCCCCTTGGTTCTTCTGGTGGACAGGCTGGGAAACACTAGCCTGAGCTTCAGAACTTGCTTGTTTGCTCTCATAATCCATCTCCCAGTCTTCTCCACCTGCTTGAATCAATGATGGTTTGGCTGGACCAGCATCTACAACCTTGCTAAGGGAACTAGTTGACTCTACCTTGCCTTGGTTCTTCTGCCATCCCACCATGACACCATCCAAATGTCGTTTGGCTTCTGGGACATCCCATGACATCTTTCGACGACTCCACTCTTGGTTCCTTCTACTGAGATCAGAGTGAAATGGAGACCCTTCCCTCTTCCATCCTTTTGAAACTGTCTCCCTGGAGAATGACTCAGTAGTGCCTTGTCTCCGGTCCCCCCAGGACCTTCCACTACTGGGCCGTCTGCCTTGCCAACTGTCCCTGCTGCTACAGCTTGCTCCTTCCTCTCTTTGGTCACAGCCCACTGTGGACTGGCTGCTTTTCCAGACACTTGCTGAGTGAGGCTGGCCAGAGTGACACCAGCCTTTCCCGTTGCTTTGATGGGTGTTGCTGACCCAACGGTATCCACTGTTTTGGTTCACTGGGATTCCAGCACTCAACCGCCCTTGACCATCATAGCTCCTCTGAGGTGCCCCCAAATGATGGGCTCCCCCAGTGGGATGTGGAATACTAGCACAGCTTGGCGCACTGCTGCACACAGACTGGTGGCAGCACGTGCAGGAATTCACTGCATGCTGAGTAACTGGACAGGGGCATGTGGAGAATGACGCTTGTCCACCATGGATGGGTAATGATGGCAAAGCATTCTGTGCCCCTTTAGCAGCGCTGTTGAGAAGAAAATAGAGGACATCCAGGCGTACAGGAACTGTATAGGAGGACAGGTTGCTTGGGGAGGATACAGATGATGACATGCGGCCCAGAGGGAGGGGCTGAAGGTCAGAAGAGGGAGCAGAAGAGAGGTCCCTGGAAGATGAACCAGATGACACCAAAACTGGTCTGTTCTCTGGAGAACGACAACTGTCTGACTGCTTTTCAGCCATGGGGAAGTCCTTCAGTATGATGTTATCACAAGTTGTGGGTATGAAGAAGCTGCAGAACAAAGGGGAAAACAAAATCGACAAGGCAGATGGATTTTGCGAGTCTCCACTATTTCCTAAGCACATTTTCATCCACTCCAGATCCAACAAAATGATGCTTTGAAGCACGTACAGAGTGTGTCACCCTTGTCTGAGAATTTCAAACCAACCCTGGGACTCAGGGATAGAGAGTGCACCTTAACAGTGCTTGGCTTTGCAATGCAGCCAGAACTCCAGAACCTTTCCTTTATCACATAAGGGTTTCCTCAGAAAGCCCATTGTGTTCAATGGGGCTCACTCACTAGGACTAAATACCTCAGTATGTATCTGACCAAGAGTAAAGAGGGCCCGCTGAAGGTAATCTCACATGCTGGTGACTTTCTGGGGAAGGTGACTTCCTAGGGATCTTCTATCACTACAAATACCATTATCCCTCATCCTCCATCATTTTAGTGTTTCTAGAAGTCCTAATCTGGCACATGTAAAGATTACCAGGTTGCAGACGGCTGGTTTTTAGACACCAGGCCTCTTTTATTCTCCAACATTCAGTTGATTTCATTGGTGTTTTTCCTGCTAGATGATTTGTGGTTTTAGTTTAAATGTTCTCATTTTACCATTAAATAAGTCAATTAATATTAAATACATTTATGCTAGTACCTCTATAGTGCAATCCTATACAAACCTGTTCAAAAGTAAGCTTTTCCATCCAAAACCCACTTATATGAAACAAAAGTTTGGGAAAGCTCCTTTTTGAACTACATTTCTCAAAATTCCCCCACAACAGAACCCCCTCTGCAAAAGTGTTTTTTTCCCTAGAGGTGGACAGCATCTGACCCTCCAGATGTTGCTGACCTGCAGCCCCATCAGTCCAGCCAACTGTAAGGGATCATGGGAGCTGCAGTTCAGCACCTGGAAGTTGTTCTTACCTTGGCCCTAGGAGTACGCCTGCAAACTGGCTTACTTCTCAGTAAACATGATAGAATTGCACTGCACAGTTTGGATCCTATAGGTTAGATCTAAATCTAGCAGTCCCATTGGATTAATCCTGATACAGCTAAGTAAATCCCACTGCATCAATGGGTCTACTTTCACTGAGGCTAACCGTAGCGATTCAAGTCTAAAGGTGAGAGGCTGAATACGTTTACAGCGAAGTAAGTCTCACTGAATACCATAGGGCTTACTTCAGAGTAGACTATAGAGGAACGACTCGCTTCAATGCACCCAGCAGAGCACGGGCCACAAAAGGAAAACTCGGTTATATAAGCAAGTTATATCTAGGTACGTATACGAATGCGCGGTGTGTATGTATACGCAAACAAACACACATACACACAATTTTAGCTTGATTTTCTGGGTGGGAGGGTTCTGCGATGGGGGAGATGACCCACGCACTTGCATTTTCAAAGGCTTTTTTTTTTCTCCCCCCTACAGCCTAAGGTTCACAGAAGCAACGGGGCGAAACCTCGCTGCTTTTTCCTCCGCCCGCCGCCTTACCGACCCTCGAAGCGCCTGCCTCCTCCACGTGCCCAAAGCAGGCAGCCAGAAAAACACCGAGCATGCGCACTGGAGGGGGCGGGAGCAGAGGGGGCTTTTCCACCTAAGGGAGAGGAATGCGCCATCAATCTAAGTAGGGGTTTGGGGGTGCATTCCGGGATAGCAAAAAAGGAAGCAGCGAGGACTCATTTAAACTTGGAGATCGAGAGTGGGGAAAGTCTTTGAAAAGCAGGGGAGGATTGTGAACGATAATGACGACAAATTAAGGTGATAAAGCGTCATCATTAAATAAAACATCACCATCCCTTAGGCCATTTCCTCACTAGACTGTTAAAGCGCTATCATTCCACTTTCAACATCCTAGGGAATCCTGGGGTTTGCAGTTTGGGGGGGCCTAAACTGCAAACCCCCTGATTCCATAGGATGTTGGAAGTGGAATGGTAGCGCTATAACAGCCTAGTGCAGAAGTGGCTTTGGTATTTTCAAGGGCTTCAGATCTCTAATCCTAGATCCGGTCTCTCCTTCTTTCAATAAGAACAGTATTACCATTAGTACTACCGCTGCTGCTATTGCAACAAGGGGGCAAAGCCAAGATCGGGGTCCTCTCCGGAGCTTTCCTCCTTCCTCCTTTTTTCTCCGCTGGAACAAATAAAGCTCTTGCCTCTGTCAAAGCAACGAGACAGGTGGAGGTTCAACAGGTCAAGCTGGCTTTCCGCCCCTGCGCAGCGTGGAAGGGCGGCGAAAGAGAACGAACGATCGATCAGCTGCCAGAGTTGAACTGCGAGATGCACAAGATCCCCACCAGTGGGAGGTGTGACAGTGATCAGCCTGCCTGTGGGTGCGTAACAAACTTCTAGATCTATTCCGTGTTCCTATCAATGCCTCCATTTCTCTCTCTTTCTGCATACTTGGAAGGATCCAGGAGATTTTCTTCAGAGAGTGGAATACTGGGTAGAATTAAAGTCTGGTAACTCGCTCACCGAACCAGGGCAAAATATCACTTCAAATTCCTCCTGGTCTCCCATTCATTAACAGCTAGTCAGTAAACTCTTCCCCAGCCCCTCATCCCCCTACAAACCCAATCATCCCCAGCTAAATTGGGAAAGATAGTTCACCTACATCAGGGATCAGAAGCCATGCTAGGCAGGCGTCAGGTTACTCTTGGATTATTTAGGAGTTCCCAATAGCCAATTTAAAACTACAGTCATCCCTCTACATTCGCTAGGGTTAGGGGCACAGGACCCCATGAAAGTGAAAAAAAGACGTGAATAAATCTGGGCCTTCCCAAACCATATTTAACACACAAAAAAAAGTATGATCACCATATTCAACCCACCATGGACTCCTTTGCGGCTTCACAAGGCAGAAGTGGGTGGCCAGTGAGGCTTATGGCCATTTCCACTGCTGCCCCACACCATTTTTAATAGGGACTTACAAGTGTTGTTCGCAGTTTCTCAGTCTCATGAGGCTTGCAGTCCCTGTTAAAAATGGTGACAGCAAATAATCCGTGAATAACCAAATCCACAAAAGTGAAACCCGCAAATGTGGAATGCTGACTGCAGTTTAGGAGCAAACATTTTTGTTAGTGTTTAGAAAAGTATTTCAGTCAAGGTAGGGGATCTGCATTTCCCATCCTGAGGATCTAATCAATAACAGCAGTATGTCTACAGAGGTAAATCAAATAGGTGGCATAAGTTTTTTTCTGTGTCTCTTCTCTTAGGCCCCTTTGTGATCATAATCAGAGTCCACAGCAGCTGCTTTAAAGATAATTCTCTTGTTTAAAGTCCAGAGACGTGACTGCTGCTGTCATATCATGTTCATTTCAGCCACTGATAACAGATTTAGCCGAGGCTGTTTCTGAATAGTAATTCAATCTCCACAATATGTCCTTAACAATCTGTAGAAAAGATTAAAGAAAGTAAAACACACACACACACTGAATATCATATTTCTTTAATCCCATTTAATTCCCATTATCCTTGCTGGCCTGGATGCAGAAAAGTCATTGTCTGGGTTCCCTCTTCCAGCTCAGGAGTGGAGAAAAATGCACGGGTTTCTAGATGACTTTGGACTGCAACTTCCATCATCCCCCAGTTTTGCTGGCTAGGGCCGATGGGAATTGTTCCCCAGCTCATGGCCCCTCTATTCAGACAAACATAACTGGGGTATCATACTCTCCCAAAATTTCACAGATGAAAATTGAGAGTGTGGTCAAAATGGCAAAGTTATCGATGAAGAACACAAAACCTAGGAGCGCTTGCAGCTGTTTGCTTTTGCCTGAGCCTCCTGGGAGGGGCAAGATTCTGTCCTCTCTTCTCTTCTCTCCCCTGCTGAGTACAAATTACTTTTGCACTTTGAATTCATATTTGCACTTACTGAAGTTAACTGAGAACAACAGGGGAAAGTCGAAGGAGGAGCGAGAGATTGGGGCCATTTCCGCACTACACTGTTATAGTTCTATCATTCCACTTTCAACATCCTATGGAATCCTGGGGTTTGCAGTTTAGCGGGGGGGTGGGGGGTGGGACTGCAGAATTCTCAGCCGGAGAGCTCTTTGGCTTCTGGAAATGACAAACCCCAGAATTCCACAGGATGTTGAAAGTGGAATAATAGCACTGTAACAGTGTAGTGCAGAAATGGCCTGGGACATTTTAAAAGCGGCTGAAAAGGTGGGGTGGCAGAGGGCTAATAAGGACAGTTGGAGAGTATGGAGTACATGTTTCGCTTGTAATCAAAAGCTACATAAGTACACCTAACATTTAGCAGGATCTTTGGATGTATTAAAAATTAGTACAGGGAATTTTCAACATCATTATTTCTTAAAAATTAAGCAAAATTAAAAGTGGTTTTGAGTAAGGATTGCAGATAAACACAGAAGAAACAGGAAAACCTGAGGAGGGTGGGAGATCATGCCACTGTCCCTGCCAGTCCCTCCCATCCTGGGAACCCGCTATACCACGGAGGAGGACAGCGTCTTTATAAGGTACACATCCCAGGATCTCAAACACAGAGGGGGCTGTATCAATACATGGTTGACTTTTTGTCCCCACATTCCACTAACTTAAATTCCATATGCCTCACAGGAAAAAACTGTAAACCAAAATCAGCATCGTTTCTTTTCTTTTTTAACATAAAGCAGAAACAAAGAATTAACAAAAGATAATAAAAAAACTGAACACTTTTGAAAAAGTGTCATCTCCTTTCAATGCAAATCAATCTAACAAAAGCAACTTTACATACAGAGATTGTAGTGATAGCATATACCATACCTTCCAACATTTCACTGATTAAAAAACCAGAACCAAGCAATGTCAGACGGTAGACAAGGTGGCAAAAGTTGTTCAAGAGGAAGAACACCCAAGCTAGGAAAGGGTGCAGCAGTTTGCTTTTGCCTGAGCCTACCGGGAAGGACAAGATCCCACCCCCTCTTTTCCTCTACCCCTTTCCTGTTGTGTTAATTGAGAGCAAACTACTTTTTCCCCTTTGAATTCAGACTGACAGCAACTGAAGTAAGCTGAAAACAAAGGGGGAAAGTGGGAGGGAAGAGAGAGAAACTAGGGCATTTTAAAAGCAGCTGGAAAAGTGGGATGACAGAGGATTAATCAGGACTGCCCCTGACCAATTGGGACTGTTGGAAGATATGTCATATACCCAGTGCTGCAGCTGGGATCCTGCACAGCTAAAACTTTTCCCAGCAATTCTGTCCTCTAAGATAAAGGAATGGCTTGGGGCTTCTGTCTAATAACAAGACAGGTCCTCACTGAGTTGGTGTCTTTTTGGTCTTCCGGAGAGTTTCTAGATTCACTTAAGTAAATCCGTTATCGTGCATCCCATTTTCTTTTATATTCTCCTCCCTCAGAAGGAGGGTGGTGATCTGTTTCTTCAGGTGCTCAGCCTTTTCCCGGGCTTCCTTGCTCGCTCCCGGGTCATCCGTTTCCACCAAAACTTCCAGGACTGAGCGCAGGGCATCAGCATTCTTGACTGACTCCATCTGTTCCTGGTCTGCTTTAATCTCTTCCACCCAGTCCAAATATGCCTGCAGCAAACCCATGTCTGACAGAAAACTGCTTATGATCTTGAGTTCCGGTTTTCTACGACTCAGCTCAGAGAGCACTCCTCTCCCAGCCTGGCTTAACCGGTTCCCCACAATGCTGGTAAAACAATTGAGACAAGTATTAAAACTATGCATGGGAAAAGCAATATACAGGCATCTATACCACAATTTAAAGTGTCTCTCTGTCACACTGTCACAAAAAGCAAGCAAACTTAACTAATGGGACTAACCTTCAAACTGTACTAATATTTAGACCCACTTCATCAAGTGCTTTGGGCTTACCTCCTCAACAAATAATCCTTAGAATGCACTTTTATGAGTCAGTTTTGACTAAACTTGATATTTAGATTTTTGTCCATGTTGCAAAATGTTGGCTCCCCTCACCCCTAAAATTGCTCGTTTTGCACCCAGTTTAGGCTAGCATCTTGTTACATATGCTTATGTCTTTTCTAGGCACTAGGAAGGTTGGTATTTCCTTCCTCCTTCTGCAGTACCCAAAGACCTCATTACCATACAGACTCTGAAGCCCCTACTCCTTGGCATGGCTAGCCTATGCCTCATAGGAAGTGGGCAGCAAGTGCCTGGCACCTCTTTCTATATATTTAGTGCAAGAATTGAGATCTATTGGAGAGGATCTCCTCCAAATCCCATCAGTAGGACAAATACATTGTGAGCGGACACCAAAGAGGGCCTTTTCTGTGATGGTCCCCTGGTGGTGGAATTCCCTGGAGGCCTGACTGGCATCAAAGTTAGAATCATTTCAGCAACAAGTTAAAACCTGGCCTTCTATTAAAGCCTTTGGGCCAAACTGATTTTATCCAGGTTGCATATGATTTATTGCTATGTTATTCAAGTTTGTTTTAACCAGTTTTAGAATCATAGAGTTAGAAGAGACCACAAGGGCCATTGAGTCCAGCTCCCTGCCATGCAGGAATATACCATCAAACCATTTAAGACAGATGGCCATCCAACCTCTGTTTACAAACCTCCAGAGAAGGGGACTCCACAACACTTCAGGGCAGCATATTTGTGTCATGGGCCAAGATTCAGCTTCGCCACACAAGCAGCAACCTCAAAGGAAGACAAGCAAACGCAAGTGCACAGGGAGCTAGTCAGGCTGAGACAGTCCTTTTAAGGAAAGTGGAGGGTGGTGGCCTGATGCCAGAAGCAACTCATGTGTTTGCTGGCCCTTGCCTTTGTGAGCTACAGGTTCTAAATTCTGGATTCTCTAACTTTTAGACTGTCTGACTTTGATGCCCACTGGATTTCTGAACTCTTGGACCAACTCTTGACTACACTTCTGCTCCATGCTGAACAGGCAAGCTCTACTGAACTGCTAAGCTATCTCAGTTTGGCTGCCAAACAGCCTCCTGCTAACCCTGCACTCCATTGCCTGACAACGTACAGCCAGCATCTATGACAATTCCACTGTCAAATTGCTCTTGCCGTCAGGAAGCTCTTCCTAAATTTCAATGTATTACATCAACAGATTCCACTAGGTTCTGTATTTAGTTGATTTTTGCAAAAATCTGACCATCACTAACTGGTTCCTGATTTCTCACTTAATAATATTGTTCTGCTAGGCATGTGATGATTTTGCAGAATTGTTATACTGAAATGCCAACTGAGGGGACTCACGTCATAAGTCGGAGAGTGGTGTTGCTCATCAGTGAATCCAGAATATTATCCAAGCCACTATCTGTGATGCCCGTGATATCCAGGTAGAGCTCTTCAAGGGTGGTATTATACTGGAGAGCATCCCATAAGCTTCTCACTCCCTCAGAGCCCAGACAGTTCCCACAAAACCTATTGGAATGTGTGAGAAGACAAAAATCAAGAAACTTAACAGAGGAACCACATACAGAAAGTAGCATTTTCTAAACATTTTTTAAGAGAGGGCCTTGTTGGTGGCTGTTCCCAAGTTAGTAACTCCCCAAGAATGACCAGTTGGACCCCTCCTTGCTGTCTTCCCATGAGCCTTTTTATTTAATGAAGCTTTGGGTTCTGAATAAGTTGCCATAAGTCAGGGTCGACTGAAAGGCACATAAGGCAAAGATGGAGAATTAGGTTTGGATCTTTCAGATCCCTCTGCAAAATTTAGATTTTGGAAGAATGTGTCAGAATACCTATTAATACAGACAGGAGGTAAAGCCCATACTTGTGCAGACAATGATCTGATACCTATAACAAAGAAAATTGTTGTTGTATGCCTTTAAGAAATAGCCCTAATTTTTGTTTTTGGGCATTGATCACACATTTTTAAAAATAGCAGTTCTCTTTGAGCTGCTCTGGGGCTCCTTAGCTTCTTCATGTCCTCTCCCCTCCGCACCCATCCATTCGCCTTTCTTCATGCTTTAGATTTTGCTGTATGTTTTGGCTATTAATGCCAAAAGAGAGAAGAAGCTAGGTGAAAGAGTCAGAGTAGACACAAGCAGACACCAGGAAGCAGAGAAGGGGAAGAAACTTGCCAAGGAAAATAGACAAGCCTGGGACAGGAGGAAGAAATGCATACAATGGGACGTTCACAAAAGAGGAGGTTTTTAGAGAGATTGGAGGAGAGGCAGATGCAAACAGAGAAAGGAACCAAGAGATGCATGAAGTATCCAAGGGGTCACCAGAGAAAGGGAAAACCCAAAGAGAGACTGAGGGTGGAAAGAAATGAAAAGAAAAAGACGGAGGAACAGAAGGCAAGGGATAGCAAGGGGACGGAAGAGGCAGACACAACAGACAAACAAAGAGGGCAAGAATCTGCCCCCTCCTCTCCTCTTTCTCCTGCTGAGTTAATTGAAGACAAACTCCTTTTTAATTTTGAACTCAATTTGCAGCAATTGAAGTAAGCTGAGGACAAAGGGAGAAGAAGGGAGAGAAGCTAGAACATTTTACAAGAAGCTGAAAGACAAATGGGACGACAGAACAAATGGCAATGCATATAATTCCCATTTCAAAACAGCTTCACTGGCTACCGGTTCACTTCTGAGCGCAAGTCAAAGTGTGGGCTTGACCTACAAAGCCTCAAACAGCTTAGGTCCAGACTATCAGGAAGACTTTATCTGCCCCTATGAACTTGCCAAACTTTAAGGATTTGCAGAAGGCGGCCTTCTGTCAGTCCAGCTCCCATCACAGGCTCACTTGGTGAGGACATGGGACAGAGCCTTCTCGGTGTCTGCTCCCACCCTCTGAAACACCCTTCCACAAGAGGCTAAGCTGGTCCCTTCCATGCTTTCCTTTCACCAGCTGGCAAATAACTTTTTGATTAAGCAAGCTTTTAATGTATGAGCAGAGAAGCTTTTCTTGGGAAGCTTTATTTATCTTTTTAAACTTTTGTATGTCTTTTAGGCAATTTCATATCATTTTATACGGGGATTTTAATTATGTTTAAAATTTCAATTTTTTAAAAAATTCTCTCTGGAAGCTGCCTTGGGTCCTACTTTGGGAGAAAGGTGGCATCCACATGAAATAAATAAATAATAGGCTGCCCCTGCCAAATCAGGACAGTTAGGTTTAACACATGTTGAGGTCAGCCTTCAAATATCAACATTCTAGGGTATAAAAAGCAAAACAAGAGCTTTGGGGAAAAGAGACAGATATTCCTGATCACTCACAGCAGTCGTTTCACCTGACACTCAGGGGACCTCAGTACTGCAGCTTCTATCGCCGCTGCTTCCTGATCCAGAGAATTGTATCGCAATCTGGAAAAGAAGGGACTCATTCAGAAATTCAGACACAGATATCTAACCTTCTCAATCCTGTGAAGGGTAGTGTTAAAAAAAGACACTGTGGGCCCAACCTAGCAGAGGTTACACCACTTCTCCTGCCTCCATATAGAATGGAAGAGCATGTACTTTCTACTAGTGTTGGCCCAAGACATTTTGCTGAATGAAAAACCAAGAGGGCGTTTCCTCCTATCAGACGGCCAGTTGATTTTTTTTCTCCAAAACTGGTGAGGCGAGAGGATCTTCTATTACATCTGAAGGGTAGGTTAAGGAATGTAGGGCAAGATGAAGGGCACACATCTCTCTCCTTCCAGCTGGATACTGCCTCCCACCATCCGTCACCTGGAGCCCTTTCATCCTACATAACTATAGCACTGTGATTCCACTTTAACTGCCATGGCTTCATCCCATGGAATTCTGGGGTTTGTAGTTTGTGAGGCACTAGAGCTCTGTGATGGAGAATTCTAAATGCCCCTCTCTAAACTGGCAATCCCACGATTCCATAGGATGCACCTAGGACAAGCATAATTGCATAGGGTGAAAGGGCCCCTGATACAACTGCCTTACTCTGTGTAATGGCCCTGCCTTTCTGTGGGAAGAGGGCTCAGTCTTTGGCATCACCAAGTATGGAGAGAAGAATTCATGTCTAAAACCCTGGAGAGACACTACCAATCAATGTTGACAATACCGGGCTAGATAATCTGGTGTTCTCCCCCAGGGTCTGGTTGCTTCCAATTTTCCCAACAACCAAGAGATTTACCTTCCCTGTCCCTCTGCCAACTGCCAAAGCCCTATACTGCTTCTACAATCAAGAAGTAAAAAACACAGATGGATTTCTGTTAACAAGAATTGGTCAGAGCCTGACAAGCTGAAGCCTAGAAGGTTTACATGGCTGGCAACCTGAAGTATCTGACCAGGAAAATTGATAATATATCTAGGAAAGCGTCACCTCTGACCTCAGGACTGGTGTGATCTACCATTAATGAACTAGAAAAGGGAAATCTTGCCATCTTAATAAGTCCATTTCGACTGCAATGGCAACTGTTTGACAGTTTGACTGAAATGGCAATTGCCCCATGAGCAGGGAATCGGACAGTGCCACATCCTTTCTGCATTGGGTCATGGTTTAAACAAGGAAATTACTATAGTAGATACTCACTGCAGGGTTTCACACCGGTGGAGAAGCCCTTGCAATCGCCTCAGGCCCCTGATGCCCATGTTGCTGTAGCTTAAGTTGAGATTCCGGAGCATCTTAAGCTCTGAGCAGCTGAGAACGTAGGCCAGGGCTGCACAGTCCACTGGATTCAAGGTGACCTTAAACAGATCCACCTCATCCAACTTGGAAGCTGCCCTCTGGGTTACTTCATCCTGGCGCAGCTCTGCCAGGCAGTGTAGCAAAGAAAGCAGCTTCCGGTCTGATTCGTACTGAATCTTCTTTCCTAACCAGTCAGCCAAAGGCATAAGCGGATCGCCTGTCAGGCGTCCAGTCAATCCTTCCAGCTTGCCCTCCATCCTGGAGGTCAAGAGTCCCATAAAGAACCTGGAAAACATCTGCAGGTTGTCCCATTGTTGGGGTCCACTCAAGAACTCCCTGGTATAGCTGAGAAGTCCATCTGATGATCCCTTTGGCGGAGACAGATGTCTCTCTGTCTCTCTATCTTCTTGAGCACTGCCATCCCACCAGAGATCCAGGCAAGATGTTAACTCCTCAGCACTGGGGTCTAAAGTCACCACGGAATACAGTGCAGCTAAGAACTCTTGTATGGTCAAGTGGAAGAAGCCATAGACCTCATCGTTCTCCTTGAAGAAGATTCGGTTCAAGAAACTGCCAGGCAGGTTCTGCACATCAAACCCAAAACCCCGTAACTCATCTGCATAGAATACTGTCTGTTTTCTTAGCGTGGCTGCATAGGCTAGCTTGCCAAGATGCAATACTACGTCTTTCACTTTTTCCAGAGTGCAGTTTAGTCCTCCCGATGGAGGTTTGCGCAAACGAAGGATGGTACACAGATACTGACGGTAAACTTCAGTGATGGTGCTGGGTGGTGAAGCTTCCATCACCCCAACACAAGGGAAGAATTCCCCCAGAGCTGTGCAGAGAATGAAGCAGTATAGGGGAATGAAGCTGAGGCTGGCTAAGCCATCATGGAGAGAGATGTAGCTGAGCACAGCTGTGGCACGCTTGGGATCCCGGAAGAAGCGGGAGAAATATTCCCGGACATGCTCTTCTTGGAAGCCAAGGATGACAATATGACGATCAAAGAGATCTTCTGGCAGGCTAGCAGAAGGCCTGGATGTGACCACAATGGTTGACTCAGGCAGCAGTGTCCCATAGAGGAGACCACATACCAGCTCTTTGATATGAGCAGACTGGTCAGACTTGAGGCATGGATTTTGGCTGTCCAGTGGATGCCTGAACTCATCCAGACCATCTAAGATCACCAGAAGCTCCCCAGGTCGAGCCAGTAGCTCAGGGAGAACCTCACTCAGATGGACATGTTTCTTCCGGATCAGGTCTTCAAGGCTCATGGGCGTCGTGACGAGGCTCAGCTCTCGGAAGGAAAAGTCCAGCAGGCAAAGGAAACCTTGGAAACATGCCCCCAGTGCCCAGTCATGGAGGATCTTCTGGGCTGCTACGCTCTTACCAATGCCAGCAGCTCCACTCAGCATCACACGGTGAGGTGGGGAACTCTCCCCAGGAAGTGTGGAGACAAGCTGAGATAGGGCCAAGCGGCAGGGGGCATGGAGGGAGTAGAGGCGTGCTCGGCGAGAGGCCAAGTGTAAGTAGTCATGACTGGCAGAGCCAGAACGAGGGCTGTCGGACAGCAAGAGGTCAGTGTAGCGGATCTCAATGTGTCCACATGATTCGGTATCATCCACATTGGTGCAAAGCTTCTCTGTGCGGGTCAGCAGGGAGCGGCGGTAGTTCTGCAGGGCAGCTGGCAAGTGAGAAATGGTGTAAGGAAGGGAGAGAACAAGAATAGATGCAGAAGATCATTCCCAAGGGATAATTCAGAACTTGAAAATGTTACATTTTGGAATACAACTCCCAGAATCCCCCAATCAGAACATATAGTTACTTTTTGGAATTTAAGTTGCAGAATCCCCTGCTGGCTGCTGGCCGCAAGGTCTGCGAAATTCTGGAAATTGTAGTCCCCAAAAGTCAGTTTTTCAAATTGCTGGTATAATTCTGATTAAACATAAACTTCTAAATGTTGTAGAGCAAAATATTTGATCCTTTAGTCTAAAACCCCCATCTGGTTTTAGATTTGATCTGGGTCTACCACCAAGTTGTTTACTGTCAACAAACTCCATCCATGGCTTTCCATTCTTGGAAAATGAGAATGGGTTGTAAGATCATGCAGGTCTTCAAATATCATTGAGTTGCAAATCCCAGTAGCCCTATCCAGTATAGCTAAAAGCTGGCAGTTGTAATCTGTCTCACCTCATTCTACAGCAAAGACTCCCTTCATCCTTTAGGCCACCTGAACTCTGTTGGGATGCGGGCTGCCAGACTGATCATGGGATAAGACTCCTGTACCTTTAAACATTGTGTAGAATTTCAGCAGATGTTTCTTGTCACTCAGCCAGGTAACAAGCAATACCTGCTGAAATCCCCTCTTTTGTGCAATCACACAAAAGCTTTTGCCAGCTTTTATTTGCAGCCTTAGGTGGAATAACTGCTTCTTTCATCCTTCTTTTTCTCCCCTGCCCAGGATCTTTCAGACAAGAAAGCTTCTTCACTATACCTAATGGTAAGGCCAGCCCTGTACTTGCGTGCCCTCTCTCTCCTCAAATAGCTGAACTGTCATTCTTTGACACAAACTAAGGTAGTGTTTTTTAAAAAAAGAAAAATAAAGAAAATTACCTTTGAGTTGTCGACTCAGACCTTTACGGAAAGGCAAGTCATTGATCTGCTCCTCATCTGCTGGGGCAGGGAAAAACCACAGTAGGTGAAACAGGTACCTCATAGCCACAAAGACGTTTGTGCAAAACACTGGCCATTTCTGCACTACACTGGTATAGTGCTATTATTCTATTTTCAACATCCTGTGGAATTCTGAGGTGTAACTATGGGGCTGCTGGAATGCAGTGATGTAGACTCAAGTGGATTGACCCGACTCAACTCAGACTTAAGTCACTTCAGTGATTCAACTCCGAATTCAATGCTTGTTACAGGGCAGCATCCTTCAAAACACTTGAAGGCAGCACGCTAACTAGTAGTTGGGACAAGGAAGTTACAAGGCACAAAGATCTCTCATCTAACATCTCACTACCACTCTCTGTCTACCCCAGCCCCGTAATCTTCACCTGAAACAGTTGACTTTCTCTGGGATTCAAGAGGGTGGCATGTAAAAGCAGCTTGGCCTGAGCTCTGTTATCTATCTGAAGTTTTTATTTGGTCTTTCTTATTCCGTTATTTAGTGCTTATGTAATTCAGAGGTTTCGGCTTCTTTGCCTCCAAGACTCCAGAGGACTTACTAAGTGCTGTTTTTTAATCTCTCATTTATGGGGAGTTATTTGATAAGCCTGACCTCTTGGTGAATGACCATGGAATGCTGCAACTCTTAACAATTTGTGAGTCCAACAAACAGTGAAGATTCTGTTTGTATACCAGTCTTTGTTCAAGGAGACTTACAGCTTCTGTTTTGAAACTTGATGTTTTAAAACAATCTGCCTCTCTATACCCTCCAACATTTCACAGCTGAAAACCAGAATTCAGTTGAGCCCTGCTGAATCAATTGAGCACAAACTAATTTGCTCTTTGAACACCATTTTATAGCAATTGAAGGAAAGGCAAAAAAGGGAACTGGGAGGAGGAGAAGGATAGAGAAACAATTAGAAGCAGCTGAAAAGATGGGAGGACAAAGAATTAATCAGGACTATCTTTACCAGATTACGGTAGTTGGAAGAAATGGCTTCACAGTTGGGCTGGTCCTGCCTTCTTCCCTCTGTCCCCTTCCAAATAGCTAAACTTTGGTTTTACCACATACAAACGCACCAGATCTTACATCAGCCATGCCAGGCTATTTATCATCAATTTACCTAACAGGGGCCCTTTCAGGATATCTACTTATAGTACCATGATTCCACTTTAACTCCCATGGTTGCATAACATGGAGTATGGGATTGTAGTTTGGTGAGGCACTAGAGCTCTCTGGCTGAGAAATCTAAATACACCTCCCTGAACTGCAAATCCCATGGAGTCCATGGATGGAGTCATGGTAATGCAAGTGGAGCTATAAGGGTGTAACTGTAGTGTGAAAGGGCCCAGGTCCAACAAGCCTTTACTTTTTTTTTTTTTTTTTGGCTGAAAAGCAAGGTTATAAAGGTTATAAATATAATAAATGAAGAAGAGCAGCAGGGAAAGTCATGCATCTCCTGAGATGTTATCAGATTCCAAGAGTCAGTGGTGAGGAATTCTGGGAGATGAACTCTGAAGATGTTCCCCCCATTATTCTATAGGGTAACATGCAGAATAACTTGCCTGCAGACGTGTTCTGAAATCTGTATTTCTTTGATTTTGACTTCCAAAATCTGAGGATAGATCTTTTAGTTTTAGGAGGAGGATCTGGAAAGGAAACCAAGCACTGATTTAGAAGCAATACCAGAACTGATGCCTGCTCAGTCTTGCCTCCACACTAGCATATCCCCCCATCCATCACCCCCAGAATGGGGACGGGGATCCTGGATCTTACACAGCTCAATTTTGGCTTCCTCCAGAGCTCTGGAAGGCTGTACGTCATGTCAAATCCACCACTTTGAATGACCAAAATTAAGGTTGAGTGATTCCTCCTTGCTACCAGGATATATAGCTCCTGCCATATATTTGTCTGCTGGATGTCTATTGAAACAGTGTATTGTAGCCAGTACAGAAATACTGTCTGTGGGTTATCTAGTACATGATAGTAGCTTTTAGGGCCTTCTTCATAGTAGAGTCTGGTTGCTTCAAGGGGCTCAGTGCAAAAAAGGAATGGGGAATGTTTGGCTAATGGTATTTTTGAAGTGCTGCGGGTCTTGGGAACGAGTCAGTTGGAGGTCTCAGTGGTACACTGAACCCCTCATAGGTTGTATGCACTTCTGGCCTAGAAGTTAGCTGTATGTTATTGTGGTACCTGGCTGGGTTGGAGAAGGTTCTCCATTTTTCTGCTCAGGACAGTGTGTTTGCAGCCACTGCTGCAGCTCAGAACAGTAGGCTTCACACAGCTCCTGCAGCTCCTCCAGAAACTTCTGGCTCTCCTCAGGCGTCCTGCCGACCCTCTCCAGAAGTGCAATGACTTGGTTGGTCCTGGGGTTTGTCTCCAGCAAGGAGAAATACTCCGGCTGGGTAAGGAGCCCACAATCCTGGAGACGACGGAGCAGAGGAGCTGGGTTGGGCTCAATCCAGTGCAGAAGCCGTTCCCGGTGTTCCTGGATTAACAGGGTACACTCTGATGGAGCAGCCATCTGCAAGAAAGGGGGAGAGGAAAAAACAGGATGAAACAAGGGTTCAGAATCATCCCAAGCCTTGAAGTTTCTAGGCCAACACCTGAGATCTAGGGATGGCCTGTGACTACATAATTAAGCATTATGTGTTTAATGCTAATCACGGCTGCTCAAAGATTGTCCTTCAAACAAAAATTGAGAATGTATGCTTCTGCTTGGAAATTAAGATGCTAAGAAACTAAAAGTGTTCCTCCCAGATCAAGGTGAAATGAGGAGATTATTAGGGAGATGGGAGGAGAAATGTTTAACCTTGCCCTACTTGTTTCTAGCCTGGAAAGTGCATGTATGGTAGAGTGGAGGGTGAGTCCTGCCACCACAACAGCTGGGAGAGAAGGAGGAGGTTAGCATAGGGCCCATCCACACTGGCTAAAAGGACCAGAAAGTCCCAGATTTTGTCCCTGTTCCTTCCAATTTTATTTTAGAGATCTGTTCATGATTTGTTTATCCCAGAATATTTTCTGTCTGGTCCCAGTAAGATCAGATAGATGGATAGACCGATAGACGGACAAACAGATGTATATGTATGTGTATATGTATATATGCACATGCACACACACACACACACATGTACACATACTAGCTTTCCAGGTTGGTTTATTTTAACCCTGTATAAAATTGGAAAGAGCAAGAACAAAGTCTGGGACTTTTCAATCAGTCTGGATATGCCCTAATTAACATAGCCCCCCTCTGCCCCAGAGCATTTGAACATTGCAGAAACAAATCAATAAATTCTTGGAATTTCTAGCAGGCTATCACTCTGCTAGCTGAGCTGGAGAACTGCCCACAGTCCTTGCCTCTTGCTGGGAGCTAAGCCTAAACTGGAGAATTTGCACCCCTGCCCCCTTCTCCTGCCCAGAGACATCCCGCACAAGCTGGAGACACACAAAGCCAGGCCCTGAGATCTAGCAACTGTAGCATGTTTGTGTTTGCCCTGGAACTTTAGAATACAATCAAAGTTGTTTCTTTAATTTGTGTTGCTTGTTGTTCTACTTATGTACCTGCTTGTCTATGTTATCCACATATTGGTTGCTTTTCAAGAAAATATTTGTGCTGGATCTACAGTTGGTCCTCCGTATTCACTAGGGCTAAGGGTGCAGGACCCCCACAAAAGCAGGAAAACTGCAAATATCAACGTGTGTGTGTGCACGTGTGTGTATGAAGGTGACTGAAGCATGGTGGGGAGGAGAGGCACTCAAGCTCCAAACCAGGTTAGAGAAAGGAGAGGGAAGGGGGCCAGGTTGCCAAGGTGGCCCTATATTTCTTCTTTCTTGCCCATCTCCTTCCTTGGATGTGTCGGGGGAGGCACTGGGAGACGGTTTGTAGTACAGAGAAATCAGGCTGTGGTGGTGGAGAAGGAGCTGAAGAATTTTTTTAAAGGACTGTGTGGTCTGATCGAAGCCACTGACAGAGAAGGTTCCTCCAGAACTCACAAATAATCAAATCTGTGAAAGCCAAACCTGCAAAAGTGGACAGCCAACTCTGCTATACAGAGTAATCCCCTTGGGGTCAGGGACCTATCAGGATTTCCCCAACACTTGACAAATCAGTTTTTCAACCCATTTTTGAATATTCTTTCCATTCTTAATGGTATGTTAGGAGAAAAAAATTGTCACTGACCCCTCCACCCCACCCCCGATCACGATAGTCTGAGAAACACTGCTCTACTGGACTATCATAAACCCTAGCCTAAGTCTAGACTCTTGTTTTGCCCTTGCTGCAATATCTATTTCAAGTTTGGAATCTGCTCACCAAGACCACTGAGACACCTTCAAGAGCCCATTCAACTGTGTTCTTGCTGGAAACAGGACAATGGGAAACAGCACCTTCATGGAGCAATTGTCAGAAGACACGCTGGCCACAGATGGGTGCATAGTTGCCAAGGCATCTTCCTACGGAATGAGGAAAGAGGGAAAGAAAAAAAAGTCAAAACCAAAGGGCTTCTTCAGGAGAAAATGGAAAAGGAGGAAAATTAAGACCAATAAGTTAGAAGCAAAATTGGAGACAAGATAGGCACAAAGGTGGAGAAGCAGGGGAGAAAGGGACGCTGGGACTCCTAAAGAGAAGCATAGCAGTGAAGAGCGTTTGCTAAAATCTGACAAACTGAAATCTAAAGTAGAAGATAAGAAACACTTTGAAAGCAGAAAGAGGTGGGCTTTTATAGATGTACTGGTACAGAGAAAGTGGGTCAGGTCAAGAATTTCAAACCATGTACATCCTAATATAATGGGGAGGAAAGCTATATAAGCCCCCTTCCACAAACTTATTACAACCCTTTCCTTTATATACTGGCCATTTCCACCCTACACTCTTATAGGGCCATTATTCCACTTTCAACATCCTATGGAATCCTGGGGTTTGCAGTTTACAGAGAGGCCTTTAGAATTCTCCACCAGAGAGCTCTTTGACCTCAGTAAACTACAAACCCCAGAATTCCACAGGATGTTGAAAGTGGAACTATAATACTATAATGGTGTAGTGCAGAAAGGCCCACAATCTCATTATTTTTTTTTTATACAATCTGAAATGAGTTATGACATAGTCAGCAGCAATAGCTCTCACCATCTGTCCCTGGGACCAATAATTATAATATTGCACTTAAATACCCTAAAGACACTAGATCCCATTCTGATCTTGCAATGTAAGCAGGATCAACCCTGGTTAGTACTTGGATGAGAGACTGCCAATTAATGCCAGGTGCTATAGGCCAACATTTCAAAGGAAGGAACTGACAAAACCACCTCTGAGCATTCTTTGCGTAAGAAAATCCTATGAAATTAATAGAGTTGCCCTAAGTTGACAAGTGACTTGAAGGCACATACACACAAACACTGTGCACTTCTGTTTCTTCTACCTGCTAGCCAGAACTTCAGAAAGTTCCTTTTGGCAACTATGATTCCCAGTCTGCCTCAGCCAGCATTTGGGGGCTTCAAGGAGATGTAATTAAAAAACAGTTACTTCCTGAAGCTCTACCACCAATCTATAAGGAAACTCAGGACTGATAATTCTTGAGAGAGCACCTTCATACAAGAAAGCACACATTGTGCCTCCTTTCAAACTGTACATATTTATTTAACTGTCTAAACATTTTCTATTGTAGAAAGGCCCAGGGCAATCAACTTGGTGCTTTGAATGTATTGTTTTGAACTGGCAGTATCTAATTAATTCCAGGAAATCATGCAGGATCCAGAGAATAGTCCATAGCTCAACAAAATATGTTCCCATAAATGTCTTCAAGCATGATCTACAGTTTAGCCTTATTTTCCTCTCATGCTAATCGGCTTGCAGATTCGGCTGGGATCTGTGGACCTGGGACCCTTTGAAACTACAATAGTATCATATCATACCCTCCAAATGTCCTAGTATGGCAGGGATAGCCATGATTAAACCTCTGTCATCCCATTGTTCAGCTGCTTTTCAAATGTCCCAGTGTCTCTCTCCTCCTCTCACTTTTCCCCTTTGTCCTCAGCTTACTTCGGTCAGTGCAAACTCAGTTCAAAGAGCAAAAGTACTTTGTACTTATTTCACCCAGTTGTGGGGAGACAAGAAAGAATCTTGCCCTTCCCAGTAGACTCAGTTGAAAGCAAACTACTGCAGCCTCTTCTGGCTCGTGTGCTCAGCCTCATTAATAACATTTGCTACTTTTACCACACTCTGATGTGGCTTGAGCAACATAGCCTAGTTTTCATCTGCGATCTGTTGAAGCGTATGCTCTATTCCAGTTTAACTGCAATGTCAGCATCCTATAGAATGCTGCGGTTTGTAGTCTGGTGAGGAGCTAGAGCTCTCTGAGGCAGTGGTTCTCAACCTGTGGTCCCCAGATGTTTCTGGACTTCAGCTCCTAGAAGCCCTGAGCATTGACCATAGTGGCTGGGGCTTCTGGGAGCTGATGTCCAAAAACATCTGGGGACCCACAGGTTGAGAACCACTGCTCTAAGGCCATTTCCGCACTACATTGTTATAGTGGTATTATTCCACTTTCAACATCCTATGGAATCCTGGGATTTTCAGTTTAGGGAGGAGCATTTAGAATTCTCAGCCAGAGAGCTCTTTGGTCTCAGTAAACCACAAACCCCAGAATTCCACAGGATGTTAAAAGTGGAAAAATAGCACTATAACAATGTAGTGTGGAAAGGCCGCCGTCTTTTCTTCTCCAAGCTAAATGTATCCTTAGTCATGGACCCAGCTCCTCTGTTTAGGAACTTTAGCAAGCGGGGAATCTCCCTGAACCCCCACACCTCTTTATATCTCCGTGCATCCATAGATGGTTTCTCTTAAAAGCTGTACAACAGGCAGTAATTCAACAGGTGCTGCTCCTCATAACCAAATCCCTATCTTGGTGGCCTCAGTAAATTATGAACCCCGGATTGCCACAGGATGTTGAAAGTGGAATAATAGCACTGTAACAGTGTGGTACGGAAAGGCCCTAAGAATTTTGAAAACCCCTTCTTATACTGCAAATTCCAGGATTCCATGGGATGACACCATGGCATTTAAGTGGAATATAGCACCATAATCCCTATAATTGCATAGTGTGAAACGACCCATGGAAAAATTTACTCCCCCTTCCCCAAGGTTTCCATCATGAAGCCACAGAGTCCTAATACATGAAAACAATCCACTGGCTTGTATATTAAAACAGAAAGAGCAAGCTACCACTCTTTTAGGAACCGGTAGAGACACCGAGCAAATGTTAGGACTAGACATAAGTTAAATTACAGAAGTTTTGGTAATAACAGCAGGAATCATGAGGGGAGGTGTGCTATGTGGGTCAAGCAGTCCAAACTGCTTCCTTTAGATAGGATGAGAGGGGAAGTAACCCTGTCTGCAGGCTTATATTAGGTGCTGTTCAGAAGACTATGGCCATTTCCACACTAGCCTGTTATAGTACTATTATTCCACTTTCAACATCCTACGGAATCCTGGGGTTTGCGGTTTAGGGAGGGGCCTCAAAGCCCCTCCCTAAACGCCAACTGGAATAATAGCACTATAACAGGCTAGTGTGGACATGGCCTATACATAATACTGTTAACAGATCTGTTGCATTGAAAGGCAGATTTGCTTGGAGCTGTCTTTCAAATCAGATGCTCTTCCCATCAAGCAAGAACCACAATTAGTTAACAGGGCAAAACAATTCTCTTTATCTTGAATTTTCTCCAAGGAGACAGAAGGAAGGAGCTGATAAGGGAAGCTAAGAAGTTGACCTTTCATTCTGGCAGCCCCAGCCGATAAGAGAAATTAGTTGCTGATCAGGGGTTCAGTCAGCTTTAAAGTGAAAAGTGAGATACCAGTGCCTTGCCTTTGCCCTTGTAAGGCTGCCCTCTTCCATCCCCACCCAGCCCAAGGGGGCTGTTAAATTAAGAAGGCTGCCATGCTATGTATGTGTATCTGGGAATGTTCTTCATTAGGTAGCACAAGGGTGGGAACCATGCAGTTCTCCATCTATTGCTGAACCCAAGTTCTCATGAGCCTTAACCACCACGACAAATGGTGAGAAGCCCTGGGAGCTGCAGTTCATCATCCAGAGGATGCATTTTGCTCATTCCAGAGGGCTTTACTGAGTTGAAACCAAATATGCTCATAGTGAGGTAAACCCATAACATTCAATAGATCTATTCTGAATGTGATTAATTGGAAAAAGGAAAAAAATGTTGTTGTTGTTTTTTATTGATTTGAACAATAACTACCTGGCGTGCAATCGAAGTTCCAATCAAAATGTAATAGTACATATAGTACTGCAAATCCAATGTTCTGTTAGTCTTGGCAATGGCCAAGGTGTACTGCTGTTTCCTCAACGTTCTGAACGAAGCTTTTGAAACCTGTAAGCTTATTGTCTAACTCGGAGCAAGCCTGCACATCACCTGGTGTGACAAGCTGAAATTTTCTCCTCTACACAATGAAGGTACAGGACCCATTTCCAGCTTTCGATCGGACAACCCTGGAGAAATTCTGTACCCTTTTCATGGGTGCCTGATCGGAAGGACTCTGTCCCTGGTGGCCGCACTTGTTGAACATTCGCTGATCAGCGAGCATCTGTTGAACATCAGGCAGATGTGAAAAGGCACGGAGGCTGTGTCAAAAAAGGAGTGGCCACCCTCTTCTAGCGCAAGAACATTAAATCATCTGCTGGCGGGGCAGCGGGGGGTGTTGCTGCCATCTGGGCTGCAGCCACCTCTGGCTCAAATCCCTCCTCATCCAGGGAGCTCATCGGGTGACCTTGACTGGCCTGTATCTCTTTAGCTTAACTACCTCAGGGGGTTATTGGGAGGATAAACAAGATAAGAATTACAAAGCACTTCTGAACATGGAGAGTGTAAGGAAAACAATTCAGAATCCTTATAATAAAGCTATAAAGTTGCACCATAAAGCACAGAGGTTTAGTGGACTCTGTGCTCCTTGATCGTTGATATCACAGAATTGGGGGGGGGGTCTGTGGAGACGCAGTCCCTCCAAAGAAGAATGTCCATTCCCTCTTTGAAGGAGGAGCTGAAGTAAAAGTCAGCAAAGCCCCCCAAGTCCATATGCTTTATTGCAAAACCCATGCATCATTTTATTTCCCATTTTAAAACTTGGAGATGCTACTGTTAGCAAGTAGGGTTGCCAGACTCAAAACTGGAGAGGGGTCCTGTACCTCTAATGGTTGCTAGAAGAAGGAATTTCACCAAGCCCATTCACACTGCACGATGGAGGGGTTATTATTCCTCTTTAAGTGCAATAGTTCCACCCTATGGAATGCTGGGATTTGTAATTTGTCAAGCTGCTGAAGAGCTCTCAGTAATAATGCTAAACAACCCTTTTTAAACAGAAAAATCCCAGGATTCCAAACAGCAGAAGCAGGGCAGTCTAAGTGGAATCACTGCACTATCATTGTGTAGTGTGAATGGGCTCCTGGTGTTGATTGTAGATTCTCATTTTTTTAAAAAAAAAGGCTCTCAGACATGTTTGAACTCTCAGTAGCCAATTAAATTCTTATGTTCTCCAGTGTTTTCTCCAAACAAAAGGCAACACTATACTCTATACAGTGGTCCTCCCCATTTGCAAGTTTGACTTTCATGGATTTGATAATTTGAAAGTTTCTTCAACCCTTGTCCTGGGTCCAGGGTCCTAAGCCCCTGCCCCTAGCCAATGTGAATGGTCAATTGCATTCAATACTCAACACACTCAAAATAAAAGTGCCTCTTCTCCTTCATCCCCATAGTTGTGTGCAGATTGTCATGCAACTAGGTAACAAACAACTCCTGCTGAAAATCTTTCTTTGTCACAAATACTGAAGGTACAGGAGCCATCTCCAGTTTTCCATCTGGCAACTCCTGTAATAAGAGCTTTAAGCTGAAACTTGCAGGAATTTGGGGTCTGATTTTTGCCCTTGTCCCAGCCCACCTGCAGAACTTCTTCAAAATTGAATTTGGCCCTTGGGAACTGAAGGAGTTTCTCCAGTCCTTGCTGTAAGTAGAAGTAAAAGCAGTAGTAATAATGCAATCATGGCCACCTCACAATATTTACTCCTTGAGGAATACACACATTCACACACACACACACACGCATGCACATGCATGAACAAACCCTGTATATTATTATGATTACATTGTGGAACAGGTTCATTCTTTGAAATGCATTCTTATTTATTATTGAAAATTTATTTCTAGAGACCCATTTTTCTCCAAAAGGAAGGTGACAACACCCATCATCCCCTACCAGCGTGCTCATATCTGGAAGGAAGCAATTTGGAAAAGGCTGCTTACAGGAAAGTAGAGCCAGGCGGATTAACAGAAGAGGAGCCTGACCTAAATGGAATCGTCAGAACTTGGAAACATTACTGGTTTGGAATACACCTCTTAGAATTGCTCAGCCAGTATAACCAAAGAGTCACTTTTCCAATCACTGAGTAAGATCAATGGTATTTTTAAGAATGATTCCCCATCCCAGCAATGCAGAAGAAATATCAGCCCTTTCCTACCAGTCTTCCTGTTGAATTGCTACCCCCTGCCCCCAGTCCAGAATGCAAGAACGTGACTCCTACCTGATAGCCAAGTGTGGAAGGTACTTCTCCGTCTGGCAGCAGTCTTCAGTGGGTTTGCAGATTGCCAGTTAGCTAGGTGCGGCTCAGGTTAAAAGTCTGCCACAGAGAACACGGAAATGACAGCCCTGTCATGGGCTGGCTGTCCACACCTTCTAGGCGAGAGACATAGTTGGCTTGAAAAACTGGCCAGGCAGCCCAGGGGATTTTTGGAACTGTATTTCAAACTTTTTAAAGCTCTGGGTCATTGTGTTTCAGCTGTGGCAGAATTCCACTGGACCAACTTCACGGGAGGAAAGATAAATCAAATATTCTTCAGATACACTCTGACTCTTCAAATATTTGCCACCCCTTCACTGAAATAGCTGACATTGCCAGTACACACATATCCATGCCTACTCAGCTGTAAGGCCCACATCCACAGTACACGAATATACCATATTTGATAGAACGTTAATGCTTTGCCAGAGCACTCTAACGTTGTCGTTCAGGACATTGGTATAGCTGGGAGGCATCCCCCTTCCATAAAATTTTATTCCCCCGCACCATGAAAATTTCCTTTGGTCTCCACATTTCTACAGTCAGCTGTCCACAATTGCTAGGGTTAGGGGTGTAGGACACCCAGAAATGTGGGAAAATTTCAAATATCAAAATGGGTGTGTGTGGGGGGAGGGAGGCGGCTGAGGCATGGTCAAGAGAAAGGTCACCCAGAGCCCAAACCAAGTCAAGACAACAGAGAGTGAACTACTGCTCCCACCATGCCAAAGCAATGGCCGGGCTGATTAGGGCTTTTGCCTTTTCATATTACTTAGTTATAGCACTATGATTCCATTTTAACTGCCATGGACGTGTCCCCTGGAACCCTGAGATTGGCAGTTTAGGAAGGGGTCCTTAGAATTCTCAGCCAGAGAGCTCTAGGGCATTCCACACAATGCAGCCAAGGCACTTAAAATGAAGTTATTGGCCTTTCCTGCACTTCACTGTTATAGTGCTATTATTCCACTTTCTGGGATTCTGGGGCTTGCAGCTTACTGAGGTCAAAGAGCTCTCTGGCTGAGAATTCTAAAGGCCCCTCTCTAAACTGCAAAGCCCAGAATTCCATAGGATGCTGAAAGTGGAATAATAGCACTATAACACTGTAGTGTGGAAATGCCCATAGTGCTGAAATGGGGCCATGTGAAAGGGCCCCATAGAAACTGAGGCATGCAGCACCATCTGCTGGCTGCATAACTTTGCCTGTCAATATAGAGCACTTTTGGGCATCATGTGGCCCTTTAGGAGCCTTTCCACCATATCAAGACAGCGGGAGGGGAGGGGACTTACCATGCTATGGGATACTGGGAGCTGTAGTCCCCCAGAGATAAATTTTCCTCCTGTGTTTAAGAGGATTTAATTGTAGAGCTTCTTAGTGAGCAATAAGGTAAAATGACTGCCTCCATCTCGACAAATAAAAAGTGTCAGGGCTTCAGAAAGAAAGAAGGAAAAGAAAAAAGAGAGAGGGTAGTTGGATTATTCCTGAGGCCCTCAGATGCATACACTCACGCCATCTCAACATAGCCCTCCAAAAGTCATTAACCTAGTGAGGGAAGGGGAGGGCAGTGGATTTCCTGCCTTTGACCTTCTAGCACTGTAACCCTTCACTCCATTGTCCAAGCGAGCTATATTGGTGGGAAGGGAGTGGCTCTTTTGCTTGCATGGAGGTCTGCAACTGACCTGAACTATCCCCAGCTACTGTCAATGTGCAATAATAGTTTGGTCTGTTAAAAAGCCAACACAGCAGAGGAGATGTCCCCTGTGGGTGTTGGTCAGCAGCATCTGTAGAACAGAGAAAGACACACAGACACACATACGCAGGGAAAGCGAGAGCGAGAGAAAGGAGGGAAGGCCAGTGATGAGATCTCTCCCTCCCTCATCTGCTCTGTAGCTCTCCTTTTCCATCTCCCCTTCTTCCTTTCCTCTCTTTCAGAATTATGTGTTTTGCAATGGTGCAGGGAAGCCAGGTTCTACAGGGTTTGGACATCAACTCTCGAATGGGTGGGAATAATGACATTACTGACTACCTCCTTTAGACTTAGTTAGGTTTCACAATAGCCTAGAGCAGAGCTTTCTGCAGTTTTCATGTTGGCGACACACTTTTTAGATATGCATCATTTTGTGACACAGTAATTCAGTGAGTGGAGGCCCCAAGCCTGGCCCACCACTGCCCTTGCTGGGGTCTTTCTTGGCCCAGGGTGTCTGCGGTGGCGGCAATGGAGGAGCTTAAAGTGTGGGGTGGGCGGGAATGGGGGGGCTACAGCATGGGGTGTGGCCACTGCGTATGAGACGTGGCCACGGTGCATTGGGCATGGCCAGGGCACACAGGGGCGTGGACATGGTGCGTGGGGGTGTGGCTATCGGCCCCCCCAACCCTATGTGACTGGGTGGCAGAGGCAGCCCCTTCACCCATTATGTTCATGCGACACACCTACACACCGCAGGCGACACACTGACATGTCGGGACACACTGTTTGGACAGCTCTGGCCTAGAGACAGTGGAGATGTGAGCTGACCGTGTTGTAAGGGACAGCGTTTGTATATGGCTTGATCACGAATGGACACTTTTAAGACTCATTGGTTTTACAAAAGACCTGCCCCCGGGGGAATTTAAAATGGCAAGAACTGCTTTGTTGGTATGGATGCAGCTCTCCGCATTGTTATAGCTCTCTTTGGGAATTTGACTATTGGATGAAAAGCTTTGGATGAAAGCTTGAACTGCAAATTTTACCCATGCACATTCAAGGCATAGGATCCCTACATTAGTACAGCAATGAGCACCATACTTATAGCAATGGAAATAGGGGCACTTTAAAAGATAGAGAGAGAGAATGTGTTCTTATATCTTTATTTATACCCCACCTTTCTTCCAAAGAGCTCACAATAGCTTGTATGGCTCCACTTTTTCCTATTTTGTTCTCACAACAACAACCACCTTGTAAGGTAGGTCAGGCTGTGAGAAGAAGAATGCGTGTGAGAGAGGAAGTAATTGACTCAGGATCAACCAAAGACTTTCTTAGCCTGTTGGAGACTAGCACTGAATCTCACAAGAGCCCAATCCTCTAGCCGCAACTTTATGTTCACCCCACATCATGCATACACATTTGTACAATCCATGCTCGTGGAGAGCCAAAATGTATTTCGTTATGCTTAACACATACACAGTTCAGAAAAGTAACTTTTAAAATGCCCTGGTGTGGGGGAAAATTGCAACTCTAGTACAGATGTACACACACTGATATTTTGGATTTTAATTTTTAATTTAGAACACCCCCCAATGCAGCTCCCAAATTAAACTGGAAAAATGTTGTGTGTGTGTGCATGTGCGTGTATGTGTGTTTGTGTATGACAGAGAAATGTGTTTTGTTTTGTTTTTAGAGGGAAGTCTGTAGTCTGATTGCCTCTCTGCTTCTGTAAATATACTGCATATGTCAGTTTTCACTGTGTTGGTTTCACCTTTCTCCCTATGTCAGAAATATACTCCTACTTTTGTGGCTGAGCACAGAGGTATGATCCAGCAGAAAGGAAGCACAATGAAATCCCACTGATTTCAGTGCAGGAGCTGGAGGGCAAATTAAAATTCTTCAACTGAAACCAAATTTCAGTGCTGCCATCCAAAACACCCTTACTCCAGGGTGAGGCTGCACTGAATAACGTGGCACAGGATTGTGAAAACCCCTTAACTTTGGCTTGATTTCACTCGTGGAGGCGAGTCTTGAACCTAGTGGGCCTCTCGCCAGCCAAATTTGACTGCGACGGCAGCCTGTCCTCGCTCCAGGGGATTAATGCAACACCAGGAAACAAGCCCCTGCCACAGGCTGCAGTGCCAGGGGGGAACATATGAAATCAAACGTAGACGACAGTGCAACTGAGCGAGCACAGAGTGCAACTTGCACAGCAGAATAATTACGCGTATCAGGCATTAAGGAACAGTCATCCAGCTCATACATGGCATCTTGCTGTTGTGTGAGTGACGGCATTTCTGATAGATGGTTGTCCGTGGAGCCCAAATGGGAAGAATTTATCATGTCCTGAGGCAGTCCGATCCACTGTCGATTGCTACTATGAAGAGATTTCTTCGAATGTTTTCTCAAAATTTCCTTTCCTGCAAGTTCTACCTATGAGTTCATATTGTCCTTCCCTCTGGAACACAGAGCAGAGCAATCCAGAACAATGTTTGGAGAATGCTGTCTCGCCCTCTCTTAATCTCTTTCACCCTGTTAAATATACCCACCTATAGACAGACACCGAAAGAAAAAAAAATACAGCCCAAGATATTTTGCTGCCTGAGGTCATTTTGCAGCAAATAGCATAGCATAGATCAAAGCGCACATATTCCTGGTACGTGAGGCAGAAAATTCAGAAGTTCCCCTTCCATGCCAGTTTTTCAAAAAGCGGGGGGGGGGACCCAACAACAGTAAAGTGAACAATTTGTTAACCCTCTTGCCTGAGGCAGTAGCTTCCTTCTGCCCAGTGGTAGGACCGGCTTCTGGAAACCATTTACGGGAATTCAAAGAGGCAAAATGTCTGGTTACAGGTGCATGTTAGGTTCGGAAAGGATGACACCTAATGCCCCAAAGGCTACGTTATCAAAAATGCCAGGCAGATGCCCAGAAAACAGCATCAGCATTCAGCTTTGGTCAGCCGCTCTGAGGCAGCAGGTAGGGAGGAGGTTGGTTAGCGAAGACCAATTGTGGATGCAGGCTGGGAGCAGTGGTGCACAGAAACTTTGCAAGGCCCCGGGCCAGAGAGAGAGGGAGAGGGAGAGCGCGCAAGAGAGAGAAGTGATTATTTATAGTTGGCAGCAGCGGGGAGAGGACAAGGGAGGGGGGAGACAGAGAGGAAGGGAGGGATGAAATAGAAAACAGAATGTCAGAGAGAGGAAGAAATAGAGCGTGAGGAGGAAGCTGGCCCGCTTGGAGGTGCTGGGGGGCAGGAACCGGGGTGCCCCTGGTCTGTGTCAGGTGAGACCTTTGGAGAGATGTGTGTATGAGAGAGAGAGAATGAGGAGGGGCATAGGGTTTTTTGGGGGGAGGGGAGATTGGGAACAGTTGGAGCAAAGGTCATGAGTGAGAAGTGTTTGGATGTTTATTGGGAGAGATGCAGCCTCCCACAGCAGAGAAGAGAGAGAGAGATGAACCAGGAATTTGGATGGTTCTGCTTTCTAGCCAGGGCTCTCCCCTTAACCCCCTTTTTGGGAGAATCCGTTCACCCACCAAAATCTGCAAAGATTTTTCCAGTTGAACCGCCACAGCTGGGGACCATGGTCAGCAAGAGGTGGCTCTTTTGGTCATCCACCTTAACCCGAGAGATTCTACTGGTCCCCAGAAAGGATGCCACCGCTCAAAGACCCTGCTGTCTTTCTTAAAGCCGAGTTTCAATCCTGGGCCCCTCTGCTAAAGAATAGCAGAGCCATAGATCTCAGTTCCCTCCTGCAGTTAAAGACACCGCTCAAAGGCGTCTGCCAAGATGCTGCTGTTCTCCCAGATTGCGGACTCAAAAAGTAAAAACCCTGATTATTGTGCTTGCAGCTGTCCTTTGTGATAACTGCTAAACTGTAAATCCCTGGCTAATGTCCATTTTGTTAGACGCATGGTTAAAAGCAGGAAAGCTTCTACAGTGGCAACATCAGGGAGAAGAAAAGGTTGGGTCAACCAATTAGAAACAGTTTGATCAACTAAAAAGATGCACCCGATTCATCAGTAGCAGATTTTTAAAAGGCATGTCTAGTTTTTTTTTTTTTTTTAAAAAATGGAAAGTGTCAAATCTGAAGTTGGAAGAAGCATTCTCACCTGCACAAGAAATGGCAGAGGGAATGACTATCCTGAAGTAATGCCAGATGTGGCATGTACACATAAGCTAAACACCAAGGCAGTATGCTTTTTTTGGAGAGTAGAATGGCTATTTTTTATCTTATATCAATGCATGCAGATTTGATGAACTGATCTATGAAAACTTTCATAATCCATCAATTTGCAACACAGTCCTGTTTATGATAGAGACATCACATTGTTTGGATGAGATCCAGTGTTTTCTTGGAAGGAAATCTTACTCTTTTCAGACAGAGGTGTACTCCCTAAAGAGTATTTACAATTGCAATCTTCCTTGAATGATAGCCACTGAAAATTCCTCAGCCAGCTTTGTGGAATTGGAACCCTAACTTTTAGAATGTGTCCCGTACAGTCACGCTCACTCTAAACTCCATTACGCTAATACCAGGGCATTGTGTCAAGAAACCTTGTATTTAAGATCAGACCCGGTCACCAAGTGAAAGGCAGGGTGGAGCACTGCTGTCCTACTTTTGTATCCCTCATTGAAAATGAACAGGCTACAACGGGAGAGATTCTTCCCTCCATGCATGGCATAGAAATGTAGTTCTCTGTCCTTCTTCTGCCATCCCCCAGCAGGATTAATAAAACGTTTTGTTGGCTAATAACTTACAAGGCTGCTCTCTACCTGGAGAAAGAAAACTGAAGTCGGAAGGTGTAGAATTGTACATTCACTTGCATTAAGTGTTAAGTAAAAACCAGTTCGCATGACTAACATGGATATACATGGTGGGTGAATACTGTTGCATATAGTTACTTGGCTCTGTGCATCTGCTCGCAGACACCCACAGCTCGGAAAACAACTGCTTTTATTGAGCTCTGCTTTGTATTGAACTCAGCTGGTGATTGAGATCAGAGGGGCAGTGAATCCACTCCAAGTTTTAATCGAAACTTGTAAAGGTGCTGAGCCGATTTTGGGCAAGGTTCAACACTTTGGGTAGCTGTTTTAAAGTTCAGACTAAAATCGAGAACAGATTCACTATTCCATTTATATGGATGTTATCAGCTGCCACTAGCGGATCAGGCAATACCGTTTGTTGTCGATGACATTACGTGCTTTCAATTCATTTTCCAAGGCATGCCGGCCCTAAGGCGAATCTATGGTGGGGTTTTCTTGGCCTAAAGTGAAAGTGAAAGTGACACATTTTTGGTTTGCCAAAAATGGGAAGGTGGAGGCTACCAGGTATTATGGAAATGAGAAAACATTGCCTGTGTCCTGGTGCATTTGTCCATCCTTGCTTGACAGCCTTCTCTGTCTTTCTTGTGTGCCTTCAAGTCATTTCTGAAATATGACAGCCCTAAGAGAAACCCATTGCACGGTTTTCTTGCCAAGATTTCTTCAGAGGAGGTTTGCCAGTGCTTTCCACTGAGGCTGTGAGAGTGCGTCTTGCCCAAGCTCACTCAAGGGGTTTCTGTGGCCGAGTGGGATTTGGAGCCTCATCCTTCAGAGTCCTAGTCCAACGCTTAAACCACCACAGAAGGCTGGCTCCCTAGACAATACTGTGCTATTATTCCACTTTCCACACCTATGGAATCCTGGGGTTTGCAATTTAGGGAGTGGCCTTTAGAACTCTCAGCCAGAGAGCTCTTTGGCCTCGGGAAACTACAAACCCCAGAATTCCACGAGATATTGAAAGTGGAATAATAGCACTATAACAGTGTAGTGCGGAAATGGCCTAAGTACCAGACAGGGCTGGCCTTCTTATTACTGGGCAGAGTGAAGGGGCTACCTCAGGCTACAGATTTTGGGTATCATGAAACAGCAGCAAATGCTTCATTATTTAATTTATTATTTGGGTTTTTTTTCTGTTAGAGTGGGGGAGATGCACTTATGAGATACTAGACAGACAGACAGATAGGTAGGGACCACATATGCTGGCATAATTTGGCCTATTTTTATGTTTACTTTGGAGTAGATTCGCTTCAAATGGTTTTAATTCTATTTATAGTTTAATCAACAATTACTTTATGTAACTTTTAAAGAAAGGGTATGGGTAGGGATGGAAAGAATATTTATAATTATTTATTCCCAGGTCAAAAAAAAGTTTCTTGATAATTGGGAAATCCCATTGAGAAGAATGACAGACCAAACAGAATTTTGTACAGTTTTTCTCAGTATTGAGACCTCACATAGTGTAGGAATTAATCCATAAAAAAAGAACACAATTTTTGTTTTTGTTTTTTATAATCCCCTACCAGCACATACACGCACAAATGGGTCTCCTGCTCAGAAAACTGTTCCATGCACAGATGTGTGGAAACCATGAATTTTCTTTTTTTTTCCCCCTGTAGAATAATTGTTTCACAAGATGTAGGGTTTGCAGGGGTTGCACTTTTATTCAGATGGGCTACGTGCTTTGTTTGCTCGTTGAGGAAGGGTTTTGTAAAAAAATCATATTAATTAATTTTAATACAAACAAATGCATAATAGCAGGAAAAAAGAAAAAGTGAAAAACGAACAAACTGGATATAAACAATGCACAAGTATAACTAAAGCTAAAACCGAGGCCATTTCCGCACTCGGCTGTTATAGCACGATGATGCCACTTTCAACCTCCTATGGAATCCTGGGGTTTGCAGTTTAGGGAGGGGCCGGCCGGGGGTTGAAAGTGGAATCATCGCGCTATAACAGCCTAGTGCGGAAATGGTGCAAGCTAAGTGAAATTGAACCGATCTAAAACTAGAAATAGCAGTAAAAGACATCACTAAAATACTAATCTGTTACTATAAATAGAACCTAATTACACTGACAAACTAAAACACAAAATAACTCTGTTGTTACTGTGGGCCTTCAAGTTGTTTCTGACTTACGGCAACCCTATGGTGAACCTATCATGGGGTTTTCTGGGGCTGAGAGTCTGTGACGTGCCAAGGTCATCCACTGGGTTTCCATGGCCAAGCAGAGAACCAAACCCTGGTCTCCAAGGTTGTAGTTTGACACTCTGACCTTTGCCCAAAACTGTAATGAAAAATAAAATCTGAGTCATAGAAAGTGTCTTCTTCTACCATTACAGATCTAACTATATTCAACTTTCTAGAATTACTAATGATTATAATCACAGACGGTTACGTTATGATATTTCTTATTGCTCAAACACACACACACACATACAAAAATGGTTTCCAGTCTATCAGAAAATCTTCAATTGGTTTATCTTTCAAAATCCACATCAGTTTGGCAACTTGGGCATTTGGCTTAAGGAGGTTTGAAATATGGAGAGAATACTGTGTGGGAATGTTGTTGTTGTTTTTTCCCCTGCATTAGGGAGAAAAAGGATCATAATTATTTTTCCTTACATGTGAGAACGAAATATTCAAGGATTTCTGTTTCTAGGTGGGTGTGTGGGTGGGACCGGTCAAAGAAAGGGAGCCCAGAGGGATAGATGGATGGAATGTTACAGAAAGAAGGGTGTGTCAGGAATGGATAGAGAGTGGGCAATTACGGCTGGACTGTTGATGGGTTTTCCTAACTCTGGCCGGCATCCTGTTAGCAACACACGCATGTGCAAATCACACTATGCATATAAGGCGAGTTATTTCGCAAAGCACAACAACCGTGCTTTGCTAAATGTGGCAGAATCATAGTTTTACACAGCAGTTTTGGACATTGCCGTTGCACACTGTTTTGTGGTTCTGCCTTGAGCATTGCCATTGCACCTTGTACAACATAAATCCAGGCATTGACTTGTATTGTACAGTGTTGCCCTTTTGCATGAGGGTTGCTTGTGCTGGCATAGCATATCTCTGCAGGTGGATATTTATGCTATGCAGCCTGCGTGTGTGTGCATACTCAATGTTCCATGGCTTTTGACCATCTAGACTTCTTAAAAATATGTGTGTGTGTGTGTTTGTGTGTGTGTGTGTGTGTGTGTTTAACACACTTTTAAATAGCATAAAATTATGTATAGGAGAAAAAAGTAGAACAACATACAAAGCAAAAACGGAACCAACCGACTAAGTTAAACTAATGCACAAACAACAATGCACAAACAAACCACTTTATTCCGCTTTGGTCAGACTCCACTTGGAATATTGTGTCCAGTTCTGGGGACCACAGTTCAGGAAGAATATTGACAAGCTGGAAGAGATCTAGAGCAGGGTGACCGAAATGATAGAAGGCCTGGAAACCATGCCCTATGAAGAAAGGCTTAAGGAGCTGCGTATGTTTAGCCTGGAAAAAAAGAAGGTAGGCAACATGATAGCTGTATTTAAATAGTTGAAGGGATGTTACATGGAAGATGGAGAAAACCTGTTTTCTGCTGCTCCAGAGACTAGGACATGGAGCAATGGTTTCAAACTGCAGGAAAAGAGATTCCACCTAAACATTAGGAAGAATTTCCTGATGGTAAGAGCAGTCCAACAGTGGAATATGCTGCCTTGGAGTGTGGTGGAGTCCCCTTCTTTGAAGGTTTTCAAACAGAGGGTAGATGGCCTTATATTGGGAGGGCTTTGATGTGGGTTCCTCCTGCATGGCAGGGGATTGGACTGGATGGCCCCTGAAGTCTCTTCCACGTCTGTGATTCTATGGTTCTAACTATCTAACCTAAGAAACAATTAATAACTAACATGGGAATACAATGACCACAGATTGGACTTCCCACACCTCCGAGAATGGCTAACATTTACCCTTTGTTATACTTCCTCTATTATGTTATACTTTGTTATACTTCCTCTATTATCTAGGTTTATAATAATTAATAGCACTTAACCACTACTAAAACATATAATGTAGGTAACTTTCTACTACAGTGAAATGTTTTGTGCCTAACCAAAACCTCTTACTGCTTTTCTCCCCCTAGCTGACGTTAAAAACGGTATAACCTTCCTATTGTTTTTTACATTCGATGCCATCTAGACTTTTTTATGGTGTGCGTGTGCGTGTGTGTGGAAGACTTCAATCTCAGTACTAGTCTGTGAGCAGGTTTCATAGATGCTGACCAGTAGAAAATGAATAGCAAGTTGTCAGCAACGGGTTGCTGAAATGGAATTTTGCATGCCTTTGCAATGTTTAGTGTTAAGAAATGGGGCCAAAGCCGCTGTTAGGCAGAGTGAGGCCATTTCCTCAGGGAGCATATTTGGGGTGACATGAACATGCAGGAAGCTGAGCATTACAAATATATTTATGTAGCATCCATCCCACCATGGCTCTCCTCCTCCCATCTCTTATGTTCACAACAGTCTTGTGAAGTGGGTCAAATACAAGGCTTAGACCACCATAGTGATTTGAACCTGGATCTTTGAAGGCCCAGCCCAACCTTCTTGCCACTACCTAGTGATAGCTCAGGTGAGTTGAAATCCAGCTGTCAAGTCTTGCAGTATGCATTTTAAATTTCGTTCTCAGAAACAACAGTTATGCGTAGGTACACCTGTGCCAACTAGGCCAGCATTCAAATGTGTGTGACCAGTTCCTATATTCCTTAGCAGTCGAGTGACGGGCACAAAATCAACAGGGGTGGCCACCAAGAAGGAGGTTTGGTTATGACGGGCAGTGCCTGTTGAATTACTGCCTGCTGTGCAGCTTTTAAGAGAAACCCTCTGTGAATGCATGGAGATATAAAGAGGTGTGGGAGTTCAAGGAAATTCCCAGCTTGCTAAAGTTCCTCAGTAGAGGAGCTGGGTCCATGACCGAGGGCACATTTAGCTTGGAGAAGAGAAGACTGGGAGTTGAATAGCCATCTTTAAATATCTGAAGGAATGCCAAGAAAGATGGAGCAGGCTTCTTAGCTTCTGGTCCAGAGAACAGAACATGAAATAATGGATACAAATGACAGGAAATGAAATTCCACTTAAACATTAGGACTGTTTCACTGGAAGAGTTGTTTGACAGGAGAACAGGCTGCCTGTGAATGTGGTAGACTCTTTGAGGCTCTCTGCACTGTACTGTTATAGTGCTATTGTTCCACTTTCAACCTCCCGTGCAATCCTGGGGTTTGTAGGGTTTGTAGTTTCCTCAGGCTCAAGAGCTCTCTGGCTGACGATTCTAAAGCCCTCTCCCTAAACTTCAAACCAGGATTCTGTAGGAGGTTGAAAGTGGAATAATAGCGCTGTAACTGTAGCCATTTCCGCACTGGACTGTTGTAGCGCTCTTATTCCACTTTCAACATCCTATGGAATCCTGCAGTTTGCAGTTTCGGGAGGGGCCAATGGCCCCTCCCGAAACTGCAAACCCAGGATTCCATAGGATGTTGAAGGTGAAATAATAGCACTACAAGAGTCCAGTGCGGAAATGGCCTGTGATAGTGCGAAAATGGCCTTAGGGTCTTTCCACATTATAATGTTATAGTGCTATTATTCCACTTTCAAGAGGTCCTATGGAATCCTGGGGTTTGCAGTTTAGGGAGGAACATGTAAAATTCTTGTAAACTACAAACCCCAGAATTACACAGGATGTTGAAAGTGGAATAATAGCACTGGAACAGTGTAGTGCAGAAACCGACTGTGTTTCTTTGCCCCTGGGGAGGGCTCCTTGTGAGGAAGTGAGCAGTAGTCAGGCCAGCTGTTCTCAAGCAAGGCAGAAGGCAGGAAATGAATGTCTCTGGTGAACCATATGTCAAAGACTGAGAAAGAAGGAAATTAACAAATAAACAGAGAATGGATTGGAACTTACCCTCCAAGCAAAAATGCCTCTAATTTTGTCCCCCACCCCTCGCAGGGGGATGAGTAAATGATCCTATCAAGAGAAAGGTTGGCCAATGCTAAAATTTATACTAAATTCAACCTTGGTCTATTCTCTGTGCCAAGGTTTCTCAACGTGTGGCCTAGGGTTCCTTGAGAGATCACTCGGGTCTCTGCTAGGTATCACAATTGACAAAAAAAAAATAAAAAATTTTTTTGAGCTATAGAGATAATTTTTATTCAGGGATTGCCTGAGACCTGAAAATTATTTCAAGGTTTCCTCCACAGTAAAACAACTTCAGAAAGGCTTCTCGGTGCACACATTCTGCACTGGAACTTGAGACAATTTAGAGAGGATTAATTCTGAGGTGACAACAGTGCCTCTGAGAACGTCCAAAGTATTCTTCCCTCAGCGCTCCTTAACTTGCCCATTTCCTATCCAGAATGCCAATGGGCATGTGGCAATGCTGAAACCCACATTGTTCAGGGAAGGGACGGTTCTGCAGCTGTAACTAACAGATGCTTCCTCCCTCCTATGAAGATACTGTCCTAAAAATATGTGTGGTTTTGAGTCTACAGGTATGGAAGGGGAAAACCTGAACATGTACAGCATCCTTAATGAGTCACATCCAGTCCCCACAGATGTGAGCAGAGTGTTCAGCTCAGAAGGCGTGACTTGCAAGCAGTCCTTTTTGTGTGCTGTTTAAAAACAAAAAAAAATGAAGCACTGTTTAGCCAACGGGGTGCGAGCCTGGATGAGCGACAGCGGCTTTAAATCGGTGTGGACAGCGGCTTTCATTGCCCCGAGGTTACGTGGCTCTGTACATCGCTAGAGAACATTATGCACACTTGGTGATGTGGGTGATAGTGAAGGATGCTGTTTCTGCTGACATGCCCATGGCTCTTGGTGGGGTGGTGACAGAACCCGTGAGAAAAGGGGATGTGGGCACAGTTTGTAGATCAGATGTGGGGAGGATGGGGGTTGAAAGAGAAGGACAGAGATCTGGTTGGTTGGTTTCATCCTGATGTGGGTGGAGGCGGTGGCGAACTTGGGTGGGGGTTGCAAATGAGAAAGAGTTGTGGTCTGCTGCTGCGGGCGACAATTAACTCAGCCGTGTTAGAGGCGACCGGCCAGCGTTTGAGGGTCTGGTGCGTGGTGCACATGGAGGCTAGGAGCTCCGTTCTATCTCTCGCTTTCTCTGTGTGTTTTGAGCCAGGCCTTGGCTGCTTGCCAGCACCTTGGAGGGGGGCATGTGCTTGGTGGCTGGCTCACGCGCCTCTGGATGTGAGCCCTGCTGCATTCCGGCAAAAGTGAGTCGATGAACTCCAGAGAAAATCCGACTCTCGGGGGAGCTGGCTTTGTGACCATGGGTGAAAGTTTGCAAATCAAGCAGCTGTGGCGAATGCCACCACAAGTTGACATCGCTGACCCCCCCCCACACCACATTCCTTGGTCAATCTTCCCCCTACTTCCCTAATTCTATTTGTCTTCTGTCTAGTATAGCCTGTAAAATCACACATCTGTATACAAACTGCCTGCACTGGAGTGGGATGGGCAGTGATCGCCTTCCAGATGTAGGACTGATGCCATCGGTTCTCACCAATAGTTATGCTGGCTAAGGCACCTGGGTCTTTCCGCCCTACACTGTTATAGTGCTATTATTCCATTTTCAACATCCTATGGAATCCTGGAGTTTGCAGTTTAGAGAGGGGCCTTTAGAATTCTCAGAAAGCTCTTTGGCCTCAGTAAACTGCAAACCCCAAAATTCCACAGAAGGTTGAAAGTGGAATAATAGCACTATAACAGTGTAGGGTGGAAATGCCCTTAGTCTGCCACACACACACCCTTCCCAGACTACTCTGTTCCCTCTAAATTTAGCTTCAATCCTCACAGTAGCTGGGGTGCAATGGATATTCCCAGCCACAGAGTATTCTATGGGGTTGTGATACAAAGTATTTTGGAGTGTCTTGGTCTGCAGTGGGCAAGCATCATTACCTTTACAAAAGACACTAGAGGAAGACGAACTGTCTTTTTATATAAGTGTGTTTTGATTTCTTCTTATGGACATCATCCTAGGGACTGCCATGATAAAGGCCTATTGGGAATTGTATCACTGTACCACTTAGTCAAGAAGGTGCTAAAGGGGATGGCTAGAGAAGAAAAGATGAGGTCCAGTGGTGGTTGATGACTCTTACATTAGTTGGGTACTCTCAGATTTAAGGGAGCCATCCAAGATGCCGACCCCTAAGCCCATAATATCTTCAGGACCTCAGGTAGCTCCTTTAAAGTTCAGACCAGAACTCAGAGTGGATTTACTGATCCACTGATGCAACAGCAATCAGCTGTCATTGGTGCAGGTGGGTGGGATACAGGAAAAAGGCCATGAATGTTGCAAGAGATCCACACACATCCATTCCATGTGAGCAGGAGTGGATACTGGATGGCCAAGGGCTGGTATTTCTCAAGTGGGGTGTTCTCGATTTAAGAGGGAGGGGTCTTAAGGCAGTCTTTATCTTTCTCCTGCCATTATTTTGCTCAGTGACATTCTAAGATGGAGCTGGGAATCATGTGGCCTTTAAAGTGCATGTGATCATTGAGACCCCACACTGACACCCTCCCAAAAATAGCATCCCAAAAATAATTTTGGCTGCAAAAAAAGTGTTTTGAGCCCATAAACCCTTTAAAAACTTCAAAACTCTTAGAATCCAAGCACTACGTAGAAACAACAAAATGAATGCATGTCACCAAAAGGGGATTATTTAAATTTCCTTGGAATGTTTTGTTTTGTTGTCTGAAAGCTTTGCTTTTGAATATCAGGTATCTGTGAGGTAGGCAGCAATGGTTTAAAGGGGAGGAAATATACTCTGTGGAATATGCTCAGATGTGTCCTTTTCTTTTCTGTCTGTTCCACATCTCCTAGTAGTGGACCCTTGGGGACTGATGAAATGTGGTTTTCAAGACTTGTCCAGAATCCATGAGGCAAGGGGTAATCATGGGAAAACAAAATTAACACCCCCTTCCCTGGACTGTAAATTTCTAGAAAGTGAGAACCATCATTGTGTTGTGGCCAGAAAAGAGACGAAGACCAGGTTTTCAGGGAAAAATCAAAAAGCCTTTTATTTTCCCAATCACTTGCGCAAGGACGACAGCTGTTTCCAGGACTGTCGTCCTGATTAATTAAGGTAGCATCATTATATACCTTTGGTCTACCATGTCAGCAATCAATCATTCGTTTAGCCAGCCCATCACAGAAGAAAAAGATCTTTGGTTAACTTTCCATTACATCATTAACTTAGCACATGCGTGTACAGAAGAGAACCAAGAGTTAGTTTAGAAAATGATACAAGTTACAGCTCATGGCCAACCGATCCTCCCGACATTCTCTCAGCCATTCTTAGCTAAAAGTACAAAGCGAGCCTTTTGGAGAGCAGCTTTCAAGGTTGCATCTGCTGGATTGCAGAGAGCTAATACACACAATTAGCACTTTCACTTACTGAAGGGGGAGCAATTCACACCTATTATCCCCAGCCTGCAGCCTTTGCAGAAAAAGGAAGTTAGCACTTTCCCTTACTGTCAATCCCAGCATTCTAACCTCATTCATCTCCTTCATTTGCAAGGTGAAGGAAGCCAGGAGGCTAGTTATTGGCACCATAAGAGTTTGGACATGTCTTAAAATTTTCATTGCACATCAGGTTTGTCCTTGCCTGCATTTGTTTTCCATTGAAAAATTGGCAACGCTTGGTTGAGGGGGCAGGGTGGTACAGACTGTTATTCCAGACTATTCCAGGAAGCCTTTCCCCCATTTTCATCAGACTCTGAAACTATTGCCTACAGCCTGATCCTTGCATTTTGACCCAATTTGTATTTAAGCAATACGGTTAAAGGAAGGGGGCCAGTATGGTTTTGGATGGCAGAGCTCCTGCTGGGCTTTCAACAGCCTTGACAAAGGCAGACATCCAAAAGGTGAAACTTTTCCCATATGGCTCTGTGTCTATGCTGAGAAAAAGCTGTCACTGGTGCAGCAAATGCAATGCAGTGCATATCCTCCAACATCTTACAGAAGAAAACTGGGACAGGTACAGCCAAGCAACATCAAAAGCTTCAAGATGGCAAAAATTATTAATAAGGGAGAGCAAGATGAACTAGAAAAGGCTGCAGAAGTTTCCTTTTGCCTGAGCCTACTGGGAAGGGCAAGGTTCTGTCTGCTCCTCCCGGCTGCTGAATTAACTGACTGCACACTGCTTTTGCACTTTCAATTTAGTTATAGTCATTCATGTAACCTGAGGAGAAAGGAGGGAAATGGGAAGAGAGGAGAGGAAATTAGGACATTTTAAAGCAGATGAAGAAGTGGGATAGCAGTGGATGAATCAAGACACCTGCCAAACTGGGACAGTTGGAGGGTATGGTAATCCAATGTTCAGCTTTCAATATAATAAATATGGGTATGACCTCATTAAAGAAATCCAACTGGATGCATTGTATGGGTTTTAACTCAATATTCTCTTCCTCCTGTCCTTCTCCCCAGCTGAGTTAATTCAGTGCTACCTGCTTTGCAGTTTGAACTCAGATTGTAGCAACTGAAGTAAACTGAGGACAAAGTGGGGGGTGGAAGGAGGAGAAAGAAACTGGGACATTTTAAAAGCATCTGAAAATGTGAGATTGAGGATTAAACAGGACTATCCCTGCCAGATTAGGACAGTTGGAGAGGATGCTGTGCAGCTGGTTGTTACATTACAACAGAGAGAAATGTAAGGGCCTACACTTAGGCAGAAAAAACGGAATGCACAAATATAGGATGGGGGACATGTGGCTGGATAGCAGTATGTGTGAAAGGGATCTAGGAATCTTGGTAGATCACAAGCTGAACATGAGTCAGCAGTGTGATGCAGCAGCCAAGAAAGCCAACGTGATTCTTGGTTGCATCAATAGGAATATGGTGTCTTAATCAAGGGAGGTAATGGTACCCCTCTATTCTGCATTAGTTAGACCTCGTTTGGAGTACTGTGTCCAGTTCTGGGCACCTCAATTCAAGAAAGATATCGACAAACTGGAACGTGTCCAGGGGAGAGCTACCAAAATGGTGAAGGGTCTGGAAGCCACGCCCTATGAAGAACAGCTTAGGGAGCAGGGTATGTTTAGTCTGCAGAAGAGAAGATTAAGAGGGGACATTATAGCCATATTTAGATATTTTGATGGGATGTCATTTTGAGGAGGGAGAAGGGTTGTTTTCCACTGCTCCAGAGACTAGGACAAGGAGCAATGGACTCAAGCTGCAGGAAAGGAGATTCTACCTGAACCTCAGGAAGAACTTCCTGACGGTCAGAGCTGTCTGGCAGTGGAATATGCTGCCTTGGAGTGTGGTGGAGTCTCCTTCTTTGGAGCAGAGGCTGGATGGCCATCTGTTGGGAATGCTTTGATGTGTGTTCTTGCATAGCATGGGGTTGGACTGGATGACCCTTGTGGTCTCTTCCAATTCTATGATTCTATGATTGATTGTTGGGGCAGTCACATCCATGGATGGTGTGTATCCTGTTCTACTCATGATCTGCTTGTGAGCTTCCTGCAGGTAACTGCCTGGTCACTCAAAGAATAGAATTCTGGACCATTGGCCATTGTCTCATGTGTTTAATAGATAACAACTGGGACACGTGTGGCCAAGCAAAATCAGAGTGTGGCAAACATTATTAATGAGGAAGAGCACACAAGCTGGGAGAGGCTGCAGCGGTTTGCTTCTAACAAGTCCACTGAGAAGGGCAAAATTCTCTTCCTCCTCTCCTTTTCCCCAGCTGAGTTAGTTCAGTGCTAACTGCTTTTGCAGTTTGAACTCAGATTGTAGCAATTGAAATAAGCTGAGGACAAAGAGGGAAAGTGGGAGGAGGAGAGAGAAACCGGGACACTTTAAAAGCATCTGAAAAAGTGAGATTGAGGATTAAATAGGACTACCCCTGACAGATTAGGACAGTTGGAGGGGATGCTGTGCAGTTGGTTTTTCTGCCAGCGAATTGCTCAAGGAAGTAAGCCAAACCAAGCAGAGCTGTGCAAGAAGCAGTAATCTTGCCAAAGGTTTCTTTTTCATCCCAACTATAGCTTCCCTGGCTTGAATCCCCTAACGCACCGTTTTCCAAACCTTTCATGTTGGTGACACAACTTTTTCAACATGTATCATTTCACAACACAGTAATTCAGTTTTACTAGCAAACTGGAGGTACCCAGAGGTGTATCTAAGGTGGGATAAGGCAGTCCCCCCGTCCTGGCCCACCACGGTTGCCCTTGCCAGGAAAGGCCCCAGCTGGAGAGTGGCAGAGGGAAAGGCAGCATCCTCCCACCTGGTCTTTGCCTCCTGCCGTCGCTCTTGCCGGGAAAAGGCCCCACGAGAGAGAGGGCAGCAGGCAAGGACCAGGTGGGGAGGTCTTTCTTGGCTGGGAAGGCGACACACCAACACAATTACAGGCGACACGCATATGTGTCACTGCAGACCGTTTGGAAAGCCCTGCCCTAACGTGTTTTGAGATACCAAAGTTTCTGAATATAATCTGTGAAAAATATAAGGGAGTGATTATTCTTGAGAATGCACAGATTACATCACTCTCAACATTAGGTGACAAGGGCAGTCAGTGCATAGGTTAAAACTTTCTAGAAAACTAGATCTGTGTTCAGGACTGAAATTTGTCTTCAAAATATACTAACAGTATAAGCACCTTGACGCTTTTGCTCTTATGAGACTTATTAGATTGAAATATAAAAACAACCCGGATGATTCCCGTTTGTTTTCTCCTGACATATCCTCATATAGATGATTGCAAAGGCGTGGAGTGATATTTGTGGGGAAAGGGAAAGTTTTGCCAAGCTATGTGCAAAAGAAGTGCTTGTTTCTTAAGGACAGAAAGAAAACCTTGGTTAATTTGAATCGAAAGTCCAACATCCTGTTCACTTAGTAACAACAGGCTTCTGAGAGGAACTGAAATAGAATGTGAAAGCAATGTTACTCTTCCAGTATTGGGCCCACTGCAACTGGTATTCAGAGACAGAAGTGACTCCTGTGTGGAGGAGGAACATTCCTATTCACTGCTCCAGCCAGCAACTGAAGTAAGCTGAGGACCAAAGGGAAACGGGGAGAAGGAGAGAGAAATGGGAACATTTTAAAAGCAGCAGAAAAAGTGGAATGAGAGAGGATTAATCAGGACAAACTGGGACACTTGAGGAATATGACATCCCTGAGCCAGAAGGAGGAGGTAGAGAGAAGAGAAATGTGTGCTTGGGTACATATATGATTTTGCAATGTAACATCCCCTCGATTCCCCAGGTGGAAGCAAAGATGCTTGTAATCGAAATACCATATTTTGAAAGTGTTTCCCCGAGCAGATTATGCAACCTACTGTGTTTAGTTATTGGTTTGAAAATGGTTTCTACTTTTCAGTGACCTGGATTTTTATAAATTGTTTCAAAGAAGAATACAGTATATAGAGGCTGGGATGATTCCAAGCTAACAGTGGAGTATTCCATAGGGCGGAATACTCTTCTTCTTCTTTTCTCCTCCTCTTCCTCCTCCTCCTCCTTGGAACAGGTATCCACTTGTGCTCCATTCTGGGCTAGCCACAGCTTCGGCCTTACACTCCCTCTAGTATGGATGTATCTTGCAAATTCCATTTTCAAAAGTGGACTCTTTCCAACATTTATTGTTGTTCGGTGTTTGAAGATCAACTCTGACTTCTGGTGAGCCTATCCTAGGGTTCCTTTGGCAATCTTATTCAGAAATTTTCCATTGTTCTCGCAGTACTGAGTGAGTATGATGTGCCCAAGGTCATCCTAGGGGTTTCCACAGCTGAACAGAGATTTGAACCCTGGTCTCTGGGAGTCCTGACACCCAGCGTGATGTTGTGGTTCAGCGTTGGACTATGACCCCGGAGAGCAGGGTTTGATTCCCTGCTCAGCCATGGAAACCCACTGGGTGAACTTGGGTGCATTGCACACTCTCAGCCCCCAAAACCCCCACACATTTTTCAAGATAGTACTCTTCCTCTGAGATTCCTCCCATTCCCCAATGGACTGGAGAAAAGGAAGCAGGATCTAGGAGGTAGGAACCCTACCCCTAACCCTATTATTTAATGTATTTAGGTGGATGGATGGATGGATGGATAGATATGATTAAATGTACTTAATTGATATTCTTCTGTGAAATTGTCAAATGGCAGTAAATTGTTATATATTTCATCTAGAGTGTTTCTGGTGCCCTTCTCTGGTGTTAACAATGCATCCAGTGTAAGTTATGTTTTTGTGCCTTGCGGGGTGGCAGGGTGACAGCAGGGAAAGTTACTCTTGTCAGAATAACAAGCTACCCTGCCAGGCTCTTGTGTATCCTGGCAGATACAAGCTTTTCCCCTGCTAGTATGCCACTTCCAAGGCCAGCATTGTTCTGCTGGCCAGCAGGATTACAGCCTTCATGTAACATTGCATCACTGCTGCCAGGGAGTGAGAAGATGCTTGTGGGATTTTCTGTCTCACGTGGCAAGTTGAGTGAGAAGGGATGCATTTCCTTGCTTCGTTTTGGGCAGCTAAATGTCTTAGGGTGTCCCTGTTAGAGGTGTTGTTTTAGTAACCACCAAGTGGAATGGAAACAGTTCAGGTAGCCTGATGAACTGGCTGCTCTTACAAAATTATAGCACTTTGACACCACTGTTATTGTTATTAATCATTTTAAATGTTTGAATATTTGAAAGCATGTCATATGGAAGATGGAGCAAGCCTGTTTTCTGCTGCTCCAGAAACTAGGACACAGAGCAATACCTTCAGACTTGATGAAAAGAGAATCCATCTAAACATTAGGAAGAACTTCCTGATAGTAAGAGCAGTCTGACAGTGGAATACGCTGCTTTTCAGTTTGGTAGAGTCTCCTTCTTTGGAGATTTTTAAACAGAGGCTGGATGGCCCTCTGTTGGGAATGCTTTGATGGAGTATTCCAGCATCGAAGGGGGTTGGACTTGATGACCTTTGTGGTCTTTTTCACCTCTGTGATTCTATCATCTTGCCTCTTCCAGGACTTGAAGTGGTTTACAACAGATTAAAAAACACATAATTAAAATTCTCACACATAGAAAAAAACCCAAAGTTAACAAGAGATTAAACTGACAAAAAATGAAAACCAGTGAAAACATAAACCATTAAAAACACATGGCCATACACATCCTGGCACAACAAACAGAAAAAATCCAGCACATTGTTTAGATTGGAACAGGCCTTATACAATCGGTCGTGAAACACCTATCAAAGCAGAAAAGTCTCTACTTGTCTATAAAAAGACAAATAAACTTAAATTGCCTGGGATGCATTGTATGGCACCCTGGGGTTTGTATTTTCAGGAAGTACTTAGAATTTTCTGCTCTCATACTTTACGGAAACTATAAATCCCAGGATTCTGCAGGATGCAGCTATGGCAATTAAAATGGAGTCGAAATGCTATATTTGTGTAATGTGAAGCAATAAAAGATGTCATATAGTGGTGGTGTGTAATTCAAGAAGGGCTTGGGAAAGTTGTTTTTTGTTTTGTTTTTTGGACTTTAACCCCAAATTCTGGATGATGCTGTCCAAAAAAAATATTTTTGGCAAGTCTTGAATTCAAGACTGTTTATAGCTGTCACAATAGATGAGGCTTGTGCTAGAGCAGATAGTCTTATTAGCAATCTTGTCTGTGGTTAATGCAGATGTCACATCAGGTCAGCTCAAAAACCTCTGAGTTCTGTGTTGGAGATTTTGTGTTGAGACAGATGGTAATCATCCATATTTGGCCAAACTGCAATTCAAAAGATTTGTGAAATCATGGACAGTCCACAAAAGCATGGAGGGTATCTTTATACCTCTCCCAGTTTCAGCAAATCCACTGGATGTCCATGTTTACATGTTGGCATTTCCCGTTGGCATTTCTCACGTTTGTTACTTCCAAAATAGTTCCTCATTTCTTTTGCGGATCTACTGGTTGCAGGGCAGCTGATTCAGCGCAAAAAAGAATCATTTGGTTCCAACCAACTTGTGCCAGACCACCTGCACTCTTGTAGTAATCTATCTCGTGAGTGAATTACACACTGCAGAAGAAGGCTGATTTCCCACATCTGCAGACTTATTTCTCTTCCTCTTTCTGGAGAACTGCAACTTAGACAGGTAAGGGTTCCTGCTGCTTGGTTGCTTGCCTTTTCTCCTCACCCCCTGACTATTGAATGGCCGTAGCATCACTCTCCTACACCTGAGCATAACAACTGCCTGGGATAGATTTGGGACAGAGAACAAGGGGCTGGGGAATATCCCTTGTGTGCCATGCAAAGCAAGACATATGAGAGCATAACTCTGGGTTTTATGCATCTAAATCACCAATCGTATTCCAGCCAAAGTATTGTTGTTGTTCCCCTCGAGGTTTTTTCTTTCTTGGGGAAGCAAGTCGGCGATTCTAAGCAAATCTGTGTCTGGATTTTCTAGGCAAGCTTTGTTCAGAGGAGATTTGCCCTTGCCTTCTTTTGAGACTGAGAGAATATGACTTGCCCCAGGTCACCCAGTGGGTTTCTATTGCCAAGTGGGAATTTGAACACAGAGGCCTTCTCCGACACACAAACCATTACTCTGGATTGGTTGTAACCAAAGTATGCATGCAGTTTTAAAACTACAAATACTATCATGCATTGTGACTGTGAGCCAAGTCTGTACTGAAAATATCTGGAGTATTTACTTTTAAAAATGGATCTTATGGGGGAAGCACTGTCAGGAGTCAAACTGGCAACCAGATTTTCCACAAAAATCTGCTACTTAAGAGAAGTAGGAAGCTTTCCACTATGCTAAATTTATTACACATGTAAGGAGCTGATCTGAATGAATGTTCATTTGTATATACAGTCCACTGGAGGGATTCCGTTAGAAAGAACCAGTGTCTTTAAAGTGATATATTTATAATTCATTACATGATGATGACAATGATCATGGTGATGATTTCAATATTTTATTAGGTAAGTATGTATTACTAAATGGTGGCAGTGTAGGAATGTGAGCATTGGACTACAACTCTGGAGACCAGTGTTCAATTTTCTGCTTCACCAAGGAAATCCGCTGAGTGACCTTGGGTGTGTCACAAACTCTCAGCCCCAGAAAACCCCATGGTAGGTTCACCTGCAGTGGTTCTCAAGCCGTGGGTCCCCAGATGTTTGTGGACTTCAGCTCCCAGAAGCCCCAGCCACTATGGTCAATGCTCAGGGCTTCCGGGAGCTAAAGTCCAAAAACATCTGGGGACCCACAGGTTGAGAACCACTGCCTTAGGGTCATCATATGTCAGAAGTGATTTGAAGGCCTGAAACAACAAGATGGCGGCGGTGGTGGTTGTGGTGATGGTGATGAAGAGTTGCAAAGCTGGTAAAACCTGATCAGTGTACAAATACTGAATTCTAAGAGAGCCTTTACCTGCATAGATCATATTCTAAAAGAGATTATATGAAAATTAAAAAGGGAATTAGAAGGTAAAAGGAAAGCTAGTGTCTTTCTATGAGGAAAGAGCTCCTTGTCTGGTTGATGGACATGGTCTTGTTGGGCTCTCTTCTTGCCCTGAAGTTCTTCCAGAAGGCAGAGACTCCTCAGTCTCTTGGCTGACGGCAGAGTGCAGAGTGTGCCTCCCTTCCATTCTATAGCCCCGTCCATGCACACAAGGCTGCCAAATAACTAGGTGGAATATAAAAACCCGAGCCATTTCCACACTACACTGTTATAGTGCTATTATTCCACTTTCAATATCCTATGGAATCCTGGGGTTTGCAGTCTGGAAGGGGCCATTAGAATTCTCAGCCAGAGAGCTCTTTGACCTCAGTAAACTACAAACCCCAGAATTCCACAGGATGTTGAAAGTGGAACAATTGCACTATAACAGTGTAGTGTGGAAATGGCCCTGGTCTGGTCCGTTCTTTTGCCTTTAATAGTGGGACTTGCAGAAATGAAGGTTTTCATGCATGTCTGTCACCAGCAGGATTCCAACCAAAGTAGGCATGCAGTTTTAAAACTATAAATTCCATGATGCAGTGTGACTATGAGGCATGTGTGATCACTGGTGTGTCTTTTCAAATCACACTCCTGTTAAAGACAGGGGCAAGTAAGAAATCGGACAGCTCGCCATAATGTGTGCCATCTTTTAAAAGCCCAAGTCCCCATCATTGCCTTTAACCTGTGAGTGAATTAAAGTTAATACACGCCCAGTGCATTTTCCCCTCTTGTGAATTTCATTTACACCTTCTTTTCCCCACCTAGTTTTCCATCAGCTTGTTGTGCATGACGGAGAGGAAGAATAGAAGGACCTCCCCTTTCCCCCAAGCCCTGACACTCTATCAGGGTTGCAATCCTCAAGGGACATCACATCATGAAACTCCCCAGCAAATCTCTCCAGCTGGCATTTTTCCTAGGTGAGTTCCTCAAGTTCCTTCGTTTAATGTTGTGGGATTAGAGTGTCATGAGATATGGAAAGATACAGATTAGGAAGCTGGTTATAAGCTGGCTATAATACTGGTTATAAGCCTTGAAAGCCTTCTGGGCTGCACCAATAGGAGTACAGTGTCTAGGTCAAAGGAAGTGATGGTACCACTCTGTTCTGCTTTGGCCAAACCCCATCTAGAATCCTGTGTTCAGCTCTGGAGAACACAGTTCAGGACAACCCAGAACAGGTCCAAAGGAGGGTGACCAAAATGGTAGAAGGCCTGGAAATCATACCCTATGAGGAAAGGCTTAGGGAGCTGGGTATGTTTAGCCTGGAGAAGAGAAGGTTAAGAGTTGACATGATAGTAGTGTTTAAATATTTGAATGGATTTCATCTGAAGAATGGAGCAAGCCTGTTTTCTGCTGCTTTAGAGACTAGGATATGGAGAAATGGCTTCAAACTTCAGGCAAAGAGATTCCATCTAAATATTAGGAAGAACTTCCTAACAGTAAGAGCAGTTCTACAGTGGAACACGCTGCCTGGGATGTGGCAGAGTCTCCTTCTTTGGAGATTTTTAAGCAGAAGCTGGATGGCCATATGTCAGGAATGCTTTGATGGAGTATTCCTGCATGGCAGGGGATTGGACTCAATGGCCCTGGTGGTTTTTTCCAACTCTATGATTCTATGAAATGCTTGGGCCTAAATACCTGTGGCTTGCTGTATTTTATCAGTGCATCTGAAGAACTGGTTTGAGATCTTCTGGGGTGGCCCTTCTCTCTGTTCCACCACTCGAACAGGTACATCTTGTGAAAACGCAGGAGAAGGCCTTGTCAGTGGCTGCCTCCGGGCTCCAAAACTGCTTTTCTAAAAAGCTAAACTGGCACCCTGCTTACTCTCCTTCCCTACACAGGTGGAGACCTTTTGCTGAATGCTCAGACGGAAAGGACCTTTCGTAACATATTGTGAAATGTATTGCAATATTCATAAATCATTACATAACTTATTGTCTGTAAAATATTGCTGCTTGTCATCATTCCTAATGTCACATATTGTCTGCACTGACTGTAACATAGTGTTCTTTTCCTTTTTAATGGTCATGCTTTCACCTTCTTTTAATTCTGCTGGTAGTTTAATGATATTTTAAACTTTTGTACAATGTGAATTTTTAGCTGTTATCTGTTTTAACTTTTGTAAGCTGCTTTGATTCCTGGACTGGAAATAAAGCCAAGTATAAATAAAAAAATAAAAAGATAGATAGATAGATAGATAGATAGATAGATAGATAGATAGATAGATAGATAGATATTACAACAACAACAGCAACAACCATTTTTTAAAGGTGCCACCAGGTTCCTCTCCCCTTCTTTTTTATACTGTTACAGCTGAGAGTCTTCTTGTGAGGTGAGGCCCACTAACCTGGCCTGTACCTCAAGATCTCAGCTCAAGTTGGCATTTCTCTCTCCAGCTATCCTACTTCCACCCCCTTCTTTTCTCCAGTTCTCTTTTACAGCCCCACCTCTGAGGCCTGGAGTTCCTCTATGCCAAGTACAATCCGAGCCCTCCGGGGCTCCTGCGTGGTCATTCCGTGCTCATTCACCTACCCCGGTTCCCGGGACTCTTGGGGTGATAAATTCAGCGTGGCGTGGTACCAGTACCGCTCACGAGGCTACCCCGAAATCTTCAACAGCCAAAGCCCAGGGACTGTACTGCCTGAGTACCAGGGAAGGACAGCGGTGTTGGGAGACCTAGAGATGGGCAACTGTACCCTCAGCATCAACCCTGTACAAATTGAGGACTCCATGAGCTACTATGTCTGGATCAACCCAGATTCGGTCAGGCACCGGTTCTATGATGTCACAGTCCAGGTGGAAGTAACAGGTAAGCTGGATCCTCCTGTATAGTCAGTTTCTTCCTCCAGAGAAGGAGACCATAGAAAGTAACGAAAAGATGAGATCTTGACCAACTGTCTGTCTGTCTTCCTATCTATCTAGAGCAGTGGTTCTCAACCTGTGGGTCCCCAGATGTTTTTTGGACTTCAGCTCCCAGAAGCCCTGAGCATTGATCATAGTGGCTGGGGCTTCTGGGAGCTGAAGTCCACAAACACCTGGGGACCCACCAGTTGAGAACCACTGATCTAGAGCCAGTGAGTGCTATGCTAAGACTCTAGGATATCTGGGTTCAAGTTGCCACTGAGTTGTGCAAACCCACTGGTTGATCTTGGGCAAGTCACACACCCTCAGCCTCAGAGGAAAGCAAAGGCAAACCCCTCCTGAATAAATCTTGCCAACAAAACCTTGTGATAGAGTTGCTTTAGGGTCACCATAAGTTGGAAATGACTGGAAGGCACACAACCACAACATCAACAACAAATCTATTTGCTATCCCACCTTTTCCCCAAATCAGAGACTCTAGGTAGCTCACCACAAGATTAAAAAACAAGGAGCTATACAATCACAAAATATTATACTTCTAAAATTCAATGGGACAAATTGGCTTGAGTCTGGTCATTAGTCCAATTAGAGCAGAACTGATGTTGAATCTGTGAACCTTAACGGAAGTGTTAACTTAACAAGTTCCCATGGATTCAGTTGTGCCTGCAGTGCTTGAGAGTAAACTCAATTTAGGCCATTGTTTAAAACACTAATATAATAAAAACAATAACAGCAGCAGCAACAACAGAAATGTAAAAATACCATTTAGAATAAATGGTTTCCCTCTGCTGCTTTCATTCATGGTCTTATTCCTTAAAAAAGAAAAGAAAAAGAAAAATGCTGATGTTACTATGGAAATAATGCGTTATTTCCAGTGGACAGTCTGTATCTTCAGTAATAATCACAGTGCTGGTAATAGATGACCTCTTCAAAAGGTATGAATTAGTAAGTTATTAGGTGAGTTCTAAAGGTTTTAGAGGCCTAAGAAAAATGCAGGACTGGCATGGCCCAGAGGCAAGAGCAGGTTAAGGTGACTGAGGCTTCCCCACTAGATTGTTATAGTGCTATTGTTCCACTTTCAACATCTGATGGAATCCTGGGGTTTGCAATTTAGGAAGGTGCCTTTGCGGGAGTTCCTGTCCGGCCCCTTCCAAAACTGCAAACCCCAGGATTCCATAGGATGTTGAAAGTGGAATCAAAGCGTTATAACAGGCTAGTGCGGAAACGGCCTAGTAGTGAGTGGAAATCACTTTTTGTATGATCAGAAGAAGCACTGTACTTCCACTTCCGACAGGGCCATCCATCTGCTCCTATTCACTCTTCTTTCTTTTACTGACCCTCTGTTTGCAGACACTCCAAGCCAACTGGAGCTGAGTGACCCAGGCTTGCTGACAGAAGGGGATCGCACCGTGGTTACCTGTTCAGCCCTTCACACCTGTCCCTTAACTCCACCCATCCTCACTTGGAATATTGATGGAGCCAAGGCTGTAACAGTCCAGGAGCGTTTGGCAGGGGGAGCCTGGAGGACAGAATCAGGATTTAACTACACCCCTTCCCACAAGGACCATGGCAAATATCTGCAGTGCACGGCCACCTTTCCAAATCAGCAACAGTCTCGCAATGGGATCTACCTACAGGTTAAATGTGAGTGTCTGAACATGGGTAGAGAAAGGATTCAGTACAAGGCATGTGCTCTTCAAAGCTGCAGGTATATAGGTGCTCTGCCCTCAAAAGGTGGCACCCGTTTGACATTTTAAAAATGTATTCTTCTAGCCACCACGAGGACTAGTTTGTTGTTGCTCTGTATCTTCAAGTTGTTTCCAACATATGCTGACCCTAAGGTGAATCTGTTTTCTTGGCAACATTTATTCCAAGTGGGTTTTCCATTGCCTTATTCTGAGGTTGAGAGCATGTGACTTTTCCAGGGTCACCTACTGGGGCTTCCTTGGCCTGTCAGGGAACCTGATCCTAGTCTCCCAGAGTCCTAGTCCAACACTCAAACCACTGTCTCCAAAGTCTAGTTACTGGCTGCCTTGTCTTTTTTTGAAAAACAAAATGAGACATTTCTCCTATTTTTTTTTCCTCAAGAAGGTTTGATAAGGCTAGAGAGTATAGCCATCCAGAAGTTGTTTGGGTGTCATACCATACCCCCTTATCGTTGGCTGTGCTCACTAAAGCTGATGGATATTACAGTCTAAGAACATCTGAGTAGCCATAAATTGTATGAATAAGTATATGTGAAGAAGGAGCCGTGCTCCAGAAGGCTTGAATTAAGCATCGATATTTCTGCTGAGATCCCCGAGGAAAAGCCCAGTCCTGTGTTCATATTCAGAAATGTCTAAATAAAGATGCTGCTCTGCTTTTTTCTTCTTCCTGTTCTGAAAGCAGGCAGTTTAGCCTGGAAGAAAATCAAGGAAGTGTGAATTCAGAGAGAGAGAGAGAGAGAGAGAGAGGCTGGCATTGCTTAGTACTGGGAGCAAGAAACATGTGTGTCCCCCATGGGATTCTGCCATTGTCATCTTGCCTGTCCGGAGAGAGACTAGGGGTGATACTATAGGAGAGGAGGTGGCAGGAGTTCATTTCTGGAACTCTTTGAAAGGCATTTATACCAAAATTTCTCCTGTATGCCTTTCCCTATGCATGGTTTGCCACAGAGCCTTGGGCAGTAGCATCACAGGGACCATTGGACAGTTGCATCACAAACAAAAATTGCTTCAGATCCTGCCGGTATTCTCCTTCCCTTTTGGAAATGTTTGCTTGTCTAGTGATAAAAACAGGAGTGCTGAGCCAGATGAATCTCCGTTCCATCTGGCAGGAGAGACCTGACCTTTTTGTCCTGGAGACTTCCATGTCAGTAGGGCAGTGAGTTCACACCAGGTTTTAGTCTGGATTTTAAAGGAACTAGCTGAGGTTCAGAGCCTTATCCCTTGAATAGGTTGAGTGCTTCTGATAGATCCTTTATAGTCTAGGCTGAATCCTGAAATGGTCTCACTAAGGCCATTTCCGCACTACACTGTTACCGTTTGCAGTTTAGGGAGGGGCATTTAGAATTCTCAGCCAGAGAGCTCTTTGGCCTCAGCAAATTACAAACGCCAGGATTCCACAGGATGTTGAAAGTGGAATAATAGCACTATAACAGTGTAGTGCAGAAATGGCCTTAGTGAGACACAAGCCACTGCTGTATCCAACCGCAGGGGTGAAGAAGAACATATGGTCATTTAGAATTTGTTGAGCTACAACACCCATCATTCCTGAATTTGGTCATGCTGGCTAGGGATCGTGGAGTTTCCAAGTCCAAATCCTTGTGGCAATGCATAGGTTTCTCACTCTGATTTACAGCTTGAATGAATCAAGAGAAAGGCACACTGAACTGAAGGTTTTGCAGCATTGAAAACCTCAAAACACACATTTTTGAGGAAGGGATTTTGATGGGAAAGCAATAAGATGAATCTGGCAGGCAGAAGCAAAAACAGCCTATACTTATTTCATTCCTTAGTTACATGACATGGATAACCTACATTTCTTCCAATGAGGTCAAAAAGGTCGGCCCACTTTATTGTCACAACAACCCTGTCAGGTAGGGCAGGCCAAGACAGAGGCCATTTCTGCACTACAGTGTTATAGTGCTATTATTCCACTTTCAACATCCTGTGGAATCCTGGTGTTTGCAGTTTAGGGAGGGGCCTTTAGAATTCTCAGCCAGAGAGCTCTTTGGCCTCAGTAAACTACAAACCCCAGAATTCCAAAGGGTGTTGAAAGTGGAATAACAGCACTATAACAGTGTAGTGCGGAAACGGCCAGAGAATGGGTCAGTGAGTTTCATGGCTTATTGATGAGCTAGAATCTGTGTGTGTGTGTGTGTGTGTGTGTGTTTAAAAAGTAATCTGGACAGCACCATTTTATATATATTCCAAGTTCCAGTTCAACACTCTAACCACTATACCGCACTCCTTCTACCTCTGATTGTTTTTGCCAGATACACCCAAAAATGCCGTTGTATCCGTAGTGGGGAACCCAACTCTGAAAGAAGGGGACAGCGTCACCCTGCGTTGTAACAGCCAAAGTAATCCACCTCCCATCAGTTACCGCTGGTTTATTGGACCGCGCAAAGCCCCACTACGGGCAGCAGGCACCGGAGCAGAAGTGAAGGTGGCAGACATACGGAGGGACTCTGGGCCGTACCACTGCGTCGCGGAGAATGATGTGGGAATGGGGGAGGACTCACCACCCACCTACCTCGATGTGGAGTGTAAGAGGACCATTTAATTGGATCAGTTTCATGGTTGCTTTGTTGATGGTGGGGTGCAGAAGGTACAGTCTGTGGGCGGTATGTGGCCTCTGGCCCCATTTTTATAACTATTAACTCCTCCAAACTTCCCAACCTCCAACCTTCATTTCTGCTGAAAAATTGCACGCAATACAGTGGCCCTTCCACTTCCATGAGTTCAACACTCACAGGTCTGATTATTCATGGGTTATTTTATTTATTTGTTTGTTTAAGAAATCCTACTGTATTTGTCCCTGCCACAGAAAAAAATACGTTCTCTCGAGGAACCTCTAGGTCCTTTAGGAAGATTCTGTGGCTGACTTCTGCCGGAAATGGACCAAAGAATCACACTGTAGGACCTAGCAATTCCTAAAGAAGTGTTCTCAGGTTGTTGTTTCTTAAAAAAAGGTGTTCATGATTTTTATTTTTATTTTTTCCACTTTCATGGGGATCTTGTGCCCTTAACCCCTATGAAAGGGGAGGGCTCACTGTCCTCCATATCTTCCTGAAATTGCAACAGCTTAACTGTCCACACCGGCTTACCCCTCCCAGTCTCTCTCTCCCCAAAATGGCAAAAAGTAAAACTGAAAATACATGAAATATATTCAGGGGTAGCTGTATTGGCCATGAAGCAAAATGCAACACAATCCAAAATCCACAAAGCAGCAATATTTTTATTCAGCCAACTCCAGAACTTAAAATGCAATACAGAAGTTTTCAAAGCTTCACTGGCTTCTTTTTCAAGCAAAGATGCTAAAAATCATGCGGGGGAGGGAAAAAAGAAACTTCTGACATTGCCAACTTTTTTTTCCCCTCCCTGTATGATTTCTAACATCTTTGCCTGATGCAGTAGCTGGTGAAGCTTTGAAAGCTTGCATGATGTAATTTATGCTTTGGAGTTGAATAGATAAAGGTGTCACTGCTTTGTAGATTCTGTTGCATAAAAGTGGCATATCACTTCTGGTTTGATTCAAGTGGAAGACTTGGACCCTTTTCGCACCTTACCTCTGTCCGGTGCAGTTGTGCAGGGATCACGCGAGCAGCCTCTTCCGTGAGGCTCTCGCGTCCCTGCTGCTTTGGCTGCGCAGGAGTTGCCTCCGAGCCGGCAGGAAGCATGAGGGCTCCACCTCTTCCTTCCGCAGCGCAACCGGGTATTTTCCCAGGCTGCGCCGGGGAAGGAAGCACAAGGGCCATGGCTCTGGAGCTCCGCATGGATGGTAAGTGTGCGTGGGTCTCCAAAGCGATGCGTAATTGTGCACCATTTTTGGCTAAAAGCCGAAAACGATATAGTGCATGATCGGTGCCTGCTGGCCCTGGCAGCATTGTGCGATTGTGAGGACGTCGTCTGAAATGCTCCTCGCAATTGCATGACACTCTAGGGCAGTGGTTCTCAACCTGTGGGTCCCCAGATGTTCGTGGACTTCAGCTCCCAGAAGCCCCAGCCACTATGGTCAATGCTCAGGGCTTCTGGGAGCTGAAGTCCACAAACATCTGGGGACCCACAGGTTGAGAACCACTGCTCTAGGGGCTCTTTCGCATGAGAAATGCCATGCGAAAAGGGCCATAGTCTACCAGAAATGTGAGGGTGGACAAACATTGTTCCCTTCCGCAATGCAGTTAGTCACCTTTGATTTACCACCTACTCTGTCATTGTTTTTCTGTGTCTTCAAATCACTTCTGACTTACAGCAAACCTAAGGAAAACTTATCACCAAGTTTTATTGGCAAAATTTTTGTGCTGGAGGTTTGCTGTTGTCCTTCCTCGGAGACCGAGGAAGTGTGGCTTACCCAAAGTCACACACTGGGGTTCTGTGACTGGACAGGGATTCACACCTTGGTCTCTTAAAAGTCCTAGGTCGGCACTCAAACCACAACACCACAGTGGCCCTACTCTGTCTTTTGTGCTTGGGGAAACCTAGCATATCCATATTTACTGCTGGCTTATTGTGGGAAGTTAGCAATTAGCAGTCAATGGAGTCTTCTGCATCAGAGCATGAATCTGTTCTGGATTTTACTTTGAATTTTAAAAGAGTTCTCCCAAACGTGGAAACTGGCATAGGGTTTAGCCTTTGCATAGTTCCTGGAGAGTTTGGAGCAAAAGCCAAAACTGGATTTCTCAGGCCTCTGAAAGCTGCCGGATACTGCAAAGCCAACTTTTTATTCATCCAGGCTGACTATGTTTTAAGAGGAGTCTGGCAGATAGCTAGCTGATGAAACTTTTCCTGTTACCACGTTTCTTCATTTCTTTTCTTTTTTTTACTTTTATTTTTATCAAAATAAAGTATACACAAAAAAAGTGAAAAGAAATGAAAACCACAGTAAACATAATATCAAAAAGAGAAAAACACACATACAAAAATTTGCAAAGTGCAAAACATCTAACATCAACACTGAAACTGAAACATAAAACAATTTTAGCAATTGACTCCTCCACATGATGAGGTTTCAGCCTTGACTAGCAAACATCAATATAAATTTTCCATAATCAAGAAAAGGAGAAGGAATAATAATAAAATATTGCTCTCACTGTCACTGAATTTCTGTCCCTTGGAAAGATTCTTCCTGCTGAATTTCTCCCTGGCAAGCACAAGACAACTGAAGATCTCAGTGGCACTGAATTCATGCTCGGCAGAGGGGTGGCAATTTTTGTGTCAGCTCTTACTCTTCTGTCTTTAACAGTAGCGCGTATTAGCATTTTTTAAATAGCTGACTCTTCCATACTGTGAGAAACTTCCCACATATCAAATGTGTGTTAGGCAGAAGAGCAGGTCACTTTGTTTTGCTGGTCAGTTGGCAATCCTATGTAGGGGTTTTGGTACAGGCACTGAGGTTGTACAGGGCAGGCATTGGGTTGCTTTTTCCTCCTGACTGCTCCCATCCCTCAATCACCACTTGGTGGTTGTGGAAAGAGAAAAAGAACAAAAGCAGGATTTCCTCAGCAGGTACAATAATGGCTTTTAAAAGGCACAGGAGCCTTTACCCAGTGAAGCACTGGCAACATGCATGAGAAAAATAGTATATATTTTGGACAGCAATAGGACTCATCAAGAATACATTTCAGCCTTCTCCAAATGGAGCTTTCCAAATATGTTGGACTACAGTGTCCATCTTTACCAGCTCATGGAACTGAGACTTGATGAGGCTTGTAGCTGAGCACATTTGAAAGGGCCACACTGAAAAAAGGCTACCTTAGATGGATCATGGAAATGCTCTATGACACATTCACACTGAACAGTTATAGCAGTTTGATCCCACTTTAACTGCCACAGTTCCAACTTATGGAATCTTGGGATTTGCAGTTTCATGCAGTAGTTAGAATCCTCTGCCAGAGAGCTCTAAATGCTATAGTTCAAGGGAAGGCAATAGAGAATTCTACTTAATTCACCTAACTGCAAATCTCATGGTCCTACAGGATGGAGACAGAGGCCATTTCTGCACTAGACTGTTATAATGCTATTATTCCACTCTCAACATCCTATGGAATCCTGGGTTTTGTAGTTTACTGAGGCTCAAGAGCTCTCTGGCTGAGAATTCTAAAGGCCCCTCCCTAAACTGCAAACCCCAGGATTCCATAGGATGTTGAAAGTGGAATAATCGTGCTATAAAAATGTAGTGCGGAAATGAACAGAGTAGTTAGTGGGATTAAACTGCCATCATTGTGCAGTATGAGCCTATTCCAAGTTCAGTATTTTTTTTCCAAAAAATATCTCTCTGGCCTCACTACAGATAAGCCTGTGATCCTGCCCCGAGGGAACTGCACCGTCTCAAGGACTGGAGAGACCGTAACCTGTTACTGTGTGGCAGAGGGAAACCCCTTACCTAGCATCGAGTGGCGTCTCCCAAACCGTACCGTTCCTGGGGATTTCAACAGCTCTGATCTTCAGGCAGCCTCAGCCTCTTGGGGGCAAGCCATCATCGGGATGTTGAGGGGTTCGGCCTCCACCCTGGTCAATGTCTCCTGCACAGCTACCAACCAGCATGGGCCCAGCCAAATCACCCTGCCCACCATCCAGGCAGGTAAGTCAGGGGCAGACGGAGCAAGGAGGACCTGCGGTCTACACCTGTCAGGCAGACAAGGCATTTTCTTTCTTTCTTTTTTCAACAAAAATTTATTAACGATAAAACAGACAAATAACTTTTACATTCGTATAGCTTATACAAAATCATATTCATATATAACAACAATTATATATACATACATACCTTTATCCATCCATCCTGGCTTCCCCCCCCCCGACGAGAGGTAGTAAAAGTTCCGAATAGTAATTCAAGTGTCTGTCAATCGTATAACACAGTACATATCCCCGCGTATTACCACCACAATTTTAAATGTCAAGATTAACCATCTTGATATCCGACCATTGCTTTCTGAAATATGCTATTACTCTTTCCCAATCTTTGACAAATTTTTCTGTATTAGCTCCTTTCAATATGTATGTAAACCTGTCCATTTGCATCATATCAAAAAGTTTCAATTCCCAATTATTTAATGAAGGGAGGGTCTTTTGTTTCCAATTTTGAGCTATTAACATTCTAGCTGCGGCCGACATATTAAATATCAATTTCCCCGCTTTTTTCTCTAAATCTTTGTTCATCATTGATAGCAGATAGCAGTTCAGGAAGATAAGGCATTTTCAAAGTAATACACTACACTGTGATAGCGCTATTATTTCCACTTTCAACATCCTATGGCATCCTGGGATTTGCAGTTTATGGAGGGACCTTTAGAATTCTCAGCCAGAGGGCTCTTTGGCCTCAGGAAACTACAAACCCCAGAATTCCACAGGAGGTTGAAAGTGGAATAATAGCACTCTGACAGTGTAGTGCGGAAACGGCCATAGTTTTGTGTCTAAGTCAGTGGTTCTCAACCTGTGGGTCCCCAGATGTTTGTGAACTTCAGCTCCCAGAAGCCCTGAGCATTCACCATAGTGGCTGGGCCTTCTGGGAGCTGAAGTCCATGAACATCTGGGGACCCACAGGTTGAGAACCACTGGTCTAAGTGGATATCCAAGCCTGACTTTTGGACGCCCAGTGTGGACAAATGCACTCATACAATTTAATGAGAGAATTGCATGATTTCCACCCTGTTTCCAAGAATTCTACAAACTAAGAATGAAAATAACCCCCCAGTCTTTGACAGAGCCAGATCAGCTGTGTTTTTAAACCAATTTTTCTAAGTTTTTGTATGTGTTCTTGGGATTCAGGTAGTTTCTGGCGGTGGGCAGGATAATAAAAATGGCTAGGATATTGATGTTCATAAACGTGATGGAAGCTTTGTACTGTCTTCCTTCTTTAAACAAAAAACAACTTTCAGCACAGTCTGAATGTCAGGATTGAATGTAGCAGGCAGCTTCCACACATGAACTTTTTCAATGGGTTACAAAGTAAGAATTCCTTAGAAATGCCCTGCAGGCAGGCAGAAGTAACTTCATGTTTGAGAGGGTCCTGAACAGAGTATCCTTTTTGCTGGCCCCTTCCTCGATCATTGGGGCTTAGTGGGCTTAGCTGACCACATTGACAGCACACCTGGTATCTGGGTCGAGATGTCCTTCTAATTCCGAGCAAACACTAAGACCGTTTCTGCAGTACACTGTTAAAATGCTATTATTCCACTTTCAACATCCTATGGAATCCTGGGGTTTGCAGTTTAGGGAGGGGCCTTTAGAATTCTCAGCCAGAGAGCTCTTGGGCCTCAGGAAACTACAAGCCCCAGAGTTCCACAGGATGTTGAAAGTGGAATAATAGCACTGTAACAACGTAGTGCGGAAATAGTCTTTGTTTCTTCCTCTCCTTTGGATGCCCAAACTGTATTTCTAAATGCTCAACTGATGCTTTAAGTCACAGGACGTTGAAAGTGGGACAAGAGCACTATAACAGTATAGTGCAGAAATGGCCTAAGTCAGGTGAATTGTGGAAAATTAAAAGGATAGCTAGTCCCAGCCCCTGGTGAAGCACTGGGTAAGGAAAAAGAAATAGCACGGTTGGTCATGCAGCAGGATTCTGGAATGTAATCATGAAAAGGACTTCCTGAACTCTGGAATCAGGGCAGAAACGAGATAGGCCTTGCTATAGGATTTTGACAGCTTTCATGGATGCTGAGTGCAGATGTCATCCATGGGGGCATAATCACAGCTGAAGAGTGGAAGCATGGTCAAAGGGGATCTCCATTGGCTGGATTTCTGCCTGTGCATTAGCTGTTAAAAGCATGCAGTGTACCATGGCCAATGTAAACTTGTCATCTTTAGAGTTACAAGCTGCAAGGTTCCATTGTGTCCTTTCTTTCTTTCCCTCCCAGTGGACATGACCTTTCTTCTCATGATATCAGGGGCTGCTGTTGGGGGCCTCCTTTTCCTTACTCTGATGGGGATTGTGATCTACAAGATGGCGACCAGCAGGTGAGAAAGGCAAAGATTCTGTTCCATGCTTCTGCAGCCACGTTAGTTCTAAGTAGATGCAGGCTTTGATCTACATTGGAAAAAAAAATCCACTTTACATTACCACTCCATTCCTCAAAAGACCACCACTTTTGCGGGGAAAGGATCACCAGCTTTGTTTACCAGCCCTTTGTCCTGCACCTTTAACAACAGCATAGCCTGGACGTATTAACACATGGGTGGGCACATGTGTCCTAATTTTGCAGGGTCAGCCCCAATCAATCCTCTGTTATCCTACTTTTTCAGCTCCTTTTAAAATGCCCCAGTTTCTCTTTCGTCCTCCCACTTTCAACTTTGTCCCCAGCTTACTTCCATTGCTCCAAACTGAGTTCAAAGCGCAGAAGTCATTTGCATTCATAAAATCATAGAGCTGGAAGAGGCCACAAAGGCCATCAAGTCCAACCTCTTGCCATGCAAGAATACAGCATCAAGTGTTCCTGACAGATGGCCATCCACCCTCTGTTAAAAAACCTCCAAAGAAAGAGACTCCACTATGCTCCCAGGCAGTGTATCCCACTGTTGAACTGCTCTTCTTGTTAGAAAGTTCTTCCTAAGGTTTAGATGGAATCTCTTTTCCTGAAGTTTGAAGCCATTGCTCCATATCCTAGTCTCTGGAGCAGCAGAAAACAGGCTTGCTCCATCTTCCATATGCCATTCCTTCAGATATTTAAACACAGCTATTATGTTGCCTCTTAACCTTCTGTTTTCCAGACTAAACATACTCGGTCCCCTAAGCCAGTCCTTCTGCCATCTTAACCACACTCTGATGTTGTGTGGCCACTTGTTCTGTTTTTTAATTGTGAAATGCTGGAGGGGATGAAAATGTGGAGGGCGGGGGGCACATTAGATGTTCAGAAGACCTTGAAGAAGTACATCTCCCAATGTAACTCTGCAAAAAAAATATATAAAAAAATTGTTGCCCCCAAATGCCCCGAAACACCATATAGGGATTGAGAGAGGTATTTTCTCGTGCTTTTGGGATTGATTCCCTTGGCCTTCAAGTCATTTCTGACTTACTGTGACCCTAAGACAAAGCTATCATGAGGTTTTTGTGGGAAGATTCATTCACAGGCTTGTCATTGGCTTTCTCCTGAGGCTGAAAGAGTGTGACTTGCCCAGAGTCATCCAGTGCGTTTCTGTGCCTGAGTGAGGATTTGAACCCTGGTCTTGGGAGTCCTAGTCCAATGTTCAACTTCACAACAACAGGAAATGACCAGATGCCATTTCCTTTTAAATTCCTGTTTTTAAAAAGGGCCGCTTCTGGGTCTAAACAGTCCAGTGGACCTCAGAAATGTTCCCCACACTCCTTAGAGGGCATTTGGGGACACATTTTAGGGAATTCTACAAAAAAAGGGCCCCTGCGAGCATCACAAAAAATGGCTCCAAGGGCTGCAATGCCCTCTCTTGCATGAACAGATCAGGTAGTGGTCTCCACTTTCATACCTGAAAAAGCTTCATTAACCACTTTTTATGTGGGAGTTGCTTTTAAAGGTGCCAGTTTTTCCCCTGACTAATTGGCACTCTGTCCTCTACATCCTATAGCATTGGATGTAACAGCCCCTCTCCCCTTATTTTCCTTCTGGTATTTCTAGGAAAAATGGGCAAAAGCAAGACGAGGAGGAGGAAGAAGAAGATCCTACACTCTATGTCATGGATGGAGCCTTGGAGCAGAAGAAATCTGCAAAAAAGAGAAACCTGCAAAAAAAGACAAACCGTCCAAATCCAAGAAGGAAGAGCAATTCAACATGTACAGCAAGCCGAAAGCAGGAGGAAATCCCGCTGATGACCAAGTAAGGCACACCTTCAGGGCAGTACAGTACTCTGTAGTTTCTCTTGGGCTGTTCTTTCCAGCTTTTTTAGACCAAGGCCATTTCCACACTACACTCTTATAGCGCGATTATTCCACTTTCAACATCCTATGGAATCCAGCCGGCCCCTCCCGAAACTGCAAACCTCAGGATTCCATAGGATGTTGAAAGTGGAATAATCGCGCTATAAGAGTGTAGTGCAGAAATGGCCCAAGAGCCAGAGCTTGGGAGAGTTACTATCTTTAGTGCTACAACTCTGGGAATCTCCCATGCTGGCTGGGGTTGTAGCTAAAACTGTAAAGCAATTATCCTTGTCAGTGTTTACGATGTTCTGTGCCAGACTTTTGACCTTGTAAAGTTTGGTGTTCACATTTACAATTGTGGCACCGCTGACATGATCACAAATTCCTGTAAAATGCATCTTATTTGCCTGACAGCTGCACCAACTGAAGATTTTTTTTAAAAAAAAAGTATTACTAATTATTACTAATAATAACAATACTGGGAAAAAAGGAAGGAGGAAAAAATAAACAAAAAAAAGTGAGACTGTTCATGATACAGTACATTAAGCCATGTCGTTTACATCATAAGCAAATGAATAAATATCGATCACAATAATTCACAGTTCTTTCTACCATGTGAATTGAAACACCAACTTTAAAATTTCTATTCTTTCTGTGTTGTGTCTTTGATATATATTTTCTATCTTTTTAACTAGGTACTTCCACTGTCAAGACTATTTTACAGTGACTGCTCTTGAATTTATCAAAGTTATCATTATTAAATTTAATTGATAAATCAAGAGTGTTAGATCATATTGCTTAAGTGATTAACAAAAGTATAGAAGAGAGATCAAATTAACCACACGGCATTTAAACCCATTTAAACTGTTAAAGGAGTGGTATTTACTAATCTTGCCATAATAGGAGTCCATTCTTCTGAATTTCTGATTCTGCTCGTCCTCTAATTCAGTGCCTTAGTATGTCCATAGTCTTCATTTCAAGTAGATCATGAGGCTGTTTCTCCCTTCCAGGTACGCCATTTTTCTTCCAGATTTTTGCAGAAGCTATTCTCACGGCCATCACTGCATAAAGTAAAGTCTTCTAATATTCTGAGCCACTGGTGAGCAGGATGCTGAAGGATGATGTGTCCAGCCCCCTCCTGTCAGTAAGCAGCAGTGCTACAAGACAGTGATCTCAACCTTTGAGCCTCCAGATATTTTGGACTTCAGGTCCCAGGAGACCAAGCCAGTGTGGCCAATACTCAGGAATTCTGGCAATAGAAGGTTGAGAACTACTGCTATAAGTTGTTGTGAAAGGACCCAGTAGGGATCCTTGTTGCTGCTGCTCATACCACAGCTCACTGGTAGGAAGGGGCTGAAAATGTTGTCGTTCAGCACCTCTCTTCAGCATTACAGGATGCTTTGGCTGGTGCAGCTGACTGGGCGTTGTGGGATCAGACCGGGAGATGGAGCGTAACTACATTGTCACAGCTACATCTCCCAAGAATTCAGCCTTAACTTTTCCAAGCTCTGTAAAGGCCCATGCTTAAATATAGTCCGTAACAAGGGTTCCAGGGAGTACGCTGTTTTAGTCTGTTGTTTGTTACAACAAAGAGACTAACAAATTTTATCTGACACTAGCATATATACCCAGCGTTGCCCGGGATTTTATTTTCTCATAGTTAATACTTGTTAGAAAGATTTGAGATCCTGTGCCTCTAATTCTCCAAACTGTCTTGTCCAGTACTAGTAATTATTCCCCATATTCCCCAATCCGGTCTGTTTTCGGAGTTACTAACATGCAGAGTTTGAGTTTCTGAGGGATAGCACTGCCCTCCTCCTTGCTGCTAGGCCTCATCTCCATAGCAACCAGCCTATTCAAGTCAGACGCAGTTGACTGAGGCCCAAGAGCTCTCTGGCTGAGAATTTAAAAGGTACCTCCTTAGGCTGCAATCCCTAGCATTACATAGAATCTTCTTAGGCAGCCAATCTTATAAGGTCTTCATCTGACACAGACAAACAAATTTTGATTTTTAAAATTAGATAAAATTTTGTGTTCATCCTACATCATAAGATCCACTACCATTGATTGATTGATTGATTGAGTCATTGATTATTGATTAGACACTAAAATGTCTTGTTTTTTTCTCCCTGGCTCCCCCTCCCCCCGCAATTTTTTTTAGGATCTAAGCACTGAGACCTATGAGAACATGGAAATAGCTGAAGATTATGAGAATGTGTCAGCGGGGGCATCTGCTGGACTCTATGGGAACCTGAGCAATTGGCAGACCACCTCTGGCACTGACCAAATCTATTCCAATGTGTGATCCAAGAAGGGAATGGACCAAGGAGAGTGTCTAAATCTCTTTCTGTTTAACAAGTGCTTGTATAACTAGAGTTAACACTAGCTAGAGCAACAAGTGCAGTCTGGCAGGAGAGACGGGGAAGTGTGGCATCAAATTAGGATACCTAAATAATAAATCCTTGGGAGTTCCTTAACCTAAAGGGTTTAAACTCCCAGAATGCTCTGGGGAAACATTATTAGAATAAAACTTTGGAACTCCCTGCTGGAGGAAGCAGTACATATGTTAACTCCCCAGGCTTCCCCTAATCTGAGTGGGGATAGGTTATGGGCATAGAATCCCAGTTTTGAGGGGAGATATCTTGGTATTACCTCTTCAGACTCTTTCCTTGTGAGGATGTGCTATTGATCCCTACCCTCCTGAGAAGTCTTATTTGCAGAGGGATAGTTAAACTGATGGTTGCCCTCCCGGGCTGCCTGCTGAGGGAAATGAAGATGTACTCTTTTAATCACCTTCCCCTTTTCTGAGATGGAGAGCTCTCCTGCTGTGCCGAGCCCATTGTGTCTGTGGATTTTTCTGTCAGACTTTCAAAGTATATGTCTCTATTTTTGTACTTTCAGCATGTCCCCGTTGCTTTTATTACTGTGATTAACTTGGAGTCAGAGTAGCGGTGGGGAGGATACCACAGAGATCTCTTTGCGGATGACTGGCTTCCATTAAACACTTCAAGCACACTTTAGATAGGGTCACCACATTTTCTTTCCTAACTGGGCTCCTCTGCTTTGAATGGCTACATGAGAGCCAGCAATCCAACAGATGCTGGAGGTGTAGAATCCTGGGCTTTGCAGTTTGGTGAAGCCCTAGAGTTCTCTGTCTGAGAATTCTAAATGCCATCTCTACACTACAAATCCCAGGATTCCATAGGATATCGCCATCGCAGTTCAAGTGGAATCTGAGGCCATTTCCACATGACGGGGCTGTCCCACTATGGGAACAGAATAGCAGCAGTCTACAGGTCGTTCTTCTGCACGATGTTTTTGCAGTCCTGCCACCATCTTGGCCCTGTGCATCACACCTGTGGGGTATTTGTAAAATGGAAAAAAATCCATGCTCATGCAACATTCCTGCCACCCTGTCCATGCAGAAGGGCAGGAAGCATGGTGGTGGCATTTCTTTCCCCAACAAAGCAATGGAAACTGCCTGGCTGCGCTGCAGAAGGAAGCTGTGTGGCCATCATGCTCCCTTCCACACGGAGCTGGTGAAGTGTGGAGGGAAACATTCTTGTCATGCTCCCTTCCCCACTGGGGCTGAAATGGAAGGACTCACACGAGCTGTGTCATGCAGAAAGGGCCATAGCGCTGTTAACTGTCTGGCGTGAAAAGTGCCCTAGGATTAGAAGCTTTTCTCAAGAAAGTAAGGCAGGGAGGAATAATGATCTATTCACGATGAGGTAAAAACACTTTTAATTCCCAGTAACAAACAATCTATGTACAAAGCAAACAAATAAACAAAAACCCCAAAAGAGTGCCAAACTAATAAATACAGGCAATGCATCAGGGGAGGGTCGCAGGAGCCAGTATAGGGAGACCGGTGTGTGTGCGTGTAGTGGTGTGCCAGGGTGGCAGCCAACCATGGAGACTTTTGCCCACTTCATGTCCTACAGCAGAAGCCACAGCCCTTGTTCTTGCAGCAGTTGCAGCAGTAGGTGCAGATGGAGATGTGGGTGCTATGGCGCTTGGTTCTTGGTAACAAAGCCTATGATGGAAAGTGATGGAGAAGAATGCTGTTAATTGTTATTATCCTGATCTCTTTCCAAATAAGAGAGTCAGCGTTGTGCATTAGTTCGAGTGCTGCACAGGATCCTGAAAACTGGGGTTCGAATACCCACTTGACCATGGAAACCCACTGGGCGAGCTGAGGCAAGCCATCTTTCTCAGCCTCAGAGGAAGACGATGGCAAAGTCCTTCTGAACAAATTTTCCCAAGAAAAAAACCACATGACAGGATCACCTTAGTGTCATCATAATCAGGAAATGGTTTGAGGGCACACAACAACATCAAGATTTTCCTCAAATACTGTGGGGGCTACCAGGGATGTAGCTAAATAAGAATTCATCCGTCCCATCCCTCACTTACATCATGCCTTTCTCTCAACACGGCCTATGGAGAAGGCAGTGGATACAATAAAACAGAGTCAGAACTCCACATTTGCAAGGGTTGGGGGTGCGGGACCCCAGCAACAGTGGAAAATCTTAAATATCAGAATGTGTGTGTGTGTGTCTGTGGGAAGGGGTCTGGGGTCTGGTGAGAAGAATGGGCACCTGGGGTCCAAACCAGGTCAGGGAAAGCAGAGGGAAAGAGGGAGTGGGTCGGCGTGGTGGCCCCATACTTCCTCTCTTGCCCATCTCCTTTGCAGTTGCACAGCAACAGGGGGAGTGATGGGGGCGGTTTGCCCCCTGCGGCAATGTTTTTGGGGCATCCCAGCTCATAGCCACGCCCCCCACATGCCATGGCCACGCCTCCTTGTACCGTGGCCACCTCTTCTCCCACCCACCCCCCTCCACACACTCCAAGCTCAGCTCCTGCTCCTTTCTTGGATGCCTGGGGGCATTGGGAGAGTATTCATGGTGCCGAGAAACTGGGCTGTGACCCATTCTTAGGTGGCCAAGGCACAGCTGGTAGAGGAGGACGAAGACCAAAGGTGAGTTTTTAAAGGTTATGTGGTCTGATCGGAGGTGTCAAGAGGGAAGACGGGTCCCCCAGAAAAAAAGTGCCTGAGGTGGGGGGCAGGGGTTGGAGAAACTCGCAAACAGTCAAATCCGTGAAAGTCAAATCCACAGTTATGGAGGGCTGACTGTATCAATTTCAATTAACCCAGCCATGTATTTCTGTGTAAAATTAGCATATTGTCAACATTCATAAGGCACATATTTCTGTCTTTATGAAGGGCCTCCCACACTATCCCCAGGTCTGGATTTTTTGGCATCTTGTTCAGTATACAAAAAAGAAAAGCTTTCCAGTCCTCCAGAAGGGAACATCCTTATAATAAGGCACACCTAGCAACTCTAAGTAATCTTAAAAATTGGGACTCAGAGCTGTAACCTGGTACCCTAAACAAAAGTGCAGCATCCAGAGTGAGATCCTTTTTACAACACTGCCCTCTTGCATTCGCACTGGAGTAATGCAAGCAACTATTGGAGTGCCGGTCTCACCTGCTGCAGTCTGGAGCTTTCTGCGACAGGTTCTGCCAAGCTGGTCATATCTTTCTGGACTTCTGTCTGCAAAGAGAAAGAAAGAAAGGTTCCTATTTATTTATTTATTACCAGGGGAGGGGGAATCTTTCAAACATTTTCAGAAAAGAAAAGGTTCAGTTCACTTTCGCTAAACCTGACAACACAGTGTTTTCAGTTTTGAGTTATTGTTCCTCTGATGTGTTCCAGTCCCCTGTCATCCTCAACAAACTCACTACTTTGTTCTTGAACCTTGGAGATGACCGTTTGTCTTAGAAGGGCCACTGAAGCCACGGTGGGCAACTGTGATGGCCCTGGGAGCCAATTTCAGAGCCTAGGACATGGAGCAATGGCTTCCAACTTTGGGAAAAGAGATTCAATCTAAACATTAGGAAGAACTTCCTGATGGTAAGAGCAGCTCAACAGTGAAAGACACTGCCTCGAAGTGTGGTAGAATCTCCTCCTTTGGAGATTTTTAAGCAGAGGTTGGATGGCCAACTATCAGGAATTGCTTTGATGGTGCATCCTGAACGGCGGGATGAGGTTGGACTCAATGGCCCTTGTGGTCTTGGTCTTTTCTAGTTCTATGATTCCAATTTCCTCCTCAGGGATGCTTTAGGGGCCACAAGAAGTTTCAACATTGTCAAAAGTCTCCTGCACCTGGAAGTGCAACTCCTGGCTTTGAGAAATAGATATATTTTGATACTAAACAATGCACCACTCTTCCCCACTTCACTCCACCGCAAGCTATTTGAAAGGTGACCTGCATGTCTCCAAAAGAAGCAATCTGGATTTGATCAGAAGATGTCTGAATAATTCAGGCAGCCTTGGAGGGCTGGTATTAGAGGCAAGGACTGTTGCCTTGGGGGGGCATTGAGGATATTTTGAGGGACCCTCAAAATAAGACTCCCCCACCCATGAAACTTCACTTCAACACCCCAATTTCTAGCACTGCAGTAACTTCAAATTCTAGTGGACCATGTAGAAAGACAGTTCATGCATCCAAAGAAATGAGGAGCCGGCAAAGGGATCACTGCACACGTGAACACTGCAAATACAAGACCTCTAGGTGTGATCAGTTTTCAGTGTCTTGCTCTCTGCAATGCTAGCACATGGGGGACTGGAGGAAAATTTCATTGGGTGGGGCAGAGTTCTTATGGGGGGGCAATGTCCTCATTTTGCACCCCTGTAGCTGCACCCCTGCTGGAGGCAAAGGACAAGACAGCATGTCTTTTCCACTGATTCCAACTATAGAAAAGCACAGGCCTGGCAGTTCCATTTAACTCCAGCGCGGATGATAAGACAGTGTCCTCCATTTCACTTGACAGCAGTAGGCTATTTGTAGGACAGCAAGCTAGGTCCAGAACACGCTGTACGGTTCTCCAGTGGAAGGAGAGATCAGCTGAAATTCCCTAAAGGCTCCAGATTCTGTCTGACTTCAGAAGCCAAGCAGGGACAGGCCTGGTTAGTACTTAGAAGGGAGATCATCATGGAAGACCAGGTTCTGTAGACAGTATTTCAGAGGAAGGTAATGGCAAAGCCATCTCTGAGTATTCCTCACCTAAGAAACCTCTATGAAATTTGTGGGGCTGCCATAAATTGACAGGCAACTTGAAGGTGCATGTGTGCATGCACACATACATACACACACTCGCACATGGTGAGAGAAAATGTTCCAGCAGGAATCTGGCCTGAGAAATCTAAAATCATTCCTACCCAGAATTCTTCTGCTTGCTGGGATCACATCCCCTTGGTCACTTTTGCCATTTCTGCACTGCACTGTCATAGCGCTGTTATTCCACTGTCAACATCCTCTGGAATCTTGGGGCTTGCTGTTTAGGAAGGGGCCCTTAGAATTCTCAGCCAGAGAGCTCTTGGGCCTCAGTAAACTACAAACCCTAGAGCGCCACAGGATTTTGAAAGTGGAATAATAGCACTATAACAATGTAGTGCAGAAATGGTCTTTGTTTTCCCCTTTCCTTCAGATGCCTAAACCGTATTTCTAAATGCTCGACTGATGCTTTAAGTCAGTGCAATGCAAGAAATTTGGGGTCTGAAGGAAAATTGCATTGCACTAAGCCAGTGGTTCTCAACCTGTGGGTCCCCAGATGTTTGTGGACTTCAGCTCCCAGAAGGCCCAGCCACTATGGTCAATGCTCAGGGCTTCTGGGAGCTGAAGTCCACAAACATCTGGGGACCCACAGGTTGAGAACCACTGCACTAAGCAGAATTCTTTTATTAAAATAGCTCTCTCTGTGTCTGTCTGTCTGTCTGTCTGTCTGTCTGTCTGTCTGTCTGTCTGTCTATCATCTATCTATCTATCTATCTATCTATCTATCTATCTATCTATCTATATCTATCTAATAGAGATAATTGATATTTAATAGAGATAATTGATAAATTGATATTTATGTTGTTTTGTGTTAAAATTGATAATTGATATTTAATATCAATTATCAATTTTAACACAAAACAACATAAATACTGACATAGTCCTGAGCCACAGAGACCTTGTACCAGCTGAGGTTGGAAAAGGGTGGATATCCAGATTTTGAGCCAATGCACACCCCAAAATCCTATTTTTTCCTCTTCTCCAGTACTGATTACCCAAGTTGTGGGAATATATTTCTGTTCCTGGTGACCTGTGACCCTTTAGCATTGCTCAGTTGTAGCCCTATGATTTCACTTTATGAATCCTATGAAATCCTGGGATTTGTAGTTTGCTGAGGCCCCAGAGCTCTCTGGCTGAGAATTCTAAATGTCTCTCCTTAAACTGTCAATCCTAGGATTTCACAGGATGCAGCCATAGCAGTTAAAACAGAATCATGGCACTACAGTTGTGTAGTGTGAACACTCCTAGAAAACCACAGCCATTCCTTGAGACTTCAGCTGGGGCCCTGAAATCCGGCAACCCTTGCCAACATTCAAGACTATCAAGAAATAGTATTATTTTACCTGAATTTTGAAGGCACAGTGGTTTTGGATGGCAGCGCAGAGAAGAATGAAGACAACACAGAGCAATTGCAGTTTCATCTTCCTTTCTTGTGGTGGGAACAGCTCCTTCTCCTTAAGGCTGCCTTCTTTCCCTTTTTTCAGGCTCTCCTGTTCTCTCCTTCTTTCTTTGGAACAGGCAAAGGTAGTACTATACCTGAACGAACAAGGGAAATACTTTTATAGACCAGAGAGGCCCTCCCCATGTTGAAATCAGCCAATCATCTGTGTTAACAAAGAAAAACACATTTGGAAAGAGATAAGCCCTGAGCAAATAGATCAATAGGTTTATCACGTTTGATCAAAAACTCGTATTCCACTGACGGAAAATGGGCCAAATTTCCCAACTGATGTAACCCAAAGTTGCCTGCTGACAGTTCGCATCCTCACTTACGCCAGCTTATGTGAGAGAACTCAGTGTATCAGGTCTCCGGTTCACCTGTATGGTTAGGGTTAACACACTTTAGTTCACAACACATTTTTCTTAGGTTTTTAAAACCTTGCATCATTCTTGGGGCTTTCCCAACTGTTGTCGGAGATTTACTGCAATTTACTAATCCGAGACTTTTCCCCCCAAAAGGAATAACTGCAAAAAATCAAGAAACAAGGCAGATGAAGTAAAAATTCCCTGAACTTTTGCAACATTTCTCCCTGCCTGTAAGCAGGGGAAATTTCACAAATTTGGAGAAAAGTCTGGACACACCATCACAAACAGAGAGAAAAGCACTGTTCCTGGGGAATGCTGGAAAAGGTAGTCACATTCAGAGGTTGGAGAGTGATGAAGCTGCCAGGAGATTTATGAATAAGCAGACCAAGAGATGGATTTGAAGCTAAACTTGGAAAAATTACTTTTTTGGACTACAATTCTCAGTATTCCACAGGCAGCATGACCAACCACCATGCTGGCAAAAGGATTCCAGGAACTATAGTCCAAAAAAGATAACTTTTGCAAGCTTTGAAGTATACAAGAGAGATTTTAATTTCAACTGATCTCTGCTGAAGAGCCAATATTAATGTCTAGTAGCAGTAGTTGTATTTGACAGAGCCAAACAATAACTAATGGTAATCCATTTTTTGAGAGACGGGTTGAATTCTTGGGTGGATCACATATTTGCAGATATTTCTTTTACAAAATACTCTTTAAAACAACTTTGTACTGTGCAAAGGGCTGGACTTTGATTTAGTTGCTCTGAAATCTGTGTTACTAAAACAAGCCATGAATACCTGAGGTCTCCTTGTCTTCGGTTGGTCTGTTGTGATTATGATGAAGTCCTTAGCTAATATTCAAGGTTTGTCCCAGCTACAGTAAAGTTATTGAAGTTAATGAGGCTTGGTAGCAAATGCAGAAATCCCATGGCTTCAGTGGGTACACTCAAACTGGGAGTAATACTGAATTGGTGTTTTATGTGCCTTCGAGTCATCTGTTGACTTATGGAGACCCCATGGATTTTATAGGGTTTTCTTGGGCAAGGAATACTCAGGGGTGGTTTAGCCCCGAGCAAATTTGTTTTTCTGGCCACACATTTGTTTTGGGTTTTTTTTTCCAAACACACAAATTTACTCTTCTTTTGAGTTAATGAAAATGTTCAATAAACCATCATCATAGGGGTAGCAATCCTATGGACCACCGTACTCACCTCCAGATATTCCTGAGTGCTAACTCTCAACATTCCTCACCATTGGCTATGCTGGCTAAGGCTGCTGGGAACTGCAGTCCAACAGTATCTGAAGCATTTGATTCTTTCTCTGGTATTACAACCTGCTTGGAAATACCCGGTACTAAAGGAAAGCCTTTTGAAACAATAATAGAACAATGATTCCCTAACAGGAAAAGATAAAACCAGGTATATTAAAAACTATAATGTACTCAGATTTCTCAGCTTTCTTCTGACAGATTTCAACTGGAATATTATAAGCTGTAAGTATTACTAAATTTGGAGCCAACTGATTACTCAGAATTCCAAGAATCATAAAATAAAAGTCTGTGCAACCAAATAGGCTTTGGGTTCCAAAAAAGAAAAAAGAGGTAATTCCTTGTGATGCCTTCTCACAATCTGTTTTTGAAAACGAGATGAATTTTAAAAACAATTTGTGATAAAGCATTGAAAGGGTGTGTGTGATCTTTTTTCTCGTCTTTTATCTGCTCTTCTCCTTTTCTTTTTTGCCTAAACATTTCATATTGCTTATCCGGTAGAAAGCTGGAACTCAGCCATGTCAGTTAGAGACTTTTTATTGTTTGCCTTTTAGGAATATGTAAATTTAACTCAGTTACCTTGGTTATAGGACTCAAGAGAGCTAATAAACACAGCAGTAAAATGAGCAGCCTTTAGGATGTTCAGTTCCTGAAGCTGGATTTTAAAAATGAGAATTTACTCAACTAAATAAGCCCTGTGTTTATGAAAATGGAAAGATGCTGTGTAAAAAAACTGGGTCAGAAAGTTTCAATTCTGTTTTTTTAAAAAAATCTTTTTATATATATTTTTTAATTTGGTAAATGGGGACATACCAATAGACACTGCTTATGAAATCTTGCAGTTCTGTTTAGCTTTAAATTCATTATTAGAGCCAATAAAGATGCAGCTAAAATGAACATATAGAATTTTCAGTTCATGGAGCAGGATTTAAAAAATGAGCATTTGATGAACTGAAGAACTCTGGGTAAAAGCTTGCATTGCCATAAAACAGTGGGTCAGAAAATTATAGACCTGCCTAATTTGTTTGTTTTTTAAAAATCTTTTATAAGAGCTTTTTAACTTTAAAAAAAAAAAGGGACATATCAGTAGGCAAAGCTTAAGATATTGTGCAGTTCTGCATACCTCTCAGTTAATTAGTTTTGCAAAGGAATGCAAAATTGTGTAATGCTTAAATAGGGGGAAAGATGAAGAACATGATGATCAAGATGATATGTATTACTTGCTACTGACAGATTTAATTCCTGAGACCTGACAGACTCAATTCACAGCTTGTTACTCTTGTTATGAACCCATTTTTGAAAAGGAACTTTTAATTAAGGAATGGACTCTCACAGAGTTGGTGCGGTTAACAGCTCTTAGAAAGCTGTTAGAGAGTTTGCGTATAAATTTAAAAATGGGGATCAAACTAGTTCTCCAGTAGTTTATTTTTATTAATTTATTTTTATTATTTATTCATTTGTTTTGCCATGGTCTGTGTGTTTTAATAATCAGATTGTCAGCCCCCCAAAAAACCATGACAGATTCACCTTAGGGTCACCCTAAGTCAGAAATGACCTGAAGACACAAAATGACAACAAATTTGTATTTGTAAAAAGTACTAATTTATTTGGAATTTCAAAACAAAATATCCACATATTAAGCTCTTGTGACATTAGTATTCTCTAAGAAGGAAAGAAAAGAAAAATGAATGAAAGATAGGTGTCCCCCATATTTCTAATGATAGATGTATAACAGATTTTTAAATCAAGTTTGAAATGATAAGAGGGAGATAATCTGAATGTATGGACATTTACATCACTACAACAGTGCCAAATTATTCTAACAAAATTAAAAGAAAAATAAGAAAACTAAAAAACACACACACAGAGACAAAATAAGAAGTAACAACCAGCTGCAATGATTTGAATGTCACTAAGAACTCTGACTTTGTTTTAATAAAACAAGGAGATAGGAGCCTCAGTTATTTGATTCCTGCCTGTTACTAGCTCTGAATATTAAACTTCTACATTACTTTTTTTAAGGAGGCTTCATACACCAAAATAAAAGGATTATCAGTCCCTGCAAAATTATTTAGCTGCCCCATTTTCTGAATTAGATAATATGAATTAGGTGATATATTTTGTTCTTGTAAAATAAAAACAAACATTAGCCTTCAGTCTCCATGGATAGTCGAAATGTAGATAATTTATTTCTAGTCTTGCATGTATTAAAATTAATGCTTTCCATAACTTCAGAAATGCCTTACCAAAGCTACTCTTTGGCATCTTTTAAATTTATTTTTATTTTATTTTTCGGTAAGCACCGTTAAAAAATTTGTTGACTTTCTTCCCCATGTTCAAACGTATCAGGACTGCTGAGAACAAATCTCTTGTTTTTGATCTCCGTTCAGTGGAGTAAAGTTGATAACACCTACATGTTCTCAGTCAATCACGTTGTATAACAATAAAAATGTTAAACATACACAGTTTTTCTATCTCTGGGAAAAAATAGGATGAAAAGAATAGATACTGCAGAGTAGAGCCAGGTAAGGTAGCTCTAAATCTGCTTTTAAAATCAACAGAGAACTCCCCTCTTTTCCCCCCTAAAAACGGTTTATAAATTTAAACAAAAAGAAATAAGCAAAATATATGTTCTTTCTCAATTGATTTCTCTTTTTCTAAAGCTACTTATACTACAATCCTAATATGCTAAGCAATTGTGTTGATTGCTAGGGGGGATAAGGAAAGCATACACTTGGTTTTCCCTATCTGCATAGGAATACAGTTTTGAGCGTGTGGATGATATCTATCTTAACTTTGAATGTTGAGACATATACAGTCAACCCTCCATATCCACAGATTCAACCAACCAGGTCATGAAAATATTTTTAAAAAATCCAAAAAGCTGTATATGGTCACGACAGCTGGAATAGAATATGCAAGACCATGGAAAACTCAGCAAATACCTACAGTTGATCAATGGTGGGCAACTTTGATTGAAAATAGAAATGCAGATATAGTCTCTCAGAGATTAAAGGGAAAAGCAGACAGATTAAAAAATAATGGGAAATAGTGTCGGGTAATTGCTGGGTACTATCAGATGACAATGCTTAGTATAAATATAGATTGTATATTAATTGGATGTGATCAGATGAATATCAGGTTATAATATATAGTACCGATGTATTGCAGGAACTATCATGAAATTCTATCATATATTTGTGTGGTACAGGTAACTTTAGCATGTTGATTATATAGAAGAAATTGAAATCTAGTGAGGAGAGGAAGAACAGTAGAAATATTTCAACGACATGTACAATTATATAGGTTTATTTTATATGTTGGAACTTCAATAAAATTATTTTAAAAAAAAATCCAAAAAGCAAACTTCGATTTTGCCATTTTCTACAAGACTGCCATTTTACTACACTATTGTGCATAATGGCATTTGAGCATCCACGAATTTTGGTATCCATGGAAGGGCCTGGAACCAATCCCTAGCAGATACTGAAGATCCACTGTATGCATACTATGATAAACTGATTATTTAAATGATTGCACCCTGCATCTCCAAATGATTTGGGCCTTGCCTCCTTCTGCCCAGCTAACTGTGCCTCCTCCCCAGGACACTCCATCCCATCATGTTCCCCTCCACTTCCTTCCCATTCTTCTTCTCCCCTTGCTCTCAGAACAGTAGTCATACAACTTTCCATGCTTGATGGATACGCTCAAGCCTTATTATCCTCTTTTGTCCCCCACCCCCCGGCTGAAGGTGTTCTTTTAAAAATAATCGTCGTTCTTCTGCCAACATCAAGATTCTCCAAAATTTGCCTGAAGATATTTTCTTTGTGAATATGGTGAGAACCACATTGGCTACCTCAAGATCCATGTTTAGAGGATATAGTTACAGCTTGGAACAGTAGCACCTAGATCTCAGGAAAGTTCTCTTTTGTGGAGTTTACTGGGTGGCTGGGGGATTCTGGGAGTTGCAGTCCCCCCAGGTACTTTCCCAAGCTGAGTCATGGATCACACATTTTGTAGGGTGTGTGGGTATGCAGGTGTGTTACGGGAAAACCTTCTCCTAGCCTTGGTCCTCTGGGTTCAGTGACAGATAATTCCCTTTCAGGCAGACGACAAGGCTGCTCCGTTGCCGTAACAGAGGGATGCCACTCTCTTGGGAGATGTGTTTGCTCAGATCCCTGAACGGATGGTTTGTTTGCCCTTTTGCCGCTTTTGCTCATCACCCTCGTGGGCTCTGGCCGGGCTCCAGCCACACTGGCTCCTCTCGGTCGGCCAAGGACAGACCCAAAGGCGCCAGGCAGCACACCTTCCTTTCCCTGCACTCTGCCCAGGGCTGGTGGCCTTGGCAAGCGCAGTTTCAAGAGGTCCTCTCTGCTGGCAACTGGAAAGAGGGCTACAGGCAGAGACCCTGGGGAAGCTGAGAGGGGACAAGAGACTATCATTCAATTAAAAAAGAAATAGCCCCCTGCCTACTACACCATCCCTGAAATCCTGGGAGGAATCTGGAGTAGAAATGCAATATGTACTCTACAGAGAGCCCGTCTGACCTTGGAAGTGAAGCAAAGTCAGCTCTGGTTAGTACTTGGATGGGAAACTGCAATGAACACCAGATGCTGTAGCCTGTCTTTCTGAGGAAGGAACTGGCAAACCACCTCTGAGTAAGAAAACCCTACGAAATTCTCGGGGTCACCATAAGTTGACAGGTGACTTAAAGGCACATACACACACATACCAGGGGAACAGTTAGCCCTCCGGAGGTTTTGGACTCTCATCTTCCCCCAGGCCAGCATGTCCACTGGGAAGGAATTCATGGTTATAGGAGAAAACAATTAGACAGCCAACTCTCCCTACCCTCATCCCCTGCCCATTATACGTGCTACTAGTTAACTCGTTCTATAAATGTGTTTTTCTTACGGTGTGCCTTCAAGTTGTTTCCAACTTATGGTGACTCTAAGGGGAACCTATCACAGGGTTTTCTTGGCCAAGTTTGTTCAGAGGGGCTTTGCTTTTGTCCTCTGCAGCAGAGAGAGTGTGACTTGCCCAAGGTCCTCTAGTTTCCACAGCTGAGCAGGGATTCCCACTGTCATCTCCAGAATTGAAGTCCTGTGCTCAAACCACTACACCACGCTGGCTCATGCAACGAAAATTACACCATCCATGGTCAAGAAGGTACAGCAGCAGAGTCCAGGGAAATCACACCTGCGGAGAGATGAACTTTCTTTAGAAAAAAAGGTTTTCACTGGTGATGATTTAAAAGAGTTTGGTCTTTAAAAAGCTCAATAAGAACTGTTCCTGCATAGGGGCCAGAGAACGCTGACCACTGTGAAGCAGACCGGAGGCAGGAAACTGACGGAAGGATGATGAACGGAACAGAATGGATCATTCTGGAAAGGGGTGCAGGCAGCTGGCATTTGAACAAGGGCAGTCCACATTCAATAGCGGATTTTGCTGCTTCTTTCCTCCTTGCTCCATGACTCCAAGCAGAACTTGGTGTAATCTCATGGGACGATGATGCCTAAAGTTAGGTGGGGGAAGTTCCAACAAAACATTAAGAATGTCCTGCTTTCAGAGTTACAATTAGGAGTATAGCTGGGTGTGTGTGTGTGGGGGGCGTCCACACACAAAATGAGAGCACTGACCCCAATAAATATAACAAATAAATATTCTCCTTCCATAATGAAATTTTCTTTCAGTCCCTCAATATCTCTAGCATTGCAGGGATGTAAACCTTCAGTGGAGCATTTAGAAATACAGTTTGGTGAACAAATGAAATGGGACGGGCAAACTTGCCAAGGGGAAGAGAACTGAGCCAACGGAGTTAAAGGAGTGAACGATGACCAATCTCTCTTTCTCTTCAAGGGTAAAAATTGAGGGATTGACAGGAAATTTCGTTTGGGGCAGAATTCGTATCTGCTTGTTACATTTTTAATCTGGGCCCTTTCCACACATGGAGGGAGAAACGGGGAAAACGCGCTGAAACAGAGCTTACCGGCAGCCGGGTAAGTCCATTGCCACGCAGAGCAGTGCAAGTTTGCTGCTCCACACTCCTGTGGTGTCCTGCGGCGTCCAAAATGGCGGCTTACGGCTGGTGGAGGCTCTCCACCAACCGGAGAAGCTCGCCAGCTGGAAGCCCGCCCCCGGCAGATCTGCAGGCACGCACTTGCGTGCGCCTGCAAATCTACACCGGGGCGCTGCGACGGAGTTGTACGGGGCTGCACGCTCCATGCCTCTTAAAAACCTCTTGAAAGAGGTTTTTAAAAAACACGCGGCGTCACCACTTCCAGTTGCTTCAGAGCGGCTTGAGGTGTAGAACCTCAAAATTATAAACGACCCAGCGCACTCCGTGGTGTAGACGACCTCCGTCAGAGGTCGCACTACACCGTTTTAATTACCCCGTGTGGAAAGGGCCCTGGATTCATAAACATGATCACTAGGACAGGTGTGGGAATTGTGCAGCTCTCCAGATGTGGATGAATTTCAACTCTTGTTAGACCAAGTCAGCATAGTCAATGGCACAGAATACTGGAAGCTACAGTCTTAACAAAATCTGGAGAGCTGCGTGATTCTCACCTCTGTACTGGTTTTGTTACTAATGAAATCAGTGATCCATATTTTTCTTTGTAACTTTTTTCTTTTTTTTTTAAATGACAAAACTTTTCTGCCTTTATTCTTACATACACACTACACAATCATATCACTATTGTTGTTGTGTGGCTCCAAGATGTTTCTGACTTATGGCAATGCTAAGTGAACCTATCAAAGGGTTTTCTTGGAAAGATTTGTTCAAAGGGGGTTTGCCTTTGCATTCTGCTGAGGCTGAGAGTGACTCGCCTAAGATCACGCAGACAGCTTGCATGGTTAAGCAGGAGTTTGAATCCTGGTCTCCCAAGTTGTAGTCCAATGTTCAAACCACTACACCATGCTGACAATCTTATTTCCTCTTTGACTGCTGGCAATATCTTGTGGAATACTGGGGTTTGTAGTTTAATGGGGCACCAGAACTCACTGGTTGGAAATGCTAAAAAACCCTCCCTAAACTGCAACATCCATTAGATGTTGACATCATGGCAATAAAGGGGAATCATAGTATTATAACTGTACAATGTGAGAGGGCCTCTAAAGACCATGGTGCTATTAAGGGGAGCAAAAACTGTCAACTGTCAACACCCTCTTTCCCTGCACTTCCTTTTCTTCTGTTTCTCTAACTGTTGTCGTAGCATGTCTTCAGGTCAACTTATGGTGATCCTAAGGTGAACCTATCATGGGGTCTTCTGGCATTGTATGTATTTGACGCACCCAAGATCACCTAGTGGGTTTCCATGGTCAAGCGGGGAATTGAACTCTGGTCTCCAGGGTCACTCCCGAACACCCAAACCACAACTTCACACTGGCACTTGTTTCTCTAATTACTGAATCCTAAAAGTTAACTGGTACTGTTTTCTACTCATCTACCCCCATTTCTGGACAAAACCACACATGACCTTGCCAACAAGAACAGAAACATTTGAGTACGAAAATTATCTGGAGGTTGCAAAAGCATCCAACAAGGCTCAGCTTTCACAGAATTAGGTGAAGCATCTTGCTTAAAAGCTCTTTCAGCTGTTGTCATTTTTAGATGATGAAAGGTAGCTTGAACATTAAGGACATAATTCAACTGGGGGGACAAAAAAAAATCTCACTGTCCCCTTGAGAGCCTCTCCTCTCCCGAGACCTAGGCCTCAAGCTGTTTGCTGAAAGACAGGTCAAGGGACGCCACTGTGTGATGCTCAACCAGCAAACAAGACAAGGTTGCAACATAACCCTCTTTGCCCTCTTCCTACGCGTCTCTCTCTCTCTTTCCTCCTCTCTTTGTGCCACCCCCCCTCCCAAATCTGGGGCACAGACAGTGACAGCCAACATCACAGATTAGGATTGGCGCCGGGCACAGCAACTGACAGGCGACAGGGAGGCTAGCCAAGCCGCTTGCGACTTCCACCATTCCTCCGGGCAGCCTGTCCTACTGTGCCCTTTCCTGAGTGATGGAGGGATGTCAGTGCATTTGTTTTCAAAGAAGCTCAAGGACGTTGCTACTACAGCCTGCAGAGGTGAACATCCAGGAAGGAGGTGGTGCAAAGAAGGGCATGGGACTGCAGAGGGATTGGAGGAAAATAAAAGTTCACATCCACCCCCACTCTTCGGTTCTGACGGGAGCTCTCAAAGAGGCAGATTTGGATAAAGACAACATGCTTTTTAGGTATGTTTGGGGAAGCCCTGGTATAGCCAAGGAAAGCACATCCATACACATGAACACAGAAAACACATGGCTAGCATAGCCTCCAGCTGTCTCGATTTGGCAGATTCAATCCTGTTCAACCCTTTGCCTTCTCACTTTTTCAGCTGCTTTTACAATGTCCCAGTTTCCCTCTCCTCCTCCCACTTTTCCCCTTTGTCCTCAGCTCACTTCCATTGCTGCAAACTGAGGTCAAAGTGGAAAAGTCATTTGTACCCAGTCAGCAGAGGGGGAAAGACAAGGGGGTCAGAATCTTGCCTTTCCCAGTAGGCTCAGGCAAAAGCAAATTGCAGCAGTCTCTCCTTGTGTGTTCTTCCACATTAATAACATTCTGATGTTGCTTGGCAACATGTCCTGTTTGAAATGTTGGAGGGTATGGGCTAGATGAGAACTGCAATTGAACTCAACCAATATGAGCAAATTTCTTCATAAAAGGTATGGAAAGATCCTGAGATTAAAAGGAATCAGATTCAGGATAAAATGGTATGGTCCATCTAGGCAGATGGCTTTCGAGTGTTCGCCTCTTTAAACGTCCAGGTTTGGACGCCTGTAAATTTGGCCATGGGAGCCAAATGATAGTTTGAGTGCTGGACTGGAGTAGGACTCCAAGAGACAAGGGTTCAAATCCTGGCTCATCCATGAAAAGCTGGGTGACACTAAGCAAGTAACACTCTCTTAGCCTCAGTGGTTCTCAACCTGTGGGTCCCCAGATGTTCATGGACTTCAGCTCCCAGAAGCCCCAGCCACTATGGTCAATGTTCAGGGCTTCTGGGAGCTGAAGTCCACAAACATCTGGGGACTCACAGGTTGAGAACCACTGCCTTAGAGGAAGACAATGGCAAATCCTCTCTGAATGAATCTTGCCAAGAAAATCCCGCGCTAGGTTCACCTTAGGTTTGCCGTAAGTCAGAAACTAACCTTTCTAATGTAGATGGGTGAGAATTCTGCTCAGTTAATTTTTTGAGCAGAACTTACCAGATTTGTTCATGAACAGGGTAGAAATAATGTGTGGTTTTTTTGGGGTTTTAATGTTCTGCAGAAGAAATCCACATATTCCTCTATCTTTGCGACCCATACTTTCTTGCAGAATACGGATGAATGATTTTTTGGGGGTGGGGGGTAAAAGTCCCATGATCCGTCAGATACCATGGCCATATACAACTTCTTCACACTCTGGTCCACTGGGATTATTGGGGACTTGGATGCTACCATCCCATACCCTTTCAAGCTGGGCTGAATTTTGTCAGGAACACATTCCCTGAGAAATTCTGAGGAGGATTTTACTATGGGGTAGAAAACTGTTGAAGAATTTCAGCCCTCAGTTCCTGGCCCTGAGAACAACAAGCTTCCCTTTCCAATTGCCAACAGAGTGAACAACCTTGAATGCAACCATTGGTTCAGTCTGGTGTATTTTCATATTGAACAAGGATGGCAAGGATATACTGCCTATAACTCCTAATCCTGGAAAAAGTAACCCATATAGCATGAAATTAACCATTTGACATAACATAAGCTCAGTACAGATGTTCTGGAGAAATATTTTTTTATAATTCTAATGTCTCCCAAGAAAGCTGGTGTGGGGTAGCCATTTGAGTGTTGGATTAGGACCACAGGAAACCAGCATTTCTATCGCTGAGCAGGATTCTAACACTCGTTCCCTGTGGTCCTAATCTGACACTCAAATGGCTACACTACACAGGCTTTCCTGGAAGACAATGGAATTATTTTTTTAAAAAAATCTTCAAAACACCTGTACTATCCTGCTTAGCCATGGAAACTGACTTGCTGACTTTGAGTTAGCCACACTCTCTCAGCTTTACAGGAAGGCAGTTGCAAGCCCTCTCTGAACAACTCTGGCCCAGAGAATCGCATGGCAGAGTTGCCAGAAGTCAAGAGTTGACCTGAAGGCAAGTAACAACATACAAAACAGTCTCTTGCTACAAAATTATGCCTACCTTCTGTCTTGAGAGTACTGGAGAGAAGTCTAGTCCCCTCCTCTCGATCCCACAATTCCCCATCTTATTTGTGGGTGGGTGGATTGATGGTGATCTGGGATCAGGAGAGTTTGAAAGAACCCCATTGTCACTGACAGATTGCTATCTGATCTAGCTTAGATTTAATGGAACTCCTAACCTCTGCAGGAGCAGCAAGCCCATTAAAATGATCCAACCTTAGAGACTAATAGATTCAAAGATGGGGAATTTGGCGCAACCCTTTCTGAGACATCTATATTGCTCCTGGGGCACAAGGAATTGTGAACACCCCCCCCCAGTTAGAATGTTGACATCTTCATTGGTGGGACATGCATGCAGATATTTGCTCTCCACATCTTCTGAGAACCAGTATTAGACTGCAGATGGAAAATCTGAGGCCTCAAATATTAATTCAGTCAAGAAGTTCACCAAATGATTTTGCTCCAGTTGTATTATTTCAGCCAAAGCCCCTCACAGGGTTGTTAGAAGGCTAAAATGTGGAAAAGAACCAGCAGTTGGTTAAGCTTTCCTCCTGGGAATAATAGTTCCAGAAATCTTTGTTCACGTCTGGGTGTGAGCTCTAGCTGCAAGGGGCACTTATGAAATAGGTGCCATCCAATTTTTACCTCCTATTTTGGAGTCCAAGAAATTTGCTATATTTTTCAGTTCTTTTACAGTGCAATCTTACACATTCCTATTCAAAAGTCCTATCAAGTTTAATAGACCTAACCGCTAACGTAGTGTACGACTTGATTCCCAAGAATCTTTTGTCCCTACTGTCCATTACACTACCAATGTACAAACACATAGATGTTGGTAAAATGCTACAAAACAGTCCTGATAGCTTGTTCTGTATTTCTGGTCAGACAAATGTGCATTCAGAATACACAAGGGGTACTGCAATTTCAGTCATAATAGGTAGAGGAAAATATGGTGGTGGCAGTAGAACAAGCCAATGGAGGAGAAGGGGAGAGAGACATCTTGTGGCCATTCCTCCTTCTGATTCATCATCCGACCAAAAGATTCCTGGCTACTCTACTGGGCTACCATCAGACCACATTAAGCTGGTGCTTAACGTGAAATTAGTGACTGAGAAGAGCTGTATGATCCAGGACTTGATCCTGGATGAGCAAACTGTGTTTTCACGTATAACTGAAACCTGGTTAACAGAAGAAGGGGGGGGTGTTAACTGGAACCAGTTATGCCCACCAGGCTTCCAGGCTCAACAGCAGGCAAGATCTGATGGATGAGAAGGAGTCACAGTAATCTGTCATGGGTCCATTCCCCTATTGAGGTACCTTCTCTGACAGTCTCCAAGGTTTGAATGTATATGCCTGGCAATTGGGTGAGATGGCATGGAGATTCTGTTGGTGTACTGTCCATCCTACTGGCCAATTGTCCCCCTGCCTGAACTGCTGGAGGTGGTGATACTCTCCTTTAAACTTACTGTTTTTGGGGGATTTTAACATCCATGCTGAGGCACTCTCATCAGGGCCAGCTCAAGATTTCATGACTTGATGACAACCATGGGCCTGTCTCAATTAATATCTGGCCCTACATATGTAGCAGGCTGCACTCTTGATCTGTTTTTTTTTTTTGGTTTGGATGGTGATCTGGGATCAGGAGAGTTTGAAAGAACCCCATTGTCACTGACAGATTGCTACCTGATATAGCTTAGATTTAATGGAACTCCTAACCTCTGCAGGAGCAGTAGGTCCATTAAAATGATCCAACCTTAGAGACCAATGGATTCAAAGAGTTGATCCCCTGCTTGATCTGTGGAACAGGATGAACCCTGACAACTGACACAGCACTCTTAAACTGGGTGCAGACCATGGGCAACTTGGTTTTCTGACGAGCTCAAGGGCTATGAAAGCACTTGAGTACACAGCTTGAGTGATGGTGGAGAAAACCTCAGGATGAATCCAACTGAGCACAGCCAAGGCCCATTTTAGAACTTACTTTGCAGCCATTAGGCTAGCCAAAGAGCTATTACATCCCAGCCTGCTGAGGAAGTGCCCTCAGAAAAGTGCTGTAACAAATTTGTTAAATACTTTGCAGAGAAAATTGCTTGGATTCATTCTGACTTGCATTCCACATTAACAGTAGAGTCTGGGGAAGCAAGTGAGGCACATATTCTTTTGGGTTTGATGGGTGTTTGTTTGTTCAATATGATGATGTGGACAATTTGCTTGAAGAGATGAGGCCAGCCACTTGACTGTTAGACCCACATCCATCCTGGGCTGGCTAATCAAAGCTGCCACAGAAGGACTGGACAGTTGGGTGGTAGAGGTTGTAAACGCTTCTTTGAAAGACAACTATGGTCCAACCTCTTTAAAAGAAACAATTGCAAGGCTTTCATCGAAAAAGCCTTCATTGGACCTACCTCCCTAGGTAATTATCAGCCAGTCTCTAATCTCCTCTAAGTAAGGTCCTAGAGCAAATGGTAGCAACAGAACTCCAGGTTTTCTGGGATGAAATGGATTGCCTGGATCAATTCCAACCTGGGTTCAGGCCTGGTTATGGGACACAAACAGTCTTGGCTGCCTTGATGGATCACCTCCCCTGGGAGTTGGACAGGGGGAGTGCATCCTTGTTGGTCTTCCCAGATCTTTCAGTGGCATTTGGCACCATCACCCATGGTGTCCTTCTGAGTCATTTGGCTGGTATGATTCCCCATCCCTACTGCCGCCACCCACAAACCATACTAGTTGTGTGCTTTGTCAGCAAATTATACAGAGCTTTGAAAACAACATGGATGACAAACGCCAGAACCTACCAGCCAACACTCACTGGTGTGTGCTATGGAAATTGTAGCCTCCCAAAAGTAACTTCTCAAAGTGCTGCTCAAATAGAACCCATCGCCCTCCAGATGTTGATGAATTATCAGGCCCACAATGCCTCAACCAGGTGTCATTTTCCATTTTAAGGCTGAGCAGTCTTAAAACAGCCACATATGGGGAGTGGGGCTCAAATAGCCTTTTTGAAAACAATGGAAATTATCTTCTGGTCCAGAGGCTAAAATGGTGTGGATATTGTCACACTGCAAAACCCAGCAGTCCCAACCAGCATACCAAATGTAAGGAATGCTGGGAAGTACAGTTCAGCAACATCATGATTCCCACTCTTTTTCTGGTCCCCCCTCCCTTTTTTTTAAGGTGCAGTTGCAGTTTACTGCAATATCATGGAAGGCAGGGAACAGGTACAAAATGGTGTCAAGCACAGGTCCCAGATTTCATTAACTATCCACCCCACTTTGAAAGCCACAGGCTCCCTGTCGTTAACTACCGATTGTTCCTGACTGCTGTTGTTTGCTGTTCTGGTTTGCCATGAAGGTCGGCTTCAATTTACGGGGACACTACGAAAGAGAGCCATCCAGGAGTCTTGGTTACCAATAGGCCCCCTCAGATCTTCCTTGACTGAATCAATCCAGCTGTAGTTCAGTCTCTCTCTTTTCCTTATGCCCCCCAATTTACCAAGCATTAATGTCTTTTCCACTGGGTCATGTCATCTCAAGATGCGTCCAAAGTACAACAGTCTCAGTTTTTTTTAGCTTTCAGGGAGAGTTGCTCTCAGACTCCTTTTATCTGTCTTTCTGGCAGTCCACAGTATCTGTAGAACTCTCCTGTGGTATGTCTCAAATGAGTTGACTCTCTCTCAACTTTCCTCACTGTCTGGCATTTACAACCATGCAGAAATTAGTACTATGGCATGGATGATTCTGATTGTGGCATTCAATGATCTGTCTGTGCCCTTGAGGATCATTTCGATTTCATCCATGGCTGTCCTTCCAAGTCTTAGCTTTCTTTGGATGTCTTTACTGCAGTCTCCATTTTGCTTTAAGACTTAGCCAAGGTACAGAGCACGTTTGATTATGTTGATATCTTCATCATCCACTTGAAAGTTAAGTAAAACACCTGATCAGTCATTATTTCTGTTTCCTTAATGCCCAACTGTAACCTTGTTCTCTGTTCCCTAGCCCTAGTTAGGTTTACTAGCCCTGGTTGATGTGAGCTCTTAAAATGTTGAATCTATTCTTAGTTGAAAACCAAAGACTCAGCTCAATCTCTTGCGACAACACAGCCTTAAGACTGCAGCTTGCTCATAGTTGCCATGGGCTGTCCAACTGTGGATCTGGCTCTCTGCTTCAATTGAGGATTAGGAGGGGAGTGAAAGGAAAAAACATAACCTAATTTACACCCTCCAACTGTCCTGATTTGGCATGGACACTCTCACTTAATCCTCAATCATCCCACTTTCTCAGCCGCTTTTAAAATGTCTCAGTATTTGCTCTCCTCCCCCAACTTTCTGCCTTTGTTTTCAAACTTATTTCAATTGCTGCAAACTGAGTTCAGAGTGAAAAGGTAGTTTGCACTCAACTCAACAGAGGAGAGAGGCTGGGTTGTGTGTGTCAGAATCTTGACCTTCCCAGTAGGCTCAGGCAAAAGCAAACTGCTGCAGTCCCTCCTAATTTGTGTGTCCTTCCTCATTCATAACTTTTGCCATCTTCACCAGATCCTGAACTTGCTTGCTCACGTGTCCCGGTTTTCATCTGTGAAATGTTGGAGGGGATGTTATCACATTCCATCCCCACAACAGAAATTCAAAGAGAAGCTGTTGAAGCACAAAATGATTTGATACGATATTATTTCTGTGCAGGTTTTTTTTTCTCCTTTTATATATAAACAGAATTATTTCCTACTTTTCAACAATCAAACTCTGCAAGCCAACTCATTACTCTCCTTTTATATATATATATTTATATATACCATTTGCTTTCTCCCTTGATTTAACCTCTTCCCTCCTCTTCCTTACATTCAAAAGAGCTGGAGCGGGACTGAACGGTACAAATATCACTACAAATCCAGCTGCAATCCTGGATTAAATATTCTGTGGGGGGCTGGTATATATAGATATTTTTTCTTAAAAAAAATCAAACCTAAGGTACTGTTATTACAATAATATTATTTATCATTTTAGCAACAATTTCTCTTATTTTTTTTCTTTTAAAAAAAAAGAAAGATTGATCTGTTTGGAAGTGGGGGTGGGGAGAACCCAAAATAGTGGAGACTACTTTTAAAAACGCATCTCCTGATTCTTTCGTTTCAACCTGAAATCCTAAAACACTGCTGAAGTTTAATTAAAAAAATTACATAATATCAAAAAACACACAAAAAGCAACCCTGTCGTCAATTCAATCCACCACTAAAAACTTTCCTAACGGCCTGGGTTTCAGCTACCATACAAACACCGTACCTCTATACAAACGCGCCTTGAAACTAATAAAATAAAGAATACTTACAAGAAGGGAAATAAAGAGGAAGGGAAGGATGAGATTGAAGTAGGCTTTAGGGATTGTTTTCCACTTTGCCTTTAAAAAAAAAATACAAATACTGATGTGGAAACAGAGAGAGGACAGATGCAGCTAAGAGGCAAAAATGAAGTGGCAACTTTCCATGTTTGTGACACAAAGTAGAAGCAAGAGGTCTCGCTGATGCAACTCAAAATTGAGCCCCAACTAACTATTGCTGAATTTCGCCAACACTCACGATGAATGCAAATCTGCGTGTGAGCACGCAGAAAGTGCAAGTTAAAGCATACATGTACTTTAATGCACAGGTGCATTCATTTCAGGGCACCTTAAAGCAAGAAAACGTAAACCTTGCCCATTACATTCCAGATCTCCTGAATTTTTTTTTCACCGCTGAGGGGCCACAGCCAGAGAGAAAAGCCAAAGCACTGGTTCAGTCGCCAAACCTGAGAGACCAAGCCCCTTCCCTCGCCCCATTCTTGGCCGTAACCAAAATGGATCAAGTCCGTTTGCCCCCGAGGGGGAGAGACTCAAATCTGCACGTGTCTCAGAAGGGAAGAGAAAATGAAGTCCAACAGATTTAAACAGCTAAGGTGGAAAATATTCCCTGACCCCCAAGATCAGAAGGTGGGGGGGAGAAGAAAAAAGAAAAAAATTGGCTAGCCTGTGTTAAAAATCTACTATAAAAATGCAGATTTTGTTTGTTTAATCTTAATATATCCTAAGTCAAGGAAAGGGGAACAGGTGGGAAGGGAAAATAGGCGAAGAATATTTGAGGCAGGGAAGCAGGAGGGATTTGGGGAGCAGCTGCAAGGACTGGAGCTAACAATCCATGTTGATCTGCTCCCTGCACCTCCCCAAGTTTTCCCCTCCCCTTTATTTGACCCCCACGTGAGCGGGAGTGAGACAAGGTTCATTTAGGCGGCGGGGCAGGGGGACTTTATACAAAACAGGAGCAGGAGAACTCTTGAGAGAAATCCCGTACGAAGAGGCAATGGCAAAGGAGGACTGCAAGGAGTTACTGCCCTGGGGTTTCTCCCACAATCTCGATCCCGTGTTGCTGCAACTGTGCTCTCAAGAGGGCGTTTTCATTTTTCAGCTCCTCAATCTGCCATGGGGTAGGGAGGGAAAAGAGGAAAGAGAGAAAAAGAAAAATTTTAAAAAACATTCTGGAGTTTTACTACTACATGAGAAGTGTCATATGAAAATAGAAGATGGTTATTGTAGTTGGTTGCTATTTTAGATTTTTTAATCTCTCTAAGTTTCAGTAATAATGTTCAAGATTTATCAATGAATTGATCATTACTCCATTTGTTATTGTTTCTTATTGGTACTGTTGGTTCATATTTGACGATATTAATATTTAGGTCATAAAGGCATGATGCCAATATTTAGAATTAATCTAACTCAAAATAACAGAATTATGGTAGGTAATTGTGTATGATTGATGTTCTTTTTATCAACTTTTTATTAATTAGATAAATTTATCTTCTGAGTATAGGGATAAGATTACAAGAACTATTAATGGCAAACTTAACTTAAATTTTTAGTGATGATCTAATAGTAAAATACTTGTATTTACTAACAGCTGTATGCAAGAAGGGCAATAACCAGTTTTTAGTTATTTGTAGGTTTTTTTTTGTTAACTGTAGCTTTGTTAGATGTTTGTAGTCGTTAGGTCTTTGTTGTTATCTTATTTGTATATTGTTGTGATTACTATTATTATTATTTGCAGTTTTATATATTGTTATGTAGTTTTCTTGTTTGCTTGTTTTTCCTGTTTAATTAATACTGTTTTTCTTAAAAAAGAAACATTCTGGAGCAGAACCTGGCTCTTTAAAACAGTCTGGGAGTGCAGTGTTAAACAGCATATAACCAATTTGGGAAGGTGTCGCCCTCCAGGCGTTGTTGGAGGGGAACTCCCACCATCCCCTACCCAGCAAAGACAATGGTGAAGGATGATGGGAGCTCAAGTCCAACAACTTCCATAGAACCATACATTCCCTTCCACGCTATACCATTACAATGCCACAATTCTATTTTTACTGCTGCAGCAGCATCCTATGGAATTGCAGGGTTCGTAATTTGTCATTTAAAATTCACACTGAAGAGTTCTAGTGAGTCCTCAAACCACAAACTCCAGGTTTCTAGAGAATGTAGCCGTGGCTGTGAACTGGTGGCCGGGGAGAGACCCTTCAGTCACTCTGCAACCAAAAGAGCACTGTGGATGCCATTTCCCAGCACCCCCACCTTCAGCATCTCAGAAACTCTCCAGCTGGAGTGCCGCCAGGCTGAAGAAGTAGGTTTTGGGGTAGTGGTGATGTTTGGTTGCATCCCCAGCATTTATGAGATTGCAGGTCCAGTTTAAGTTCTTGTAACTGTTGAATAGGACACCAGCTAGAAGACCCTGCCCAGAGGGCAATCTAAATTCAGCATGAGGGAAAGCTGGATTCTGCAGCCTGTACCTGCTGTTGCAGGTTTACATGGCTTGTCCTCTCACTCCTCTATTTCTTCTGATTCCAGTTTTAGCCATTTCTGATAAGGGGCAAACAGCAGGCATGAATTTCATGCCTCTGTCCTTCTGTCTATTCTGAGATCTTGAGAACTGTTGTTAAAAGTAACTTTCATCATGGCACTTTAAAGCTCCATAAGGACTACAAAATTCATTTCTTTATCGTCACCATATTCGCTGATTTCCAGCATCCATATTTTGCTCCAGAGCTGTTGTGGCACATCCGTGAAATTACGGTCCCTTTTTAATGACACGGACTGAGGGAGGGTCCGGGATGGTCAAGGGCTCCAGGTACCTGCTGCCGTAACAAGTCATTGTCCATCTGCAGCCTCTCAGCTTCCTTGAAGGTCTCTTGCATGTGCTGGTTTGTCTGGCGCAGCTCACGGATATAATCGCAGGCTTTGGATAGGATGCCTCCTTTGCTCTGGGGGATAATGCAAAACACAGATCCTTATTGTTAACGCTACTTTGGTCCAGGCAGAAACCTGCAGGCTTCTTGATGGAAAGGATCCAGACTTTGTGTTTCTTCCTTCCAGCCCCATCCTTCCTGCATAGCTCAAGTGGCCCCCAAATTAGCACAGTGGGCCCCCAGTATTTACTAGAATTTGGTTCCAGGACATCCCCCCCAACTGGGTGGAAACCAAAATTTGTGGATGCTCAAGTTCCATTAAATACAATGGCGTAGTAAAATGGTGTCTCTTAGATAAAATGGCAAAATCAAAGTTTGCTTTTTGGATTTTTTTAAAACTATTTTCATGCAACAGCTGGTTGAATCTGGGGATACAGAATCCAGATACGGAGGGCCTCCTGTAGTTATATTATTTTAAAGAGGTGTCTCTTATTTACTTTTGCCTGCTAAAATAGAATTGCCCATTGGGGGGAGATATTTATTTTGTTCATTTACATCTTGTCCCCCCCCCCCATAACAGGGCTAAAGGTGACTTAAGCCTGCTTGGGCATTTTGAGGGAAAGACTTTTTTTTGTGTGCAGAAACTATTGCATTTTTTCAGAAGAAAACATTTCGGCACAAAAACTTCAGGGTGTGTGCAAAATGCTACATTTTTTTTCTATAAATGAATTTTTCACACAATGTCCCAAAATGCAATCATTGTAGAAAAAGGTGTGAAAGATTTAGATCCCTAGCAGCAGGCTATAATAGATGCCAATGCCAGCTCCCCCACGTTCCTCTCATCATTCATTTCTCTCTTTCTGTTGCCCTCCTATTCCTGTTCCACTGATAACTGCCCTTACCGCTCCTGTCTTGCTATTGTCTGTATTGCAGTCTGGAATGATTTTTGATAGTTGGACGATCCAGTTGTTGATCTTGTCCCGCCTTCTCCGTTCAACTAGATAGAAGAGACAAATTATGGATCTCATGATGCAACAATCCAGCAAGGACTCTAAAGTGATCCACACCTTTGATTACTACTTTGGGCCACGTTAGCTGTGAGAGTGCCTTCTCCCATATTAACCTGCTTATTCCTGGAGATTTACAATCAAGGACCTTCTGTCACCTGCACATGTGCATGGGATGGTAACGAACCACACAGTCTTCGAGGTCATGGTATCCCAGCCTTGGAGTTCACTTCTTCCTGCAGCATCACTCTGTTAGTGTTAGCAATGCCTGTTCTACACTTGTTTACTGATTTTACTACCTATAGAACTTAGCGAGATCCTTTGACTTACTTCTGATCTTTTCATTTTCAGTTCATGAACCTTCTATGTTCCTCCTTTAAATTTGTTGAAGATGGCTGGCATACAAACAATGAACATGTATTTTTGGGTTTTTTGGGGAGGGATTTCTGGGGGGCTCTGGGGCGGTTAGGGAAAGCAAACCACCAAGTTTCCAGGCAGTATTAGCAGAGATGTTCAGAAAAAATAAATAAAACAAAACAACCTGCCCTCAAATAATCCTTTGCCTCTATCTATCTATCTATCTATCTATCTATCTATCTATCTATCTATCTATCTATCTATCTATTGGGGGTCTCAGGGCATCAGGGGCCAAATTTAGGAGTCCCAAGAGTCTCAGAGGTAGACATTCCTCCTCTAGCTGAACAGGGTGCAATGAAAAAAAGGAGTAGATATGTGCTGCTTGGTTGTTCTGCGCACCTTCATTGTGCTGAGCTCTTCGCCTCTCATCCCGTGGCGTCCGCGTCCCATCCATTTTCCTAGGAGTCAAAGGTGAAGACATGGAGAGATCAGAGGAGGTCTCTCATGAAAACCACTCCCACCCCTCAAGCAGGATGCAGTAGCACCACATTTTGATGATGAGGGGTAACAAATGTAAATCTCAGCCCATCCCCTTGCTGTGGATCAAGCTGGAGGTGGATGGGGTCTCACCTTTGAAATGGTGGAGGGGCACCCTAGTGCCCAAACTACTCATTTCCCTTGTTGTTGTTTGTTATCTGACCTCAAGTCAGCTCTGCTTATGGAGAACCTATTCTAGGGTTTTCTCAGCAAGGTTTGTTCAGAGGGGGTTTGCCTTTGCCCTTGCCCTTCCCTGAGACTGAGAGAGTGTGACTTGCCCACAGTTCCCCAGTGAGTTTCTGTGGCCACGCATGGAATTTAATCCCTGATCTCCCAAGGTCTTAGTGCAACACTCAAGCCACGTCACAGGGGCTCTTGGACCAAATTGTCCATACACAGCTATCGACACACATTTCATGCTAAACCTACATGACAGTATCTTTATTTGGTCTGCCATTGGCTTCATTCTCTTCAGTGTGCCACTGCACTCCATGTTCCGCCTTCCTTCTGCCTGCATCATCCTCACTTGCTAAATAAACAAACTGCTTTCTCAGCTCAGCTTCCTGATTCCAAACATTTTCCTGCCTATGGAAACAGCTACTACCTATCCCCCTGGATGCAGTTCTCCTAGCCAGATCCATCTCATCTACAGTACATCCCTGCAGTCATACGTACGGGGAATAGGGGTGGGTACGAGGGGCGATGGTACGTTGCGTTCCCGTTTGCAACACGTCCTGGGGCGTCATCATCACATAGAACTGGCCTACAGAGGGCAAGATGGAAAAGAAATCAGCCTGCAGGAAAAAAACGTTCGAGTATGCACGATGGTGACCTTGGAGAGGGTTGGGTAACTGCAGAAGGCTGGGGCTGGCATTGGCTCCACTACCATAAAAAATATAGATTTTTTTTTTTTGGTCTCAAGTGTCCTCAAACGTCCTCTAGAACACACGGGAGGGCATTTGTACCACATCTAGGGGTACTACTGGGCGGTTTCAGCTCCAGGAAAGGCCTTTATTAACTACAGGAAGTAAGCAGAAGTCGCTTCCTGTTCACTTCTTCTCTCAAAAAAAGGCCTCTCTAAAGAATGACTTAAGTCTAGTCCTCCTGCATATGGTGAAAAATTCCCCCTCACGCACCTAAGAGGAATTTGGATGTTTTCTTTCAAAAAATTCTGCATTTTTTTTAACCCATTGCTAAGCCCAAATGTAGTGAAAATGTCTTCCATGGCCCTGAGGGGTCATTTTGGAGAAGGAGAAGAAGAGGAGGAGGAGGAGGAGGAGGAGGAGGACAATACAAAATATTTGCAATTTGTTTTTACCCTTGGAGGCCCAAAAATGACTTGGGGAGGCAGCATGTAGACTACAGGCATTGGTTTGCCCACCCTCACCTACTGAGATGGAAGAGAAACAGTGACTAAATTAGGCATGTGCACCTGTGAGAGGCTAGTCCCCAAGAAACCTTGAGGGTACCCCCTAAAAAAATAAAAATTTTCCCCCAAAGGCCCTCTAAGTGGGGAGAGGTAGGAAAATTTTCACCATGTTTTTTAACCCCTGCCATTTTAGGCCAGAGAGCCTTTTTTATAGCAACAGGAAGTGACATCATGTTCACTTCCTGTTTTAGAAAAAGGACTCTCGTCTTAAAATGGGTTGGGAGGCAAAACAGCACCTGCAAGAGGCATTTGGGGAAAAATTGTTCTGATTTTGTCTTTTATTGTCACCCCCATTTTTTTAATCCATCAGGACGACAAAAATGGATGGAGGGGGATCTTTGCCTCCCCAGGATGAATCCATACTAACCAGACTGTTGGTCTAGCAGTTAAAAGGGGAGAGACAGCACATCCTTTAGAGCAAGGACAAGCAACAGTGGTTCTGCAGATGTTTTGCTGGACTACAACTCCCATCCTCCATTGTTGCTGGCTATACTGTGGGGGGGCTAATGGGAGCTGCAGGCCAACAAGATCTGAGTGGCCGGTTGCTGCCCACCCCTGCTTCACCGGGTTCTTGCTTCCATACCCCCGGCCTGTGTCAGCGACTGATCCGTCGTCTGCACCGACACTGCCGTGGTGTCCCCCACCGTGGAGGCTGGGAAGTACGCAAATCGCGCTTCTGCACTGACGGCGTCTGTGGCTGGGCTCCCGCCATTGCTGAAGGGGTTCTGGATCACAGCCTGTAAAAATGGTGCAAACAGCAAGAGGAGACTTTAAGCACTCTATTAAGTCAATTTTATTTCTACATCACCTTTCTCCCAGCACAGCAGCCAAGCCAAACTAAAACAAAGTACATCCAAAAACCTCAATAATGAAAAGGTTTCAAACAACACAATTATGTTAAAATTCCTTTAAAACGGCTGAAAACATAATTTTAAAAAAGATAAACACACCATGCCCCATTAAAACACGCTTCTGCCATAAGTTAAGAATCCAAAGCCTGCCTTACGCTGGTCTGTGACTGTAATAAATTATTGTATTGAATTGAAATGAATGCCCACCTAAATAAAAAGGGACTGTCGGACTGCTGGTGGAATGAGACCAGAGAAGAGGTCAAGTGAACTTCTGGTGGGACAGAATTTCATACCTTGAGAGCAGCCACCAAGAAGGCTCTCCGCCGAGTCCTCACCAAGCATGGAGGTGGAACTGAGAAAAAGTCCTTCTGCTCTCCACCCCAAGATCTTAAAACTTAACCAGACTCATATAAGAAGAAAGAGTTTTTCACAAAGTCTGTACCTCAAGATGTGTAGAGCTCTAAAGGTCATAACCAGCCCTTTGAATTCTTCATTAAGCATCTCATGGATAGGGCTAGGAAAGGAATATTGTTTGTACTTTTACAACAAATTAAGGTAGAGGGAAAATAGAGGACCTGGACTGATTTCTAGGCAGAGTCTGGCATGACAGCCATCAGTTATCCTTGCTATCTTTTCCAGCTGTGACTGCAGTGTGCAAGATTGAAAGTATGAAAACTCCTTGGTGTTTTAGAATTTTAAAACAAAAACTCATTTGACACATTTCCACCCAGCCCCTCCTCCAATCTGATCCCCAAACCTGCTTGCAGCAACCTTTTTCTGGTTACAGATCTGAGCCCCAGGAACAGGTATGGCAATCCACAAAATGTCCAAGCATGTGTAGAATTCCTTGGTCTCAACACTTAGCAAGCAGGAAGGGAAAAGAGCAGTAGGGATAACTAGCTTTCAACATTTAGGTCCCACATTTCTAATGTGAACATTTATGGCCCATGGTAGTACTGCTGCAGTTCTGCTAAACCAATTCTGTGACTCCGTACATGACCAGATCCATTTGCTTTTGCTAAAGCAAAAAACATATAGCAGGGGTGACTCTCCAAAACTGTTTCTGGAGCCTTTGATCTTTCTGCACTCTACAAAGGTGTGAACGGCTAATCTTTGCAGCCTCCAAGAATGGCCATTCACCTTTTAACTAATAATAAAAGTAATAATAATAAATTTTATTTTGTTACCCGCCTCTCCTCAAAGCTCGAAGCGGGGTACAACAAAAGTTAAAATACAATTAAAACCAGCATACCAATTAAAAACACATTATAATTAAAATACACTAAAACATAAAACCAATCAATACAAATATGCCTCTTCGTCAATACAACTAAGGTGCAGTGACCTCCTTGCACTGTGTAACATCCTGTTTGTCAAAATCAGGAGTGGGCTTCGGGCTGCTTTTGCCCCCTCCTTTCTATAGCAGTCTGTGAGGACTCCAGAGACAGAACACTGTTCCCTTAGAGCAGTGGTTCTCAACCTGTGGGTCCCCAGATGTTTTTGGACTTCAGCTCCCAGAAGCCCTGAGCATTGACCATAGTGGCTGGGGCTTCTGGGAGCTGAAGTCCAAAAACATCTGGGGACCCACAGGCTGAGAACCACTGCCTTAGAGAAATGCAGTTCTCATCCCTGGCATAAAGGTATTTAATTCTAGCAACTGGTGGGAAATGGGAGAGGGTCTTCTTCGTAGCTGCTCCCAGGCTATGGAGTTCTCTTCCTAGAGAGGTTACACTGGTCCCTTCCATGCTGTACTTCCAGGAGCTGGTGAAGGCCTTTAATAATGTTTTTTTTAATAATAATCTTTATTCAAATTTAAAATTAAACATAAAAAATTCCAGTTCCTCACATTACATTCATCCACCCCATCTACCCTCCCCTCTACCACTTCATTTGTATATATTCCACTCATAAAATTTATATTTACATTCTTATTATATTACCATTCTATCATCATAACATACCCTTACATACCACAACATAACATTTATTACTTCATACTCACTATCTTACCTACTATATTCTCTCTTCTCTTTCGTTCATTCTATTCATTCATTCCTTCCCAGTCACTTTTACTATCTACTTCTTTTCTTTAAAGAACTAATATTTCTACTTTTACTTCCTGGACATCACCCATTTCCATTATTCTTGTATTTTTCTAAGTTTCTCTTCTTACTTTCCCCAATCTGGGGTATACCCTCTATTTATTTATGTGAAGGCCTTTAATAATGTACTCTTATCATTTGTATTTGTTGTTTTCTAATAGCTAATGTTTTCAAACAGCATTTTTCATCCTACTGCCTGTTTAATTATATTTCCACTTTTAGAATGGTTTTAGTAATGCAGAGTTTTTTTTTTCTAAGAACTGGTGTGGAGTAGTGGTTTGAATATTGGACTACGTCTCTGGAAGATCAGAGTTTGAATCGTCACTCTGCCTGGAAACCCCACTGGATGGCCATTCTCTCTGCCTAATCCAGTGGTTCTCAACCTGTGGGTCCCCAGATGTTTGTGAACTTCAGCTCCCAGAAGCCCCAGTCACTATGGTCAATTCTCAGGGCTTCTGGGAGCTGAAGTCCAAAAACATCTGGGGACCCACAGGTTGAGAACCACTGGCCTAATCGGACGGCAATGGCAAACCTCCTCTGAATAAATCTTGCCAAGAAACTCCTAAGACAGGTTTGCCCTAAGTCTGAACTGACTTGAAGCCATGTAACAATATGAGATTTTATTTGTTCCTGTTGTAACTTGTATAATTTGCCTTTAATCTGAGGCCTGGGAAAAACAGGACATAAACAAAATCATAATGATGATGATGATGGTAAGAATAAGAATGATGATAATAGTTGCACACTGCCCTCTAGTGTGGGTAAGAAAAGGAAACAACATTTAAGACATAAACAGTGGCTTTCACCAAGCCATCTTGTGAACTATTTCTTGATCTATTCTAGAAGGAGGAAGCAATGGTGTGACAGCAGGGAGGAAAACACACTCTGTCATGGGAAGTGCATGCTGACAGCTACAAGAAGCCACATGTGGGTCTGAATCAGCCAGTAACCACATCCTAGCATGCAGCTTCTTTGAAGCGGGATGTTGTCTATTCAAACTGGTTAACTAAAAATAAATGGCCCCGCAGACAGCTGAAGAACCTTCCGGGCTCCATTCAGGGGAAATGGAAGAGCAAGATTAGCATGTTGCAAATCAGCATATGCTAGACCTGCTCTGCTGAATATATTGGCCCTCCAGCAGGGAGACAGGACAGCCAAGCACTGGGATCTTTTACACGATGCAATTATTGCTCTATATTCCATTTCAGCTGCCATGGCTACATTCTATGAAAACCTGGGGTTGGTGGCTTGGAGAGGTCTAGAGCTCTGGCTGCGAATTCCAGACACCACGCACTAAACCACAAATCCCACAATTCCAAACTCAAGTGGACTATAATAGCACACTGGTGCAGCGTGAAAGGACTCAGCATCTTCATGTGGGGTTTAGCACCAAGCTTCCAAAAGCCAAAGTGTGCTTCCTCTCAGATCTTAAATATTAAATAAAATGATTAAAAAAAAACAACCTGAAAAACACTTTCAATATTTATACTGCAATCAGTTTACGTGGGGGAAGCGTGGCCCATGGCATTTCTTGGCCCTTGGCATTCTAGGGATCAAAAATTGCCCCTAAATGTCATCTGGAGTAATTTTGTCATGTTTTTGGCCCACTGTGGGCTGATGTAGGCCCAAGAAAGGATTTAAAAAAAAAAAAAAGGGAACAGGACAGGACTTCCACTGCTCCCTGTTGCTAAAAAAAAAAAAGTTTCTTCTGGGCCTCAAATAGCCTAAAAGGGATAAAATCATGGCAAAAATGCCCCCACACCTCCTATAAGACATTTGGGGGCAATTTTTCTGTGGTCCTTGAAAGTCTCCTGCATGACTCCCCTAGCCTTTCACAGTTGCTCATTTGCTGGTTTACTTGCTCAACAACCTCCCGCCTACCTCACTTCCAGGCAGATACATAAGTAATACTTCCCAGTTTTCTTACCCTCACTGAGAAAGAATGTCTCAACATTTCCAGACATTCAAGCAAGAAAAATTTATAACCGCCACTGAATTCTCTTTTTTCTCCCCATAATTTCGGATTTCCGATATAAACCACTCTAAAAAATTTGGCTTTTGCACAGAAAACAGGAGATTTTCTGCACCATACACAAAAGGTTGGGTTTTGTGCAAAAACCCTTTTTGTGTGTGTGCAAACAAATTTTTCAAGAGTACAAAAAATGGTTAAACATGCGCAAAACCCTTGTAATCTCTCCCAGAGGAAAGAACACACTGACAATTTTTCATTCTCGCCTTCAGCAATGACATAGGTCAAAATCAGCATCCTTAATGCCTGTTTTTGATACATGGGTTATTCCTCCAACATGTCTCCTAAGACAGGGCCAGCTCAAGATACTGTGATATCTGAGCCAAGACACAAAATGGTGCCTCTCTCTATTCCAAATACAGAAGATAACCAAGCTTCCTTAAAATCTCATTTTAAGCCTTCTTTCCCCACCACTGAGGAGAGAAGGCAAATTTAGAGGCGAGGACAAACTGTGTGTTACATATAGCTCCAGCTTCTAAGAGAGAGAAATGAGGGCTTAGAAGGAGGGGTTGCCCCTGATGTCCCCCAATATCTCAACGAGTTACCCCACATTACCTAATAGGAGAGCTGGCCCAGTTTCCTTAGAGGCTAAACGAGGTGGGTGGAAGGAAAACCATCACTAAAATGCCTAACATCTTTTCCTTTGGCCAAAGGTGGAGGCTTGAAAACAGTGTTCCCCAAATGTTCTTAGACGGTGACTCCCATAATTGTTCTCCATGGCTAATGCAACTAGGCATGATGGTGGTTGTAATCCAGAATCCTGTAGAGGGCCATAGGTTACTTCTGGTATTTTGTGGGGTGGAGGGCCCCAAAAGCGTCTGTGGTGAACCAAGGCACCTAAAGCTTTTGGAGGCTTTAACTTTTGAGTTGGGAAAGATTTTGACATTGACATGAGGTCTCAAGAGGCCTCTTCTGAAGGTCATGCAGCTTGTGGATACACAATTGCCATCAATGACCAATGACCTCAAAGGCCCTTCCCTAAACTGCAAACCTCGGGATTCCATAGGATGTTGAAAGTGGAGTAATAGCACTATAACAGTGTAGTGTGGAACGGCCCAAAAGCAAAGAAAAACAATTCTGAAAGCTATATTCCGGACAAGGTCACTCCTCACCTGAGCAACGGCTTGCTGGCCACTGGTGAACGCCGCTGTGGAGACCACACTAACTGCCCCCGTTGCATCTGTTTGTCCATCGAGCTGACTGTCCGTCACCTGAACTACTCTGTATGTCACCTGTAAGAGAATAAAAAAAACTAGTCACTGTTCTGGCAGCGGTGGAATTTGAGGTGGGGAAGGGAAGGATATTAGTCTTGGCTTTACAGATATCAAACCATGGGGAACCAATAGGAAGACCATTTAGGGGAGCGGCCAACAACGGAGGTCTTCAGACATCCAAATACAGTGGGCCCTTGGTATTTGCTGGGGTTTTGTTTTAGCCCCCCCGATACCAAAATCCAGAGATGCTCACCATTATTTAAAATGGCGTAATAAAATGACATCCATTAGATAAAATGGTGGACAACTCAAATGAGGCTAGAGAAGTTTCTGCCAAAACATAAGCACAGTGTTTGGTGCGTGGTGAAATCAAGGCTGTTGTTTTTTTTACTCGTTCTTTTTGTCCGAATATTTTCAAGCTGTGGTTGGTTGAATCTGTAGATGCAGAACCCAGGGGTACCGAGGGCCGACTGTATAAGCTAGAAATTAGCCATGAAAGCAAACCCATAGCTGGAAGATCTTGTACTTTACGTTTTCTGCCCTCTCTTCCACTCTTCCAGAACTGAGGGTTTGTCAGCAAAAGCCAGACCTGCTGGAGTGGATTGCTACCTGTCCTCCATTGTTCTCTGTGCGGAACTGATACTGGATATTATGGTCTGTGAAGGCCGTTTGCTGGACACTGGCAATGGCCACTGCCGTCTGTTCATCTGCATTAGAACCATCTCCTGGGAAAGAAAGGAAGCTGGTTAGTACTGACAACAACCATCAGCCTTGACAATATAGGGTCTGCCACAGAGATGTGGGGGGAAAAAATCAGGGGAAAACCTTTTTTTCACTCCCCCCCTTCCCTCAGCTCTACTTTTTCCTGGGTAAATGGGAACAAAATAGACTATTGAAAATTTTCTTTTAGAATGATTAATAAAAAGTTTAAGATAAGGTGCTTGCACATTTATCCAAAGCTATGTAAGAGGAAGACGTAAAGATGTAAAACTTTGTAGTATCGGATCATTCCAGTCCCTGGTCTTAAGTTTTGTTTTCTCAGATCTTTGTACAGGAATGAGTGTGTTATGTTCAGCTGGATTCAGTGGTGAAGACAAAACAATTTTTTTCTCTCTCTCTCTATTTTGTTTTTTTACTAATGTTGATGGTTTCTATGTTTATCTTTCTCTACCTCCTCCTCAAAACTAGCAAAATCAAAACGATTCCTTATAGTTCAAATGTTCCTTGCAGTTCAGGCTCTTGCAAAAATGAAATTTAAAAAGGTCAATTTGTAATTATATTCTGAATACACTGTATTTTCAAATATCAAACATGATGATGTTATGCCAAATCAAGTTACGCATTTTATGTTCCTAAAGTAACAAAGTAGCTTTCACTCTATATGTGGTGCTAATAATGCATTTTCCAAACTTTTTTCAAAAAAGGTCTGTTCTTTCCAAAGAAAATGGGGAAAACAGCCAACTGCATTCTGTCACCTGGCCTCATCTTGTCAGGTTCTTGTGATAATGAAATTTAGGGCAAAATTGCAGCATGTTCCCTTGCACCTAGAAAAACTTGGTGGAAAGGTAGGATTACATGCAGAAATGAGGACCCTGTAGGCCTCCAAATGGCATTGGGTTACAACAACCTTGCCCCTCAACCACTGGTCCTACTGACTTGGGTTGCTGCGAGTTCGATAACAAAACCTAACATAGAGATGGGGCAAGGTGTGGCCTTCCAGATGTCATTGGACTCTAACTCCAAACATCCTTACTGCACCAAGGATACCGGTTGGGCTGAGGAGAGTTGCAGAACAACAGGAAAACCACCTCCATCCTTGAACAAGAACAATGGGGTACAATCACAGAGATTTTCAACCCCTTGGCCCTCATAGTCAACCAGTCACAATGCTATTTTTGGGGGGGGGGCTTTAAAAGATAAAAGACAGGCAGGAACGAAGAGCACTTCGACAGAGGGATAATGTCCCCTAGAAATGCAATTCCCATCTACCACCCATAAACTTATATTTTTGTGACGGAGGTTCGGGGGCCCTACACCATCCACCTCAACTTAGAGGAGGCAGTAGGTTTGTACAATTGTCCTCTGTGCTAATGGAAATGCGCTGAATGCAATCTTCGCTCTTTTTAATAGCAAGGAAATACAGTACCCTCCTCAAACTAAATTTCAGTGATACATGGCAGTGGCTTGATGTATCTGTGTGATCCCATTATGCGTGTGTGCCCATGCATGTGTGGGAGCAGTGGGATTTCAGATCTGAAAACATCTGCCCAGTACGATCCAGACAGGAGAAAGCCAAAATGACTCAGCTTTCGTTCACAACACAGACATGTTGTACGCCTTACTTATCGGGCAGTGCCTTGGCTGCAGCAATCCCTCCCTGCGCAGGGGTTACCAGTTGCTCACGCAGGGCGGTTGGGTATTTCTGAGCCAGCCCGGGACCCCTCCTCACCTTCTTGCAGCTCGACTCCCTCTTCACTTTCTTGTCCTTTCTCGTGGCTGGAAGAGAACAGAAAGAGAAAGTCCCAAGTGTCATCAAGAGGTCCTCTGATGGAATTTATGGGCTGGGCTAGGGGGTGGCACAGTGACCGCAAGCTCCTGACTCACCAAGGACAGCCAATCCAGTGTCTTCCACTGCAGTTCCTAGTACCCCTGACCATCAGACATCTTAGCCAAGGCTGATGGGAACTGTCACCTAAACATCTGGAGACTCTAGGCTCAGCTCAATTCAATGTTATCATTTCAGTAGGGGTTGGTGAAAATGCAGCCCTCAGGTCATTTTGGTGGAAATGTAGCCCTCGCCCCTCCTCTTTCTTTCTTTCTTTCTTTCTTTCTTTCTTTCTTTCTTTCAAATTACTCCTTTCTTTCTAAATGACTTCAAAGGGGGATTCTCATGGGCCTCAAACGGGTCAGAGAGGGACAAAAACATGGTGCAATAGCCCCCCCAACCCCATTTTGAAACAGCTTCCAAAAAATAGTTCAGGAGCAATGGGGGAGTAGCCCTCCACTTTTCCCAGGGATCTGTGTGGTCCCCAAAACTGCCCACTCCCGTTTCAGCACAAAGCTGGAGCAAACGAGAAAAGATACTACAGTACAATAAAACACATTAAAATGCCCCCAAAATCCATACTGTTTATCCTCACTCTAAACCAACAGGTCGGGGAGGTGAGCAGCTGCAGGAGGGGTGTCCACAAGCCATACTCACCACATTTTCTCAGCCCTTCAGCTTCTAGTGGGACACATCTACCCATTTTTTTAAAGAAGCTACTTGATAGTTATTTTCAATTTGGTGAGCGACTACTACAAAGCCCAAAACATGTCCAGCAGCCCGCTCTTTAAAATGAAGACATGGTTTTGCATTTTGCACTTGATTTTATCTTTGCCATGAGAGGACCCAGGGGGCTGGGAATCTGCTTCACAATAATCATCTCTGCACTAGGTCCTACTTCCTTCCAAACACTGGAAGACTGGTTTCAGAGACACCATGCTCCCCCCAGAACATGGGATGGACCATCAATGATCATGAGACAAGATGGATGAGCTTCAGTTGCATCCCCAGGTTCTACGAAGACTTGGCAGAAGCACTGCCCATCAGTAAGAGGCTTAGATTTTTTGTGTAGAGGTAAAAAGGGTACTAAGACAGACCCATAGCACAGTGGCTTGAATGTTAAGACTACAACTCTGGAGATAAGGGTTCAATTCCCTGCTCGGCCATGGAAACGCACTGGGTGACCTTGAGCGAGTCACACTGTCTCAGCCCCCAGAAAACCCCATGACAGGTCCACCTTAGGGCTGCTGTTAAGTCAGAAAGGACTTGAAGGCATATGACATCAATGACAAACAAAGGGCCTTTCCGTACTATATTGTTATAGTGCTACTATTCCACTTTCAACATCCTGAGGAATTCTGGGGTTTGTAGTTTCCTGAGGCCAAAGAGCTCTCTGGCTGAGAATTCTATATGCCCTTCCCTAAACTGCAAACTCCAGGATTCCAGAAGATGTTAAAAGTGGAATAATAGCACTATAACAGTCTTGTCCGGAAAAGCCCATAGTTGATTTGTGCTCTTCCTGATCATGCTTCCTGGGCTCCATTCCCTCCACTGGTGAGGAACAGGCATTTACTTATTTAGTACTTTTTAACTGGATTTTTATTTATTTCCACTCCCCCTCCTTTTTCATCAAAGAATGGCACTCAAGGTCAAATAAGGCAAATACAATTAAAATATAAGCTAATCCCATTAAAACATCAAACTGATTTAAAATGTGGGCATCTAAGACACAATGGCCTTGACCCAATGAAACGTCTCTTTTAAAATAACCTGGCTTTGATGCTCAAGAGGACAATAGGAACCCAATCCAGCCTGGCCTCCAGCAGCAGGGAGTTCCACAACCTCACAGCAGTCACCATGAAAGTCCAGATGTGGCTGGATTGCAAGTCCCAGCTGCTCTAGTCAGCACCGCCCACACTGAGGACTGTTGGGAGTTGTAGTCTAAGAAGAGCAAGACTGGGCCAGCTTCTCATCCCCAAGCTATTCAGAATTCTGCATCAACACTTGGCTTTTCAGTGTTGGACCAAGGAACTTGAAGGCCAAGCTGAAGGTGTAGAGCAGATGCTCCACCTCCCCATGAAGAGCATTAATCTTGTTAGGGTTGTTGCTATGATAAATGAGCATGGAGATCCCTCTTAGGAAATGGCAGGTAAAATAACCCCACAAATAAACACACACACTTTGAATTCTAGTCTTGAGAAATAAGGTAGAATGTGAAGATGATGATTCCACATTACGCAGCTATAGCACTTTGATACCACTTTAGCATAGTGCAGTGGTTTGAGCATTGGACTACAATTCTAGGAACCAGATTTGAATCCCCAATCAGCCATGGAAACCCACTAGGTGACCTTGGGCAAGTCACACTGTCCCAGCCTCAGAAGAAGTTAAAGGCAACGCTGTCTGAACAAATCGTGCCAAGAAAACCACGAGATATCTTCACCATAGCATCATTATTATGTTGGAAAGGACTTGAAGGCACACAACAACAAGAGTTAAACTCTTTTAAAATTCATTCAGAGACAGCCTATTTGGGGGGGGGGGGATCAAAGCAGCACACCAATAAAATTCAATCACAGTCAATTCCTGAAAGCCTGACGGAACAATAAAGGTTTCAATTGCAATCAGGAGACCAAGAAGGGATCCATCCTAGCATTTCTAGGGTTGTTATTGTTGTTATTACGTGTGTTGAAGTCATTTCCAACTTATGGCAACTCCAAGGCAAACTTATCATGGGGTTTTCTGGGGCTGAGATTGTGTGACACATCCAAGGTGACCTAGGATTCCCACTGGCAAGTGGGGAACTGAACCCTGGTCTCCAGGATCGTAGTCCGACACTCAAACGACTACAACATGCTGGCTTTCTAAGCTCTTTTTGGATAGTAGTTCAAAAGTCTTGGGGCAGCCACCGAAAAGGCCCTTGTTCCTACCAAATGTGGCTGGGAAGGTCACTGGACAGAGAGATGGGCCCATCTCAGAGATGTCGAAGCTCAAACAGGTTCATACAGGGAAATTGTCCTTCCAACTGCCTGGACCTGAGCCTGTCATGGCTAGCACCCACAGAGCCAGGATGGCTGGAAATACTTTTCCATGATTACTGGTGAGGCTGCAATGTCCATGATGAGCAGAAATCAGGAGAATGTGCTCACCTTTTAAAAAGCAAAATTAGCAGAAAACAGCACGCAGACCATGGGAAATGATTACAAAAAACCTGAGCCAATCTTCTCCGTGTAGGTTAGAGAATTCTGGTCTTCCGGGTGCAGAATTCAGATCAGGGCACAGAATGGATTGTTACTCCTCCCTCCGTCTCTCTCACTAAACCGACACACCCGGCTTTGCCTCCCGCGGCATCTCATTCTGCCCAATATCACGCAGTCAGAAGGCCCCACTTCGTACTCTCTGCCTCCGTATCCAGCCCAGCCCTTCCTAAAAGGAAGAGATTCCAGCGCTGATGTCTGCCACAAGGTTAATATCCTTTTTCTTTCACGGAGATACGGGGAAAGCTCGCAGCCTCCTGTGTGAAGCCAGCTCCAGAGTTGGAAGGCATTCGGTTACTTTAATCCTGTGAGCTGGCAGAGGGAGATAAGGCTGCTATCTTGACAGGATGTTGGTGCAGAGCAGAACAGCGCAGAGATGAAGCCGCCGTGCTAGCAAAGAGAAAGTGCCCAACCCAAAGAAAGGGAGCTTGCAGGGAAAGAACGCTGTAACAAGCAATGACATTTAAAGCCTGAAACAACCTGGGACCCCAATAATCAGAGGAGACCCCCTCCCTATATACACCTGCCTGATGATTCATATCGTCCAGGGGGGCACTCCTCTGGTGTCCCAAAAGCAGAGGCAATACGATGAGGGGGACATGAGAGAGGGCCCCCTCAAATATAGCACCCCGCTTGAAGAATGCCTTTCCCTTGGAGGTCCAAAGGTCGAGACAGGACCCTTTCTGAAGTTCATTGGGGCCTAGTTTACTTTTAAGCATATTTGTTTTATTGTGGTCCTTCCAGTCATTTCTGACTTATGGAGAATCTAAGGTGATCCTCTTGTCACTGGGCTTTCTTGGCAAGATTCATTCATAGGATGAGATGTTTCGCCTTTGGTTTTGTCTGAAGCTGAGAGAATGTGACTTGCTCAAGACTACTTGGTGGGTTTCCATAGCCGAGAGGGGGATTCTAACCCTGGTCTCTCGAAGTCTTAGATTACTACTCAAACCACTATGCCACACCAACTCTTTAATTTTTATTTCTTTTCCTTTTTAAAAAAAATAAAATTACCCCCTTTTAACCTTTTAAAGTCATTTAAACTGGTTTGAACTGTTTAATATGTTTTTATTCTCCTTTGATTTATTGATTTTAATTTGGAATTGTTTATATCATTCTATCTGGCCCCCACCCCAGATCTCATGACAAAAGGGTTGGATAAACATATTTTAAAAAATAATTAAATCAACAAACAAAGGTTTGGAAGTCTCCTTCTCCCGCGTTCTAGGGCAAGGGTGAACATCTTGCAGCCTACCCTGGATTTGTTGGATTGCAACTCTGAGAATGCCTACAGCATGGTTAACGGCGAAGGATTATGGGAGTTGCAGTCTAGCAATTTCAAGGGGGCCAAACGGCCCAACATCCTAGCCTATAGCTGCATATGCACAGGGGTGAGTATATAGAGGGTAATCCCTTGGAGAGAGAAGCAAAGCCAGAGTCCAAAACAGGCAGGGCCATCCCAGGTTTTCTCTCTACTTTGTTCCTTTCCTCCATTTTTAATTCCTTCCTATACACATGGAAGCAGAAAAAGCTCTGTAGTTTCCCAAACCCCAGTCAAAGAGCCTGCTCAAGAGTCTCCATGGCTCATTACGCAGGGTTGTGTTTCTACCCGAGACGTGCTCTGAAGATGTTCTCAGCGGTCAGCAACTCCTCCAGGTCACAAAGCTGCTTCCTTTACTTTACTTTTGGAGGAACATTTGAAAAGGACATCCACCCCACCCCACGGGCATCCCAGAACAATAAGCCGGCATCCTTCTTACAATGCCAGCAGGGGCCCATTTATATATCTGAGGCCTTATATTTTCAGCCCATGCTTTCTCCAAGGAGTGCAGAGTGCAGTGTTTCTCCAACAGAGCATCACGACAACCCTACCAGGTGGGTTTAGGGCAAAAGAGAAAGAAGGAGCAAGATGGACCTACTTGAATTGCAAATATGAACTCAGAGCTGATCGCTCCTAGCTCAACACTCTAGCTCATCCATTCTTAATCTTTCTACCCTGGAGGAACCCTTGAATTAACTGTCAGGTTTCAGGGAAGCCCTGCATTAAAATTACTATATCTGCTTTGTAAAAAAGTAATTTGTATTTGTTTCAGTCACAATCTCTTGCAGAGCTCCCAGTGACCTCCTGCAGGAACTAGGGGTTCCAGGAGTCCTGGTTGAGAATAATAATAATAATAATAAAATTTATTTATATCCCGCCTCTCCCGACAGATTGGGACCTGTTCTAGCCACTATACCAGAATACCTGCCCGGTATCCCATCTTTCTTTCATGATTCTGAGCACAAAAGTGCTGACGCTTCTGGAATCTCAACATCCTTGTCCATTTGCAGACTGAGATGTTTGGGGATATTCCAACATTTACACATTGATCTGTACTACTTATGTACCATAAAGGCACAAACTGATGGAAGAATGGTAGAGCAGGGCAATTCTGCTTCTGCCACTATACTCCCACCCAGCCTCCAACAGAACAAGGATATTTTTGGGGAGGGGTGTGCAGATCAGTTAATTCTTAGGGGCATATCTACAAAGTTGCATTAGAGGCGTGTGCAAATCATTTCTTGTTTGTATGCAGAACTCTTTTATTAATATTATTTTATAAAAATCCATTTGGATTCTGCCTTTCTTCGAATGAGCTCAAAGAGGCAAGCATTGCTTTCTTCCTTCTTTCCTCACAACAGCCCTTTGGTGATAGGTCAGGCTGTGTGCAAGAGACAGACACTAGTCCAGTCAGGACTAGAACCTAGACCTCCCAGTCCAAACAGTATGCCCAATCTAACCACTATACCACACTATTAAAATCACTCACCTTTCTTCCCAAGCAAGATTCTGACACCACTCCTGGGGCCCTTTCACACTGGACAATTATACTGCTAGCCTCCCACTATGGAATCCTGGGATTTGCAGTTTATAGAGGCACATTTAGAATTCTCAGCCAGGAAGCTCCAGTGCTTTGTCAAACTACAAGCCCCAGGATTCCACAAAATGTTGCCATGACAATTAAAGCGGAATATAGCACTATAACTATGCAGGGAATATAGCACAAACTTCTCAAAGCCCTAAGCTCTTCTGGGGGGTGAGGTGGAGTGTGGATTTCCAGATGATGTTACGCGGCAATTCCCATCAGGCCTCACCTTGACAGACAGTGGGGAGGAATGCTTACAGCTGCAGTCTAACAACATCTAGGAGCAATGCTTTGCCATTCCCTGCCCAATGCAGTACTAGTTCCCTATCAGCTCTCTCCCAGAAGCTTAAATGGGTTACTCAGCTCCATTCTCCCCATTCCCTAACAGCCTCAGCTTATGCTGTGCTGCTGCTGCAAAAAAGGCAAATGCAATTTTAGCCTGTTCACTGCAGGTCTAATTACTGTATTAAAAGAGCAGTAATTCCTTGTCTAAGAAAACCCTATGAGATTTATGGGATCTCCATAAGCCAACAGGTGACCTGATGGTGCATGCACTAACATGATTTCCAGGTCACAGGAAGGTGTGTAACTCATCTGGGCTGCTGTGTCTACTCTGGAGCACATTTTACAAGATGAGGCACTCTGGAATGATTCAAAGAAGGGCCTATGAGGTAAAGTTGAGAGAACTGGATGTGCTTCACTTAAAGAAAACAGGCCCAGTAGGGACAAACAAATACCTAAAGCATTCTTCCATAGGGCTAAACCAGTGGTTCTCAACCTGTGGGTCCCCAGATGTTTGTGGACTTCAGCTCCCAGAAGCCCCAGCCACTATGGTCAATGCTCAGGGCTTCTGGGAGCTGAAGTCCAAAAACATCTGGGGACCCACAGGTTGAGAACCACTGGGCTAAACTATCCATCATATTAAACAGACCTGAGCTTCACTTTCTTTTGCTTCTGGGTTAGTGCCTGGGACAATGGGGAAAGAGTAAGGGGAGGTCTGACTTTCTTCTCCTTCTCAGATGTGGCACCCCACTTGTGGCATACCCTCCCCTCGGATGCCCAACTAGCACTAACACTGGCTTCATCCTACGGACAAATAAAAACATATTTTTTATAAAAAAAAATCATAGCCTTGGAGAGTAAAATTCATTTATTCCAAAAGCTACCTGTGTACCTTTTAAAATCATTTCAATCTTTTAAAACCTGTTTCATATGCTTGGGTCTGTTTAAATTTTCCTTTTGTTTTAACTTTGAAACTGTTTTAAAAATGCTTTGATGGATTTGATGGGCTCCCTTGAGATCCCATAATATAGGTTGGGATAGAAATATTTTAATAAATCAATTGGTCAATAAAATCAGCATGTGAAGGAGCTAGGGTGTAGTGTGTGCGCGCGCGTGCGTCAGTTCTATAGCATGCAAACCAATGGGAAATTTTACAACAGTCCCTCCACTTCAGTGCAGAATTCACACAGAACTAGGTCAATAAGGTAGGCCTTTGACAGCACTAGTTAGTACCTGAAGCAATGTCAGCAATGTACCCAGACTTCATCCACCTGCCATGCATAGTTTAAAAAAAAAGAAGGGCAAAAATAGTGCTGTTTGTAAGACATGGGACTTGTGTGGGTTACCTTTTTTTATTTTTAAAAGAGTGCTGACAGCGACTTAGAACACCTCATGGGAACATGAATTTTCCAGCTCCAGTAGTCTGCATACTATGGAATATCCCAGATTCTGTGTCCATAGACATTCCTGTAGAAGTGGGGCATTTTATACTGCCCAATACACTAGAATTCTTATTGGGATCAGAAAACATTCCAGATTCAAATAATTCACTGCTCTGCTTCCCTTCTTTTTAAAAATCTGCCATGATAAGGGTGCCCCCCCCAATCCAAACATATTGGTCCTGAGCCAAATCCCAACCTACACTTACTTGGAAGTTCTTCTTTTTAAAAAAGGCAAGGCTTCCCCACATGCTATATATTTAACACAGCACTCGGTTTTAGCACTTACAACAGAGCAAACCTTTGTTCCCTTTTCTCCTTCAAAACAGGACTATATGGAACAGGCTTAAATTCTGGGAGGGCAGATTGTGGTAGAACATTAGAAGGAACCATGGAACGATCACAGCTGTTGGGCAATGGAAGCCATTACCTGGAGGGGTCATTGATTGGCCTCCTCCTTGCAACAGGTCTGCAAGAAGAGACTGGGCAGCCACCAGTTGGGAACTACTGTACATCTTGGACTCACCGAGGGATGGACTAGATGCCCTCAAAGGCCCCCCTCTAATTCTAATTTATTCCACCATGGCACTCTCACCCAGCTTGATGCAACCCTCTACTCCTTTGGCTCTCCAGATGTTTTAGACTACAATTCCCACACCTCCAGACAGTCATGCAGACTAGGCAAAGCTGTTGGGAGTTGTAGTCTCCAAACTCCAGAGAGCCCAAAGTGACACTCTCCCAGAATCAGGTTCCTAGTGTCTTCCCAGGACTCTCAACTCTTCTTATCATGCTCCACCCACTGGCCAGCCAAGCTGAAAATATGCAGAAATAGGACACACTATTTGAGAAACCCAACTGCTTTGGCAAGAAGTAGAACAGGGACAGAGTGGGAAGAAAGATTAACCTTTTATTATTAGCACCTGGGACACGGCAGGGTTCTAATTATTCACACAGCCAAAGGCTAAGGAAGCAAGAGAGGAAGGTATGACATTTCTCTGGTTTCCAACAGCAGAGGACAACTCTAGTCAGGACCGATAAACCTGCACAAGTACACTTTGGGAAATTTCACCCCTGCGAGGCTGAAGACGAGACAAAGATCACTTATTTGTGACATTCATAGTCCAATTTCTCCTCTAATGAATTTATGGCAGCGTACATGACTCTTCTCCCCCAACCTGTTCACAACAACCCAGGAAAGTAGGCCAAGCTGAAGAGGACTGACTCTCCCAATGACACTCGTGAGGTTCACAACTCAGAAGGGACTTGAACCTGGATCCCCCAGTCCAAGCTAGAGCAACCTTGTGTCTGTCAAAAGCCCAGATCCCCCTAAAGTTATCTGTTAGGGGATGGATTTGGTGTCAACAGTGGAAGGGACATCCATCTTTTCGCTATTTATGTCACCCCCTTTCTCTCTTTCTCCCTGCCAGCCCTATATTTAGACTGAGCTAATTAGCTTCCTCAAATAAATCTGGGGTGTCACAAAGAGACAGCAAATTGTTAGCTCTTTTTTTTTTTTTTTTTTTTGCCAGTATTGTATATTTTCTTTTACACCCAGAAATGTGGAGAAGCACATGGGAGATTTCTGGACAAAATAACCAGACAGATTTGGAGAACTATGCACTTTGGATTGAATGGGGCACCTTCTCGTATTCCATCATAGGCAGAAAAACCTGTGAGGTTTTGCCCCCCCTTCTCATTACTCAAAAGAAGGAACAGAACTACTCCAGATGGACACATGAATTGGACCACTTGCAAAGTGGTTTTACATGACAGGGGGTTGGACTGGATGACCCCTGCAGTCTCTTCCAACTCTATGATTCTAACTAGGCTGATGGGTTGTAGGTCACCTAACCCCGATCTGGCCAAAAGCACTAGAACGGCTTCGCTATTTATTCACTCTTAAAGGAAACCTCCAGGGCCAGCAGCAATCTAACTCATGAATCCCATCTGCTGGAGGCTAACAAAACAAAGAGCCTTGTACTATAACCTGCAAACCACAAAGAAGTGACTTGTGGAGACTGCAGCTCCTACAATCCTGTGGCACGGCCACTGTGAACTGACATCCCCCAAACCCCCATTTTCCCTGGAAGAATCTCTAGCTGGCCACTGTTGGGAGACAGAACGCTCGGCTATGTGGATTTCGGAACCAATTTTGAAGCACTGTTCACAGGACAAGTTTATTATGTTCCGTTTCCCCATATTCCCAAGAGACCTTATCCAATTTGCCACTGTTCAATTGCACTATGCCAAGGATGGGCAATTTGGGGGGTTCAGATGAGGGCCACTTCATGGGGAAGCTGCTTTTGGCAATGACCATAATGGTCATAATGGCCATCAATGATATGAACTCTCTGTGATACAGCAGCTGGCCAGAATGTCCTCCCTCGCCATAGAGTCCTACCAGTGTACGGACCACAGTTTCTCCTTCCCGTCCAAAAGGCAAGGAAGGAAACAATATCCTTGTATCCACAGTTTTCTGCCACTGATGTTCAGCAGCGTGGTTTGTGGGTGGCTATGGCGCTGGGGTGGAGCGTTTAATAGAAGGTCAAGAGACAAGTTTGATAAAAAAGAAACAGTAAAAACAGAATTCTGGCTACCTTTCCTTCATCCGTCTGTATGGTGTGTTTACAATAGAAAAAAAATAGAAAAATAGAAAAAGATTTGCAAGTTGCTATAAAGTCATGTACGCTGCCATAAAGCAAACATCCCAGCTTAAATTCCTGCACACAGAAGGGTAGCCTATCAGGGGTTTGGCATGCTACATTTCAACATGCAGGATGTTTCACAGAATCATAAAATCATAGAGTTGGAAGAGACCATAATGGCCATCAAGTCCAACCCTCTGCCATGCAGGAACACACACTCAAAGCACTACCAATCTGTTCTTCCAGGGCAGGGCAAGTGAAAAAGAATATTCAGACATGTAACCTCTTATTTCATGAAGACCAGCCCAGGAAAAGGTTTACTACTCAATTCTGTTGCACAAACTGACCCTATAGCTGGGGTGACAACAAATGTCGGTGTACACATATGCCCAACGCACAAATGAGGCTCATTGTAGAAATTTGCATTTAGGAATCAGAGTGTACACCACGAATCTCAGTGGTGGAGTACATGCTTCCCACATTTGAGATCTAACCACCTCCACAGAACAACTCCTGACTCAAAACCAGGAGATCCACAGCTAGCATTTGAATAGGATACCACCAAAGAATACCAGGTGCTATAGGCCAGTGGTTCTTAACCTGGGGTCTGCAGAGCCCTCACAAGGGGTCTGCAAAGCCTTAGTGCTACAGCCAATAGCAGCAGGGATGTGGCAGCAAGGAGGGAGGTTGCAGGTGCTGAAACTGCTCCCTTGTTTGCAAACAAGAGCAGTTTGGATACACACATACACACGCACCAGTGCTGCCACATCACTGACAAAAGGAACATGGCAGCAGGTATGTGTGCATACCCAAACTGTGACTTTGGAGACCATGGTTTGAATCCCCACTCAGCCATGAAAACCCACTGAGTGACCACAAGCAAGTCACATTCTCTCAGCCTCAGAGAAAGGCAACAGCAAACAAATCTTGCAACAAAAACTCTTCTGACAGGTTCACCTTAGGGTTGCCATAAGCCTGTTTTCAAGGGGAGAGATCTGATGGCTAGAAAGAACCTCCCCCTGGAAGCAGCCCTTTGCTGTTCTATGCCTCCAAGGCTCTTGTGATTTACGGCAACCCTGAAGTGAACCTATCCTAAGGCTTTTTGGGAAAGATTTGTTCAGAGGGGGTTTGCCTTTGCATTCCTCTGAGGCTAAGAGAATGTGACTTGGTCACCCAGTGTCTCAGTGGAGATTTGAATCCTAGGCCATTTCTGCACTAGACTGTCACAGTGCTATTATTCCACTATCAACGCTCTATGGAATCTTGGGCTTTGTAGTTTAGGGAGGGGCCCCAAAGGATGATGAAAGTGGAATAATGGCATCGTAATGTTCTAGGTTGGAAATGGCCCTAGTCTCCAGAAGCCTTTGAAAAATAAATATTTGAAAATTTAAATAAATATTTGAATATTTAAATGTTTAAATCTTGACTTAAGTCTTGGGGGTCCCTGGAAACAAATTATATTTACCAGGGGTCCTTGGTAAAGAAAAGGTTAAGAACCACTGCTGTAGGCTATATTTCAGAGGAAGGCAATGGCAAACCACCTTTGACATCCTTGTTAAAGAAAACCCTACGGAATTCATGGTGTTGCCCTAAGGCGACAGGTGACTTGAAATCACCTACACACACACACACACTTACACAAGGGACCACTCTCATGTTGTTAACACAACAGTGGCTCACCTGCCCTAGAGGAGCAGCTCGGATTTGCTAACTCCACAAAGTTTACTGGCTCATAACAGATTAAACTAGGCCAATATAGGATGGGGGACATGTGGCTGGATAGCAGTACATGTGAAAGGGATCTAGAAGTCTTCATAGACCACTAGCTGAACGTGAGTCAGCAGTGTGATGCGGCAGCCAAGAAAGCCAATGCAATTCTTGGCTGCATCAACAGGAGTATGGTGTCTAGATCGAGGGAGGTACTGGTACCACTCTACTCTGCTTTGGTTAGACCTCATCTTGAATACTGTGTCCAGTCCTGGGCACCCCAATTCAAGAAGGACATGGTCAAGCTGGAGCAAGTCCAGAGGAGGGTGACCAAAATGGTGAGGGGCCTGGAAGCCATGCCCTATGAGGATAGACTTAGAGAGCTGGGGATGTTTAGTCTGCAGAAGAGAAGGTTAAGAGGGGACATGATAGCCGTGTTTAAATATCTGAAGGGATGCCATGCAGAGGAGGGAGAGGGAATGTTTTCTGCTGCTCCAGAGACCAGGACAAGGGGCAATGGATTCAAGCTGCAGGAAAGGGGATTCCACCTGAACCTCAGGAAGAACTTCCTGACGGTCAGGGCTGTCCGGCAGTGGAACATGCTGCCTTGGAGTGTAGTGGAGTCTCCTTCCTTGGAGGTTTTTAAGCAGAGGCTAGATGGCCATCTGTCAGAAGTCCTTTGAGGGTGTTCCTGCAGGGCAGGGGGTTGGACTGGATGGCCCCTGGGGTCTCTTCCAACTCTACATTTCTATGATTCTATGATTCTAACCTACAACGATGTTTCTTGCTTATGGCATATCCATGATGCAAAATGGAGAAAATACACTCTCTCAGCTAGATCATAAAATCTTCCCAGTTTGGTCACCTACAGCCCGTTCTGCTCATCGCAGACCACTAAAGTGTGAAAGTAAGACTTTCCAGAAAATGTTGGTCTATAGGTTTTGACCTATGAAGTGCTTTGGTCCAGGTTATTCGTAGGAGATGCTCCTTTTATGAGCCCAGTAGATCTTTAAGATCATCCTAAGATGCCTTCTCTCTGTTTCCATCACCCTCTCAGGTGTGTTTGGTGAGAACAAGGGAGAGGGGCCTTTTTGGTGGCTGCTCCCAGATTCTGGAACTCCTTCCCAAAAAGGCCAAGATGGCCCCATCCCACTTTTCGTTTTGAAGACAGGGGAAGACATTTGCTGGCAGACTTCAATTGACTGGATGTGGGCCACTGCACTCATTTTAATGCATGTAACATTTTAATATTAATATTTTTAATGGGCAACTGCTTAACTTTATAAATTGTTTAACTTTTTAAAAAATGTTATACTTTCCTGGATGTTTTGCTAGCTGCCTTGAGTTCCACTGTTGGGAGAAAGGCGGGGTATAAAGACAGATGAAATAATAGGCCTGCAGCTCTCAGCATTCTCCACCAATGGTTGGCTGGGGCTGATAGGACATGCAGTCCAACCTCTCAAGGGCTACACTTTTTCCACCCATGTCACAGAGGGCTCTCTCTATTTCAGAGCTGGATAAACTGCGACAACGGGAGTGCACATTGTACAGAATTCTAGGAAATGCAATTCAATTACAATAGGAGGAGGGCACACAGATACCCCTGACACCCACGCAGGGGCGGTTCATATATCACAGGACAGCAAAAGTAGTTCTCTGAGTACAAAGCCTGGGAAATAGTTTTTTAAAAAAGCATCCAATAATTGGCCAGGGGATTTTGGAGATACAGTTTAAACAGTAACTTCTCCAAGTTCTGCAGGTGTAAATCCTCTTAGACGCTGGTACCCACTCCTCCGCCACAACTGGCCTCCCAGTCCTAACCAAGTTCCTAAGGGCGGCCGAAGAGGCCTCTGGTGCCTTTGACGGTTGTGTAGAAGGGAAAATTTCAGCAGGCGTTGCCGGTTCCCTGGTTGTGCTGAGAAGCAACCCCTGCTGAAACCCCCTCCTCTGCACACCGCTTTAAAGGCACAGGAGCCCTCTTCAGCTCTGGGCCTGGCAAGCCTAGGCTCCTCCCCTTCAGGCTGTGGATCCCCCCCCCCTTCTCCTGCCTCGGGAGTGCACCCAAACAGAGCCATTGCCTGCATGGATGCAAGTGTACATGTATTTACCTACACACAGACATGTACGCGCACACACACACACGCATGTACTGCTTCATTTAACGCCACTCTTCAGAAGCCTGGCGCGGTCTTCACAACCACCCTGCGAGGTAGGCTCGGGCAGGAAACCGCCCTCCTGACCTCCAGCTGCCCCACCCTCTGGCCAGACGCTGTAACCGCCGGGGTCCAAGGCGCCCGGCTCCGCGCTCTGTAACGCCCTCCCCCTCGTTACCTCCCGTTCCTGCTCTGCCACTCTCCCTAAGCCGGCTTCTTCCCGGCTGGAGATCCAGCCCCCTCCGCCTTCTCTCCGCCGCCCACCCCCGGGCTGGATCTCTCTCTCCGTGGACTTCCCTCGCCCGACGCCGGTGTCACTCCGCTTCGCTTTTCCTCCCGCCCCCTCCGCACGCCCAGAGCACGGCTCTCTCCGTTCCTCCCCACCGCGCCCCACCTCTTCTGACATTTCGCAGCCTTGCAAGCGGGGGAGTCCAGTCCCTTTCCTCGCCTCCCCCAGCCCGATCCCGACCGCCGGGTCCCACTCCAGAAACGCACCCCCGGCCCCCCGGCCCCCGAGAGCCGCTCTCCCAAGCCTCCGCCTCGTCCTCCATTTTGTTCTCTCCCCCTCTCGGTGCTCCTGCCGCCGCCGCCGCCGCCGCCGCCGCGAGAGAGAGAGAGAGAGAGAGAGAGAGAGAGGGGGTCCCCTCCCCCCGCTAGGCCCGGGCTTCGCGTCCGCGGCGGGCCCCTCCCGGGGGGCCGGGGCCGGGGCGGCGCGGGGGCGGCCTCCCGCTCTTACCTGGAGGTGGCGGCGGCGGCGGCGGCTGTGTCCAGGCCGGGATCGAGCATGTCCATGGGGGAGAGGGGGAGGGAAAGGGGGAGGGAGGGGGGAGGGGGAGAGGCCCGCCGCCGCACCAGGGGCGAGACGGCGGCGGGGAGAAGGAGAAGGGGGAAGGGACGCGCTTTCAAATCTCACGCCGGATGGAGGTGGAGGGGACGCGGAGGAGACACGGGAGCCGAGGCGCTGATCACGGGGACAAACACTCGGGTCATGTGAGGAGGAGAGAGAGCGGGCGGGCGAGGCAGGCGGCGGCGGCGGCGGCGGCGGCGGCGGCTCCGGCTCCGCTCCCTCCCCGCCCCGCTGGCGCCCGGACGCGTGAGGGGGAAGGGGTGCGCGCAGGCTCGCAGGCAGACAAAGGCGCCCGCCGCCCGGCCCAGCGCCCGCGGCCTGCCTTCCGAACGGCGGCGGCTCGAACGTTGCAACAAGCCGGAGCCAGGGAGGGGGAGGGGGAGGGGAGGGGGCAGAGCGTTGCGACGATCCGGGGCGGGGGAAGGGGGGCGGGGAGGCGGGCGGGGAGGGGGCGGAACGTCGCGGGCGGGCCACCCGCCGCGGATGGAACGTCGCCGGCTTCCGATCGAACGCTGCGAGGTCTCGATCGAACGCTGCGGCGGCAGCGTTCGATCGAACCCCGCAACGTTCGATCCGCCGGGGGGAGAAGGCGGCGGCGGCGACACGCTTTTCTTTTTTTTGATCGTGTGAACGCGCCTTTTCGGAGGCCGGAAAAGACAAGGGGGGCGCGCAAACCTCGCCGCGCCGCCGTTACCCAGGGACGGGGAAAGGGGAGCGAGAGGACGCCCGAGGAAGGGGCTGGGGGGGTGGCGGGGAGAGCCGCCGGGAAGGATCGTCTACCCGGGATTATTTATTCCCTTTCTGCTCCCCTCCCCGGGTTGGTGGGCCTCCAAGGCGCATGCGCGTCAGGGCCACGGCAGCTGCGGGGAGGAAGCAGAGGCGTGTTCGGTTCAGACGCGCGCGTCGGATGCGCGTGCCGGAGAGAAGGTTTAGGACGGAAACGGGACGCCTCGCGTTCGAGCCGGCGCGATGCTTTCACGCGTGTATTCGGGAATGTCTGAACGCGTTGGGTGAACTAGCTAGTTGAGTAAACTGCCGGTGGTCGCAGGGCTGCGCTTGCGGAGCGGGGAGGGAGCGCCACCGAGTGCGGCGGGGTCTGCTTCGGCGGAAACGCGAGTTGGGTGGGTGCGGGTCGCCAGAAGGGAGCCCAGCCGGCTAGGAGAGGGTTACGGTCGCGGCGGCGTGGAGGGACGACCGCCTTGCAAGCGGGGGCCGGGCGATGGAGGGGGCGGGATTTTAACGGAGGGATCTTTTCGATCTGCTTCGCAACAGTCGGTTCCCCGGTTGGGTGGGGAGTGAAGCAATACTGCCGTTGTCCTAAACCTCTCGGTAGCGGATTTCCCCGGCTGTCTGGCCCGTTGTCGGGCGTTGCGGGAAAGGGCGTCGCGACTGCGGGGGAGGCTCAGGCGTTGTCGTGGGGCGCATGCTCAGTAGCGTCCCCCGCTCTCCGGGGATCCATTTCCCGTCCTCTGTGGTCCAGACAAGCGGCAGCTGAAAAGAGAGATCAGTCTGCTTCGTGCGCCGGCCTTTGGCCGTTTGATAGGGCTGAGGCGGGCAGGGCGGGGCGGGGGAGAAACGTCTGGCCCTCCGGGGTTGGAGAATGGCAACTCCCATCAGCCTGACCAGCAGGAGCCAAGGTGGAGGGATGCTGGGAGTGGCAATCCCGTGTGGCAATCTGGAGATCTCCCCTGCTTGCAGAACTGGGAAGGGAAGAGCTTGCAGTGCAGTGGGCCGGCAGCTGATGGTGAAATCTGTTTTGGAACAGAATTCAGTGCGTTCTCAAAGTTTGGATTAAAGCCCAGAGTGGATTTACCACTCTCCTTGATGTCACTGGATCCTATCTGGGTCTCCTTGTTCATAGTAAAGTAAAAAATTTGATTATTATTATTATTATTATTATTAAAGCTAGCTGAAATTTCTAGGACTCTAGCCCTTCCTTTTTCAGACTTATGTGTGGCCTTCCTTATGCTGGACTGCAGCTCCCATCATCCCATGCCACCATAACTAGTGCAGAACAAGACCAGGGGAATTGTAGTCCAGGAAGATCTGAAGGCCCAGATATTATGGTCTGTGTTTCTCACTCAGGAGAGAGCAACTCGAAGAATTCAGTCCTCTCAAACATAGGAGACTGTCTCTCCCCACACTAGCCATTCTTTCAGATCCCTCTCCCCTTCTACAGTACTTTTGGCTCACCAGGTGGACTACAATTCCCATAATCCCTGGGACAACTGGGAGCTGACCTCCAAAGTACCTATAAAGAATCTATACTGGTGACTACAGTTGGTCCTCCGCGTTCATGGATTTAATGTTCAGAGATCTGATTATCTGCGAGTTTTTCCAACCCCTGCTCCTCCATCCCAAATGCTTCTTCTCCAGATGGAGGGCTCCCATCAGGCTGTGCAGCCCTTTAGAAACCCATTTCTGATCCTTCTCCTCTACCGGGCACTGCCTGGCCCGCTAAGGACAGCTTTGCACCCAGATTTCTCAGCGCCACGAACCCTCTCCTAACACCCCCCCGCGCCCAACGAAGGAAATGGGCAAGAGAGAGAAGGTATAGGGCCATCATGCCAACTTACTCCTTTTTCCTGACCTGGTTTGGATCCGGGATGCCTGCTTTCCCCACCGTGCCCATAGACACACACTTTTTAGTATTTCTGTTTTTTCCCCCTCTTGTGGGGGTTCTAAGCCCCTAACCCTACCAGATGGGGCGGGCTAACAGTGCCTGGTTTGGGGGAATGGCGGTGATTTCTTTGCAGTGTCCCCTATTGTCATGTCCTGGTTGACTTGCTTCTCCAGAAAACAGTTCAGCAGCATTGATTGAGGTCAAACAAGCAGCATAGCAACTTGAAAAAGTTGCTACGGCAGGTACATTGGACAGCGGCAAGGTTTTATACTGGAACATACAGATTTAGGCGTGAAGGACACTGGTCGGCGAAAGCCATAAACGTCACATCGCCCCGTCAGACCCTGAATTTTCCCGGGTTCTCTTGCTGTGGACATACTTTCACCTTGGGACTCTAAACACTTCCCATGTTCTTATCTCTTTCTCTGCGGTGTTCTTGTCTCTTTCTGTGCGGTTGTTCTCACATTGTCTTCCTGGGACTTCACATTCCATCCTTCTGGTCTCCCCCTTCCCTGCCAAATGCCCTTAGGCCTTCCCTCTGACACCTGGGAGCTTTCGAACCCGCGCCCGGATGTATGTTGTGCACAGCAATTGATATTCAATAGATTGCTGCAACTTGTAATTAGCAATGGATACATTGTTGTGGCAGGAAGCTCTGTTCTTTTCATCTACTAACGCTAAGCGGTTTTTCTGCATACTAAACGGGGCAGAAGCCAAGCTTCCTGAAAATGGTCTTTGTACCCATGGGCAACCATTGTTTCTCTTTGGCTCAAGGACCCGAGAGGTCCACGGACCATCCGTTTGCCATGATAGCGGTGTTCTATATGACATGCCGTTTCAGCAGTACCGGCCCACTTTAATTGCCATGGCTCCGTCTTGCAGATGGGTGGGATTTCTAGTTTAACGGTGAGGCATTTACATTCTGTAAAGCCCAATTCAGCAAGGCGATCCTGTTGCTCAAGGATAGTCAAATTGCAACTCTAGCATTCCTCAATATGAACTATGTTTCATAGAGCTGTTGGGAGTTGTAGTTCAAGAACATTTGGAGGGCTGCCCCCTGCTGGCCACTGTAGTAGCTAGACTGACATAGCAAAAATTGATTTGTTTAATCAGCACAACTAGTCAGATGAACAAAGAGATATTTCTTGACTAAAAGGAAGCCGAAAGTGATTGTGTGTGGTAAGGCTGATTTTCTTATAAAGGCTTCTTTGCTGAGCTCCTAGGTAGAGCTATAAGGAGAGGAGGAAACCAGTAGAGAAAAGTGCATAAAAAAGTTTTGACTCAGTTTTCAGAATTCTGCGTTTTTGCCAAACAAACATGAATTTGCAACCTTTATGTGATATGGAGAACTTGTCATGTGCCTTCCAGTCATTTCTGACTGCAGGCAGCCCTAAGGGCAAACCTATTATGGGGTTTCCATTTCCAACAAAAATGAAAATATTTTATCATTTAATATTTTAAATATTTTGTCTGAAGAACCTATATTTTTAATATTCAAACATTATAATTTTAGGCAAAGTAAATTAGACATAAGACAGTTTACGTTGCTTGAGTAACAAAATGACTTTCAATCTATAAACTGTATTATTAGATCATTTTTAGCATTTTTATTTTTTGTTTTTTGAAAAATATTTTTACTTTAAATAAAAAATGGGGAAAAAATTCTTTCTTATGGCTTCAAAATTTCTGGATTTATTTCATTTCTGTTTTGAGTGAAGTATAGCAGGTGGGGTGGAATTCCATTTGATGTTGCAAAAGCCGAATTTGGGGAAGTTCTTCCACAGGCTTAGCAGCCAGGGCAGTGCACTGCAGCTTGGAGTTTGGAAAAGTTACATTTGGAGGACTACAACAATTGGCTGTATCACTAGGAGTATAGTGCCTAGATCTGGGGAAGTAATAGTGTGACTTTATTCTGCTTTGGTCAAGATTTCGCCAGGAACACTGTGTCCAGTTCTGGGTAGCACAGTTCATGAGGGATATTGACAAGCTGGAGTGCGTCCAGAGGAGGGCAACCAAAATACTAAAAGGCCTGGAAACCGTGAAGCCCTATGAGGAGCGGCGCAGGGAGTGGGTATCTTACCCCGGAGAAGAGAAGGTTTAGGGATGATGTGATAGCCATGTTTAAAAATTTGAAAGGACATCATATGGAAGATGGAGCAAGTTTGTTTTATGCTGCTCTAGTGGATTCAAACTGCAGGAAAAGAGATTCCACCTAAACATTAGGAGACAGTTCCTGATGGTAAAAGCAGTTTGACAGTGGAGTCTCTTCCTTTGGAGGTTTTTAAACAGGCGGAATGGCCATCTGTTGTGCTTTGGTAGCGTATTCTTGTAGGAGGTTGGGCTGGATGAGGTCTTTTCCAGTTCTACGAAATATCTTTTTAATTGTTATCATTCTTCCTTTTTAAAAAAAAAAAAAAAGTAGAAGAGTGCCAGGGCAGCAGCTGTGTCTTAATTCCCCCAGAATGCTGCTTTGTCCTTCCTAGCATAGAGCCCAGAGGCATCCCCCCCCAAAAAAAGATGGCAGTGAACTTCAACTAGTGGTGACTGGTGGCTTCCATATCAGTGCAATGGCAAATCCGCCATCTGGTTTCAATCCAGATGTTGAAAGAGGTGCCCCAGCTGCTGAACCACATCCCCCAAATAAACTCAGTAAGTTGGAGAGTCTTTGCTTCAAGATCAGACTAAAACCCAAAACAGATGGGAGACATGGGAGCCACTGGGTATCTCTGGCTTCAGCCACCTCATCCAGCCCTTTGAGGTCCAGCTGCCCCTTCCATTCCTTGTTAATGGAACCAGCCCCCATTTGGCCTGAGAAGGGGGCAGCACTTTCAATCTGTCACAGTCATCTGCTAATTTTGGACTCCCTGACCTCCAAATGCAGTGCCCAGTAGGCTGAGCTTCTTTTGTGAGCACTACAGCTCCCAGAATCCCCCAGGCAGCAGGGCTGGTCTGGGGCATTATGGGAGTTGTTTTCAACTTTTCCACACTTTGGCAGCCTTAAAACACGCTGCAGGTACGTGGACCAGGCATGCTGTGTTCTCAGTATGGACAAGTTGTGGTAGCAGTGGAAAAAAATACTCATTTGCTGGTTGTTTCCTGACCATGAAAGAGATTACCTAGCTCTTGTAAAAAGTTGGAAAAAATACAGGCAGTGTCATGAGATTCTTTGCACCTTGGGCAATATTTGCCTGCACAGCAGTATGTCTGTCATTTTTGTACAAAAATGTGTGTTTTAGGCAGAAAAATCACATATATTTTCGCATAGGAAAAACGTGTATTGTAGTGCAGAAAAGACCTTACCGGAAAATGGGTGTGGAGAAGAGCTGCAGGGGTTTCTGTGCCAGCCAATGCAAAGTTGAAAAAGGACCACAGAGGCCCCTCAGAAATCATGCCTTGTCTCAGACAGTGAAGGTTGCAGTAGAATATAACCTTGAAGGCACCAAGAGTTCTTTTGTTAGTGGGGATGATGGGTTTGGGATGGGGAATGACCAACCCTCTCAAGGTTTCCTGACCCCTCTTGAGCTTAGCTTTAATTGCCTGTTATTGAGGGTATGACTTTTTACAGGGACACTGTAATGCTATGAAATATTTGAGGGCTGGTTGGTTTTAATGCACAATCAAGAACCATTAGCTTTACAAAAGACCTGCTGGCAGAGACCTGCTAGAATTGGTTAGTTTCTAGGGCAGAGTGGGGATATTGTATGCATGCTAGATGTTGTTGAACTACATGCTGCTCCAAACATTCTTAGGCTTGGATTATTGGCTTTTCATGGGTGTGGTATTTCCCTTCTTCTGGCAAGTAGCAGATCAGAGGGATCTGGCCAAAATCTCTCGTTTGATGAGGTTTGCAGTCCTGATCTGCATAGGGCTGCCCCTGCAGGTTTTACATTACAGGAGTTGGGGTTTTTTGCTGATGTCAGTGGCAGACACTAGGTGGAAGTCATGTATAGAGTTACCTAGCTCCATCAAGAGGATTGTTGTTTCTGAACAAGCATGGGAAGGACTGCTCGAGGAAGCTTTCATCAAATGCAGGCTTCTTTGTGTGCTGATAGCCATGTCCAACTGTCTGCACCTCCTGACCTAGTAGTTTTGTTCCTCTGATTTCCCTAAATCTGTTCATGTGACTATGCATTTTAGCAGCATCTTAAGTGTGTGTGTGTGAGACACTGGGAAAGGGTTGAGAACAGCTGCAGAGGAAGGAATATGCACGCCCAAACTTGGCAGTATTACTCAATGAGAGAATTCCAAGGAACTCTGTTATTAACTCCTCTGCTCGTGTCTTGCGGACTCAGGGCTGTGGCTTCCTCAATATAGTCAATCCACTGGCCTTCCTCTTTGCCTGCTGTTTTCAGCTTTCCTCAGCATTATTGTCTTAACCCACAAAAGCAAAGACAATAATGCTATGGGAAGCTCCCACTTTTTGACACCTTGTTATCTGATGACCTCTTCTTTTGACACTTCCAAATTAAGAACAAGTTCCATTAATTTGATGGGGGTTCCATTCTTTCCTCAGTTCTTCCTGCTTGTGGACGGTTGTGCATGCACACTGCTTGCAAAGTGAGCTGAGGAGGGGGGAAAAGGTGCTAAGCCATCTGAGAGATTTTGCAGTATGCACTTGGTAAGTCACACGAGTGAGCATCTCGATAAGTCCTTCGCACTCCCTACAGTACAGTATGTGGGTTCTGCTTTCCCACCAATTCCATTTTCTGACAGGGCTCCGGTCACCAGCTGTCAGATAAGTGGGGAAAGCATTTATATCCAAATGCACAATGGTTTCAGGTTTATCAATATGGTTTCTAGGAAGAGTCCAAGCTTGATTTGCTCTAGCACCCATTTGTCTATCATCTGAGCAGTCTGTTTTTGGATTGCAGCTCACCAAATCCCCTAGCTAAGTCTGTGCCAGCTGCCTGGTCTAAGGAATTGTAGTCCAATTATAGTTCAATTAATTTGGGGAATTGTAGTCCAAAGAAGAACCTTTTCAGTTATTATGGCTTTAAACAGACATGTGTGTCTGTGTATTTGATGACATGTAGACAGGCAACAGTGTCCTGTCAAACCGCAGGGGAAGAGAGGTAAAACTTTCAATGTCTTTCTCTAGCTACAGCGTTCAGAAACCTTAAAGCAAACGTTCCCACCCTTAGGTCTCCCAGATGTCTTGGATTACAGCTCCCAGTTTGATTCTCAGCCTGTTTGAGGTAATCGGGTTTGCAACCCAACCAAGTTCAGGGAACAGAGATATGAAGCCCAACAAAATGAGAAAAATTCCAGTTGTTTTTCCCACAAAATGGGGGCTGGAGGTGGATTATGGAATATTTTCTTTTACAATGATGAATAAACTATTTAAGGCAAAGTGTTCACATATTTACTGCCCAAAATCATTTGCAAGAGCTGTATAAGAAGAAAAAAATGTAAGTCTATGCAAAGTATGAGATCATTACAGTTTGTGTACGTGGTTTCCTTTTTCTAATTTCTTTCCATGGGATTGTGTGCACTATGTCTGCTTGACTCAAAAGAGAAAATAGTAGAGACAAAAATGTTTTTTTTTACTTTTACAAACGTTAACGGTTTCTCTTTTTTTTTATTGTTTTTATCCTGCAAAGCAAGCTGGAAAAACCAGAGGTTCCTTACAGTCCAGGACCTTATACCTCCTATTGGAATAAAAACCCATAAAAAATAAATTCAGTATCTAATTAGATTCTGAATCAAATGCGCCTTCCATATATCAAATGATAATTTCATGATAGGCCAAATTAGTGTGTGTGTGTAAGTACATTTTATGTTCCTAAAGTAATATAGTCACCTTCAATCTGCTAATACTGCGTTTTTTAATTTTTTTTCCGGATAATTTCAATATTTTTCCAGAAAAAAATTGGAAAAATATCCCCCTAGCTTCAAAAATTCCAGAAATTTTATCTTTCTAGTGCAGAAAGGTTGCCAAAGAGTCCATTACATAGTATCCTGTGTATCACCAAGTAACCAACTGCATCTCGGAGGCAAGTGGCCATTAAACGCTCTGGTATCAAAAGGCAGATGCCATATTGAGATGAAGATGAGTAAGTGGAATTCCTGTGTAGCCAAGCTTGCTGCTGCTTCTTTCTTTCAATTGAAATATGTAAAATTTCTTATTAAAAACAAGTATAGGGAAATACTGGAGCAAATATAAGGCCGTTTCTGCACTACACTGTTATAGTGCTATTATTCCACTTTCAAAATCCTACAGATTCATGGGATTTGCAGTTTAGGGTGTGGCATTTAGAATTTTCAGCCAGAGAACTCTTTGGCCTCAGTAAGCTGCAAACCCCAGAATTGCACAGAATGTTGAAAGTGGAATAATAGCACTGTAACAGTGTAGTGCGGAAATGGCCTAAGTGTCCATTGTATATGAGGGGGCACCAGGCTGGAGAAGGGAGAGCTTCAGAGTTGCCTAGTATGTCTTATTACTGAGTGCCACTGAATGGTGGCATACCAAAGACGGGATGGTGGGAGTGGTCTGCCCTGGGTGCAAGGACATGCACTATTTCTGAGGGGTGGTGGAGCAAAGCCAAAGGCCCTTGCAAAGAGCTGAGAAAGTTTTGAACTTGTGCATGCTGTCGAAATAGGCCTTTGAGGGAGCAAGTTGGCTAAACAGTGAGAGACACAAACCTTTATATATCTCTCCTTGTTTCGTTATTTAAAAAAAAAGCAAACAGCTGAATTTAAAAAGGCTGTTGGAAGGAGGGGAAAGAAGCCCTTCTTTCCTTAGAAATTCCTGCCCCATGTTCCTTTTAGCGACTGTCTTACCACCAGCAGAAAGAACTTTCCCACCCATGATTGTCTCTAAGCCTTGCTTGCCTACCAGCACCCTCTCTGCTGGTCTTCCTTCTTGCTAATGGTTTTCTTCCTAACTTTTCCCTTCCTTCTTGGAAATGCTCCATGGTGGGTGGTAAGTGTGGAAGGGAAGGAAGAAGAGGGGGAAGTTGAAAGACCAAACTGCAAGCAAGACGTCCAGGGAACACTCACTGACAAGTGGGTTCTCCTCCCTGCAGGATGTTGGAAACCATCCATTCTGTAAGTTAATACTAGCCACCTCACTGCAGGAAGCCTTTTCCAGGAAAGAATGGGTTAAAAATCAGAGATGGTTGTTTTATGATGACCTTTTGTGCTTTGAACGAGACAGCAGGGAGTTTAAATCAGGTGAGATGCTTCGTAAGAAAGGCAAAGATCTTAATTGGTTTGCTTATATGCAACTCAAGGATAGATTTAATCAAGATAAGAGAGGTCTAGCCATAAAGCTTGGAGAAAATGAGTTTTATTTAGAGTTGTGAAAGGATGATGACTATGTAATTTAAAAAGTGTACAATTGCCTTTTGAAACTAGAGATAAGATGAGCCAGTAAAAGAGTATCTAATAAAGTGGGCCCATAATTTGGGAAACAACATGTGGGTGAATGGATGGGGGAAAAATGTCTGAAGATCTACAATTTACTTTCTGTCATAATTGAAAATAAAACATGTAAGATGATGTATAGAGGATATCTAACCCCAAATAAGCTGTCAAAATATTTTAAGAATGTTTCAGACCAGTGTCGGGAATGTCAAGATAAGGAGGGCTCCCTTTTCTGTATGTGATGGACTTGTAGCTAAAGTTGTTGGTCCAAGTAAGATTTACATGTTAATCCAAAAAAATTTAAAGGTGGATTTTATAATGTTACTAGAAATAATTTTGCAAGATATTATGGATAAAGAATTGGATAGTAAATATGGATTATGTCTTCAGTATTTGATTACAACAGAAAGAACATTGTTTGCTCATACGTGGAAACAGACAGAAGCACCAATGACAGAAGAATGGCTTGTTAAGGTTGCTCAGTTAGCCCAAATTGCCAAATTAAGATTGGTGCTAAAGGATAAGCCAAAAAAAGAAAGAAAAAAACAATAGACTTTTTGAAAGGCCGGAAGCCATATATGGATCTTTTGAGCCATAAAAAACAAATGACGGGATCATCTGAATCTGTGGTTACTAGTAATACTAGTAGGATTATTTGGTGGGATCTGAAGTGGTAAGAGTAACTTTTTTTTCTTTATACTTTGTGTTGGGGAGTCATTTTAGTGAGTTAGTGTTTATTGTTTCATTTAGTCTTCAGTGTTAGTTTTAAAGGTTTTTTTTTCCTACTTTCTGCTTTTTCTAAATGTATATTTCTTTCATAGTGCTTGGGAGATGGAAGAGCTAGTAACTTTTTTGAATGGTTTTCTGCTTGATTCTGCAGACTGATTGTTGTATTCTCTGGTGTATATTTTAAGCACCTATTTCAATGTTGCCGTTTGAGGTTTTAAAAGATCTTTTTAATAGTGGTAGTATGACATTTTTCTCTGCTATGTTTTATCATTATTTTAATTCCTTATAATCTAAAATGTTCATTCTTCTTTATTGATAGCAGCCCGCAAAAAGTGTAATGTTGAGACAATAAAACCTTTTAATAAAATTTTTGTTTGTCCTTGAGCTTTGATCTCCCATCTTACCTAATGAAGAACACATAGATGTCTTTTTGGCTATGGTTTAATGAGTTCTTTGCTTTTCTCTGTTTAAAGCGAGCATTTCCTCTTTATTTTAGGCTGTTTTTGTAGGTGTGAGATTCCGACACCATGAAACCACAGTGACAAAGAAATGGTCATGAAGCTCAGTGGGCAAGCTTGGTCCATTGCTGTCTAGCAGCCTAACTTGACTAACTTTCATGGATTTGATTATCTGCAAGTTTCTCCAACCCCTGCCGCAAGTGCTTTTTTTCTGGGAAAGGCTTCCCTCTCAACAGCTCTGAACAAGCCCCTTTAAAACCTGCCTCTACTCCTTCTCCACCATCATCACCATCAGTCACTACCTGGCCAGCTAAGGATGGCTTGCACACCGATTTCTCAGCGTCACAAACCCTCTCTCGGTGCCCCCTACACTCCCAACGAAAGAAAGGAGCAAGAGAGAGGAAGTACGTACAACCTCCCCTTTCCCTCTCCCTGACCTGCTTTGGACCCCGGGTGTCCACTCTTCCCCACGTGCCTTGGCTCCCTTCCCACAGACACACACATTTTGGTATTTCCAAGTTTTTCCACTTTTGTGGGGGTCTTGTGCCCGTAATCCTAGTGAATGTGGAGGGCCAACTGTAGTAAGAACAGCTGGGGCTAAAAAGTAGATCAAACTTTCTGCACCAGATTGACCTAGTGGTTAGCAGGCCACCCCAGGACTTGGGAGACCCAGTTTCATGTCCCACACTGTGCCACCGAACTTACTGTGTGATCTTGGGCCATCCACTGTCTTAGCCTGATATAGCTCACAGGGTTGTTGTGGAAATAAAGTGGAGAAAAGGAGAGCAATGAACATTGCCTTGATCATAATTTTTTAAAAAAGTGCCGCAGCCAAAAAACTGTTTGATGCAAACTGCTCCTCCAAGGATGGCAAAGGAATTCATTCGTGGATCTGAGAGATCATGGAGGAAGGTGTAGGTGGAAGTGATAGACAGGTGCAGACTGCTTAGGCTTTTGAGCAATATCTCGGCATAGACCTGCAAGTTCACTGGGAGCTCATGCAGCTGTGTCGGGGACAGAACACTACAATTCTTTTTGTGCATCATCCCAGTCAACAACCTGGACTCCAAATTCAGCACTAGTTTGGATCTTCTAAACCATCATCAAGGGCAGCTCTACACTGAGTGCATAGCAGTAGACCAATCTGCAGGTTCATTTATAAATAAAATCAGGAACAACTAAAGCTGTTACTGGATAGCATTTTTCCCTATCCTGAATACCTCAACAGCAAAGTTCCACAAGACACTTCTTTTATTAATTTGCTCCTAAGATACTTATTTTTCAGATGGGCATCTGTCACTCTCCAAAAAGTCTGGAAATGCAATTATCAGGCTCTGACAAACACGAGTGATGCCAATATTTCAAAAACTTGGATGGAGGGAGGTGTTGGATGCTATCTTGGCAATGGGGAAGTCATTATAGGGATTTGTTTACCTTCTTTAAAAAATATGTTTGTGGAGTATGGCTAATATGCAGAATATTTCAGGAAGCCTAAAATAGTCCATGCTGGGTGGGGCTCATAAACTGAAGGTTGATCGGTTGTCTTGGGGCCACATTTGGGATAGCTGTAGGGGCAGGTTGGATATTCCGAGGGGCTTTGCTATCCTGCAGGAGAAATGGCGGCTCACTGGGCGTTGTTGTAGCCACGCATGGCATGGTGGTAATGACCATGATGTCTGGCCTCAAGGAAGGGCTACTCTCTTGTGAGGGCAGCCCTGGAGCATTAGCCAGGGATGCTTTGGTGGCATAGCTGAGAGCCAGCTGCTCCAACCGTCTTTTCTTGAAGAAAGCTTGGGTGGTGGCGTGCAGAGGCTGGAGAAGGCGGGGAACTGGTTGCCCTGGATGGAGGAAGAAGTCAAAGCCAGCACAGTCTGCGGGATCATAGGCTGGCTGCCGACCCACTTCACCCTCGCTGGGCCAGGCAAAGGGGAAGGGAAGGGTGAAGTCCTCTGTTAGCACACGGATGGCGAAATCATCCTCTTTGCCAAACTCTTTGTAGGCTCTCTGAATGCTGTGGAAATGCTCTTCCCACTTTTTCATGTCTCCGTCGTAAATGTCGGGGAAGGATCCCGGAAGAGTCTGAACCAACCTTGGGGGTGAAGAGGGGGCTGTGGAGCCCGATAGGCTGTAGATGACTCTGGTTGGGGTGGTAGGTGAAGCTGCCTGGTTGAAGATGGGTGGTGGCAGCGGTGGGATCGTTGACAGTGGTGGTGGAAGTAGGAAGTCCTGTGAGTTGCTCCCTACTCCTATGGTAGTTTTAGAACTGCTTCCTGTAACAGGTTTTCCTTGTTGTAATGGGGTAGGAAAAGCCACGGTCCCTCCATCACCTGTGAGTGCACAGCCCAAACACAGCAAGATTAGGATAGGGCAGGGTTGGGCAAAGTGCAGACATGGGGACCTCCCCAGGCTCTTTTTTCACCTTTAGCCTCTCCAGGCTTCCTAGACCGCCCTTTTTGTGGCCAACAAAGGAGGATGAATTCCTTCTCCTGGAAACTTACAGATATGTCAGATCCTAAATTACGTATGCTGTAGGGTCCTCCGCACTATGTATTAAAACATACCTGTTCTCCAGAACCAGAAGACTACTACTAGTGGCAATATTAATAGTGGTAGAAGTAGTAGTGAAGGTAACCATGGAGAGGCTGCAGAATCCTTTGCTCATCCCACGTGCCCTGCTGAGAACTTCAGTTTGAACAAGAATCACACCTTCCTCAAACTTCTTTTGTCTCTAAATTGGTAATGGATGGGCCAGCCCAGATTTGGCCCTACTGCTGCCAGCTGCTGACCCCTACGCTACACAATCTTGTTTGGCCTTCCTAGAACTATTTGGGGCTCTTTATTTTCATCTCCCCTGCAATGTTCTGCCTAATGCCATCACCTGGAGGTTGAGGTGGGTTGTCCAAAGTCTCTAGCGCCAAGGAAGCCATTATCCTGCATGAGGTGCTGGCATGGAAGGGATGGGAGAACAATTGTTGACTGTAGTCACCTAGGAAACGACAATGGCTCTGTGATGACATCACAGGAAACAAAGGGGGACAATGGGGGACAGCATAATAATGGCAACAATTGGTGTGGAAGGAGAAATCCTCAATGGAGGAAAAGCGGTATAGCAGAAGCACCTTCCATATTTCTCTATCCAGAAAACAATCCAAAGGGGGTTGTGCAATGGGCTGACAATCCAGCAGCAGGCTATGATGTTCACGTCAGCGTGATGAGACTTGCAAGTAGGCATCTGAATTTGCTGCTTGATGTGGTACAGTATTGTTCCTTTACTGCCAAGAATGTGTGTCTGTTGCATGCATAATAAAGAACAAATAAGGAATGATACTGTTGTGAAGGTTCCAAAGGAGGAAAGAAAAATCCAGGAATTTTTTTTCCCTTTTGTTTTTTTTCCCCAAACCCTTTCCAGAGAAAATGCAATTTTCTGCAGAGAAAATGCTGTTTTCAGCACAAAATGACCCTATACAAAGTTGGTCGGAATAACTCTCAAATTGCGAGGATTCTTCTAAGTCCAAGATTCTTCCCATTAGAGTTTCTCTATACTGGAGAAACATGTTTTTTGAATATTATTTTGAATATTTTAAAATATTCTGCCTATACCTTCTGTTGGGGGGGGCACAAGGAGCAAGTGGCTGAGGATGATGAAAAACAACAGGGAAGTGTTCAGAGACAGAGAACGCACTCCTTAAGATAGTTTGCATGGGCACCATCCCATTGGACAGGAAGGAGCACTGCTGGGGAGCAGTGAGACAATTTTCATTGGATGGGACACAAACAAAAATTGGGAGGGTTTTCAGCAATGGTCAATATACAAGGCATCTCTGGAAAAAAAGTTTCCATAGGTAATGACAAAAAGAACATCCAATTAATGTATTTCAATTAGAAAGTATGTTGTGAAGCTGTCTTCCCTTCACAAAGCAAAAGAATAATTTCCATACACAAAACAGTTGCATAAACTAAATAACAGTGACTAAGAAATGCAAATTGTGCAAGTCATCCTACTGTAATGATCTGATTTGTTAATAAAACCTCACGACCTGTGCTTTCACTGTGAAAATGCAAAGAAACTGTACGTGTGAAATTTCTACAAATATGTTATTTTTCAAAAGTGAAGATTACTATAAGTGCTTTTTCTCTGATGAAACATTGAATGGTGTCAGCGCATGTGCTAAAGCTGAGAATGAATTGTCACACACAGCTGTAGAGGCACTAAAAGTAAGTCCTGCAGAGTACAAAGTGAACATGCATGGGAGGGCTTTCTTGTAGGCGTACAATATTGCAGTGTGTTCTAGCATATCCTGAGGCTGCCATCCTGTTAGGCAGTGAGGCTTATGGCCTCATAGTTTTTTTGTTACCCACATTTATGATTGTGGTGTCGTTGCCATGACTGCAAGTGCCTCCAAACCCACTTTAAAATCCAGGAAGCCATTCCAAGGATGCTGGTGAGCAGGGTGCTGAAGGATGACAAGACCAGACGTATCCTGCCAGAGCTATGGTGCAACAGGGAGCTGCAGTAGGACCCCAAAGAAGTCTCTGCTTCTATTTATCACACTGATGTTCGCTGGTGGGAGGGAGCTGGGTTGCGTCATCCTTCAGAACCCTGCTCACCAGCCCTGCAAAACTCCATCCCTCAGTATGGCTGCCTGCATTTTTAAGGTGGGTTTCTGGGGGGTCAAATCAGGATTTTAGCCATGGCATCATGGCTATGCGTTGGTGCAGGAACTTGGTCTGTACCTCTACATGCACAACAGCAATGCTAGAACTCTGGATACGGAAGAAAAAATTCATCGGGGAACAGAATTCTTATTAGGTGCAATGCACTCATCTTTCCAGTTGCTATACTCCTGGGGACTGCTTCAGGTCTTCCAACCAAGGGGAGGCCCCTACCTTCACCTGCTCAGCCCTCTATCCTTGCCTAGATGGACAAGATGAAGAGAGATTTCTTGCCCCTGAGCCCCGGGGCTGTATGTTATGCCCTGAAAGGAGAGTGTTTCATCATCAGAGCTGAAGTCATCTTCAACAGCCAGACTGTTCAGCTTTTGTGCAGGCAGCATGTATATATGCATGCTTTATTGCAAGGGTGCCTTCTGGAAGCATTTGCCTCAGGCGTTGAAAAACCTTGCATTGGCAAAGCCCTCAAAGAGCACCAAGAGACAGTCTTACTTGTCTCCATAGGAGTTGTAGTCTTCAAAAGGCTTTTTTTAGGTGCTTTGTTAAAATTGCAAAATATCAGACCAAGTAAATGATACTCCATACAAACCTGTGCTGTTATCTAAGGAGATGGGGCAGTAAGATATGATGATAAACGATTGTTTGGAACAGGAAGAATAAACTATTGAAGTAGGTGGAAGGAAATATCATAACATGGGCATTGTGTTATAGAAAATAATTATGAAGAAGAAGATAAAGAAAAATATATAATATAATGAGGGAGACCACTTATGGAAAGCGAAAATATAAAGGGAAAATTATTTGATCTTGGGTTGAATGGAAAATATGTTGGGAATTATCAACTAGGGAATAACCAATGTGTACAGGAAAAGAGAATAAGGGAAGAGTTTTTAAGGAGGTATAAATATGTAACTCTCTATTTGATAGGGTTTTTTTTGTTTATGTTATGAATCTGTCTGTTACCTATAGTAGTGTGTAGATAATTTTTGTTGTCATTGTTCTTATATTTTTGAATAAAAAGATCTGAACACAAACCCGTGCTATTAGAGATGTATTAGTCTTTCAGGCATCACAACACTCATATGTATATCTATACTCTCTGACATTTCACAGATGAAAACATGGACATGTGTAGCCAAGCAACATCAGAATGTGGTCAAGATGGCAAAGGTTATTAATAAAGAAGAGCAGACAAACTAGGAGAGGCTGCGGGAGTTTGCTGTTTCCTATACTTGCTGAGAAGGGCAAGAATTTACCCCCTGTCTTCTCTCCCCTTCTGAGTTAACTCAGAATTATTATTTTTTTCTTTGAACTCAAGTTTGCAGCAACTGAAGTAAGTTTAGGACAAAGGGGGAAGCAGGAGAAGGACAGAGAAACTAGGACATTTTGAAAGCACTGAGAAAGTGACATGGTGGAGAGTTAACTGGGACTGTCTTTACCAAACTGGGGACGCTTGGAGGGTATTACTTGCTCAAGCAAGCTAAGAAGGCTACCCTTTGGAAATTCTAAGCATATATACTGGAGAAGTCTATGGCTTAAATGCGAAGGATAGTCCTTCCTAAAGTAGACCCACTGAATCAATGGGGACATGGTAAGTCAATACTTCATGTATGCTCTGTTGATTCAATGTTTCTATCTAGTTGGGACTAACAATTGGATTTTGGCTTATATCCTACTGATCTTAGTGTGGTTCTTTTTTTAAAGGAAATTGAGATAACACTAAAGATTTATACCAGCTACCTTCAGCTTTTTGGAACTCAGCCCCCACTTTTTAAGCTCCAATGTTTAGCATCCAACCTAATTTTAATTTTAATTTTTGAGTTTCTTCTTCTACATAAAGGTAACTTCAAATGTCACTCCCATTTTAGACCCTCTTTCCCCATGGCTCTCCCCCCACTCCTTCTTGCCTTTCTGGCAATCAAAAAAAAAAAGGGTGGAAGCAAATGACCTGGCTTCAAAGGAGCAGCAGCAAACTTGTGCGTCACACCAAGGCAGTGATTGAATGGCAATTTCCAAACATGCCCACTAGATGACAGTCGCCAACTAGTCTTTTGCTTCTAGAGTTACACAATTTTAGTCCAGAGGGAAGACTTCATTCTCTTTCTGGCTGTTTTGTTCTTTTGGAGAAAAAAAATCTTTCTGAAAAGAGGAAAGGAATTGTGCTACCAATGTGATATATGGTATATGAATACTCCTCTGTTGTAGCACTGCACAGTTATAGCACTATGGTGCCCCTTTAACTGTCATAGGAACATCCAATGGAATCCTGAGATTTGCAGTTCAGGAAAGGTTATTGCACCCCATTGTTAATGCACCTCATTGTTCAAGCATTCCGAAGCAAGACTTTTGGTGGAGAAGGAGCAGAAAGAACAAATGGCCAACTAAGCTATTTGAGAGCCCAGAGGCAAAAGTAGTCGGGTTGCAAACAAAGCTGGATTAAGGTGGCTGGGGTCCAGAGCTGTTCTAATGACACGTCAGTTGGAGGGCTGAGTCTCCATCCTCCCCATGGTCTTTGCCACTGCTACATCTCCCACATGGCAAGGTGCTGCCTCCACCATTCAGCATGGTTGGTGAAGGCTCAGCTAGGCTTGATGGGAAGCCAAGTTGTCCCTCCTCCTTATCTTTGCTACCATGCCATCATATTTCCCACGTGTGCCTTCGCTGACCAGCAGTGCCTCATTGTCAGCTCAAGGGCAACTACCTGAGTTGTTGTTGCTGTTGCCCCAGCTGTGCAATTTGAGGGTGGAGTAGCAAAAGCCACCGTGTGGGGAAGGTTTGGAGGGAGGTGGACAAGGAAATGGTGGCAGCAAGCCTTAGCTCCACAGCAGAAACAGCAACAGCAATATCAGCTGCTCCAACCACAGCTACCATGCCTAGGAAAGAAGTAAGGACTGCATTCTTTGGGCTCATCCACACTACAGAATTATAGCACCATTATTCCACTTTAACTGCCATGTCTCTGGGGTTTGTAGCTTGTTGAGCCGCTAGAGCAGTGGTTCTCAACCTGTGGGTCCCCAGATGTTCATGGACTTCAGCTCCCAGAAGCCCCAGCCACTATGGTCAATGCTCAGGGCTTCTGGGAACTGAAGTCCACGAACATCTGGGGTCCCACAGGTTGAGAACCACTGCGCTAGAGCTCTCTGGCTGAGAATTCTAAATGCTCCTCCCTTAGAATGCCGTGGGAGGATTCCAAAGGATGGAACCATAGCAGTTAGAGTGGAATAACAGAGCTATAATTCTGTAGTGTGAACGCACCCTGGTTTTAAGGTTGATGAAGTGAAAACTCAAACAGCTTCTGCACTATTAATGTGTAGAAGAGGAGATTTCAACAGGTATTCAGCTTCTGATGCAACCTTCTAATAAGCAATGCTTGCTCAAAGTTATCTCTTCTTTGCCCCGTCTTCTACACAACAGAGTTATGGGAGCTGACACTAGTTTTCATCTTTGATGTGTTAGAGGATATGCAGCTTTGAATGTCTCTTTTATACCAAATACTACATTAATTTTTTATTTTATGTGATCATAATAAAAACTAATAAAAATAATTTATATAAAAAAAAGAAACATGGAGCATGAATCCTTGTGTTTGTTTGCAGCTCAGAATAGGCCCATTCAATCAATTGTTGAAAGGTGCATCAACATGTAAGTAAATCCTATTTATTAACTCTAGTTGGGATTAATCACATGGGTTCAGACCTCAGTTAGGAGTCAAGCGTTGTGAGATCAACAGTGAGTCACATGGGAGACAGATTTTCCACTTTTACTTGGTAATGGATTAACGGACTCATTCATCAAAAAGTTTATTGTATTGGCTCTTCTTCTATATTTTTCTCTGAAAATGAGCAATCCACTTGACAGCTCTGAAGCTCCAGCAACGATACACACACAAACAGCAACTCCAATACACTGGTCTTTTGGGAAATGGGGCATTTGTTCAGTTTTGAGAAGTTGAAACTCTTTCTTTTCTAAGATGGAAGATAACTTCCAAGACAGTGAAATTAATAGAATTATCCCTGAAATTAAATGTGGAGTGACTCCAACACTGCAAAAAGTAAACGAAACCCTTCTCACATCCACCCCCATGGTATGGTCAAAGAAATGTTCCACAAGCTAGAGGACATTAAATGACAGCCGCTGCTTTCAACATGGAAATAACATGGTAGATTGTCATTTAGCAATTACAATTGTATTGAGCAATTGCGAAAGATCTGGCTTAGTAGATTAAGACCTCACTTGCTGTTCTGAGACAATTTGCTGTAGCTGTAGTTGGACCTCATGCCATTCTAGGACAGGTGTGAGAATTTTGTCATCTATAGAGGTCCCTTTTGTCCATGGAACTCTTGGACGTTCACAATAAGGATGCAATTTTTCATTAATTTTCTTCTTCCCTTTTCTTCTTTCACTAATCTTCCTTCACTAATTTTGTTCTTGAAGGAAGTACTGAGTAATTTTAGCCATCTTATTCCCACTTCAAGAAAATCTCTGGAAACTGTGAACTTTTCAGAAGCTGTTTAAAGTTCGGGACAGATTCTGCGGAAAATTCGCATGTTGTATTTTTGTGTAGAAAACATGATTTCTGTGCAGAAAATGTTTTTTTTTCCTGCTCAGAAAACCTTGTAGTGGAGGATTTACTAAGCTGAAAATTCACACATATATTCTTTTTCCTGTGCAAAATACCCATGTGTGAATTTTGTGCAGAATAAGTTCTGAACTTTGAAGATTCTTTTCAGTCCAGAATTCTTTTCATCAGGGTTTCCCAACAATTGAGAAAACATGAGCCATTTCCGCACCAAACTGTTGTAGTGCTATTATTCCACTTTCAATATCTTATGGAATCCTGGAGTTTGCAATTTAGGGAGGGGCCTCAAAGGCCCCATAGGATGTTGAAGTGGAACAATAGCACTATAGCAGTCTAGTGCGGAATTGGCCATGCTCTCTCTCTCTCTCCTATTTTTCAAATATTTTTGAATATTTTCTACATCCCTACTTTGCACACACACGCACACACGCACACACACAAAAGGCTGTGCAGTGTGGCTTTGCCTGTAACTATTGTTTCAGGATGCTCCACACCAAAACAGGAAAAAATAGCATGTAATGGCCAGAAGTAAATTTCAGTGCCTGGAAGAATGATTTCTTGTCACCAGTTGCTCCAACTAGCATGGCCCTTGTGAGAGCAGGAAGTGCCGAAAATTACTCTCCGACAGTTAGTTTGTGCCCTTCCGGTTCTGATACGTTGTGGATGTGAGGAGTTGTGGTCTTTACAAAACAAGTTGTGGAGAATAGCTGGAGAAAATCCTAGCTTGCTTTTCCACATGGGACTGATGAAAATCTTTGAGAAAAATATCTTCTGCAAAATCCCAGTGATAAGAAGAAGACAAGAGTCCAAGTGGCAACTAGCCTTGGCAGGGAAGAAGCCTTTCCACAAGGATTAATTATCTTGGATTAATCTTCTTGACCTTTTCTTCCTGATAAAGTCAATTTGGCAACAGTCTCAATGGTAGCTTTCAGTTTGGGCAGCATGGCATGAAAAAGAGAGCCATAAATTGTCATTTCTGAACCACCAGTTTGCATTCTGTCTTATTTTACCAAAAGGAAAGAAGACCCGAACCCTTGCAAAATGGAGCTCCCACTTGTGGTGGCCATTCTCATGGCCTCTGTGCTTGGCACCGATGCACAGGTGAGATTGAAATTGACTTCTGGAAGAAAGATAGCATCAGTTTTGGAGACTGGGGTGGTGGAGATGATGCATGGAAAGCCAAGGATGAATGAGATCTCATGGGATGGATTTAGAGTGAGTTGATCCCATTGGAATCCCATCAAAATCAATGCCAAAAGTAGAGGTGAAGGGGAAAATGAGAACATGGCCCCAGAAATAGGACTTTGGCTGTGCAATGGAATTTTCTTTCAGTCCCAAAATTTCTAGCATCACAGAGAGTGAGACAATGAAAATCATCCGCACCTAGAATTCTTCTATTTCATGTGTTTACATTGCCTGAGAAACTTTGCTTGCCCCTTCTATTTGGATGCTTAAATTTAAAGTAATGCTAGAGGCTTTGGTATAAGTAGGTAGTGTGAATTTCAATGAGATTGCCTTTCCTTTTTCCCTGGAATGGCTGCTTCATTCATAGAGTTGTAAAGACTATTTGAAAATATGCAAGAATGATCAAAAACATGTTTTCCGTATCTTGAGAAACCCTGATGAGAAAAATCCTGGACTGACAATATTCTACCCAGTTTGGGACTTATTCTGTGCAAAATTTGCATAAGTTTTTGTGTGTGTGCATGCAGAAAATGGCATTACAAGCATTAGTATTGTATTCTTGCAGAAGAAGCAGTTTCCTGAACAAAAATGTTGTAAACAGGGACTTATTCTGTGCAAAATTCACATGTGGTTGACCTGTACAGAAAATAGCATTTTCTGCCTAAGAGATAGTGTTTTATGCCCAGAACATGCTGTTGTACGCACAAAATAACTGCATGCAAACTTTGTTCGAGTTAAGTCCTGCATCATGGATAGGCTTTGAAACGCAGCAGGAAGAAAATTTCTTAAATTGTTCACTGCTTCCCTGGAGAAAATTTTAATAAAGAATTACCTTCTTATTCCTGTGCCAGCTGCCACCTGATGGCAGTAAAGTCTTGTGTGATTGAGGTGGAACTCTCTGGCTATAGTCTGTATATGAAAATATCCTGTAGGAAACAGAGTCTGCCTGATCTTGGAAGCTAAGTAGGGTCAGGTCTGGTTAGTACATTGAAGGAAAACCATCACAGAAAACAAAGTGCTGTAGGCTATTTTTCAGAGGGAGGCAATGGCAACACATCTCTGAGTATTTTTTGCCTTTAAAAACCCTATAAATTCATGGGTCTGCTATAAATGGACAAGCAACTTGAAGGCATATACATACACACAAGCCTGATGCTATCTGTTCGCTGTTATTACGTTGTTATTGCAGCCTGGATTTTCTCCTGGACTCAACTCTGACCCCGGATACCCAGGTTTCAGCTGTGGCCACAACTGCATTTGCACAATTAAAACTTGTGCACCAGTTGTGCATATTCTTTGATAGTGACAAATGCCTTGATTACTAGTTGGTTGGATTACTGTAATGCACTCGATGTGGGGTTGCCTTTGGAAACAGTTCGAAAACTTCAGTGGGTTCAAGATGTGGCAACCAAAATACTGATGGGGCTAGTTACAGGGAACACTGGCTTCACTGGCTATCTGTTTGTTTCTGGGTACAGTTCAAAGTACAGGTCGTGACGTATAAAGCCCAATACTACTTAGGTTCAGATAATTTGAAAGGCCATTGTCTCCCTTTACAAACCTGCCAGAGCCCTAAGATCTGCAAGGGTAAATTTTCCCTCAGTCCTGCTACCGTCCCAGGTTCTCCAGCTGAGGAGACCACCGAAATCCTTCTCAGTGGCTGCTCCTAGCTTCCATGGGAGGCTAGGGCCATTTCTCCACTACACTGTTACAGTGCTATTAGTCTGCTTTCAACATTCTATGGAATCCTGGGGTTTGCAGTTTGGGGAGGGGCATTTAGAATTTTCACCCAGAGAGCTCCGTGGCCTCAGGAAAATACAAAACTCAGAATTCCACAGGATACTGAAAGTGGAACAATAGAATAATAGATTTCATTGTGCCTTTATTGTGAGGGATATATAGGTCAAGAAATGAGACTAACTTGTTGATTTTTTTTCCAGCGCTATTTTCCTGCACCTCCTGTGAGTATGAGGACCACTTTTTTGTATGGGCTTTTTTTTTAGTTTTCTTGATATTCTTGATGTTGAATATCAGACTATATGACTCAGTTCAGATAATATATCCACCATGGTTTTGCACTAAACACGGTGATGTACTCACATTGTGGTTTGAATCTTCAGTGTGTATAACAGGCAACCCTTTTGTGAGATTTTGCGGGAGCCCTGGGATGCTACAAGAGGCCCTCTTCCAGCGTGCATTGTGGCAGCAGAAGCTTGTCTCCTGCCTCCCGTATTGATTGTCCAAAACCCTGGCAATCCTAGGATAGAGAGATGAAGGTAGAGAGTAGGTGTGTTAAAGCAAACAAGCAGGAAATCTACACACAGGTAAACAAGCCATTGGTGAGGACTGACATGCAAAGGTTCTGAATGCTAACAGCAAAAGAAGTTTGGCTGTTGCCTCTCATTGTGAGAAGGATGATGTGCCTTCTGTTATAAGTTATTTCTCAAGGCCATCACTAACTGTAGGCCTGGTGAAAGGCTGGCAGGAAGGGATAGTTAAAGAGTTTGATGAGTTTCTTTAGGAAGAAGTAGTGTCTTTGGTTCTCTGAGACTGGGATTCTACTGGGCGATGGTGGAGCATAAAAGTTTCATCTGTGTGCTTATGCAGGGCATCTGGGACAACAAAGGCTGTTGGCTGGGTGACAGCACAAGGGAAAACCCCTGGTGCACCCCCTTGGTCAATCAAAGGTTGTTTGGTGGGGTGGAGGTGTGTCTAAATTCCATCTGTCAGTCAGTGTACAACCTGAGAAAATTCACTGCAGAAGGAGGTACTGGTTACCTCTTGGAAAAACACCAGGAAAAGCATTTATAGCGGCATCACTCCCTAGGATGCAAGTCACCAAGACTATATTTTCTGGACTACAGTTCCAACAGTCCCTTCCCATTGGCCATTCTGGATGGGGCAGTTGGGAGCTGCAGGACAAACAAAGCAGCAGAAAAGCCAAAAGTTCTCCAGATCTACTATAGGGAAGCCCCTCCAGTGAACATACCCATGTAAAAACAAATGTCTCTTTTAATTTCTGTAGGAGGAGCCGGGCTATGATGGCTACAGTGATCCAGGATATGCTGTTCCTCAACCCTATCCTGCTCCTCCTCCTCCTCTTCCTGGATACCCTGTTCCTCCAGTGAGTATGACCATTTGCTTTGCTTTCTTATGTCACATCTCTGTTTTGCACAGACAGCTAGTTCTCACTTGGACTCCAGCACGGTTTCCAGATCTCAGGGCCTGGCTTCTTTTCTCTGGTCTAGATGCAATGGGAGGGGAATCTCATGGTGAGAGAACTGCCTTGCAAAGTATGTGTGTGTGTGTTTTCTAATTTGTTAAACTTTGACCATTTCCACACTACACTGTTATAGTGCTATTGTTGCACTTTCAACATCCTGTGGAATTCTGGGGTTTGTACTTTACTGAGGCCAAAGAGCTCTCTGGCTGAGAAGTCTAAATGCCCCTCCGTTTACAGAAAGAATGTTACGATGTTCTATTCTCTGCTCCTCTTGCTTATGATAAGCAACTTTTGTGCATTTTCTCTCCCTTTGGAAACTCTCCTGATCCTCCAGAGGAACACAGGAGAAAGAGTCTTACAGTCAGGTCCTGCACTGACACGTAATTGAATGCATGGAAGCTTTTGGGACACTGCCTATGCGTTAAACAGAATGCATAATGTGTTGTATAGTTGCTAAGAAAAGATTGGAATTTAAATTTTGATTGTGTTTGCCATCTTCAATTGTCATTGATCCCACAGAACTCAAAAAGAGGTACCCATTGGCTGAATGACATTTTCATTTCCATGTTGGCTTGTTCCAGTTTTAAAATGATGTTAATATGATACTGCTATGTTGTCACTGGGGAAGTGCTGCACTTTGCTTTTGGTGGACTTGGTAAAGAAATATGGTGTATAAGGCCCTTTCTGCAGGACGTCGTCATCCCGCATGGGGGATGAGAGAAGGACAGTACCTGGATGACGCTTATGCACCATGTCATCCATGTCCCATTGTTTCCCAGGCAGAGCAATTGCACCACAAACCATTAACGGGTAAAACCCATCAATGGCTGGCAATCGGGCAGTCCTCCCGCCACCCTCCCACACTTGCCTGAGCTGCAGAGGGTCAAGAAGCATGATGACCATGTTTCCTGGCCCAGCGCAGCCTGGGACAGTGCCCGGCTGTGCTGCAGAAGGAAGAGGTATGGCCATCATGCCTCCTCCATTCCTTCAGGCAGCCGGTGTGAAGGGGAGTGCTCCTGCCATGCTCCCCTCCCAGGAGAAGCTCTACCAGGAACCCTGCAGGGTGCCACTGGGATCTGGTAACATGAAGAAAGGGCCTACACATTGAAGTATTTTACAAAAAAAAGTATTATTACTAACATTATTGTTATAACATATTTCTTCTTTCTGCAGAAAGCCCCCGGCTATGGTGAAAGATTTCCTCCTTTTCGTCCTCCCCCACCTCCTGGATACCTTCCTTCTGAATTCCCACCTCCTAACTACCCAAGACTAGGCTTCCCTCCTCGACCGGTGAGTATGAGGAATAAGATTTGCCTACTAATGTTGTTGTTGCATGCTTCAAGTCGTTACTGAGGCCATTTCCGCATGACACTCTTAGAGCGCGATGATTCCACTTTCAACCTCCTATGGAATCCTGGGATTTACAGTTTCAGGAGGGGCCAGCCGGCTTCTCCCGGAACTGCAAACCCCAGGATTCCATAGGAGGTGGAAAGTGGAATCATCGCGCTATGAGAGTGTCATGTGGAAATGTTCTGACTTATGACAACCCTAAGGAGAACGTAAGGTGGTTTTGGCGGAGGAGATTAAAGTGGGGGTTGGCGAGCCGGCAAGCACGCAAGATGCAAGTGGCCGCTTGGGTGCTATCTATTTAGTATTTTTGGACCACCATTGATGTGTGTGTGTGTGTGTGTTTTCCCTTGTTTTTCCCTTAGAATATGTTCCCTTACTTGTTAGAGCTGGTATTTTCTCTTTGAACAGCACACGCTATACAATTATGGTTGAAGCTTAATGTATCATGCTTGATGACATCACCAGGGGCTACCCCTTCTGTCATTGCTGGTCTCATCCCTAAGGCCATTTTCGCACTACACTGTTATGCTGCTATTATTCCACTTTCAGCATCCTGTGGAATTCTGGGGTTTGTAGTTTACTGAGGCCAAAGAGCTCTCTGGCTGAGAATTCTAAATCCCTCTCCCTAAACTGCAAACCCCGGGATTGCATAGGATTTTGAAAGTGGAATAATAGCACTATAACAGTACAGTATGGAAATGGCCTTGGTCTCAGAGTTTGGTGCTGAAATGTCAGGATCTGGGACGTCTTGACCTGGCAGCCCTCTTTGGGTGAGTCAAAGACCAAAATGAGGGCGAAACGTTTTCCTTTGGGGATGAAATACTTTCTCTTTTCTATCCCCTGCTGATGCTGCTCAGCCTCAGCAGGGCTGGCAGTTCAATGTATAAATTTTAAAAAGACTGTGTTGACAGTCAAATTTGCAGATGACACCAAATTGGGAGGGGTTGCTAATACACCTGATGATAGGATCAAAATTCAAAAGGACCTGGACAGATTGGAGAGCTGGGCCAAGGCTAACAAAATGAATTTCAACAGAGAGAAATGTAAGGTCCTACACTTAGGCAGAAAAAATGGTATGCAGAAATATAGGATGGGGGACACGTGGCTGGATAGCAGTACGTGTGAAAGGGATCTAGGAGTCTTCATAGACCACAAGCTGAACATGAGTCAGCAGTGTGATGCGGCAGCCAAGAAGGCCAACGCAATTCTTGGTTGCATCAATAGGAGTATGGTGTCTAGATCGAGGGAGGTATTGGTACCATTTTATTCTGCATTGGTTAGACCTCATCTTGAATACTGTGTCCAGTTCTGAGCACCCCAATTCAAGAAGGATATGGATAAGCTGGAGCAGGTCCAGAGGAGGGCAACCAAAATGGTGAGGGGCCTGGAAGCCATGCCCTATGAGGACAGACTTAGAGAGCTGGGTATGTTTAGTCTGCAGAAGAGAAGGTTGAGAGGGGACATGATAACCATGTTTAAATATTTGAAGGGATGTCATGTCGAGGAGGGAGTGGGCTTGTTTTCTCCTGCTCTTGAGACCAGGACAAGGAGCAATGGATGCAAGCTGCAGGAGGGGAGATTCCGCCTGAACCTCAGGAGGAATTTCCTGACGGTCAGGGCTGTCCGGCAGTGGAATGTGCTGCCACGGAGTGTGGTGGAGTCTCCTTTGTTGGAGGTTTTTAAGCGGAGGCTGGATGGCCACTTGTCGGGAGTGCTTTGAGGGTTTTCCTGCATGGCAGGGGGTTGGACTGGATGGCCCTTGTGGTCTCTTCCAACTCTACATTTCTATGATTCTATGATTCTATGACAGCATTAATGCAAAATGAGTAGGAGCTGTGTATTTAAGACCACGGCTAGTTTGCCTTTCTGTGCGTTAGACTACACAGACAAATTCTGACTGATTATGAGCCTGAGATTCTTTGCAGTTTTCTGTGACAAACGGCAACATGAATAATTCATTTTTGTACGTTTTATTCCTGTAGTATCATCCTGGTGGCAGAAGACCAGTGAGTACAACCATTTTTTTTTTTGTCTGACTGTGACATTTTCTCATTGCTCTCTTGCCTAAACACTCCTAAAACTGGATCATAGCAGGGTCTAAAACAAGAGGATGTGGTCTAACGCATTCCATTAGCATACCTCAACCATGCCCATTCCTTTCCCAGAATGTAATTTTTGAAGTTTTGAATTTTTGTTCCTTGATATTTTAAGAGGTGGGACTGTGCAACAAATATGGAAATCTGTATGAGCTGCATTCAGATGACGCTACAAGTTGGGGTGAGAAGCAAGCAGCCTCCAACGGTCTTTCATCTGCACCTTGCTTGAGGCCTTTCCTAAAGCCAGACTCATTTCATTATGGCTTATTACGCTGTCCAAATACAACCATTATAATTATTTAGACCGCAGTTTGAGTCTCCCTTATCTGAAATGCTTGGCACCAGAAGTCTTGTGTATTTCAGATTTTTTTTTCAGATTTTGGAATATTTGTAGAAACAAAATTCATTTACCTAATATATAAAAGTCAAAGTTTGTCTGTTTGTCTATGTCAGGCAAAGGCCTCATAGGATTGGCTGCCTAAGAAGATTCTATGGAATTCTGGGGTTTGCAGTTTATTGAGGGGCCTTTAGAATTCTCAGCCAGAGAGCTCTTGGGCCTCAGTTAACTGTGCCTGTCTTGAATAGGCTGGTTGCTATGGAGACAAGGCCTAGCAGCAAGGAGGAAGGCGGTGTATTCCCTCAGGAACCCAACCTCTGTATGTTAATAACTCTATTGGATTGGGGAATATGGGGAAAAGTTACAGGTGTTGGACAAGATAATTCAGGGAATTGGAGGGCACACAATCTCAAATCTTTCTAACAAGTATTACCTATGAGAAAATAAAAATCCAGGCAACACCGGGTATATACGCTAGTGTTTCACATACACCTTAAACTGTACATTTAAATTGTTATAATTTATATACATTTGCATATTGTTGCTGTATATATACTGTTGTGTAATTGTCATAAATTATGTACTGTTCTTTCAATGCTGTCTCTGCTGTTTCATCAGTTCTCTTCCTCTTGCCTTCCTCTTTATGGAGACTCGCTTAGGACCACTTACATGCACACTGCTTGCAAAGTTTCTCAGTTGGTTTCGTATCCATTTTCCCTGTCAGCTTGCTCAGCTCAGATGGGATGGAATTTCACGCGGGATTGTATGTATGCACACTTGCTGCTTGCAAAGTTTCTTAGTCAGCTTGGTGTCTTTTTTTTCTTTCTCAGCTCGTGTAGCTTGGTGTTGTTGTTTTTTTGCCTCTTAGCTTGCTTGAGACCACATGTCTTTGCACAAATGTTCCCAAGCAATCCTCCACAATTCTTTTATGTTGCCTTCAAGAAGAAGACTGGGTTCTGCTTTTCAAAAGTTTTGGTTTCGGAAGGTTTCAGATTTCAGAATTCCAGGAAAGGAAGGCTCAACCTGTATTTATATATAGCATTTTATATGCAGCTTAATGCATATAAGTTGTATAGGTGCAAGTGTGCCACTTGAACTCATTCTGGGTTTCCTTTGCTCCCTTTAAAAGCCTAAATGCACAATTCTGGAAGGTGAAAGAGCACATGGAAGGGAAATGTGCTTAAATTAAATCAGGTCCATGAGAAACTAATACTTGAAAAGAAACTATAATGAGAGGATCCGTATATTGGATGGAGCCTTCCCCAGATGCTGACTGTAAACAGATTTGCTTGGAAATGATGTCCAGTTAGTTTCAATGGAAATGGCTTCGCAGTATGCTTAAAGGGCAGAGCATCTCAGTGTAAGTTTCATATATGGAAGCAGATAACAGCAAATAACGTTGTTCTATTTCTGCTTTTGTAGGGTGGTTCTGACAGAAGAAGCTTATGGGTAAAATAAATTTTGTTTTTTATCTGGTTGTGATATTTCTCCTTTTGCTGGATGCATGGATTGTTGATTTCAGTGCTCACTCCAGCTGATGGATCTTTAGAACCCTTTGCACTGATATTTGGAATTGACCTTCATTTGTCATTTCTGCATGGCAGCACAGTCCTGCTACGGGAATGTGATGGCAGCAGTCCACAGGTTGTGCTTCTGCGTGATGTCGTCATGGTCCCACTGCCATCCTGCCCATTGTGATCGCAGGATAGTCACTTAATGGAATAAATCTATTAAAGAATAAGGATAAATTGTTAAGCATCCGCTATTACACAATGTTCTGTACTTATCTGCCATACGGAAGGGCAGGAAGCGCGATGGAGGTGCTTCTTTCCCCACTGGGGAAAGAGCCCGATGCGTTGCGGAAGGCAGGTGTGTGTCACTTGCACTCCCTTCCGCAGGGAGCCAGACAGGCACAGGCAGGAGTGTCCCCGCCATGCACCCTCCCTGGCAAAGGCACTGCTGGGATTGCGACAGTAGGATGACGGGATCAGGTAGGGTGCGGAAATTGCCACTGTCTTCAGTGCAGTTTTCGTTAACAGTTAAGTTATTGAATATACAGACAGACATAAGGCAGATAATTGTTTTGATCATAGATCAATAAAGAAAGGAATAAGCAATGGAAGGAGAATAAGATATATAAGTGCATTGCTGTGAGGCTTGCGCTCCACATGAGAGTGAAGGGACCAGGGGCCCTTTCCGACTACAATGATTCCACTTTATCTGTCATGGTTCCATCCTGTGGAATCCTGGGAATGGCAGTTTAGGGATGAGGGTAGGAGTTCACAACTAAACCCACAGCTTTTCCACCAGGTGTGAGGCTCTGCTTAAACCTCTGCCACCACCAAATGTGAAGACTTCCACAAATCTCCTTGTTACCACCAAAAGTGCCAGCTTCCCCTTGTCTCCATCTCTGCCACCAACGCAGGGACCTCCTTCTGTCTTACTGCTGTGGCCACCAACTGTGGGACCTCCTAGATGCCCTCTAGGTACTTGCATGAGGTATTATGCAACTTCTGCCCCCACCAGATACCATCTCTCTTTATTCACTGCAACTAAGATGGGCATTGTGTCTGAATCCAAGGGCCTTTCCACCCTACCCTGTTCTAGTGCTATTTTTCCACTTTCAACATCCTCTGGAATTCTGGGGTTTGTAGTTTACTGCGGCCAAAGAGGTCTCTGGCTGAGAATTCTAAAGGCCCCTCCCTAAACTACAAGCTGCAGAATTCCCAGGAGGTTGAAGGTGGAATGATCAGCACTATACAGGGTAGTGCAGAAATGACCTGGCTGTTTCAACCCTAACCCTTCAATCACTCATTCCTCCGCCCTCTCTTTAATTACCCCAATTATGTATCAATTGCCTACACCAACCTTACTCAACTCCCCTCAGACATTCCACCAATCACCACTCCCAACATTTCATTCTTTCATCCCCCTGGACAGCTCCTTTCTTTATTATCTCTAATACACAGTGCGTACATAAACAAATTACCTTAATGTCTAATACAAGAAACAACATTTTCCATCCAAACTTCATGACATCACAACAGGCATATAGAATTCTAAGCTGTAGAGTGCTAGTGCCTCCCCAAGCTGCAAATCCCAAGATTCCATAAGATTCAGCCATCATAGTTGAAGCAGAATCATAGTGCTATAACTGTGTTGTGTGGAAAGGCCACGTCATTTTTTTTGTCAGCACAAACCTGGTAAGAAATACTGGCTACAATCCAGCAAGGGGGAAAAATCAAGATGCATTCCATTGGAAAAACAGAATGCAAATCCTTAAAAGCTGATTGAAGAATGAGGTTGTTTGAATAATTTGTTCTGCTTTCTTCATAGGCTAGTTTCTTGGATTGGCTGCCAGTAAGTATACAGAAGCTTTCTTCGCTATGCAATTGTAATGGATGTATTTCTGCTACTTAGAATGAAGAACCTAAGAACCTAAGGGATTGGAGAGGCAATACTGATCTGGTTTTGCACCCCCCCCCCCACACACACACACTTGTTTCAGGCCAAAGGATTTCTTCAAGACTGGAAGCTACCAGAAATCACTTCCACTCTTTGAGGCTAAAACAGGTTGGAAGAACATAGCAAAATACCATTATAAGTGTGCAGCTTGGACCTCAAAGACCGTTCAGTAAGAACTACCTTGCCTTTTAATACAAGTGGTGCCAGACATGGTATCACCTTATTTCAAATTTCCTGATGACCTCACTGGGTGTTTTATATGTAAATGTGTTTAAAGAAGAAGGAAAAGTAGGATAGGACCTTGCCAGTGCTTGGAAAAGTTCCTTTTGGGGACCCTAACTCCAGGATTCTTCATCCATCATGCCAATCAAAGAATTCTGTGAGATATTAATAAAAAAAGAAACTCTTCCAAGCTCCTAACTTTGCAACATGTATCTCTGAACATGTTTTCAGTGGCCCTTTCTGCACAGGGGCATTAAAATGGTGCAGAGTGACCTCTAACGGAGATCTTCTGCACCGTGGAGTGAATTGGGGCGGACTATTTTCGTAGTTCCGCACCTCAATCTGCTCTGAAGCGACCGGAACTGGTGGCGTGGCGTGTTTTTTAAAAACTTCTTGTGATAATGGGGCTTCCTATTATCTAGGCTTATCAAAGGGAGATACTTCCGTCTTCAGGTAAACCAAGGGTTAATGAGGTGTTGGGATTACATCAAGGGTCACAGGGTGAGAGTTGACCAGCCAAAGGAAAGGGTCAGCATCACAGGTCACAAGGTGAGAACTGACCAACCAAAAGGAAAAGAGATGCTTCCAGATCCTTCCAAGGAGGAAAAAATAAAACTTCTGAGAGGCCATGTGGCCAGAGAGAGAGAGAGAGAGAGAGAGAGAGAGAGAGAGAGAGAGAGCTGGGCCAGTCGAACTGGCAGGCATGCCGTGTCTCCTGGACCCCCCTCTCTTCTCCTTTAGACCATCTACGCCTATAACCTAATTGTGAGTAACTAGAAATAAGTAGTTAGTCGCGTTAGGGATGTTGTTATTTTGGGAATTGGCTGATCTTAAGAATGTATCTGTGCTGTTATATCTGTTTTGTAAATTCTTGTAACTAAGTGTACCTGGGAGAGGGGAGTCTCCCAAGTGTGATATTGTTTATTTGCATGCCTTGATTAAACATTTCTATAAACCTCCGTTTCTCTCCATTTCCACGCCAGGTTTGGCACACGCTACATAGGACCTCTCACTCAGGGGGAGGGGGAGGTGGAAGATCCTTACGCTTAGAGATTGGGCAGAGTCCCTCCTGTTCTGTCCAAGTGATTCATAATTCAGGGGGCTGGTGGCAGCATACCTGATAGAGCTGGGGAGACTGCCAGTCGTTCCAAGCGTGGGAGTCAGCTTTGGGAGGCTGGCAAGAACCCCAGTAAACCGCTGGGAGGGAATTTCCAGTCTTGCAAGGGTGCGAGTCAACTTGAGAGACTGGAAATAAACCTTCAGTGTCACACTTCTTTTCAGAGGTTTTTAAAAAGCACGGAGCACGCAGCCCCGTGCAGCTCCGTCGCTGCGCTCTGGTGCAGATTTGCAGGCGTGCACTAGTGCGTGCCTGCAGATCTGCCAGGGGCGGGCTTTAGGCTCGTGAGCTTCTTTGGTTGGTGGAGAGCCTCCGCCAGCTGGAAGCCGCCATTTTGGACGCTGAGGCTGCCATTTTGGACGCTGGAGGAGTGCGGAACAGTGAGATCACGCTGCTCCACATAGCAACGGATTTACCCGGCTGCTGGTAAGCTCTATTTTAGAGTGTTTTCCCCCGTGTCCCTCTCCATGTGCGGAAAGGGCCAGTGCCACTTTTGGAAATCACTACAAGAGCAGGAGTGGAAGCACAGTGTAGGAAAGAAAACAAATATTCATGAGTATTGGAAAAATGGTTAAAAAATAAGTTTTTGTTAGAGTCAAAAAACCTTTGCAGTTTAGGTCTAATTTCTGTGTGAAAAACCTACAGGCTTTTTTTTGTGCAGAAAACAGGATTTTCTGCATAGCAAATTATGTTTCTAGAAAGAAGCAAATTTTCTGCCAAGAGATAACAAATAATGCTTTTGACCAGAAAATGCTGCTTTCTGTGTAGGAACCTTGTTTTTTGCACAGAAATGCATTTTTTATGAAAAAAAAATATGCTGCTTTCTGCATAAAAAACTTCCGGTATCATCCTGGAGAAAAACAATAAAATAAATACATAATTTTGTATGCAGAATACAATTCAGAGTGTGACTATTATTCAAAAACTGCATAGGACACACTTTGCAAGGATTCAGATCCCTAGCAGATTCAGTGCCATCAATCTTCAGCCTATTCACAGTAAAGGATGTCAAAAGTTGTCAAGAGATCTGAAATAATGCGCTGTTTTCAGATAACAAATTGTATTTCTGAAGCAGCCAGGGAAAAGGAGAATCTATCAAATTGGATAACTTATGCCTTTTTTTCCCTTGTAGTTTGATTTCGGAAGCTGGATATTAGTAAGTATATGGAAGAGGTTTGCTCTTCTGGCTGAGTTGTATTATCTCAGGGTTGAACACTGAACATGAGGTTTGACTGAATGGGGAAAAAAGGATTTTAGCCACTGTGTTGTAGTAATACAGTGATTCTTAATCTGGGTTCAAAGGACCCCAAGGGTCTGCAGACCCCTCACAGGAGGTCCACATAGGGTTGCCATTCATTCCAGAATTCACCATTTCCGTTTATCCTAAAGCAGCACCAAGACCCCTTCTAGGCACTGTTTTAGGAGAAAGGACAAAAGAAATGCAGTTTCCCCAAGGGAGCATCAATAGCTGGTAAGGTTGATGGGACTTCCAGATGGACAGCTTAAAATTCTCCAGGTTTGTTCTAAGTAGAGCATGATTTCTCATTTCTTCTTCATATTTAGACATTCTGAATGCCTCAACTGGCCTTATTTTGTATCTCCATTCCAGAGATGGGTGGACAAGTGTGAAAATTTTGTCCACACATTTTTCAGCCTGAACTTTAAAACATTTATTAACCTGTAGCATTAAATGGTGAAAGAAGGCCTGTTTACAGAATAACCAGGAGCTGCTATCTGTGGCCAGAAAACTTAGAAATTCAGTGTGCGCTTAAAAAAACAAAAAACCTCTGAACAGATTTGGGAAATGCTTGTTTTCTATAGTGGAAGAAGACATCCTTCAGATATCTCTCCCACTTATTACAACAGACAGGAAAATCAGCCAGTTAGGTTTAAGCTTCCCCCTGTATTGAGATAGAAACATGTGGAAAATCCATAGTTCATTTTCATGCCTGTGTGCTCTGTTTGGATTGTTTTCTTCTTGCTTCTGCACCCCACTCCTATTTCACCTTTGACCCCCCCCCCCAAAAGGAAGCCCTCCTTTTACTCTCTCTGCATCTTTGGCCATTGCCTCTGTTAATCTTCCTTGACTGCAGCATGGCTGTGCATCACAGGGAGGATGAGGACACCACTGGCTTGTTGGGGGACTCCTGACCCCTTTCATTAACCCAAAGCACCAGAGAAACTTACGGTGGCTCTGACCAAGAGGTCTATGCTGTTTGTACAAGCAGGCCCATCCAAACAGGAGGTTTTGGTGCATGCTGCAACAGCTACTCATGATGACTCTGCAGTGACTCCTTCTACTAGGAGAGATTTTTCAGAGGTTGAAGTGAATATGCCTGGTTCCTCTCTCAGCCAACCCTTTCCAGTTATCGATGGGCAATTCGTCCACCTGGAGGTAGCCCCTGGGATTCAGGAGCTGGTTGCCTCCAGGATAGCTTTGGACCAGGAGAGGGAAACTGGTCTACAGTGCCTGCACGAGCAGCATTTCCTTTGCCACCTGGAAAGAGACCTCACACATTCCCTGGCAGGGATGCTGATCTTTCTTCTCCCCCACCCCCAGGATCTGGCACAACTTTCACCACTCCTCAAAATGAAAGGGGAAGATTTAAACCATGCTGTGCATCTGACAGATGCCATTTTGTTAGACCAAGGAAGGAGTGAAAGAAGAGCCAACTGGCAGCCATTATAGGTCCTTCTTTCTTCCACCGGAGGAGAAGATCACAGCTCTCCCACCAAAATATCTAGAACATCTAGAGCCATAGAGACTTCTGCTCATCCTCCTCCTCTGTCCCAGGAATCCCCAGAGAAGGAGAGGGTAGACTACTTGTCCTCCCCTGCCCCATCCTTGGAAGAGGAAGAAGGACCCCAAAACCTAATGAGCCCTCCTTTGTGAGGCTGTTTAGGCCAGAGTTTTTTTCCATCCTGCTTACTTGTGGTTCTGAGCTACAAAGTGGTGTAAATACAAGCAATGTTTGTTCACCAAAAGTACCTACTATTCCAGAGAGGTACTTTTGGGAGCACTGAATGAGGCCTGACTTTTCCCTCTTGAATTTTTTTTTTTAAAAGGACCTTTTTAGCCGCAGAGACCGACCTCGTCCGGTAAGGATTGTTAAGAAAAAGAATATCCACACAGCTTTGTCTGGCAAAATAGTTTGAGGAGACATGAAGGGCCCTAAGCTGGAGGAGGTGTTTGTCTACATGATTTAGCATATGATTGAGAATTGTATCCCTCCCCCAGATATTGCTGGGCTTACAGCATCTGCATTCCTCACCTGGCTATGAGTGTGCTGGCTAAGGCTAGTAGAAACTGCAACCCACCAGCATCTGGAGAGCCACGTGATTCCTGCCCCAAATAAAAAGCAATAAAAAGCATAGAATTATAGAATCATAAGAGCTGGAAGAGACTACAAGGGCCATCTTGTCCAACCCCTTGCCATACACAGTCAAGCACTCCCAAAAGACGGCCATCCATTCTCTGTTTCAAAATCCCAAGGGAAACTCCACCTGACTCCAAGGCAGCATATTCCACTGTCAAATTGCTCCTTCTGTCAGGAAGTTCCTCCTAATGTTTAGCTGGAATCTATTTTCATGTAGTTTGAATCCATTGCTCAGTGTCCTAGTCTCTGAAGCAGCAGAAAACAAGCTTGCCGCATCTTCCACATGACACGCCTTCAAATATTTAAACATGGCTATCATGTCACCTCTTAGCCTTCTCTTCTCCAAGCTAACCATCCTGGCTCCCTAAGCTGCTCCTCAGAGGGCCTGGTTTCCAGACCTTTTATCATGTTGGTCACCCTCCTCTAGACACATTCCAGCTTGTCAATATCCCTCTTGAATTGTGGTGCCCAGAATTGGACACAGTATTCTAGCTGAGGTCTGACCAAAGCAGAATAGAGTGATACTATTACTTCCCTCAGCCTAGACACTATACTCCTATTGATCAGCCTAGTTGAAGCCAGTCCACAAAGGATTGTCATTGTAATGGTTGAAAAACCAAAGACCCTCACAGAAGCCTGAAGATCTGCATGCTTTAGTTCCTGTTAGATTTTTATTTTTATTTTAAGAAGTTTTTAGAAAAGAACAAGGCGGGTGATTGTGTTTTCTCTTGCTTGTCTATAGGGTAGACCCAGCTACTACCCTACTCCTCCTCTGCCTCCTTCTGCCAGATTTCCTGGTGCTGATTTTCCTGGCCCAGTGAGTATGCTTGTGTCATCTCCACATTTTTTGAAAGATAGAAGGTGAACTGCCTGACCTTAGCTCTTTGAGAGTGATAAAAGTATGTATCGCAGATACCTCAACCATTGTGACCAAACATAAGGAACTGGAGGAGTTGTAAGTCTAAATCTCTGGAAGACCATGTCAGGGTGTGAGGTATGCACCTCAGAGCATGTGCAGAGTGCAGAAAGTAGGAAGTGGTGCGAAACCACTGCCAGCTGTTCCAGATGGGAAAAAATATCCACACAGGCTCATTGAGTTAAAGCTAAGTGCTGTTTATTCAAACAAAGCACAAGATAAGCAATAGGGCTTCAGGCAGCATGCCTAGAAGCAAAGCAACAGGTACAGAATCAGTGTGGAAGACAGACAAAGAGTATGGCCAGAGGCAGGTCCAAAATGTGGCCAAAGGCAGTTTACAAAGCGAAACCTAAGCTTTTTAAGGGTGTAACCACATTCGAGTATACATCGGGTGATCCAATGCATCTACAACATACATTCTCCCCGTGCTGGACGCCTTCTCCTGAGACAGGACCTCGCCAGGCAAGCTAGCTATAACAAACTTTGCAGCTGTGCTGCCAAGGTCACATTGCCTCATCTTTCTGTCCACCAGAAAAACCTTTTTGGACACACCGCACTCACATTCTGAATGCCCTAACAGACCAGTCCTTCCCCACCTTTGCTTTAGGAGGACAGAGGTCTGAAAGACACTCCTACACAAACCGTAATTTCTTCCAGGAAAGTTTAAACAAGGACAATTTTACCTACTAATCTCATTTCCATGGCTTCCTCTTTGGGAAGGGAAGTGATCTAACCAACCATGAAGTGCTGCCCTACCAGTTTCCTCTTTGCTTTCAGTGTCTGCCCTGAGCAGTTTTGGAATGCAAAACTCAACCAATTTTAAAATGGTTGTCTACCTGGTAAATACATTCATGGGTTGTGACTTATAGCAATTCTCTCTGACTTACAGCAATCCTCTTCTATGGTTTTCTTGGAAATATTTATTCCAGGGAAATTTACTATTGTCTTCCTCTGAGGATGAAGAATTTGGTTTGCTCAGGGTCACTGAGTGGGTTTCCATGGCTGAGTAGAGAACGGGTCTGCCACTGTTCTAGCCCTATGTCAAAACCACAACATCACATTGGGCCTCACATCTGTGGGTAGATATTGTAAACTGAATGAATGAATGTAAAGGATGGAAAAGGCAGTAGTAGGAAAGGTGAAGGACAATACCCCAAATCTTTGGCTCAGGTATTCATTCATTTTCCTGTTTCTGATGTTGCTCTGTTAAGTCTACTGGGAATGTTGTTATCATCCGAACACACACATACACACAGGTCTGGCTTCGGTGGTGCTTTTAAATGGAAACTCACAGGATCAGCTTCTTTCTTTCTTTCTGTAGATTGATCCTGGCTTTTCTCCCAACTTTGGCCCCGGTGGTTTCATTGACCAAGTGAGTATAGTGAGTTTGTTTTGTCTGCTTGAATCATCTCATATGTCTATACAGATAGATAGCTAAGAGGGGGAAAAATTTTGGAATGTGATAAAGGGTATTTTTGTAAAAAAAAAAAAAAATTACACAGCAACTGAAAAAGAATGTATCATGAATGCATTGCTGAAGAAGAAACAAGTAAATGCTGTTGTGTTACTTGGAATAAATAGTAAGCAGTGCCTAATGGATTACTTTTTAAACTACTCAGCAATCAAGTCAGAACATATGAAATGAGTCCTACTGGACTAGAGTTATGGATTATCAGCCTAGCACCTTCTTCCCATAGGAACCAACTAGGGCCTGTGCCCTCCCCAGACCTGATGGAAACATCATTCACCCATGTTCCAATCATTGGCAGAATGGACCACCTTCTCCCCATACAACTGATGTCTGATAGAATTGATTTGAGGATTTGGGAGGGGGTTACTCTTGTGGCAGTAGAGGCAAAATCATGACTGAGGAGTAATGGTGAATAAGAAACAGAAATGAGTAAATGTAGGTAACTGTTCATAGTCACAATCACTACTTAGTCATGATTATAACACTCTTCTTATAATCGTAACTTCTCCCACCTACTTTATTAGGCATCAGCTGCATGGAGAAAAGGTGATCCATTCTGCTGGTAATTAGAGCATGGTTGCATGACATTTCCATCAGGTTTGGGAGCGGGGTAAGGTCAGGAGAAGTTACTTAGTTAAGTATACTTAACCAGCCAGCCTCTGTTCCATAAAGCCTTCCTAGTGACAACCGTGGATAGACATATTTTCCAGTAATGTTTGATTTCTCTCCTTTAACTTTTTCAGGGAAAACCAGAAGATGAACCCCTGAAAGAGGATCTATATCTTTTATTTATTTAGGTTATACCCTGTTTTTTACCCCCAAAGTGGGCTTAATAGTGAGCTTCTGAATTTGGCCAAAATGCAATTTTTTCTCTGTGTCAGCTTCCACAGGTGGCAGCAGCGGAACTTGGAGTGGAGAGGGGGCGAGAAGGGGGCTAAGGCACGGGGTGTGTAGCCACGGGACATGGGTGTGTGGCCGCGGAGCGTGGCCTCAACACATTGGGGCATGGCTACAACCTGAGACGCCCCAAAAACATAGCCGCCCAGGGCACAGCACCTCTCACCTCCCGTCCCTAGCTGACTGACAGGTGGAGCTCAGAACTGATCCTCAGAAGCTGATGGTTGGCTTCTTTTCTATTAAGTTGAAAATACGAGTAATTCCACTTTTTCTCTCCTAATCCCCTATGAGTATTTATATCCTGCAAGCACAATTTGCATCTCCTGTAACATTTTGAGGTATGAACATTGATTTCTGTTTTGCTTTTAGCCTCTTTCAGAGTTTCCTGATGTGAGTACTCATTTTCTACATGAAGAACTAGCTTCTTTTATATAATTCTGAAATATGAATATTTTCTGCTGTTAAATATTAGTGTTTCTTGCTAATCTTGTCCATAGTATACAGAATATATGGTTATTCTGTCTCTATAAAAGTATTTCCATCTTTTGCATAATTTTGAAATAATATTCCTTGTTGTTTCTTTTACAGCCTTTTCCAGAATATCCAGTACCTGTGAGTGATAATTTCTATGAGAATTTGCCTCTGAAGGCCATTCCTGCCTTTTTTTTTAATTTTAGCTTTCTGCAGTATTTATTTCCTAGAAACAGAAATTTGTATCTTCTGGAGACCTATTAATGTGTCCTTCTTCAGAGGAGAATCAACATAGAAGGAGAGACTGAGTGTGATAGTTGATGGTCACCTGTTACTGCCTCTGTTGCCCTCCATGACTTGGACATCTTCTGAAGTAGGAAGTCTTCTCCACTCAGACAGGCTTCCCACATGATTTGGAACACTTGAAAAGATCCCTTAAGGCCAAGGAATCTCCCAGCTAATAACAAACAAGGAGAGTGGCATGTTCAGCTTCATTCTTCCAAGGGTTTTGTCATGCTGCACAATTATAGCACTATGATTCCACCTTAACTGCCATGATGGTCTCCTGTGGAATCCTGGGGTTTGTAGCTTGAGGAGCAACTATAGCTCTTGGGTTGAAAATTCTGAGTATCCCTCCCTAAATGACAAATCCCAGGATTCCATAGGATGTTGCCCATACAGTTAAAGTGGAATCAAAGCACTGTAACTATATAGTGTGAAAGGGTCCCCACTTAGTGTTGATTCTACAGTGGTTCCTCCACATTTGAAAGGGTTTGGGTTGCAAAACCCTCCCAAAAGTGGAAAAAAACATGAATAACTCCTCCCCATGATCCACCTCCCATTCCCCTCTGGAGGTTCCCCCTCCCATTTCTTTGCTTCTGGCCCCTGCATTGGTAGGGGGAGAAAAAAAGACAAGCTAAGAAGCTTACTGGCACTTTCCCCTCAGACAGAGAAGAGCAGAATTCTGGGGTTCTAGCTACTTCTGGTCACTATCTTGAAAAAGGAGGGGTAGGAAAAAGAGAGCATATCAGCAGCAATTATACAATAGAATGTGCAGCCACATGGCAAAGAGGACACATCTCCAGCAGTAGGGGGGGATTTGCTCACCCAACAGGAAAAAACATCCATTTTAAACTCAAACCTTGCAAGCCCAGGTTGACAAATGTGGGGGACTGGGAGGAGAAAAATGGAGCAATGGAGCAAGTACCTGGTTTGTGAATAATCAAATTCACAAAGGTCAAACCTGCGAATGTGGAGGGATGACTGTACACTGAAAAAAGCTGCCTGAGTAACTATCTGTATTATTCTGACATGGAAGTACTTTCTGTACTTTCTGAAAGAATGTCTCGAGGCACATGTTAATTTCTTTCTCTAAAGTTTGATACATTCCATGTTACCTTTAAATAAGACCTTTTGTTGTTTAGGTTTTTCCAGAATATCCAGAAAAAGAATTCACAGTGAGTATTCCTTTCACACAAACAGATTTGCATCTTTCATACTGTCTTGTCATAGGGATAATTCCTTGTTTGTTCTCTTATAGCCTCCTCCAGAAAAACCTGGAAATGAATCCCCAGTGAGTATTCCTTTCACATGAACAGACTTGCGCATTTCATATTGTAGTGAACTGAGCCTCTGGCATTAGGTAGTTGGATTCTGGAGTCTTTGTTATCATCATGGCTGAATGTTATCAGCTGTCCAGTGTAGAGGAAGAATCCATTTTGTTATTACTGATGTTGTTTATTTCAGCTTAGTAGTCTGAGAATGTAAAAAGATAAGAAGTCTGAGATCAGACTGGAGAAGTGAGTTTTCCTCTGCTGGTAACCTGCTTGCACTGGAGTGGGGAGAGATGGGGCCCAATTGTGCACTATGATTTTCTTTCTTTTTTCTTTTTTCTATATTATGTAATCCTTGGGAATCAATCTCCTATCAGACTTGACTTGGAGGTGGTGTACCCCAACCCAGACTCCATATATGTTCAGCGATGGGAAATTTGAATACTGGCTGAGGGATAGTCCAAGTAGAGTTTGTTTAGGGGTTCAGTTTTGGCCGTGAGTGGATGCCGGACCCCTAGGGCTGGGAATGCTTCTCTGTTGTATACTATTTGATGTATTACTGGCCACCAATAATGTTTACGCTATAGAATCATAGAATCATAGAGTTGGAAGAGACCCCAGGGTCCATCCAGTCCAACCCCTGCCACACAGGAACCCACCATCAAAGCACTCCCAACAGATGACCATCCAGCCTCTGTTTAAAAACCTCCACAGAAGGAGACTCCACCACACTCCAAGGCAGCAGATTCCACTGCTGGACAGCTCTGACTGTCAGAAAGTTCCTCCTGAGGTTCAAGTGGAATCTTTTTTCTGATAGCTTGAATCCGTTGCTTCTTGTCCTAGTTTCTAGAGCAGTGGAAAACAAGCCTGTTCCCACTTCGATATGACAGCCTTTCAGATATTTGGACATGGCTATCGTGTCCCTTCTTAACCTTCTCTTCTGCAGATTAAACATTCCCAGCTCCCTTAGCCGCTCCTCATAAAGCATGGCTTCCAGACCCTCCAGCATTTTGGTCACCCTCCTCCTATGTGTGTTGGTGGACCTGAAATAATTCTTTGAGAGGCCTGATACAGAACTCATATTATGATAGGAATAATTCCTTGTCTGTTTTTTTGTAGCCTCCTCAGGAAAACCCAGGAAATGAATCTCCAGTGAGTACCCCTTTCACTCAAACTGGTTAGCATGTTTCCTATGATCCTGTGTTAGGAATAATTCCTTGTTTATTCTTGTGTAGCCTCCTCAGGAAAATTGAGCACGCATACCTCTGGGGAATGCTCCTTTCACACAGACTTGCAGGTTTACATACTACGGTGTGGTATAAATAACTGTTTTTTTTTTCTTTTGTAGCCTCCTCAGATAGAACCAGAATCTGAATCTCGGGAAGGAAGTAGTTCCTCTGCGAGAATTTATATCTTTCAATGACTTTAATTACTCCCCCCCCCCAACATTTTACCATCTTCTGGCACAGTCTGGGAGTTAAAAGATACATATTGTAAAGTCCCTTTGCTTATGAGGTCTTTTATGGGATGTCAGTACAAAAGTAACTTTTTTCTCTTCCTTTTATAGACTTTCCAAAATCAACCAGAACAGGTGAGTCTTAAAATATTGCTTTGCAGGGAGAACCCTCTGCACTGGCATGACAGTTTAAATATTAGCAAATGTCATTCTAAATGGTGTCACAAAGCACACAACCTTTTGGCTCTGAAAATTTCACTTAGATTTTTGTAGGGAGAATAGTTCTGCCCAGAGCTTGGAGGTACAATTGATGTAATTTATTTCTTTTTGCCACAACTAAAGATGAACTAAGCTATACTACATTTGTAATCGAATGAGTAATTAATTTCACTCATTATGCAATGCAATTGTTTTTGTTACTTTTTTAGTTATTTGGGTATGTGTAGCTGATTAAGTGTGTTTTGTACTGCAGACCAACGGCTTATAGCATTTCAGTTTTTAAAAGATAGCAGTAATCAACTAAATTACTTTTGAGAAATTAGAGCTAATTATTAAACTCTAATTCTAACTAATTACTTTTCAAAACTAAGTTTCCAAGTGCCTCCCTTTTTCTCTAGCACTTCTCCCCGCCCAAAAAACCCCCCAAAAATTTTCCTCCCACTTTCAGCCATTTTTAATATAGCCAAAATAGTTGTTAGAGTACCAACTAACAAGTGATCACATGCAATCTGGATTCAGGCTATAGCAGCCGGTGTGGGGATTCTGCCATTTCTTCCATCACTAGTTTACACACTACCCTATTATAGCACCATGTTTCTACTTTAGCTGCCATGGCAGCATCCTATGGAACCCTGGGGTTTAGAATGCTCAGCCAGAGAGCTCTAGTGCTTCACCAAACTACAAATCCCAGGTTTCCATAGGATGCAGTCATGCACTCAAAGTGGAATCATAGTGCTATAACAGTGCAGTGTGAGGGGGCCCTAAGTTATCCCATTCCCATCTTGCTGATACAGTCTTATTTGTGATCCACTCTGGACGTTTAGAGAGCCAGCTTTGTGTCGTGGTTTAAATGTTAGATTGGGATACTGGGAGATCAGGGTTTGAATCACTCCTCAGCCATGGAAACCCCCTTGGGCAAGTCACACTCTCTCAGCCTTAGAGGAAAGCCATGGTAAACCTCCTTTGAAGAAATCTTGCCAAGGAAACCCCATGGTAGAGATGCTGTTAAGTCAGAAATGACTTTGTGGCACACAGAAACAACTGGAAGTTTTAAGCTGATCTTTTTCTATTGCAAAATGGTGACTTAACTGTCCACCCCCATCCCTTTTAGCAATTACATGCTGAACTATCTCCCATGGTTTCAAGAGCCTCAGTCTTCACCTTGTTTTGCACTTTCTCTGAGCTGGTTGCCGGCCTTTTGTTTTTGCAGGCCTCACAAAACTGATCGTCTTGTCCAAGAATACACTCAGGTGAGTGAAGAAGGGGTTGCTACCTTTGCCTCAGCTGGGAATGCACACAGATGACAATGTCGCTTTCACACACTTTCCGTATTTTTAAAGAAAATGTAATCTCTTTCCATCTCAAATATGAAGAAATTTACAAATTCCTACAAATGCTTACAAACAGAACTGAACCGAAATCCTCATTCGTCGGTCACATTCAGAAGGTAAAGCTGTTCCCATCTAGGCTGGATCTGGGTTCTATCTGTCTGCTATATAGCTATTAAAGATGAAGAGCTTGTCAGGGAAAAAAAAATTGCCAAACCTAATTCGGTTCCACAAACATGATTGAATAAGCCATGATGTACATCTTGATCATTTCTTCCTTTTGTTCAGTCACAAGGGCTTGCAAACATGTTCTTTCTTCTGGGTGAGATTACAAGAGTTTTTGCTCAGTTTTTTTTATTTTTCTTTTCACATTTCACAACATTTTTGAGAGCTTGTAGAAAAACAAAAATAAGTGGAAATGTTTTTGTAGGAGTGAAATTTTTGCAAGGAGTCCCAAAATGCCAAACATCCCACAGTGGTGAACAGTAGTTTTTCAATGAGAGGTCTCAGTTTGTCAAAATGCAACAAGATCCAAAATACACATTGTGGTGGTACCTTGAGTAAGCCATGCAAAAGGGGCAAAAGGCATCATGCCAGCTTTCAAAGGACACTGACAAAGATGGCAACCTTCAGGTGGGGAATGAGTTGTGATGTGTTGGGGCCAGAAGTCTGCATCTAGCTTCAGATGTTTGCTTACATTTTGTTTAAGATCATCTCAAGGGAGGGTTAATGCAGGTAGAGACCACACGATTTAATGAGGGGACTTGAAGCAAACTTAGTAAACAAATGCAGTAAAATTTCCTTCTCTATTAGCAGCATCAGAGTAATTTTTGAGAACTGGGTCTTTATATGGCCTGTTGAAGCCAAAAGTTGCTTCCTAACCAGATTACAGTGAGTCTCTTTAGAAGCTTTTGTGTTATCAGATCTGGAGATGAAGTTAGGTGTTGTACCCAGTAAAGCATGCTAAAGTTAATTTCAGATATCTGGTGTTGGCTATCAAAACTTCAGAGAGTGAGACAGTAGTGGCTTCCATGTCAGTGATGTAGTGAAATTCACTCCAGGTTTAATCCAGACTTTATGAATGGGTTTAGCACTATGGTTAGCTCTTTTAAAGCTACTCAAAACCTGAACTAGATTCACCACTCCACTGACATGGGAGTCAAAACTGCAGTGAGTCCTAGTCATCTATCTTCCTCTATGTCAGTGGTTCTCAACCTGTGGGTCCCCGGATGTTTGTGGACTTCAGCTCCCAGAAGCCCCAGCCACTATGGTCAGTGCTCAGGGCTTCTGGGAGCTGAAGTCCAAAAACATCTGGGAACCCACAGGTTGAGAACCACTGCTCTATGTCAAGATCCCCCTGCTCAGTGGATAAAGAGGCTAACAATCCTTCCTCCACATTCACAAGTTTGATATTTGTGAATTTGATTATTTGGAGGTGTTCATGTGCCTCCCCCACCCATTCTTTTCCTCCCATTCCCTTGTGTTTTGTCAGGCAGGCAGAAGAAAGGCAAGTGCCTGGACGAAAGGCAAGGAAATAATGTGGGGGGAAGGCACATGCGTGTTTCCTTCTCCCCTCTTGATCTCCCCTCCCCAGCAAAAGGCAAGGGAATGGGAGGGGGATATAGGGGTGAGTTTATCTTGGTTTTTCCACTTTTGCAAGGATTCTGCACCCCAAACTCTTGCAAAAGTGGAGGGGGCATTTTCATATACATACATCATTATTAGTAGCCAGACTGTTCATTCAACCAAATACAACAAAATCCCAAAAACATATGATGTTGATATCATGGTGGTGGTGGTGGTGTTTTTTCCAGTTTGTTATGAGACCTTTTCTCGTTAAGGATGAGAAAATTTGTGAGCATTTTTTCAGTCTCTACTGCAGTCCCTATTATTCTGAAGGGCAGTATCATATGACATGATAGACATGAGAAAATGTTGCTTTTTTTTTTTTTGGAGTGGAGTGCCTACAACTCCGTTGGCCGTGCTGGCTGGGTAATCTGAGCACTATAGTCCAAAAAGAGTAATTCATCCCTCTTCTAGCTCAGAGATATCTAAAGACCTAAGTACACAGAGTAAGTCAACTGTCATCTTTAGTAGTCAAGAAGGCAAAGTACGTCTGGCAATTTTCCCAGTACGTTTTTTTTTTCTTGAAACTAGATAGCTGTACTCCTCCCATTTCATTCGGGTCATAGCGAGATGCCAAAGAGGACCTTTGATAGTCAAGCTAAAGAGGGAACTTCAGCAGGTCAAATTTGTCATGTGAGCTACACCTGCTGACTATTAAAGGTTCTCATCCCTGTCCTATTTTGCATCTGGCTGCCTCACATATCAAATTTTTATGCACCTTAAGACACACATGCCTATGTATTCAGATATGCAAACATGCAACTTGGGAAAGATAAATATGGTTTTTGAGAAAGCGGGAGAGAATTACCTTGTTGCAACAGCTCCATTGGCAGACAGCCTGCTCCTGAGCATGACTCAAAGTGCTGGTTATGGCCCATAAAGCCCTATTGGAATCAGATCCAAGTTATCTGAAGGATCCTGCTGTCTCATATGAGACTGCCCATGTTTTGAGATCTCCCAGGGAGGCTCTTTTCTCTGTCCTACACTGTCATGGATACATCTGGCGGGAAGATGGAAGAGGGTCTTTTTAGTGACTGTTCTCTGACTCCTGAACTCCCTTCTGGACTTGTCATCTGCCTTGCTGTCCTTCTAGGAAGGTGAAAGCTTCTTTGTTTTGGTGGGCCTTGGGAAAATGATTGCTCAGTGTAAGGTCCCCGCATACTGTGCTGTATTGTCTATTTATTTTCTTTTAAATGTCAATATTTATTTTAGACAGTTTCATTCCACTTTTAACTTTTATATGATGTGAATATTTAGCTGTATCTGTTCTAACTTTTCTGAGCTGCCTTCAGTCCAGAACTGGGGGAAAAGTGGAATATAAATAAATATAACACTCCAAAATTGAGAGAATGTTTCTATGCACATATACTCAGAAGGAAGTCACATTGTACTCAGGGAGGCTCACTCCTCTAAATAGAGGCTGGTTGTGAAGCATGAAAGTAGTTCAATCCAAGTGTGTGATACAACTGTTTCTTCTGACACAGGAGCACCCACCTTTAGACACTTTGTTATCTAAAGACTCACTCTTTGGATGCTTCCAAATTAAGGACAAGTTCCATTCATTTGATAGGGGCTTCCCTCTTTCATCAGTTCTTCTTGCCTCTGGAGGCTCTCTTGGAACTGCTCATATGTGCGCGCTGCTTAAAAGGTGAGCTAAGAGTGGGAAAAGAGTTCTAAGCTGGCTGAGAGACTTTGCAAGCAGTGTACATGCAGTTGGTCCCAAGAGAGCCTCCGTAAGTCCTTCATACTCCCTACAGTACAGTACTCATGGGTTCTGCTTTCTCAACCAGTTCCATTTTCTGGCAGCACTCTGGTCCCTAGCCTGCCAGATAAGTGGAGGAAGCCTGTACAGAGGTGGTGTGGTGTTCTTTTGCAAGCGCCATGAATCAGCAGGTGTGCTAAAATGAGGAGTTAAAGAAGAAGAAAAAAACCCTCACCTTTTCATTTTTCCAGATCTGCAAGCTGAAGAGGCTGAGAAATAATGTCAGTGCCAGCTACTATGATTTCCATCTACACACTCCACATCTTTCTTGCCAATCAAATCTAAACCATTGAGTGAATGTTATTCTGATGTAGTTCTTCTTGATTTTCCAGAGTAGCCCTGAGGGTTGCAGATTGCTTTACAAGAATAAAAAATAAAAAAAAAATATGCCACAAAACATTGTCTCTTTAATTGTGCTCCAGACTTAATTTCTTTCCATGCCGAACTGAGGTATGGTGGTGGTCTTTCCATTAGGTTCAAAGCTGGCCACAACCACAGAAACCAGGGCTGGTCCTATGGTGATGTGGCAGAGTGAGATGGTTCAGGCAGCAGATTTGGGGTACTATGAAAGGCCAGCAAAGTGTTCATAATTTATTGAATTCTTACTGCATTTTCACTGCTGGGCAAGAAAAGGTTCTCCTGGGATTTTTGTTTGACTCATGAACTCAAAATACGAACCCCAAATGATGATTGAGTTTGGATATTATGCCCCTTGTGTGGCAGGGGAAATTGTTATTTGCTCCTCCACCTTAGGCAGCAAAATGTCTTGGGCTATTGAAAACACAGTTAATGACTATAAAGCAACTGATAAGGGAACAACACACCAACATACCTACTGACAAGAGTAAACAAATAATAACAGAAACTCCAACAACATCTCAAGATGCGGTGATAAAGTCACATATTTGACTTCTGACTCTTTAGAAAATGGATAACAAAAAAAAAGTTATTGTACTTCCTCTATGTTCTATCAATATCCATAGATAAATGATCATCTTAATAATATAATACTATAACTTTGTAAAATTTCAAGCACATTTATACTTATAGTTGCTTTACTATTTACCTTAAATGTATGATACTTTTATAGATTCAAATTAATGTTCTATCGTAATAATTCTAATTTTTTTACTCAAAACCTAATGTTGTATGTCTTCTTGCACCTTCTCTTAAGTATTATAACCTTCCCCTATTGCTTCTTAAATTCCTTCAGAGAGTTCTCTCTAAATAAGGTTGACGATTTATCTGTCTCAGCCATGTGCTTTATCATCCAGTTACTAAATATAAATTCCAGTCCTTTCACTGGTGAGGTCCAGCATCCCCTCACAGCTAATGGTAGAACTGGGTCCCTAAGCAATTAATTGTACCAAGATTATCCGTGACTCAATTCAATTCCTCCTATCTGGAATGGGGTACATGTTCTCCAGGATGAGGCCAATGGATGATGGATGCCCAAGGTGTATACAGTATAGAAGAAACAAAAGAAACTCAAACTTTGGCAAGTGTAACCCATCTCCCACAAACAGCTATGAGAACTGTACAAGCAGATTGGCAGCAGAGGAAAATTCACTCCCTCAGTCTGTTCTCAGTCTTCATGCCTTCAAACTGCCAAACTAATGCAAAAAGTTTCAAACAAAGTCACTAATACAGATTAACCATTTCTATGTCACTGGTAGCCGATAGGTGATGACGCCAGCAAGGATTATAAGATCGGTCAAGGATTAAAGTTACAGGAGTCCTGCCCTGCATGCAGTCTGGCAATCTAATATAGCTCAGGCTTAGATATTCTCATGAAAATGGGTTTCTCTAGTCTGCAAGTTGTCAGTGATTTGTGTCAAATAGAATGGGCAAAGGGACTAGTATAACAAGGCAAGAATAAAGAACAAGAGGGCTGCCACATGTCTTGAACTGATGCTGGATCAACCAAAGGTCTGTCCAATCCAGTGTCCTGTGTTCCACAGGAGTTTCCTATGGAAAGCTCAAATCTAGAGCAGGTGCTTCAAATGTAGGAGGTCCCAGGCTGAATCAGGACAATTTCTTGGGTTTCTTGTTTCACTTATTTTCAATGTGCAATTTGTATTGGGAAATATGACAGACAGTAATGAATCCCCCAAGCACAGTAATTAATGCATACTCTCCAACATTTAACAGATGACAGTTGGGGCACATGTGGCCGAGCAACTTCAGAGTATGGTCAAAATCGCAAAAGACGTTAATAAGGAAACACAGACACAAGCTAGGAGAGGTTGCAACAGTTTGCTTTTGTCTGAGTCTCCTGGAAAGGCCAAGATTCTGCCCCTCCTCTCCTCTCCCTTGATTTAAATTAGTGAAAATGACTTTTGCACTTTGAACTCACTTTGCAGCAATTGAAAGAAGAAGAGGACAAAGAGGGGAAGCAGGAGTAGGAGAGAGAAACTGAGACTTTTGAAAGGTGTCTGAAAATGTGGGATGACAGATTATTAATCTGGGCTGTCCCTCCCAAATCAGCACATCTGGGAGCCAATTTAACCCTCTTCTAGACCTCAGCGGCTCACATCCACTCATTTTTAACCCTCCATCCCCACCACTACCTTTTAAAACACACAACACACACACTCACCTCCATATCCATGTCATAAAAACAGTTCAGTGTAGCCAAAATTGCTTCCAGTTACCATTTACTCACATTAGAACACTTACATTTCTTAAGACTTTATATTTTATCTTCTATACGATTCACATGTGATTCCAAAAACACACTTCAGATGCTAAGTGCTAAGCATATGTTAGACATCATAACCACTGTTAACTATAGTATATTTACCCTTTAAATTTTCCCTCAGACCGATGACATTAGCATTCATCTGCGTAACCCACACAGAAGTATACAAGTATTGTAAACAGAGTAACTGATTTAAAGAAGTCCAGTATGCATGGAGGTACTTCCAGCAAGCCTTCTCTATTACCACAGCATCCATATAAACAGTTCTTGCCTAGTACTAGCTCTAGTGAGCCAGCAAAGTGCAGTGGTTTGAGTGTTCAACTACAACCCTGGAAATCAAGGTTTGTTTCCCTGCTTGGCCATGGGAACAAACTGGGTGACCTTGGGAGCATCACACACACACACACACAGCCCCCCAAAACCCATAAGTTTTTTGGTTGCCATAAGTTGGAAACAACTTGAAGGCAAACAACAACAAGGCAACAAAGTACAGACTACTCATGGCCAGTGAGTAGGAGCTATCCAATCTACGGAGGTGCTCTCCTTTCTCTGGAGAGTGATAACCAATTGTATGTACTTGATGACTATTCAGATGGTACATTGATGTGGATACCACATTATCTGGCTGAGCCCTACAGGCATTCCTTTTGCTGTTTCTTTCTCTGCTTTCATTCCTTCCTTTGTCCTTGTTCTTGCTATGGACTTGCTGCTTCAAGGGGATTGTAACCACTTCCAGTACATACTGAATTCCCTGATCTGCCTTTTGACCGACCTGAAGCACCCTTATCTTGCCTAGATTAAGTTTCAATTGCTTCACACTCATCCAGTCCATTAGTGATAACAGATATCCAGTCCATTAGTGATAACAGATAGTTTCCCTAGACTAAAGAGGAAAGGAGTGATAGGTGTTATTACAGGGTGCCCTCTACTGATGTAGTCTCAGCACACATGAATGTGAGGTCAGGTGAAGCTTCCTGTTCTATTAGTGTCAACGGGTGTGCCAAGCATGTGCCCACACCAGAACAGGTGCGTGCACATTGCATCCATTGACAATAGTGGGATGGAGCATTTGTGGTCACTGTACTCCCAGTAGGTAATGGGTTACTGATGGCACTAGACTCCAAAACTCTGAATGACTTTTCCTAGCAGTCCAGAGGAGGGTGACCAAAATGGTGAAGAGTCTGGAAGCCATGCCCTATGAAGAATGGCTTAGGGAGCTGGGTATATTTAGTCTGCTGAAGAGAAGGTTAAGAGGGGACATGATAGCCATGTTTAAATATTTGAAGGGATGTCATGTCGAGGAAGAAGCAGGCTTCTTTTCCGCTGCTCCAAAGACTAAGATAAGGAGCAATGGACTGAAGCTGCAGGAAAGGAGATTCCACACAAACCTTAAGAAGAAGTCAGAGCTGTCCAGCAGTGGAATATGCTGCCTGGGAGTGTGGTGGAGTCTCCTTAAGCAAAGGCTGGATGGCCATTTGTTGGGAGTGCTTTGATGTGTGTTCTTGCATGGCAAGGGGTTGGACTGGATGGCCCCTGGGGTCTCTTCCAACTCTGTGATTCTATGATTCAGTTTCTGTATTTGTTAAACAGCATAGAGGATAAAACTGAACCCTGAGAGATCCCCAGGCCATAAGCTGAGCAGGAGTCCCCCAGCACTACCTTCTGGGTTCACTCCTCTAGGGAGAAATGGAGCATTGCACCACAGAGCTGCCAAGTTGATGGTAGTGAAAGGTGGTTGATGGTACTGAAAGCCACCGACAGGTCCATCAGAACTAACAGGGACACATTCTCTCTGTTCAGTTCCTTGCTTAGGCAGGATGACTAAAGTTGTCTCTGTCCTATAGGCAGGCCAGATACCAGACTGAAATGGTTCTAGATAATCTTGAATCATCCAGAAATCCCAGGAGCTGGCCGGCCACCACATGGTTTAGTACTTTACCAAGAAATGGGATGTTAGATGGTAGTTGTCTAATATGGTGGGATCTAGAAAAGGCTTTTTCAACAATGGTATTATAACTGTCCACTTTAACCATGATGAAACTCTACCTTGTCTTTGTGAGGCATTTATCACTGCCTCCACCCACTCCATGAGTCACCCTCTATTTTTATTTTTAATAAGCCAGGATGGGCAAAGGGTCTAATACACATGTGGTAGCCGTTACCCTTCTAGGAATTCTGTCCACGTCCTCAGGTTGTACAAATTGAAAAGTAGCTATTCATACTGGACAAGCAGAGGTCAAAACTACACCCACTCTCCCTGGTATTGATTATAGCATTCGAGTCACAATGGAAAAGTTTGTGTTTTTTCTCTTCATACCAGAATTTGCAAAATATTCTCTTGTTTGACTACAATCCCCATTTGTTGTTAAAAACTGTGGATTCAAATGTGTTGAAAACAGACCTAGCCCAATTTGTGGATTTTCACCCTTTTTTTTTTCAGAGCAGGACTTGGAAAACTCAGGCCATTTCGACAGTACACTGTTACAGTGGTATTGTTCCACTTTCAACATCCTGTGGAATTCTGGGGTTTGTAGTTTACTGAGGTGAAAGAGCTCTTTGCCTGAGAATCCTAAATGCCCCTCCCTAAACTGAAAACCTGAGGATTCTATAGGATGTCGAGAGTGGAATAAGAGCACTATAACAGTGTAGTGCATAAAGCTCCCCAGTCATCAACAGCCACACTCAGTCATGCAAACCCATAGCTGTGGCTTCCTTGATTGAGCCAATCCATCTGTAGTGTGGCCTTCCTTTTTTTTAGCCTACTACCTTCCACTTTACCAAGCATTATTGTCTTTTTTAATGAGTCATGTTGTCTCATAAAGTCACCAAAAATTATAGTCTCGGTTTAGTCATTTTGGTTTCTAGTGAGAGCTATGTTTTGGTCGTTACTGGAAAAGGTGCAGAAAAACTCAATGAAACTGATCAGGGGATTGGAGCAATTGTCCAATCTTTGGGGCTGTTCAGTTTAGGAAGAAGGAGAGTAAAAAGAGACATAACAGAGATATATAAATCTATGGATTGTGTCAGGGAATAGAAAGGGATTTTTATTTCTCCTTTTCATAACACTAGGATCTAAAAGCATTCATTGAAATAATGGAATTTGCCACCTCAAGATGTAGTGATGTCCACCAATGCAAAGGGTTTTATAAAAGTATCAGATAAATTTATGGAGGATGGGACTATATGAAGCTATTAGTCAAAATGATGACGATGACGATGACGATGACGATGACGATGGTGATGATTTTACATCCTGCCTTTTCCCCAATATTGGGACGTAAGGTCACTAACAACATGTGTATCATTGGGGTCATATTAAAGGGTGGTGAATCTGCTTTGAGTTTTAGTCCAAACTTTAAAGGATCTGAACTTCTTTTATGGGATAGGGTTCAGCACATTTCAAACTCCATGAAGGAATCTGAAATTCTTTTTGGAGGTAGGGGTCAGCACCTTTGATAGCACCTTTAAACTGCAGACTAAAACTGAGAATGGATTCAGTACTCCACTGATATGGAAGCCACCAGCTGGCACTGGTGGCTGGGGGGTACAAGTAGGGGTTGGTTGCATTGTTGCAGCAAGACCATTATTGTGAAGTTCCTCTAAGCCACTGGTTGAAAGAACAATTTGTGTTGAATAGAATAATGTGTGAATAGAATGCTGGACTAGATAGCCTTTGGTATACTCAAGCTGGACATCTCTTATGCTCAGAAAATGGCATAAGTTGAGTACAACGAAGAAAGACATTTCATCAGCTTTAGATATGTTTTTGGAAGTGAAGGCCAAGAGGAAGCAAAAATGAGACATGATATAAGATAAGATAATGAAGTAGAACAAAGATCTGGAACTGAATGGCAAAGTTGCATAAGTCACTTGTGTAAAAATTGGCATGTTATCTTAAATAAATGACTATCTGTAGATCAAGTGGAAAGATAAGCAAGGGCAAAAAAAGAAAAGAAAATACACAAGCCAACACAAAGTTACTTGTTTAGTTTCAACAGCTTTGGGCATATCAGTATCAGGTACCTATGCCAGATTGGGTGCATCTAAGGTAACAAAATGTGATGCACATCATCTTTAACAAAGTGACCTTGAAAGTAATTGTAAAAGTCATACTCCACTATATGGTATGCACTAAATCACTTTAAGAGAAATGCTAATGGCTCTGAAATAATTGCCCAGTACTGAGTTATTTCCTCAAAATTAAGCTTAGGAGGCATGCTACCAAGTGTATTACTTAAAATGGAATATTATTGCTGTTTGGGAGATTGCTATATAGACTGGAAACCACTGGAAATCATTGAGAAAGTATGGAGAAATATGGTGCTGAAAGGCTCAATTGAAATTTTAAGTTACAAAAATGGAGCTTTGTCATTGCAACTATTTTTGCTGATGCCACTCTCCAGAACTCTACTTTTTAAGCCAGGCAGTGCTCCAGCTAAAAGATTTCCAAGCCACTGCAGAATGGACCACTGAAAAACAATGACTGCAGCCCTTTCCTCATTGTAGGGTGCGTTGAGATAAGCAGCTGGAGATGCCCCTTGGGGTCCTGCTGCAGCTGCTTGTCTCAATGAGTCTGGCAACTCAATGCCACAATCTGCAACACCTCAGAAACCCTTTGGGAGGTGCTCTGTCTGGTTTAAAATGGAGGCTTTTGGGATCACATTTGATCATTAATAACCATAAACTTGAATCTCAAAAGTTACAAGATCATAAATCTGGCTTACAATCTTATCAGTGTTAAATAGGATACCAGCCAATGTAGCTTCTTCCAAGAAACTCCTTCCATTCAGGTAGCCAATTCAATGAGCCATCTCAAAAGCAGTGGCACCTGGACCATTTTTAATGCATCACTTTCTTAGATAATGACAAAAGTTATTTTTGGGCAGCATGTCCTGACATTAAGAAGTAAACGTGTTTTGTGACGTTCATTGGCTGGATAATTAATTTGTTCTTGTTTACAGAAAAGGAAAGATATAACTTGCTAGGGTCAGGAAGACAGATCAAAGGCCTATTATCAGTTTGGAATCAATGTAAACCCAGTTATTGCCAGGGCAGAATAAGGAGATCCATTGAGTTGTCAAGTTCCTGGAAAGATAGTTCGAGTGTAGGAAACACTCAAGAAACTAAGATGATCCAGGCAATGGACACTGTCGAGACACTTCACATGCTTTCTGCTGTGTTGGCAATGTTATGTGAACTGATGAAGACAGGTCAACAGAGGACAAGCATGGTGAATGGCTTATAGGTTATAAGTTCATGGGGAGATTCAGAAAATGCCCCCAAATGGCCCCCTTTCTTTTAACACGTCCTGATTCATTGTGGCTCCATACCAGTAGGATTGGTAATGATCCAAAATGAAATAATCAGAAGCAACATCCAGTCACTATTAGATGGTACTTTTTGGTTTTGAGGAATTAGCTGTGGGACTGGGAGGAATAAGAACATTTTTGGCCCAAAACAAACTCCCAGAAGTGACTGTGTTTCTTAAAAAAATATTTTTCCATTGCAGATGATGGTTGTTGTTGTTGTTGTTGTTGTTGTTGTGGCAGTTGTTGTTGTGTGCCTTCAAGACATTTCTGACTCATAGCGAACCTAAGATGAACCTATCGTGAGTTGTTCTGTGGCTGAGAACGTGTGTATCACCCAAGATAATCCAGTGGGTTTCCATGGCCAAGTGAGGAATTCAATCCTGGTTTCCAGAGTTGTACTCTGACACTCAAACTATGACACCATGCTGGTTCTCCAGTGGTGTTTAGTGATGTACAATAATTTTTATGCAGCTTTTAAATAATCATTTCACAACCATGCTCTTCCTATACCAACCTTCTCCACCCTGGTGCCCTCCAGACAAGTTTGACAGCAAGTCCTATCATCCTCAAGAGGCATGGGAGCTTTCATCCAACGTTTCAGCTTGGGGAAGGCAGTCCTCCATCACAGTATAACATTACATAAAAGAATCTTGATACATCATATGCCAAGTTAATTTGTTTCATGGTATTTTGACAATACATACAGGTACCACACATGCATTCATGAAACGCTCCACAAAAAGTACCTGGTTGCAATACAGCACATTATCATATCAAAAGTCCTTGTGCATGAGTGTGGCATCAATGCCCATACGTCCCATGGTGACAAAAGAAATAGATTGAAATGTAGATTGAGTTATAGATAAGAACCTGACTATTTTGCATGCCTAACCTTACACATCTATGATGAATTAAAGCTAATCCCCCTCACAAACCCCATCCAAACATAGTTGCTACCAAGTTGAGGGCTTGGAACCACCATTTCTGCAAGTGACCTTTGATGAGCAACACCATTCTGGCCCTGAGAACTGAACTGTAGTACCGGGACTGATTTTTCCTCTTTATTACCAGTTCTCACCCACCTGAAGGTGCATGGAGGGGGGTGCTGTCAGCACTAGTAGTGCTTGAACTGGCCAGTGTTGGGATCACAGAGACCTTTAGGACACCAGGAGGATGGTTATGATAGGTCTCTTCAGGCTTGTAAGCTCTGAGAAGTCATTTTGGGTCATCTCCATTTGGCGACTCTGATGCTTCACTCCTTGATGCTCCTCAGGGGTTCTGAGGATCTTTTCACTCATTACATTTTTACCTGTACAGTTTGTTTGTAACTACTTATGAATTTCTTAGATCTAAAGATTTCAAAACAGTGTTCTACAGTTATAAAACATATAATAGCAACAACAAAACCAGGTCAGGATCCTGATGGAGCACAGAGAGGGAGAGAGAGAGAGTGCATATATGCTTTCAAGTTGCCTATCAACTTACAGTGACCCCATGAATTTCGTAGGGTTTTCTTAGGTAAGGGATATCAAGAGCTGGTTTGCTATTGGCTTTCTCTGAAAAACAGCCTACAACATCTGCTATTCCTTCAAGGGCCCTCTATGAATACTGATTGGGCCTGAGCCTATAAAATGGGATCTGCTACCTTCAGGGTATTCATTCAACTACTTATGAAATTATTTTTATGCTAGTGCAGTGCTGGAGCATAAGAAAAATTACTATGTAAGCAATCGTGGTTTCTCAGAGATCATGTAAATGCAGTTGCATGTGGAAGTTGATCATTCTGCAAGCACAGCCTCTTTCTCACTGTTCAACTGTTGAGTGATGGGTGAGGTGAAGGCTTCAGTGCCTGTTGTACAATTGGTTGCACAGCTATGGGGTTCACCATAACTACACTGACATATGGCTGGAATCCTGTTAGTTAGCTCCAAGTACAGTAGACCCACTGAAACAATGTTGAATGGCGAGTAACACATAGTCAGATCCGACTGATCCAATGACTCTACTATAGTCAGGACTGAAATACGATTTAGGCCATTTGTTTACAGTCTGCTTAGAGTGTATAGGATCTGAGCCACACTATTTACATCATCTAAGGCAGACGATAGGTTGAACAACACAGGGAAGGCTTACAACATAGGTGAGTTTTCAGCATGCAACCAAAAATAAAAATCTGTTGGATTATGCTGAGTATCAGTAGGAAGAATATTACACACAGTAAGAATCACACAACTGAATTCCCAGCTCTGAATGACTGTACAGATGACTTCAGGACCATGTGGCACTATCAGGATGACCTCATCAGAAGACCTCAAGAACAGGTCTGCAATGGTGAAGAGTAATGAAGTAATGAATGCCCAATTTACGGTGCTTGAAGTGTGCCCTGACAAATATACAGAGCAAATTTGGCCAACTTGCAAATATATGTGTCATGCATGCACATCCAACAAAGAATACTTGTCTAGGGTATTCTTTATGACAAAACCAGGTTTGTAGCCATGTATGAATGGGTCTTAGTGCTTCTTGGATCAGTCACTACAACCAAGCCAAATTAGAGTAATTCAAACTTCAAATTCAGCACTTTGGGGACAAATTTGAATTTAACTTTGCAACCTTCAAACATTTCACATTTTGATTACCGTATATAAAAATGTTTTTTGGGGGAGTTAATTTTTTTTTATTTAAAACAAGTCTTGTTCACATATTTTAATTTTCTCTACTATCTTATAATTTTATCTGCTTGAAAATATTCCCTTTTCCCAAATTTCTTTCCTGTTCTAGGAGAAACCCTCAATTGTATCGAAAACAGGAGTGGTCATGTTGCCCAGATGCTCTGGCATGTAACTTTTGGTGCTTACTTGGCACCAGTGGTGCCACGTTAAACCACTTTAACATGCAACTGAGGAAAAAAAAATGTCCTGTATTATTTGGCACTCTGGTAGTGCTTGGCTATGGGTGTTGATGATTACTTTTGATGTGATGATGGTTATGTAAGCTGACCTTTCCTTATTGACAGCAAAGTGATTGGTCCTCTTGACTTGACAAAGGAGGCATTACATATGGTCAATGAAGCTTGAAAATCCTAGATAGGTATATGGTATAAATACAGCAACTTCAGACCTCCATCTTCACCTCACTTCAGTGACTTCGCTCCTGAAAGCCACTGAAAGAGAACCAAGATGAAGCTCCAGGTCCTAGCCACTGTTCTTCTTGTCTTTCTCCTTTGCCCAAATGAAAGCCTTTCGGTAAGTCCAATTTTATTCTTACAGGAGCCATGTAGCATCTTTCTTAAATACTAAGCAAGCAATTCATGAGTTCCAGGAACAAGACTGTGTGTTCTTATGGCACAAAAAACTTTCCTGGGAGTAAGATAAACTCTCTGTGCTTTTAGTAATGATTTTATGCAAGCAAGAATAAATTTGCAATCACCACCAAGGAGATCACTTGAAGTATGCCTGTTTTTCATTCAGCCCAAAAGAATGACGTCTATTTGCTACTTGTTCTTTATGTTATGGTGATAAAGATGGGATAGATAAACAAACTTGGTCAGAAACAGTCAAAATGGCAGCCCAGTTCAGTTTAAGTTCCCCGAGGAGCAAGTTTAGTTAAGTCTAACTAACTCTTGAACGTATAGGACTACGGATAGAGCAGCTTGGTGTGATTTTTCAGAAGTTAACAGGCTTGCATAAGAGTTATGAGATCTTCTACAGAAATATAAGAAAAAGAGAGCAGGGGTGGGTTATTTTTCCAATCTTTCATAAGCATATTAAGGAGGAATGTATCTGAAAAGGACAAACAGAGGATCTGCATCATACCCATGTGAGGGATTTTTTTTTTCATGGAATGGATGATAATGAAGTTTGTTTGTTTGTTTTTTAAAAAGAATGTTTACCAGAATCTGTAAATCTCGTCAATGTTATTAAAACCCAAACTGACACATCTGTCCATCCATCCAGTCCCAGGGCTTGGGAGTGCTAACTCTAAACAGCCTGCTTTTGGATCCTTATGGATTTGTAAATGCTAGAATTTAATTAGGGTAGTCTCTTCTTCTTTTCTGAGATGTTTTTCACCTTTCACACTTTTAACGTCTCCGTCCCAAGTCCTGAGATGTGAAGGCCAAAACCTGAGAGTAGGGGAAGACCCCCTGTGATGCCACAGGAGGTAGTCCTGGTAATAAAATTGAGCTGATGTGACAAGGAGGAGCCCCTGGTAATGTTACTCAATATGAGACATTATCAATCACATCTGCACAGAATATGCTGTTCAAAAAAATAAAAAAAAATAACCAAGACTAAGTAACGAGGAATACTCTCTTTCTCTTAAAGGCAGCAACCTTGCCTTAAGATTCCTCCTCCTCCCCCTGAGCATTGGGAAACTTAAGCCAAATACAATATAGCATTTTCCGTTATGGGAATATCTAAGCCTATTGAGTTCAGCCACAGGGAACTTGGAAGAATGTTGTTTCAATTTATCTTTGAGAACTTACCGAAACCTACTTTGCCAAAACCAAAACTTGTTTTTTAATTCTAAAAATGTAAATGGGGATTCCCCCCACCCACATCTCTAAATTCATCCCGCCTTCAGTAGGATGGAGGGGTTTACTATTTGCATAAAATTTTTTAAAAATATATTTTTCTTTTTCTTTTTTTTACCACATTTCAAGGTAGAGTTTCAGTACTGTTCTTCCAGCTTGTGAAATGCCCTAGTGAGTCAAAGAGAGAACTCTAAAACCTTCTGCCATCTTGTATTCATGAGAAACTTCTCTTCAGCATTGTAAGAACATCCCCACCCAATGCATATCTGCAGAGTCAAACTGTATCACCGGAAGGGGAAAGGGGAGAATTTGAATCCTGGGATAGGGAGGAAAAATTCAGAAGGATGGAGAAATAATTGCTGCTTTCCTTTTTTCTTTTCCTTCCTTTCTGTGATTAAATGTAGGCTCCTCTGCTGGTGAGTATTATAGCAATTTTGTATATTGAGATAATTTTGAATATTTGGGGGGGGTTTCCCAATCTCAAAGTGAAACTACATGTTTGTTGGTGCAGATAAGAGCCCCAAAGAGGTAGGACAGTGGTTCTCAACCTGTGGATCCCCAGATGTTTTTGGACTTCAGCTCCCAGAAGCCCTGAGCATTGACCATAGTGGCTGGGGCTTCTGGGAGCTGAAGTCCACAAACATCTGGGGACCCACAGGTTGAGAACCACTGAGGTAGGAGGATTGAAAATGATTGCGTCCATTGGGAAATTTCTTCTAGAGCAGGAATCAGCAACTATGGGTGACCCCTGGTTACCTAAAGGGACCCTAAAGTCACTTTAGTCTTTCTCTTTAGAAATAATGGGACAGCAGAATTGGATTGGGTTTTCTAAAAAGCTTTCTTGATGTATTGTCTTTATGCTGTATTTTAGATGTAGAGCCTATAAAATCTGAAAAGTAGAAAGGTCTCTATGGTCTTTTAGCTGTTTCTAAGGCAACTCATTTTATTGATTGTGATCATCTCTAGACCTTAGATTCTTTTAAACATAAAAGTTAGAAAAATGCTGAGAATCCTGTCAGTGAAAAACACAGGCATCCTTTGCTGTTACACCTGCACGTTGTATTAAAGTACAGTTTTTGTAAATGTAAAAAAAAAAGTATTTTGTACAGAATATGGCTCTGAATGCACCCCCCCATAAAAAAAAACCCTGAAAAATGCACAGAAATGCTTGGTTTATTGCTCAATGGGGAGAAAACTTTGAAAATGGTTTGCTCCTGCATGCAACAATGAAATAAGCAATTATTTATATTCCTATATGACAAAATGATTTGTTGCTTTCTGATTTAGAGTGGCTTTCCTGTTGTTCACATAAGTATTGCAAATCAGTTTTGTTTAGAAAATTCTGAATTTAGCATCTTATCTTAAATGCTGGAAGTTCATGGTCCATGCAGCAGCAGCACTTTCCCTACAATTTCCAGGTGAGACCCCACTGTGCTGGGACCCATTCACGCTTCAGAATTACAGCACTACTATTCCACTAAAACTGTCATGGTTCAATCCTAGGTAATCCTGGGACTGGCTGTTTAGAGAATTTAGAATTCTCAGCCACAGTGTTCCAGTGCCTCACCAGATTATAAGACCCAGGACTCCATAGGGTGAAACCACTGGATGTTAAAATGGGAAAACAGCACTATAATTCTGTAGTGTGAGTGGACCTCTGGTCCTGAGGAAACTACGATATGAGGTCTCCTTGAGTTTGGTATTCAGGAGCAGTATGCCTTTAGATCTTTAAATTTTATGTAGGCAGACAAAAATACAATTGATTTTCAGTGTGTGTGCATGAATATTCTCATGGAAATTGTAGTAATATCATACTTCAGTCCATGCTTTCATCATGAATGGAGCACAGCAGGAGGGGTTAACCCTAGTGCAACGCATGGCCAAGGATCGTAGCTACTTATAGTATATTCTAAATATAATCACACTTTTAGTGTAATGTGTAGTTTTGCAGCACAGAAGGCACCAGGATGAGCTGACAATAGCTGTAAAGGCAAATTGTGGTAATTTCTTCTAAGAAAATAGGTTTAACTCTGAAATATCTGGGGAATCACAGCCATAGAACAGAGAGCAAATGTACCTGTCCTATGCCTTGATAATGAAGATGTTCATTTGTTTCATAAAGTGTGATGGAATAATTTCTTCTTCTTCTTTAGGATTTGCTAGGAAGAGAAGGAGGAGGTGGAAGCAGAGTGAGTATTGCAAATCCACACTGGCCAAATAGTTTATAACCCCTTGTATTTGTTATTACAGTCACTGATATTGTTTGTGCTTAAGTTAAGAATGACCAGCTTAACCCCAACAGATATGATGGGTCTACTGAGCAGTTATTAGTTGCCCCCTTTGACTTGGAAGTCATTTTAGCTTCCAGTGAATGTTCGGACAGGATTTTCTCTAAAATACATTTATATGCCTCTTTGGCAGTCCATAATACCTGCAGAACTCTCCTCCAGCACCATTATTCAAATGTGTTGATCTTCCTCCTGGCAGCTTTCTTCTCTTCCACATAATGGCAGAACCAGAATTGACTGGAGATTTTGGAGAGAGTTGGCTGTTCACTGGCCACACAAATGACTGTCATAGGGTTATGCTTTAGAGTCATCCTGCTGCATTGCATGGAAGTACACTGATAGAATTACTCTTCATCATTACTTCAACAGGATTTTGGCTGAAGAAGCATGTTTCACAGATGAGAACTTCTTGAAGGGACTGTTGTATGACTTGCATATCTCGAGTCCACTAGGTTGAGGGAGGCTGCCACAAATGATCAAAGAGAACAGTAACAAGTGCCAAAGAATAAAAAAATAGTAGCAACAGTCCCTTGAATAGGGGATTCTAGGGAATGAGTAGCCTTAACTCATTGGCATGCAGACTGAATGGCAGACTTGAGTTATTGGCTTGAAAACCCTGTGTCACCAGAGCTGTCCAGGTTTAACATGTGATAGCTATTCTTCCTCTTGAGCAGTGGTTCTCAACCTGTGGGTCCCCAGATGTTTTTGGACTTCAGCTCCCAGAAGCCCTGAGCATTGACCATAGTGGCTGGGGTTCTGGGAGCTGAAGTCCACAAACATCTGGGGACCCACAGGTTGAGAACCACTGCTCTTGAGGAATGTGTATCAGATGTTTTTAGGACATATTAGTTGTGATGCCGAGTAACTGGGACAACCAAAAAAGTCCAAGAATGTTGAGGGAAGTGAGTTTAAAATAAATTCATACATCTAGAGCTTGAGTCAATTTCAGAACAGGGTAGAAGCTCTTGTACGCCTCTGTTCAACAAAATAGAATATTCAACATGTGCCAAACATTGTGAGAAAATAACATCTTTCCTTTAAAAAAACAAGCAAAAAAAATTAGAGTTCTCTTGGAGGTTTGATTGTGACTACTGAAATTGTTTTATGTATTTCCTGGATTATCTCCCCAGAATCTAATAGTTAGTGTGAAAGAGTTCCAAGTCTCCTCATCGTCTGGCATTCTGATATATAATGCCTCTTGACTTGCAAATGTCACTTTGGATATTCCTTATCTATAGAAATATAACGAAGGAAGAATCAGAATGTCTCTTTTCTAAGCCGAGGGGAGTGATTGTTTGCCTATATCTGAAATCATATATATCAGTCCTGAAACAGATTGACATATCTATTCATGATAAGAAAGAACATACCAGCGAAAACTTTGAGATTTCCTTTCAGTCAGAATAAAACAGTGAGTGTCTGGAGTCTGTAGTGTTAAAAGCTGTTTCTAATCTAGACTGATTAGAAACAGCTTTTAACACTACAGAATCCAGAGATAAGTATGAGGGATAAGTTTTTCCAAACTCAATGTGATTAAAACTCAAATTCATACATCCAGGGCCAGGGCTTGGGAGTGCTAACTCTTAACAGCTTGCCTTTAAATCCTTATAGATTCATCAGTGTTCGATGTCAATTAGAGTAGCCTCCTCTTCTTTTTTGAGATTGTCTTTCCCTTAGAAATCTTTAACATATATAGGGTTGCCAGCACAGGACTATCTCAGGTCTTGAAATTTGAGGGCCAAAACTTGAGACTGCGGGAAGAGCCCCTGTGATGCCACAGGAGGTAGACCCTAGTGATGGTCGAAGGTTGATATTACAAGAGGGAGCCCCTGGTGATGTCATTAACGATGAGACTATCAACCACAATTGCACAGAATATGCAACTCAAACAAAAATGGCCAAGACTAAGCAATGAGGAATCCTCTCTATAGGCCATTTTCACACGGGGGTAAAAGCCCGCGGTCAGACGACCGGAGACGGAGGTCGTTCACATCGCGAGATGAGCTAGCTTGGTTGCAAACTGTGAAGCACCACACCTCCAACCGCTCTAGCCCAGCCACAGGGGTGGCGCTGTGAGTTTTTTAAAAAGCACCTTCCCAGGTGGTTTTATCAAACTCGCCCGCACTAATCCGTGGCAGCTCCCGGTGAGAATCTGCAGAGACGCAGATCTCTGCAGATCTGCGTCTCTGCAGATCTGCCCAGGGGTGGTCTTCCGGCTGGCGCGCTGCCCTGATTGGCTGAGCGCTGCCGGAAGCCGCCGGCCACCATTTTGGGCGCCATGGAGCGCCACCAAACGCCGCCGAGCACCGCCGAAATTCGGCAGCATGTGAAACGGCTGAACCGCATTCCCCGCAGGGACGGAGTAGAGACGGAGCAAAACGCAAGCAGGTAAGCTCCGCCCCTGCGTGTGCTGCCCTGTTTCGGGCCCCCCACGTGAGAAAAGGGCCATAGTATGATATTTTCCATTAGAGAAATATCTAATCCTATTGAATTTGGCCAGAGCAGATATGGGAGAATGTTGTTTCAATTGATTTCCAAAGAATTTAACAAACTGTACTCTTTTTTTCCTATTCTACACTGAAAGAACTTTATTTTTCAGTTCAAAAATGTCAATGAGGCAGAAAGTACATCCAACATATTTTTTCCCGTCTCTAAATTCAGGCAACCTTCAGTAGGATGGAGGGGCTTGACATTTATGTAAGGTTTTTAAAAAACATCTTTTTTTGCCAACACCTCAAGGTAGAGCTTCCGTGATGTTCTTCCACCTTGCAAAATGCCCCAGTCAGAACACTGCTTAACAATGAGGGAACAGGGAGAGAACCCTAAAACTTTCTGCCTTCTTGTCTTCATGATAAACTGCTCTTCAGAATTGCAAAAAAGATCCCTGCCCTCATATCTGCAGAAGACAAATGTCCCCCTGAATGTGGAAAGGGGAGAATTTGGGTTCTGAGGTAGGGAGGCAAAATTCAGAAGGATGGAAAAATAACTGCTCCTTTTTTTCTTTCTTCTCGCTTTCTTTCTTCCTTTGTTATTTTTAGGGTCCTCTTGGTGCGCTGGTGAGTATTATACCTCTTCTGTTTATTGAGATAATTGTGAATATCTGTATACATTCCCCCATCCAAACAACCTTCCAATCACAAGGAGAATGGACCTCCTTCACCCCATGCCGCTGATGCCTGGCACAGGAGGTTTGGGAGGGGAGTCTCAAAATCGTGAAAGTCTCAAAATCATGACTAAGTAGCACTTGTAAATATGAAAAAGTGACAGATGAGTAAATCTAGGTAACTGCTTCTCATAATAGCTCTTTTGTCACATGTTTGACTCTATTGACACAGGCCATTTCTGCACTAGACTGTTATAGTGCTATTATTCCACTTTCAACATCCTATGGGATCTTGGGGCTTGCAATTTTGAGAGGGGGCCCCTCAAAGGACCCCCTCTAAATGGCAAACCCAGGATTCCATAGGATGTTGAAAGTGGAATAATAGCACTTTTACAGTCTAGAGCTTTGTTCAAAATCTGAAGGAGTGCTATGGTGAACTCCAGCTCCTTCACTATGTAGATTAATGTTCTCCTGCCTTCATTGAGATACATCTTCCATGAATGCCACCCTAGGGATTGATGTAGTTTCACGTGTCAACAGGCACAAAAAGTAATTGTCTTTCTTTTCAAATTCAGGGTGTTCTTGAAACCTTGCCTGTGAGTGTTGACATTTGATTATGTATTTTGTAAATTAGCTTTGTTAGCAACTAGTCAGTGTTTAATACACTCAGGCCTCCCTAGTCATGGCATTTCACACAGAGGATGCCTTCAGACTTGGAAAGCGTACTTTGGATCACCTCTCAAATCATTGGTAGGGGACAATCTCACTGGGTTTGGGCTTCTCCTCCTTTTATGGGGGAAGACTTTCTTATGGAAGTCTCCTTTATGGTTTCCATGAGATCTGGAGACTGTATACCTGAAGTGTAGAAACACTGTGGTTGTCTTTGATGCCATATAAGCAGAGCATGGGGCAACTGTTAGGTGGTCCCAGACTTAGGCTCTTTCCGCAAGGCGTTTGCCATGGGAAAGGGCACCTGGAGCGTCGTACGATTGTGAGAAGCGATCTGCATGATGCACGCACAATCACGCGATGCTCCTGGCACCGATTGCGTACCTTTTCATTTTCGGTTGGAAGCCAAAAATGGTGCGCAACCATGCATTCCTCCCCGCCCCCGCGTGCACTTACCTGGCGTGCGGAGCTCCTGGAGCTGCAGCGGTCGAGCTCCTGCCTCAGTGCAGCCTGGAAAACTCCCAGGCTGCACTGTGGAAGGAAGAGGCGGGGCTCTTGCGCGAGACGGTAGCTTCTGCGGAGCTGAAGCAGCAAGGACGCCAGAGCCTTTCGCCGGAGGTTGCTCGCATGATCCCCACACCCCACCGCCGGAAAAGGTAAGGTGCAGAAAGGGCCTTAGAAATACTTAGGGTGTAGCTGTAGGTTGGAAAGGTACTTAAGTATGAAGTCCAACGTAAGCTGGATTGATTTAATTAGTCTACTGTCCATAAGTCTGAGTATGGAGCTAAAATGAGAGACTCTTTAAATCAATGAAATATCCCACTGCTCCCACAAGAATTAGGAACAACCTCCCATTGCAGCTCCAACTGGCAATCTCTCTCCTCTAGGGAATTCTCTGCGGCTCACCAACTCCTCAACCATGTATTACAGATAGCAAAAACTTAAGACTGCTTTTGCAGTTCAAAACCATAAGAATTAGATACTCCTTCAACTTCTATGGTTCCATCTCATGAAATCTTGGCATTTCTGCTCCCCTAAGGCATTGAGAATTCTCTGCCAGAGACCGCTGGTGCTGCCTCAATTTCTGTTGGATACCACTGTGGCAGTTACAGTGGAATCACACTGCTATAATGATATAGTGTGAAAGATGATTATACATCCCCTGTTGCCTTTCAACCTAGGAAGTAATTGCCCAATTCTGTATTTCATGCTGGATGTCTTGTCATTGGTGGCCTGGCTGTTATTACTAATTATAATTTAGTTTATACTGCGAGAGTCATTTCTTTGTCAGGAGTCTGGCCGAGTTTCATTCAAAATCTGAAGGAGTGCTACGGTGAACTCCTGCTCCTTCATTGTGTAGATACCCCCGCCTTCTTTGGGATATATCCTCCATGTCCAGTCTGGGGATGATGGCACCTGTAGTTTGACATGTCAACATGTACAAAAAATAATCTTTTTTTTTTCTTTTCAAACTTAGGCACTTCCTTTAGGTTTGCCAGTGAGTAATGACACATGATTAAATATTTTCTAAATCAGCTTTGCTAGCAACTAATCGGTTTTTAAAACCCTCAGCCTCCTTATCCCCTTGGTTTCAGATAGAGAATACCTTTAGAGTTGGAAGGCTTACTTTGGATTACCTTCTGCAACATTGTCAATGGAGATTTCAGTGGGTTTAGACTTTCCCCATTAAATGAGGGAATAAGACTTTCTTAGGAAAATCTTCTGCTTGGTTTCCATATGACCTGGAGTCCCAATTCCTGAAGTGTAGAGACACTGGGGTTGTCTTTGATGCAGTATAAGCAGAGCATTGGGGAACTATGAGGTGGTCCCAGCCTTAGAAATACTTAGGCCCTTTCTGCACCGGGCTGTTAAAACGGTGCAGAGCAACCTCCAACGGAGGTCTTCTGCATCGTAGAGTGGACTGGGGAGGACTACTTTTTGCAGTTCCGCACCTCAGTCCACTCCGGAGCGACCGGAACTGGTCGTGTGGCGTGTTTTTTTAAAAAACTCTTTTTAGGGGTTTTTAAAAAGCACGGAGCGTGCGACTCCGTATCTCTCCGTCGCTGCACTCCGGTGCAGATTTGCAGGCGCGCACTAGTCGTGCCTGCAGATCTGCCGGGGGCGAGCTGTAGGGTAGCGAGCTTCTCTGGCTGGTGGAGAGCCTCCACCAACCAGAAGCCACCATTTTGGAAGCCGCAGTGCGGAGCGACAAGCTCGCACTGCTCCTCGTCCCAATGGACTCGCCCGGACGCTGAAGAAATCCAGTGTGTCCCGTTTTTTGCGCGGATCCTTTCCCACATACGGAAAGGGCCTTAGGCTTAGAGTTGTATGTATGAAAAGTACTTAGGTTTTAAGTTTTAATTACCACTTAATCTGGATTGATTTGGTTAGTCTACTGCCCATAAGTCTGAATATGGAGCTAAAATGGCACACTTGTTAAATCAACAGAATTTAAATTAATTGTTAGAAATAGACTACCAGTAATGCCCAAGACTATACTCTGAGCATAACTAATATCACCCAACATCATCTGGGTGACAATAGTGAGAGAGGGAGTTTGGCACATTTCAGCTGGCCCAGGGTCTCCTCCAAACTACATATGCACCAATTTGATACAACTTTAGCAGCCATGGATGCATGCTACAAAATCCTGATATATGCCATTTGGGAAAATGGAGATGCTTTCTGGGAGAAAACATGCAAGTACTTCACAAACTACAAATTCCATGGGATATACCACTATTAAGTGGTGATGTCATGGCAGCCTCTTGGTGAATCTGGGCGTTGCCCAACTGCTCAGTTCTCTTTCCATTTGTGTTGACGTAAAGGCCCGACAAAATGCCAGCCACTGTCTTCTGCTCTGACATTCGCCTTATGTTATATAATTTGTTGTTTGTTCAGCCACGTCTCATTCAGCATAGTTCTTTGCTGATATAATCCATTTCCATAACGTATAGCTCCAGTTTTCCCTCCTGACTAAGTTTGTTAGAATATCCTGGACTAAGCACCCCAGATGTTCTTAAAATTATCTGGAAAGGTTAAAAGAGACAGCCTGTGGCTTGGTGGATTGGCTTGGTCTTTCATAAATGCTGATCTAGGGATAATGAATGCTATATTTTGATTTGTCAACGTGTATTTAAAATAATCACAACAAGGTAATGTTTTTTTTTCTTTTTTTAAATTTAGGGTACTGCTACCAGTGTTACTGGAGGTTTGCCTCAGCCTGTGAGTATTGAAACTTGATTGTATGTTTCTGCATCAGCTTTTAGCATGTAGGAGTGAGCCAGGTGGTGCAATGGTTCAACCTATACTCAGCTACGGAAACCTACTGGGTGACCTTGCAAAAGTGACACACTCTCAGCCTGAAGTGAAGCTGAAGTGAAGGAAGATGATGTTCATCTTAGATGCACTATATGCAGAACATTGGGCAACTAACTTTTTCACTAAGGGCTTCTTCCATCCTTCTGGGTTCCTACTTGCAACTCCAGCCTCTAAATGCAGACTTAGTTCAGCCACAGACCACCTCTGAATATCTTCTGCAGTAAAACTATGGAGAGAAACCAAGCAACCCCTAGTCCCTTAGACCCTGCCCTAAACATGTCCCTAAGATGAACACTTCTTCATACTCTGCTTCCTCCCACTTCCACCTTCCTCTCCTGCCCCGTGTTTCTTCTTAGTATCAGTGTGGAAATATTTGGGGGCCCAGGACTATGTTCTTGTTACTAGTTTTTTGAGGATTATGCGCACATGATGGTGCTATGCAGGGAATTCTCCTGATAACCAGAAGGAACTGTTGCCATAGTGATGCTTCAGCATCCATCCAGAAATGAAGAATTGAGTGAAGTGAAAATAAGTACAAGAAAGAACTGGTCACTTCTTCATTTTAGCTTGTTGGAGCCTATGATCAGTTGAAAGAACCAATGATCACAGCCAATAATTTTTCATAGAAAAAACTCGTAATTTCTCTATTCTCTAATTGTTCAGCTGTCCCACAAATGCCTAAAAATAATTTTCTGTCTCATGCATGTGATATGCTTGAAGACACCTTTTCCCATTGCTGAACGAGATGGAAGAGAGCCATGGATGCTGGTTTATATGCCCACTGCTTCCTTTTGCAATTAAACAAAACAAAACCCTCCTTCACTGGATCCCATTGCTCTCGCAAGAATCAGGGATCACATCCGTTTACAGCTCATCCTAGCAATCTCCTTCCTTGAGTCAACTCATTTTGGTTCACCAACTCCTGAACCAAGCACTACAGATAGCAAAAACGTATGCTGCTTTCACAGGACAAGCCATAAGAGTTTGATCCTCTGACTGCTTTGGCTCCATCTCACAGAAGCGTGGGGTTTCTGCTCACATAAGGCCCTGAGAATTCTCTCCCAGAGACCTCTAGTGCCTCTTCAAGTTCTGTAGGATACCACTGTGGCAGTTACGGTGGCATCATACTGCTACAATGGTGCGGTATGAAAGAGGTCTGTATGTACACAGTTGCCTTTTAAACGAGGAAGTAATTGCCTGTTTCTGCCTTTCAGGTTGGAGGCCTTGTATCTTCTCTCTTGGTGAGTATTGAAAATATGAACAGGCAGAAGACTTTTTTGTCCAATTCCTCTTTATGGTTTCCTTCTTCATTTATTTCATTTCATTTTGTTTATCTGTTTAATTCTGAAGTTTCCATAAGATCCAGAATGCACAAAATCTGATGCATAGAATGTATAATAGAAGAGGATTGGGCAACTAATTTTGTGGACTGAGGTCTGGTTCCCAGCTGAGAAATACATAGGATAGACTTTCAGTATTTAATGTACTCAGGTTAGCAGCACTCCCGTTTCAGCCTGATTGATTTAATCAATCTTGTGCACAATCATTATATCAAGGAAGGTTGAACTGGTTAAACTAATATAGTATCATTAATGCCAATGGCTCCGCTCTGAGCATGGCTAGTTTGTTCCCACTCCCAGAAAGTTCTATGGTGAACTCATTTACCTTCTTTGCAATGGAGACTGTGTGCATTTAAACTTATTTATGGAGTTCCTGAATTAATTTCCCTGGGAAGAAGGCATAGTCAGCACTTAACAGCTCTCAAATCTCCCTAACATTTGAAATGTAGATGTATAATTCCTCCAAAACTGGAAAAGTCACATTTGTCAGTCTTTACCATAAGAAATTATGAAAAGGGAGAATAGGAAGGGGTTGTAGTTTTTTAGTTTTTTTTTTTTAAAAAAAAAACAGAGTTGGATGAACTTTTTGTCCAAGTTCTGTTTCGGGTGCATATGAACCCACAGCCCAAGAGACTGAAGTGGAGGTAGAGTGTTGTACTCTTAAATGGAATGCAAGGAAAGTGTTGGGCATTTATTTTTGTTGACTGAAGACAGGCTCAAGGTTAGTAATACTTAAGGCAGAATGCTTAATATTCACTGGCCTACTGGAAGTACATGCAAAAATGGAACCGGAAAAGCAAATCCATTAAAACAATGAGGCTTAAATTGGTTGCTCGTGCTCATATCTTGTGGGTATAGCTAAGTTGGTTTGAACTCTGCAGGAGTTCTACAGCAAACTCTTCCATCTTCTCTGTCTAGACCACTGTTTTCTAACCTTCTTTGTGCTAGGACTTCCATGAATGCCAGTGCATGGATGGGGGAAGCTGTAGGTTGACATATATGAAAAATGACAAGAAAATAATGTTGTCTTTTTTTTTCTTTTAAAATTTAGGGTACTGTTCAGTGAACAGTATCCTATTAGTACAATGAGTACTAAAGTACAATTAGTACAGTGAGCACCAAAACTTGATTATACACTTTCTAAGTTACCTTCACTAGCCTGAAATCAATGTGTAATACTCCCAAGCCTCACCAGCCTCTGGAATTCAGAGATACAATGCCTTCTGACTTGGAAAGGTCACATTAGAGCATCTTTAGAAACATTGGGAAATTAGAAATTCAGTGGATTTGAGGTCCCCCCCACCCAAGCCTTGGCAAAAGTCTTTCTCATGGAAGTCCTTTTAGGTTAGTGGTTCTCACCCTGTGGGTCCCCAGATGTTTGTGGACTTCAGCTCCCAGAAGCCCTGAGCATTGACCATAGTGGCTGGGGCTTCTGGGAGCTGAAGTCCACGAACATCTGGGGACCCACAGGTTGAAAACCACTGTTTTAGGTCCTTTCCTTTTTCAAAAATAATGGTTTTTCCTTTTAGTGTCTTGATATAATGACCATGAGTATTTCAACTTGTTTGTGTACTTCCTGAATTATCTATAGCTAAGTTTGGTTCGAACCCTGAGGCAGTGCTATGGTGAACTCTTTCACCTTCACTGTGTGGATCCCTGTTGTCAAGCTTTCATTCCGCTGTGTCTTCCACAGACGCCAGTGCATGGATGGGGGAGCTGTAGGTTGGCATGTCAGTGTGTATGCACAATCACAATAAAATAATGCTTTTCTTTTTAAATCTAGGGTACTGTTCAAGGTTTGCCTGTGAGTATTGAAACTTGATTATATATCTTTAAAATTAGATTCACTATCACAGTGGTTCTCAATCTGTGGGTCCCCAGATGTTTGTGGACTTCAGCTCCCAGAAGCCCCAGCCACTATGGTCAATGCTCAGGGCTTCTGGGAGCTGAAGTCCAAAAACATCTGGGACCCACAGGTTGAGAACCACTGCACTATCATATAGTCAATATGTAATACCCTCAAGCTTCACCAGCCACAGCAATTAAGACATACAAAGCATTCCAACGCAGAAAGATCACTTTAGAGCATCTTCAGAAATCTGGGAAGTTAGAACTTCAATGGAGTTGAGCACCTTCCCCCCCACTTAAACCTAGGCATAAGTCTTTCTTATGGAAGTCCATTTAAGTCTTGTCTTATTTCAACAATCACACTTCTTCCTTTTTTCTTTTAGTTTCATGATATGATGACCATGAGTATTTAAACTTATGTATTTCCTTAATTATCTATAGCTAGGCTTAGTTTAAAACCTGAAAGAGTGCTATGGTGAACTCATAGAGTCCTCTTTATGGTTTACTTACTTATTCACTTAATTTTATTTATCTTTTCAACTTTATGGTTTCCGTAAGATGTAAAGCCCCCAAAATCTGAACTCTACAAAGAGTGTGACGGTCTTTGATGCAATAATAGAAGAGGGTTAGGCAACTAATTTTGTGGATTACTGGCTGCTACCAGACTGAAAAGTGCATAGGGTAGACTTTCAATATTTATGTTACTCAAGTACCTAAGTTTCACCCAAGTTTCAGACTGATTGATATAATCAGTCTTGTGCACAATCATTATATCAATAAAGGTTGAACTGGTTAAACCAGTACAGTAGCATTAATGCCAGTGGCTCCACTCTGAGCATGGTTAGTTCCCACTCCCAGGAAGTTCTATGGCGAACGCCTTAACCTTCATTCCTGTGATGGCTCTGAATGTTTAAATTTGTTGTATGCAGTTCACAAATTATTTTCTCTAGGAAGCAGGCGTGGTCAGCGCTTAATACTTCTCCAACCTCCTCAGTATTTGAAACATAGATATATAATGCCCCCAGAACTGGAACAGTCATTTTTGGATAGTCCTTACCATTAGAAATAATGAAAAGAGAGAATGGGAAGGGGTTGCAGCTTTTTAACTTTAAAAAGAAAACTGGTGGGGTTGGCAGAAATTTTTTGACCAAGTTCTGCTTCTGGAGCGCATGACTCCACAGCCCAAGAGACTGATGTGTAAGCAGAGTGTCATACTCCTAAATGTAATGCAAGGAATGTGTTGGACATTTATTTTCTTTGACCGAAGTCTCGTTCAAGATCAGTAACAGTTGAAGCAGAGTGCTTAATATTCACTGGCTTACTGGAAGTATATGCAAAAATGGAAGTGCAAAAGCAAATCTATTTAAACAATGAATGGGTCATCAGTAAAACTCTTAACGTCAGAGTTCTCCCAGGAGAATAGTTAACTTCAACTATCATGAGTTCTTTCACCTTCACTATGTAGATCACTGTTCTCTAGCCTGCCTTGTGTTAGGTCTTCCAGGAATGCCAGTGCATGGATGAGGGCAGCTGCAGGCTTTTCTTTTGCTGTCTTGACACGATAATTATGAGTATTAACTCGTTGTATTCTTCCTGAATTATCTATAGCTAAGTTTGGCTCAGACCCTGAAGGAGTGTTATTGTGAACTCTTTCACCTTCACTGTATAGGTCACTGTTTTCAGGGCTAGATTGGCTTGGTCTTTCATAAATGCTGATCTAGGGATAATGAATGCTATATTTTGATTTGTCAACGTGTATTTAAAATAATCACAACAAGATGATGTTTTTTTTTCTTTTTTAAATTTAGGGTACTGCTACCAGTGTTACTGGAGGTTTGCCTCAGCCTGTGAGTATTGAAACTTGATTGTGTGTTTCCTACACCAGCTTTTAGCATGTAGGAGTGAGCCTGGGTGGTGCAATGGTTCAACCTGGGAGACCAGAGTTTGAATCTATACTCAGCTACGGAAACCTACTGGGTGACCTTGCAAAAGGGACACACTCTCAGCCTCGGAGAATGGCAAAGGCAAATCTCCTCTGAACAAACCTTGCCAAGAAAACTTTGTCACCTTAGTGTCACCGTAAGTGACTGGAAGGCACATGAAAATAGGCACGTAGGAGTAGTCTGTGTACAATACCCCCAATACTCTCTAGCTTCTGCAGTTACAAAAGGTAGTATCTTTAGACCTGGAAAAGTCATTCTGGATCATCTTTAGCTTTAGGGAACAAAATGGGAGGGAAGAATAACAGGCAGAAGGCAGAAGCAGAAGGTTCCATTTGAGCATTAGAGGCATGTTTGGATTCTTTTTTGAAAGATTGGTCTTTTTTGAAAGTTTCTCCCTAATGCAAGACAGGATGCAGCTGAGAAAGGCAGCACTATTGACGAGCCATGATTGTTACATCTCTTCCAAATGGGTTTCAAAGTTGCTCTAATTTCCAGTGATGCTAAGCATGGATTAGCAAGAGTGAGGAAATGCAAGGATTATGTTAGTACTCACAGCTGATGGAACATGTGGGAATGAGCCATAAACCTAATGAAAGGTGAGGCAGAAAAACACTAGCCTACCCTCTGTGTACTGCAGTGGTTCTCAACCTGTGGGTCCCCAGATGTTTGTGGACTTCACCTCCCAGATGCCCCAGCCACTATGGTCAATGCTCAGGGCTTCTGGGAGCTGAAGTCCGCAAACATCTGGGGACCCACAGGTTGAGAACCACTGGTGTACTGAGACATGCAAGTCTATGGCAGCTACCCAGCCCCTCCCGAAACTGCAAACCCTAGGATTCCATAGGATGTTGAAAGGGGAATAATAGCGCTATAACAGTCTTGTGCGGAAATGGCCCAAGAAAATCAGGTGACAGGCTGTTCTTTTCTGGCCAGATATGGCTGCACTGGCATTTTTTCTCTTGAATAACGACTAAGTGAATCAACTGCAAATACCTTTAGTCCAAGAGAAAAAACCAGCAATGGCATATATCTGCTGCACCCATGAGTAATGCTAGCTAGTTAATTTGAAAGGGCAATATTTTGTTCCATACTTCAGCCTACTGGACTCCTTAAAGATAGCCAGGATCCTAGATCAAGTGGTCAGACTGTAATGTTTCTCCCAAGCTTTTTCATCCCCTTCCTCTGCCCTGGCTGCTGTCAAGCCCCCTTGAGTGGAGCTCTGCTGCTGCTTTCTGGGAGAAAATACTCAGAGGAGGGAGATGTAACTGATCTCAGGGTGAGGGAGAAAGAAATTAGGGTGCCCTCAACCTTTAGAGTTGAGACAAACCTCATTGTTCTCCTCTGTCCTTTCTCCCTGTGCATTCTCCTCCCCAACTGCTAAATAGCAGCAGTAGCAGCAGAAATCTCTGATCACTCCCTCTTGCAAGCAAAATGTTATGTAGCTCAGATTCTATAGGAGTGTGCAGTCCATTTACGGATGAGTGGGAATGACTTGAGTTGTTAAAGCATAAAGCTTCAAACACTATTTTAAACACAAAAGCCATCAAAGCTGTAAAATGGAAGTGCTCTAAAGACAGACATTAGATCAATGGATAGGTTGGATGGATGGATAGATAGGTAGATAAGATAAGATAAGATAAGGTAAGATAAGATAAGATAAGATAAGATAAGATAAGATAAGATAAGATAAGATAAGATAAGATAGATGGCTAAAAGGTCATACGTTCCTGATGAATCTTGTGGTTTTCAAATTTCTATCCTAACCTATGTGAGAACCTATATAGAACATAGCAAAAGAGAGATGAAGCAATCATAGTTTTTTTAAAAAAAAATCACCAGCATCTTAAGGAAATCAGTGACTTAACACCATTTATCTGTATATTTGGACAAATGTCACACCTTTCTGCAACCACAGGGCTCAAGTTGTAGGAAAATGCAATTAAGGTACAGACTAAATTGGCATATTAAAACAATTACATTGGAAACACAGCTTAAAATGTACTAATGAAAATAATAACACATAGAAAAATAAATAACTCGTTGATGATAAAGAGACAATCTTGTATTGCTGAAGGCAATGGAAGAGTGACAAGGATGCTGAGGTCTACCTCCATTGCTTCTTCTTGCAGCCAAACTTGTAAAGAGATCAGGCTCCATTCACTATATGGAAATTTTTAATTCTACATTTTTTAAAACTACATTTTGATATATTCCTCATGAGTCTCATGACACTTGAATTTCTATCATAAACTTAAAATGAGAAATTGTAACACCAAAAGGATATAATATGAACTAATCATGATGGCTACTTAAATCTTTTTTAAAAAATAAATAAAACAAAACTAATTTAAGAGAATTAGTAACTTAGCATTTATTCATTTATATACTTATATAAATACTCATGATTATATGTATAATTGAATTTATGTCACTCCTTCCTTCCAAAAATGGGACTAAAGGCAGCTCCTGGTAAGAATGTAGAAAATGTGTTATTACATACAGAACAAATTCCCATATTCGAATGATGTAAATAGAACCCTGACTTAAAATATACCAGTCAATCATAAAGAATATAGAATTAAAGATAATTAATTTGCTGAGAACAGAAGTGTGCTTTAGATACAACTGAAGGAATTGGTGTCCACCTTGGACTGAAAATGGATGTAAGAAGAGCGAGTTAGACTACAGCCCCAGGTGTCTCAAATGTTTTATGTTCCTCTCCTCCAAGAAGGGAAGTAATTGCTTATTTATCTATTCTCTATTTCAGGTTGATGTTGAAGTAGCACCTGTGAGTACTGCTAATCTATTGATATCAAAACCCCTTTCTTTTATATATAATGGAAAACCCAAGCAAACAAAGGGCTTTTCCTTGCCAGCAAGTTCCTCCTGTCTGTCTAGTTTTGCTGTCACTCAGCAACTTCTGTGCAAGATGGTTCTTTTGCTGTCCCAACTTCAGTTTGCCTTAAGAAGAGAGTCTGAAGTGTTAAATAGCCTTTTCTCCACTCCCTGGCCTGCCTTGTCCAAGAAAATCAGGTGACAGGCTGCTCTCTTCTGGCCAGGTATGGCTGCATGGCATTCTTTCTCTTGAATAAGAACTAATTGAATTTGGATTTATATCACATTTTCCTGCAACCAAAGGACTCAAGGTGGCTCACAGTCAAATTGCAGAAAAATGCAATTAAGGTACAGAATAGATTGACATGTTAAAATAATTACATTAGAAGCCAGCTTAAAATGTACCAATGAAAATAATAACATGTAGAAAACTAAATAAGTCGCTGATGGTGAAAGTCTGCCTCCGATGCAAGGGAAGTAATGAATGTCCGTTACTGAGAATACCGTTTTAGAAGCATAAATACAATGGAGTCTCAGGATCCTGGGAGAGAGTCTGCAGTTATTTGCAATTAATTAGCTGTCTCCCCTACAAGAAGGGAAATAATTGTTAATTTCTCTATTTTTGGTTGCAATGTCAACTTCCAAGCACCTATAGAATACTAATGAATTGATATGAAAAGCCTTTTACTTTTTTAATGTTAAAGATCAGTTTCTTTAAATCATAAAGAAATCCTTCTCTTCATTTGCTGATTATGGAATTATAGTTCTGATCCGAGGAAGCAGATGGCTCTCTGCCTTGTAATCTGTCTCATAGGGCCTCTTGGCACTACCCTGTTATTGTGCTATTATTGTGCTTTCAGCATCCTGCGGAAATCTGGGATTTGTAGTTTACTGATGCCAAAGAACTTTCTGGCTGAGAATTCTAAATGCCTCTCCCTGAACTGAAAACCCCAGGATTCCACAGGATGTTGAAAGTGGAATAATGGGACATAAAGCAGCTGATTATACATGGAAGTATTGGTAAGATTCTGGTATTTTAGATTTAAAGATTTATTGTTGCAGAACAATCCAAGTATAGACAAGACTAATGAGGAATGGGAACTAATTGGAAATATTGGGAAAGAAAAAGAGAAGTAACTTTTTATATTGATCATTTAGGTTTAGATAAGTCCATAGCCAAATGTATAAAATAACATAAAATATTAAGCAAAATATTCTTGTAGATTTAACTTGTGACAAGGGAATTGTTAGGGGTAGGAGGATATCTCAATTATTATTTTAGTTAAATATAGAGTATAGTGATATAGTAATATAGTAATACAGCAATATTGCTAGTTACAATTATTGTATTATTATCATTATTACTGTTGGATGCTATCTTATAATTATATTCTTGTTGAAAACTTGAAGATAGCTAGATGATGGTTAGTTTGATAAGGAAAGAATGAATGAAGAGGAGAAAGAAGAATGAAGAAAGAAGAAAGAAGAAAGAAGAGAAGAGGATTATATGATTATATGGACTATATGGATTTTATAAATGTTTTGTAATTATCGGTGATTTAAACTTTGATATATTGATGTAATATTTATTTTTATGCATATTTGGAATATTCATGGGAAACAGTTTACATTTGATATATGGAATAAAATGTATAAAAAAAGAAAGAATGTGGAATAATAGCATCATAACAGTGTAGTGCAGAAAGATTCTAAATCACTGAGACAATGCTGTGTTGGACACTGACCGTACCTGCTTTTTCCTAGAAAAACTAGTTTCTCTCTTCTTGGCAATCCCAAATATTGGGGGGCCCAAGCTGCGATTCTTCTTGGATTTTCACCTTCTAAACTCTCTATGCACATAGAAATAGCATGTTTGAGCTGTCACTTTTTGAAACAGGAAGTCATTGCCCATTTCTGTGTTTCAGGCTGAAGTTGTTCCTGCTGTTGGGCAGGTGAGTGTTGCTAATAATTTTGCAAGTGCAATCCTTTAGTTTATAGCGAGACAGGCATTTCATCATTTAAATGAACATGGGTTGCGTCCACAGTGAGGTGCCATCCTGGTATACCTTCCAGCATTTTGGAGACAGAAACTGGGACATGTGTGGGTGAGCAACATCAGTGTGTTTTCAAATGGGGATGACCAGGCAACAGGAGGGCAATTTTTTTAAAAAAAGTTAAGAATACACAAAACTACTATTTTAAAGCAGAGCAGCCTGGAATTTATGTACTGAGTTAAGGAAAGCCTGAAAAAAAGAAAAAATCCAGGGAGCCGACAGGAAGAAAAAATGGGGAGAGGGGTCTTCGGTGTCCGCCTTTCCTCTCCCTCATGCTGAACTGGGTGCAAACTACTTTTGCACTTTGACCTCATTTTGCAAGGATGGAAGTAAGCTGAAGTGGCATATCTAATGCAAACAGCACCTTAGGGCAAATGTGGAAGTTGGCCCTACCTTCTTCCCTCTACCTCCACCTCCACCACTAGGTGCATGGCTTTTTTGCAGCCCCTCTGGCATTGGCGCCCAGGGCACATATCCTATTCGCCCCACCCAAGTTATGCCTCTGCTGAATACAAACTAGGAAAGTGGGAGGAAGAGAGAGATTTTAAAAGAAGATAGCAAAGAGTTGACTGAATTGGGACAGTTGGGAGGGAGGTCTTAGTATCACTGATTCAGGGGGAAATAAGAGGAAAGGAAGCATGTAATAGCCCAGTGTTCTCCTTTAGCACCACACTTTAATCTGAGCTTCCTTCCTGAATTCCATTTCTGGATTGAATAGTTTCTGACATCTTTCCATCCTAAGATAAAACCCACAGGAAATCATGACAAGCCCTCAACCTGAAATGCAACAGCAGCGCTAACCATCACAGGCATTCAAGTTGTCCAGCATGGTTTTACTTAAACATACACTTAAACAATGCTGTGTTTAACTAACATTTAAAAGTGCAAAAAGTAAAATGCTAGCCCTTCTCACCAGTGGCAAAAACATGGCATTTTCCTCAGCTTGCCACTCTCTCAGTCCCTGAGAGAGCGCTTTTTCCATGTTCTGCTTACATCTGCTCCATCTCTAGCATGCTGAGGAAGGGAGGGGTAGCCTTGGATCTCTTGCCTTCCATGTCATGCCCCCACCAAAAAAAAAAAAAGTTGCCAAGTTCCTTTTAGGTGATGGCTGGCTGGCCTTCTCTATTTTAGATGACAAATGAAGTGAGGTATCTACTTTAATCCAAGAGGAACAAATCCAGTGGCAAAACTAAATATGGTTCTAGTCTATAACTTTTTTATGACTTCTGATCATAGCCCAGACAAAAAGAAATGGGTAATAATTATTCTGAATTCTTTTCTCTAATAGGTAGTACGAAAGAAGAGAGCTCTAGTAAGTATACCATCTTCAAGGTGGCTTTTGTTTCCTTTTTCAACATTATCTTATTTGGACTAGTCCTGTTTACTCTGCTCTGGAAAAGCAACATCAACAAGTTGCAAAACTCTTAATGGGACAGTATTCAGAAAGCTAATATGCCAGAGGACAGGATCAAAATTCAAAAGGACCTGGACAGATTGGAGAGCTGGGCCAAGGCTAACAAAATGAAATTCAACAGAGAGAAGTGTAAGGTCCTACACTTAGGTAGAAAAAATGGAATACAGAAATATAGGATGGGGGACAAGTGGCTGGATAGCAGTATGTGTGAAAGGGATCTAGGAGTTTTCATAGACCACAAGCTGAACATGAGTCAGCAGTGTGATGCGGCAGCCAAGAAAGCCAATGCAATTCTTGGCTGCATCAACAGGAGTATGGTGTCTAGATCGAGGGAGGTACTGGTACCACTCTACTGTGCTTTGGTTAGACCTCATCTTGAATACTGTGTCCAGTTCTGGGCACCCCAATCCAAAAAGGACATGGTCAAGCTGGAGCAAGTCCAGAGGAGGGTGACCAAAACGGTGAGAGGCCTGGAAGCCATGCCCTATGAGGATAGATTTAGAGAGCTGGGGATGTTTAGTCTGCAGAAGAGAAGATTAAGAAGGGACATGATAGCCATGTTTAAATTTTTGAAGGGACATGATAGCCATGTAGAGGAGGGAGAGGGCTTGTTTTCTGCTGCTCCAGAGACCAGGACAAGGAGCAATGGATTCAAGCTGCAGGAAAGGAGATTCCACCTGAATCTCAGGAAGAACTTCCTGACGGTCAGGGCTGTCCGGCAGTGGAACATGCTGCCTCGGAGTGTAGTGGAGTCTTCTTCCTTGGAGGTTTTTAAGCAGAGGCTGGATGGCCATCTGTTGGGAGTGCTTTGAGAGTGTTCCTGCATGGCAGGGGGTTGGACTGGATGACCCCTGGGGTCTGTTCCAACTCTACATTTCTATGATTCTATGATTCTACGAAAATGGGATCTGCCTCTTAGAATTAGAGTTTCTGTAAGGTTAAAGAGTGAAACAGTAATTTTCAGGAGAACAGAAAGGGGGCTGAACAGAGATCTTGCTTTCCATCATATATGACACAAAGCTATTATCAATCAAGCCAATGGACAAACTGAGGGATTTCTAGCATCCAGGAGAGGTACCATCCTGGAAACTATTTAGCTTCTGTCCTTCAGGAAGACTTCTCATTTCCCCAATTGTCATTTCTCTGTTTCAGGTTTTAGCAGAAACTTTGCCAGTGAGTAATGCTAATTTATTGGTATGGAAGGCCTTTTAAATGATATTGTGAACATCCAGTAGTCAAAATGGTCCTGCTCTGGTTAGATAGCTGTGCTGGATCCCACTGTTTCTGTGGGAATCTACAACCATCTCCTGGCCATGGCTCCATGTCCTTCTACATCCCAATTTCCAGAATTTTCCAGCTGGTTTTTCCTTGGCTGTAGGCTCCTTATTGCTTCATGCTCTTTTCTGGTTTGCTTTTTCCCTGTTCTACCCACCCCTGCGCCAGCTTTAGAATGTTGTGGGAGGAAAAGCTGAAGTGTTCACTAGCCTTGCATTTCTTGGGTTCTACTCCTTGTCCTGAAAAACCAGTGGGAAGGTTCCTCTATACCTGTTGCACAAGGGAGCCTTGAAGCTACTTATTTCAAAAAGGCAATAATTAAAATATAATGCAAGCTACTGGACTCTCAGCTATAGGGCTCTCCACTTATGTGCCTTGATGGTGATTTACTCTCTGTTTTCTGCACACTTCCCTGTTTTATCTTCCCTGTTCCCTGTTTTTCTGCTTCTAGTTTGCCTGCTAGTTTTGCTAATCATTTTTAAAAGACAACGTAGAATAAACAGCATTAGCTCACTATTGCTTGAATTCTCTGGGGTCCTTATCACACTAGACTATTTTAACGCTACTGTTCCACTTCAATGGCCATGGCAATATTGCATGGAATCGTGAGATTTGCAGTTTAGAGAGAGGCATTTAGAATTTTCAGCCAGAGAGCTGGAGTGCCTCACCGAACTACCAGAATTCCAAAGGGTGCAGCCAATGCAGTTAAAGTGGAATAATAATGCAACAACAGTGTAGTGTAAGAGGGACCTTGGTTAGAACTTTTGAAACATTCAGGCAATTGATTCAGTGGGTCTATTCCAGTTTGGTCTAACAGATAGGAATCAGTCTTAGGGGAGCCATTTTCAAATTCAAGGGAGGAAATGGGTTCTGCTTTTGGCTGAGTGTATATGTATAATGGGCAAATCCACTTGAGTTACTGAGTCTTCAAGAAAAGGAAATAACTTCTCCTTTCTCAATTTTAGGCTTCTTCCGGTGGTCTTTTACAACCAGTGAGTATTGCTAATTAATTACTGGGGAGGGGATCCTCGACCCTTGGAGTCGCTTGTAGGCGAGCAAACAGGGAAATTTGCAATGCTTTAAGACAGGGCTTGGGTCACTATATTTCTCACTGTGACATTGGCTTTGATAAACCTGAGCTGTATAGGCCTGACGGGGTACACTTGTCAATGAAATCTTTCTGCAGGATTTGCAACGGGGACTTGAAGCTATCCTGAGTGGGAGTTGGGGGATAAGGACTAAGCAGACGCTTGCCCTTATCCATGGCTGGTGGGGGGGTGTCTAAGGGTTTTGGTGAGTACCTATGGCACCCTTTGGTGTAGGATAAATGCTGTCCTTGAGGCGGGTCTGGGACTTGCCCCTACCATCATGAGACAGGGGGGTTGTGGTTTGGGGCTAGCCTTCCAGAAAAGGGCCGGCCAAAGTTTTAATCCAGCCTCATGGGTTGGCTTTGGGGCCCGGTTCTCGCTCAAGGAGGACTGGGGAAGAGGTCTGGAGCTGACCCTTGCCTTAGCCTACCCATGCTGTTGACCCCCCTTCTCAGGTCATAAATTCAAGTTCAGGTTCATGGTCAAGTTTAAAGTCAACCCCAAGTTCAAGGTCAAGTTCACTTCCAGCTTTGTGTTAATTAGGCATACATTAATAAATTGCCTTAGTTCAACCCAAGCCCTGTGTGTGGTCTCTTTATTTCGTGGGTTGGGCAGCAAAAGGAAATAACTTCTCCTTTCTCTATTTTAGGCTTCTTCCGGTGGTCTTTTACAACCAGTGAGTATTACTAATTAATTACTAATTCTCTATTTTAGGTTTCTCCTGGTGGTCTTTTACAACCAGTGAGTATTACTAATTAACTGACATGAAAATCCTTTTTTTTTTGAATTCTTTAAGAAACCAAGCAGACAAAAAAAAAATGAAGAACCTACAGCTAAGAGAATACCTCTTTTGGCTGCAGGTTCTTCATTTTTTTAAAAAAAACTCTGCAGCGGTTTGCCATTTCTCTGTTCCACCCACCTCTTCCTTAGTGTTATCGTGTTGCAAGACATGGCTGAATTGTTTGATAGACTCATGTTTCTTGCCTTCTATATAAAACAGCTATGGTAAGCAGGTAACAGGTATTCATGATTTTGGCAGTGTTGCCACTATTGGAACTCTCTCCCCAACCTAGTTTACCAGGCATCAGTTGCAAGGGGAGATGGAGAGCCGTTCTGCTCATGCTCAGAGCACAGCTGAATCATGTTTCTGTCAGGTTTGGCCTTTGAAGCCCCTCCCTAAACTGCAAACCCCAGGATTCCATAGGATGTTGAAAGTGGAATAATAGCACTATAACAATCTAGTGCAGAAATAACCTTTGGCTTGGTTTTACAAAAAGCCAAGTAGAGAAGGAGTTCCTTGTGTGGGCTGCTCCTTTTCTCTACCTACATTCATGGTCAGAAATTTTCTTGCTCTGCTCCAACCTCCCTTCCGCCTAAAATTAGGGCAGTATGGCTAAGATTAGGAAATAGAATAAGAAGAGAAAAAACTTCTCATTTATGTATTTTAAACTGTACAAAGTCTTGAACAAGTCCTGCCTGCTGTGAGTATCCTAATTATGGGATATGGAATATTTATGTATTTTTCTTTCTGTTTTGAACAGCCAAGTAGAGAAATGGGCCATGATCCAATCAATTCTGCCAGAATCGGCAACATCTCTCTTCTGCAGCCCCCTTTCATGCACTAAATGCTTTCACCAAACGGTTTGCCAGCTGCAGGAATGGGAGGAATGTCTATTCTGGTAGAAGTGCTGCCATCCAATGGAAGTATTAAGTTGGATCCCGGCCAGAGTATATACCTGACTGGGTATTTCCCTCATCCTTCTTCATTCTTCTCTTTCTTCCTTTCTGCTCTTCAATGTCGTTTGAGAAAATGGAAAATGCATTACATTCTCAGACTTCTGATTTCTGTAAGCTAAGGATAACGCAGCTCAAGTTAAGGGACAAAGAGTAATTTACGAAGAGCTGAACTGTGGGCTGAAGAAACTATTAATTTTTATGGCATACAAACAGTTTTATGGAGTCCTACCATCACTTCTGAACAAACCTAGCCCATTGAGACATGGGACAGCTTTGCTAAGCTGGTTTACTTCTACTAAAATTGGGGTGAACATTCAAAGCGTGAGCTGTTCCCTCTCCTTGAAAAGTTTCCCATCTGGCCAAAGAATGATTTCCTGTCTTTGGCTTAAGACATGATCTGAGCATTCAGTGCATGAATGGATGACTGTGGGTGAATTTTCAGATGTTTAAAGATAATGTTTCAGGAGTACCTGAATAGCAAGAAGAATCAAAGCTTGAAAACAGAAGAGGATGATGATGGTGATGGTGATGGTGATGATGACAATAATAGTGTAATAATAGATTACAAATGAACCAAGATGTTGAAAATAGAAGATGGACTTTGTCTAGGCCAATCACAAAGGATATTTAAATATTTGCTTAATAACAATGACAACAATAAACTTAAAGCTCTAATTTATCTTGCTGATTATAAAAATCTGCCTCAGAACAAGTGGAGGGAATGGGTGTCCGTCCTGGACTGTGAATGGTACATAAAATAGGCAAATACACTGGAGTCCCAGGATCCTGGGACGTGTCTGAAATGAACTGTTTGCCTCTCCTTCAGAAAGGGGAATAATGGCCTTTGTCTTTATTCTCTGTTCTAGGTTGGTGGGGCCCTACAAACAGTGAGTATTGAGTATTGCTAATGAATCGACACGAAAAGTCTTTAGCTTGATATTATGAAAAAAAAAATCAAGGAGAGAAAAGGTGTTCCCTGGGTGAACTGCTTTCTTTGCCTGTCTGTTTGTTGGAGTGAAAAATTTTCTTTCCTTGCTCTGGCTACCCTCAGCTAAAATTTGGGATGGTGGTGGTTGAGATTAGGAAATAGAATAAGAAGAGAAATAACTTCTTCTTTATCTATTTTAGGCTCTAGGTGCTGCTGGAGAAGCCTTGCCTGCTGTGAGTACCCTAATTATGGGATGTGGAATCCTTTTTTCTTTCTTTCTATTTTGAGTAACCAAGTAGATAAAGGGGCCATGATCCAATCATTTCTACCAAAATCAACAATACCACCCTTCTGCAGTCCTCTTATATGCACTAAAAGCTTCCATTAGAGAGTTTGTCAGCTGCAGGAACGGGAGGGATGTCTATTCTGGTTGAAGTATTGCCATCCAGCGGAAGTATTCAGTCGGATCCTTGCAAGAGTAGCTGTCTGGATACTTCCCTCATTCTTCCTCTCTGCTCCTTTTTCATCTCATCTCTCCCACGTTGTCTGAGAAAATTTAAAATACGCTCCATCTCAGACTTTCCATTTCTCTAACGTTAAAGGCTAAGCTATTTTGAAAAAAGCTGAAAAGTGGGCTGAAAGAATTCTTAATTTTTAAAGCTCTAACAGATATTTCTTCAGGACAAATTCAGACTTTTGAAACATGACATATTTTTGCTAGAACTGTTTGTTACCACGGAAAGATGAGTGAACATTCACAGCACGAGCCATATTCTTTTGTTCAAAAGGTTCCAAACGGTCTGAAGAATGTTTTTCTCTCTTTGGCCTGAGATATGATCAAGATATAGTTTCCCGTTGTTAAATGAAAGGGCAGAGAGCTATGGATGCTGCATACATGCCCACTGCTTCTGTTTGCAACCAAAATTCAAAAGTGCTCCAACTCTGTGCATTCAGAGCACATATAGGATAATTGTACTGAATTCTCAAATGCTGAAGGGTAATGTTTCAAGAGAATCTTTAAAGCAAGAGAGCTCAAAGTGGGAAAATGGAAGAGTATTAGTAAATACATAGAAATCTGCACCCACCCACCTACCCACCCACCCATCCATCCATATAAAAATTGCCCATTGTGCGATATATTCCTGAAGATTCTTACTCGATATTTCAATCATGACTGTAATAGATTACAAATGATCCAAAGAGTTAAAAATGCAAGAAGGATTTCATCTGACCAATGAGAAGGGATATTTATGAATAGCCCAGGGTCACCTTGTGCGTTTCTGTGATGAATGGGGATTCAAAACCTGTTCTCCTGGACTCTTAGTGCAGCAATCAGAGTGACTGTATCATACCGGCTTTCATTATCTCATCCTCGTTTTTAAGGAATCCCTTCTTGCTATTTAGTTACTGGTGCTTAATGACCTCTGCCTAAGGAAACAGAGATATAACTTGAGTCTCTTCTTCTTTCTCATTCAAAAGTTGACCGAAAGACTTACTAAAAGATCTGTGAGTATGAATGTTTTAATTTTGACTTATTATTAGGCACTTACTACATTTTTATCCCATTGTTCGGTAAAATGTGTCTAAGACAACAGTTGAATCACCTATTTGAGTGGCAAACTCCAAACACTAGCCAGTGGTAGAAGAGAAGAATAGTACAAGTAAAAGCAAACAGTAGAGAACTGCTTCTATAATGAGATAGATATATCTTTAAATACAATTGAATCAAAAATTTGAATATTCATATTGCTGATGGATCCAGTAAGACCTGTATTCTTATAAATATTAATTCTACTTTTCCTTTCCTTTTCTTCTTTCTGAAGGTTGAACATGGTGTACATGTAAGTACTCAAAACTCCTTCAGTTGTACTTTAGGCATCTGTTTGCATTTTCCACCTATTTGTGTGTTATGTCATTGACAAAATGATTCAACCGAGCATGAAAAAAGTTACAAAGCTGTGCTTTAAAAGAAAAGCATCAGAATTTAGGGTGATAATATCAAATAAAGAAGGACAATGTGAGAAGATGAGATCCCTGTGGATTGAGGGGCCAGTTGGAGGTGGGCGAAGGAAACCTCCTAATCAGTGGAAAAAAATTATTTGGTATGATGAAACAATGGTGCTTCCAGTGCAAAATTTTATTGTATAATTATCCTCCTTTATTTGCAGAATTTTACAAGAAGCTCACACAGCATATGCCAGCCATTTCAAGCCAGTCAATCTACTCACACCCTCTATTTCTGCTTTTTTAAAAGAAGCAGACATCACATTCTTCCCTTTTTAATTTTCTTTTCAGTATACCTAGCAAGTCCTGTCCTTTTCCCTGCCCCCCCATTATCCTGACTGAGTGTGAGTAGCTGACACAGGGAAAGAAGGAGAATATGAAGTGTCTTTCTTACTGAGGTTAGGCAGCCTGATTAATTTTGGCTGGCATTAATAACAATGGGTATAATTAGAATGAGGTTCAGATATATATAATTAAAATATATAGTCAGTATGATTTATAATACATTGAATAATTAATATTATGTAAATAGAGTTGGAGAGAAATAGAAATGTTAGCATCTTTTTTTTAAAATTTCCCTTCACTTTTATGCTTGTCACATGATGTATTTTTTGTTTTAATTTTTCCTAATAATAATAAAAAAAATAGTTTTGGCTGGCATTCTCTATGGCACTTAGGAATGCGAAACCTAGAGTAGTGCACTCGTGACTGATACATGCACACAACTCGTACATAGCTCATGAAGATCACTTGATCCCTACTTATAGGGAAGCAGCCACTGTGACTGATGGGGATCTGTTCCACTGTTGATCAGAAAGCAGCTGGCTCATGGTTCCACGCTTCTTGTGCAAATCATCTCTGCACAAGGGGGGATTGTGAGATGGAGTCTTTCTTCTGACTTTCACACAGGAGATCACTCATGGCTAGTGGTTGGGGGGAGAGGGGCAGCCAGCTGCTTCCCAAGCAAGAGAGGAACAGACTCCCATTTACTGCAGCAGCTGCTTCCCAATAAGTGAGTATTGGGGGAGAACAGGCTTGGATTCACCACGTAGCTCTTACATATCCATAAAGGCCATATAGGACCCAGCCTTTGTTAGTGAAATTTGCTGTCTAGCTCATCAGCAGATACTTGAGATGGAAGAAGAAATTAATGTAGATAACTACTTTTTTATTTCCCCCCTTGCTCCAACAGCATCTCCTTCACCACCACCACAGCCAGGTAAGGTGAAATTTCATTTACTGCAGAAAAGATTTCTGTAGTCTCAGAACAAGTTATACAGGATTTGTATAGGTGGGGAGTCTCTTTTCAAGTCTGTGGCTTGACAGAGTTGTCTCAATTTGCATTTCCTAGCCTGCTGATGAGATGGATGCAGGTTGTCCTCCAGAGCCCTAAGGCTAACAGAAAGCTACATATGTATTAGAACAAAATCCATACCTTTACAAAGTGTATGCAGAAAAATTTGCACATTTCAAATATTTATAGAATTTGGCTTAAGGGTGGTTTAATCTAGGTGGGGGGGTGGGGGGAATCACAGAATCTTAGATCTGGAAAGGGACACATGGACCATCTAATCCAATCTCTTACCATGCAGGAATAGACAGCTAATTAACTCCTGAAAAATACCCATCCAACCACTGTAAGACCTCCAAAATAAGAGAATCCAAACATCTCCTTCAAGGCACTTCATTCCACTGTCAAACAGTTTCTACAGAACTTCTTCTTAATGTTTGGGTGGATCTGTTATCATTCGAATCCATTGGATCATATTCTAGTCTCTGGAGCAGAAGAAAAGAAGCTTGCTCCATCCTTACCCTTAAGATATTCAAAGATGTTGTCTCTTTTCCAGGCTAAATATGCACAACTCATAAGGCCTGGCCTCTATCTTGACTGCCCTTCAGGAAAGCATGAAGTTTAAAATATATTCCCCAATTTATGCACAGTTAAAAAAAATTGAGCACAAAAAAAAAGACAGATTTGTTTGACTTTATAGAAAAATGGCAGAACTGGGCATGGAATGGACATGGAGTCAGGGAAAGGTAGATGTTAGCACAAATGCAGACTTCACAGTTGTGTGCATCACTGATGAAGGATGTCCTCTGCTGCATGCATTTGATACAGTTCAGGAACTAATAAAGTTAGAGATAAAATTAGAAAGTTGTGGGATCTTATTGCAACTGTTTATCATATGATGGCTTGCTAACAAGAGGATCTGGATGCATCTTCCTTCAGCACTCTGCTCATCTGTGCCACAGAGCTCCTTTGGTTGGTGCAACTGCCTGACTTTTAATGCAGGTTTGAGGGGACATTTGCAATTGTGGCAATGGTGTTACAATTGTAAATGTGGATAGCAACATTTACAAGGTCATAAGTCTGGTTTGAGAGCTAAGGTGACATAGTGGTTTGGATCTTAGACTCGGAGATAAGGGTGTGAAACCTCCCTTCAGCTATGGAGCCCCACTGGGTGACCTTGGGCAAATTGCATTCTCTCAGCTTCAAAGGAAGGTGAAGCAAACCCCCTGTGAACAAATCTTGCCAAGAAAACTCCATGATAGGTTTGCCTTACGGTCACCATCTGTTGCAAACAACTTGAAGGCACACAACAAGAAGAAAATCTAGCTTATAACATTGGCAGTACTGAACAGGATGCCAGCTGTTTGTTTTTTTTCCCTGTTTTGCAGAAAACAGATATATTCACAGAAGGCAAACATGTTGGAGGGTTGCTCAAAAATGTGTTTTGCACAGAGGCAACTGTTAACAAGAAAAAAAATATTCTGACCCTTTGATAGGGTCATCATACACCAGGGTTGATTAGAAGGCACATAATGAAAACAGAAAAAAGTTAATAAAACTGAATTTAGAGGGAACGATATCTGTTCAGCTTTTGTTGGATCTTGGCCCAAATTTTAAGATGGCAAACAGAGCTCTTCAGATTAAGGCCTTGCCTCTTAATTCCTTAGGGATATTTCTTCTAATTGATATTATCTATTTTCTTCTTCCTAGCATGTGTGAAAATTGGACAAGAACCATGTTGGACCACGGACAACGGCTAGTTCCTGCTCTTCTGCATTCTAGACTGCCACCTCAAGCCAATCAAATGAAAACTGAGAATCACAAACCACATTAGTATAGTTTAGATAATTTTGTTCGACTAACTGATTTTGTTCCCTTTTGTAATGGGCTGAGAGCAATCAGAACTCTCCTGTTGCTATCATGGAGGATGGCAGAAGCTTTGCAAAAATAAAAGAAACTTGCAATTGCGTTGATGGCATTCCCTTCTCTGTTTGTTTTCAAACTTACCACATTCAATAGGGTTAGGGCACAGGACTCCCACAAAAGTGGACATAAGTATCAAAATATGTGTCTGGGAGTGTGTCTGTGGGAAGGGGGCTGAGGCATGGTGTGGAGAACAGGTGCCCAGGGTCCAAACCAGATCAGGGAAAGGAGAGGGAAAGGAAGTGGGTTGGCGTGGTGGCCCTATATTTCCTCTCTCTTGCCCATCTTCTTACTTGAGTGTATGGGGAGAATCAAGAGAGAGTTTGTGGTGCTGAGAACCATCCTTAGCTGTCCAGGTTAGAGAAACTTGGAAATATTCAAATTAGTGAAAGTGAAACCACAGATGTGGGGGGCTGACTGAAACTCAGTTAATCATTATTGCTGAATTCAGATCCACTCACACATAAGTGAAATGACCACACACTCCTGTTTCTGTAGTGAATGCAGATCAAATAGAAACTCTGAATAGTCAGAGAGTGTGTCCTAAATATGAAATGAACTGATGCTTCACAGACACACACACACACACACACACACTTAGATTAGTGACCTAACTCCACTTTAGGAATTTGCATCCATACAAGTTCATCTGTCCAGGCTGGAGAATGAAAGAATGAATTTAGCCCACAGCTTGAAGCTATAATGCCAGACAAAATGGTAATATGCATGATAAGAGTACACTTGATGCCTCTGATGATTAGGGGCTCTTTCAAGCTATGGAATTAGAGCACTATGGTTCCACTTTAAGTGCCTTGGCAACATGCTGTGGAATCCTGGGGTGTGTAGTTTGGTGACACACTAGAGCACCCTTGCTGAGAATTCTAAATACCTCTCCCTAAACAGCAGATCCCAGGACTGCATAAAATGGAGCCATGGCAGTTAAAAATAATAATGTAGTATGAAATGGCCTCAAATTGTACAACTGAAGTTGCAGTCATGAGAACAAATGAGCTGCATAACTGTGCAGTAAAAAAATTGAAAGAGTATAGATTATTTAAAGGAGCTTTCAAAAACTGAGATCTAAAATGAAGAAGAGGGCATTCAACCCCAGACTGCTAGTTGAGCAAAATTCTCAGAGCAGCGTGTGATACCATACAACCAGAAATTATACTGACATTTCCATTAAGGATGGGTAAAGCTGCCAAGTTCAGCCTCACTGAGGTTCTGATTTTTCCACTGTTAACTTCATTCCATCCCAGTTCTCTATGAGTTACTCACTTCTGCTCAAAGACATTTGTATGCATTTTCAACTGCATTTTTCAAGGGCGTTGTTTTTTGTACACATGTACGTTTGGTAAAACACACTCGTATGCATCTGTATACAGATTTCTTTTTCTCCTCAGATTTTTCAGCTGTGCTCATGTTGATTTTTTTTTTTAATAGATGGAAGCACAGAAGCACAGAAATGTATTGGTTTCCCACTGCTACTTGTGTTCTGTTCCACATTTTGCTCCAACAAGTTCAAATTGATTAAATATATAAAAAGAACAACAAATAAGGATATAAATTTCTAACCCATCCCTAACGGCAATTCAAAATTCACAAGGAAATGGTTCATTCAGACCTCATGGTCACCGCAAAGTCATACAACCGGATATGGACCAAAGACAAGATGATACGGTTGCTGGCATTTGGAGAACCTCTGCAAAATTGAAGCTGAGAGAAATGGTGCATAGGTCCACTCCATCAAAATAGCATGCCATACACCCAAGCTGCCAGGACAGATGTGGGATGTGTCTGTGAAATCAGCAACATATAAGAGCCACATTTGTTCCTTAAGAATTAATGGAGTGAACAGAGCATATTGAAAGTTTTCTAAAAAGCAAGAGGAGATATCACTAGTCTACAAATCAGTTGCTTGGAATCCACTGTCTGGAAAATCCTCAGTTACACTTCCTAAATCGGTCCACCCCTAACCCTGCACTGTTAATCTACTCTGCTGTCTCAGGTACAGTGGAGGATGCTATCCCATTGTCTAGGCTGGAGTAAAATTCAATTGGTGGTCCACTTGGCTTTTGTTCTCAGAAGCTGGTATGGGCATCATCTTGTGCTTTAACCTTAGACAGCAAAACGTCTTGGACCAGGTGTAATAATGAACATAGTGGGTTAGAAACAAGTTTACCTTTAAGTGGTGTCTCCCCTCTAGCAAAATTTACTTACCTTCCTTGCATATTCAGACCTTATGACATACAGTCAATGATCTTGACTGGCAGGGCTCAACATTGTCATGGAGCTCTGCTGCCCTTGACCTATATTCAGTGGGGCAGTGGTAATGTATCACATGGTCACCCTCTCCTCACCCACAGAAGTTCAGTATTATAGACAGATGCCTTAATTCATATCAGTTCTAGCAGTTTTGCTTTCCACCCAGAGAAGGCCATTTGTAAATCTAATTGCCCTTTCAAGGAAAAGCCACTTCCATCACTTTGCACTGCAACAGGAATACAGAATAGTATATTGTTGTTGAGACAAATGCAAACCCTCCAAATTCACTGGGACAGCCTACCTACTCTGAAGCCACCGGCTCCTGTCTAATCTTGGAAGCTAAGCAGGGTCAGCCCTGGTTAGTGTATGGATGGGAAACCACCAATGAATAACAAGGGTTGTTGGCTATATTTCATAGGATGGAACTAGCAAAACCACCTCTGAGTATGCTTTGGCTAAGGAAACCTTATGAAATTCATGGGGCTGCCAAAAGTTGACAGGCAAATTGAAAGCATGAACACGTACCAGCTGAACCACAACTAGAAAGGTTATAGTTCAACTCAGACCAGGAACAGTGCGTACACATCCCTGCTAACCAAACAAACAAACAAATTGTAGCACTCTGACTTGGTAAGCCCTGGTTCCTTTACAATATTGCTCTCATTCCAGGAAGAAAGTCATCTCACCTTATCCTGAGATCACCACTGCTTACAGTATTCCACATTAGGAATACCTGGTATTTCAGTTTAATCTGCTTTCTATCATTCTTTGGTGGTCTTCAGGGAAAGAGTAACTGCAATAAATACACTCAAACAGCATACAAACTCTTAATTCAGACTGTGAAACTTGGTCAATGTAAATGAATTTGCAAAACCATTATATTAGTTGTTATACAAGAATGATATCAGCTTACAATTAAATGCCTCCTTGAAGAGGCCAATTACGTCAACAAGATGCAATGAACCTCTGGCAGTATTCTTTCAACCCCTGAAGACTATTATAAAGGATATAAATTCCAATCACTACTCTGTTAACAAGCTCGACTGTTTTAAATCGTGGGTTATTGTGTGAAAACAATGCCATTTTAAAAGTGTTTCAGTAACTGATGCTCACTGATTATATGAAAAGATTGATCAGTATGTGTTTACCCCCTGTATTTGCAGAGCCAGTGGTTTTAACCAAGTGCAACCGAAAAGAAAGACTTATACTGGCTTTTAGAAACATTTCACATGTGGTAATGGGTATCTTTTTCTCTGTGTAAACTCTCTCTTGGGAGAAATGACATTCTTCTTATTGGGTAACTAACACATGCTGCATATTTCTCTGATTTACAATGACAGCAATGTATAACTTTCCTATGGTCATTTCTGCACTAGACTGTTATAGCAGTATGATTCCACTTTCAGCATCCTATGGAATCCTGGGGTTTGCAGTTTAGCGAGGGGCTTCAAAGTGGAATCATACCGCTATAACAGTCTAGTGTGGCAATCTCCTAAGAGGGGGCTGCGTCCAGAAATATGTTGGCATCACACACTTGTGTAAAGTTGCCTTACATAGATGGTTGTGGGGGTTTTTGGATCATGTGCAATGGAACATGTTCAGTTCATGGCTATGTAAGCAGAGTTCCACAAGAGCCACCATTTCATAGAGGTCTAAATCCTATTGTAGATCCCAGTGCTACCTTAAGAGGTGAGGGACATTGGGGTCCACCCACAATGCCAGAGGTTTTTTAGAATTTGGGGGAATTATAGCTCAAAAGAGGCCTGAAAGAGGGGGGTAATGGCAGGATCTTTTCATCTATGTATACCAGTAGTAAATGCAGAGAGGACTCCAATTAAGAGTTAAACAGAGTATTTTAATTCACAAGCATACAGGAAATTAGATACTCTCAAGAACCATATTAGGCTATCGGAAAGTGAGGTTAAATAGAGAAAGATTGGATAGAAAGGGTGATAGTTACTACAAATTCTAGGGTTTGTAGTTTAGTGAGGCCAAAGAGCTCTCTGGCTGAGAATTCTGAACCCCCCCCCTAAACTGCAAGCCCCAGGATTCCATAGGATGTTGAAAGTGGAATAATAGCACTATGACAGTGTTGTGCAAAAATGGCATCTAAGTGGAAATGAGTCCACCAGCTGCTCCCTGTATTACAGGAATTATTGTACAAGCAAATTTCAGCAGCTTGTGTCTTCTAGGAAGTGAAATGTTTTTCCAGATGCAATGACCCCTACCAAAGTATATTCCCTTGGCAGTTTGTTCTCTTAACAACCATGAAATCTACACATTCCAAACACTATTCTAGTACTGTTTGTACTCTGTGGTTATATCACACAATGGCTTGCTGCATAATACATTTTTTAATTATGTTCAGCCCTTCTCAGCAACAGCTTTAACCAAGCGTAAAGCAAAAGGAAATTTTCCCTGAATTCTTGTTCACCAGCAATTGGCATATACGTGTAGTAGTACATTCTGACCTTTTCTTCACCTTAACTCACTGTTCTTGGCACAAAATATATTCCTTTCCTCAAGCAAGGGGATTCTTTTGTGCATTGCTTTTGCTGGATCCTAACACTTCCTACTTTAAAATTTAAAAATATTCATGCCTGGTGGATACTGTATATTGTATTTACCTACTCTATTTACTTTACTCCTTGGAAGAAAGAGTGTTATCAATGTAAAGCAAAGAAGAGATAACATGAGTCGACAGTGCTGTCACATGCATGTCTACTCAGCTGTAAGTCTCACTGATTTCAGTGGGTCTTACTCCCAGATAAGCAAGGAGAGGTTTGGAGACTGAAGCTATGATTCTGAGTTCTTTCATTCTATACAATTATAGCACTGCGATTTCAGTTTAAGTGCTGTAGCAGTCTTCCATGGAATCCTAGGATTTGCAGTTTAAGGAAGGGATATTTAAATTTCTCAACAACAGAGCTCTACTACTTCCCCAAATGAAAAATTCCAGGATTCCACAGGATGCAGCCATGGCAGTTAAATTGGAATTACAATGCTATAATTGTGTAGGATGAAAGAGTCCCTCATAGAACATTTAGGTTGAGCTCCTACATCGCAGATCTAGTTATGAATGCGTAACTGTGTATCATGTCCTGACCATAACACCCCCACCTACTTTAATAACCAGGAGCTGCATCAAGTCCTGGGATCTATGCTGCTGGTGACTGGTGTGCAGCAGTACAACATTTCCAGAGCCCTCTCACCAGTGATCTGTGGTGAAATAAGGAGGTGCAGAAGCAGGGAATCTGTAGCACACACAAAAGCTGGCAAACACACACAATGTTTGTGGCATTGAGCCCCCACCCTCTGCCTTCCTTACAAAGGCTGGAGCCAGCTGGCTCTCATCCTAGCCCGATTAACTGCTGATGTGCTTGTGTTGCTCATGTGCTGGTCCTCCTTCAAGGCTGCTGATCACCTGGAAAAGCTGATTCTTGGCCCATGGCATGAATGCACGACTCTAGTATATACATTTGTAAATGCTCAACACGATCCCAGCTCTCAAACTTGGGCAGTGCAAGTCTGCAAAAAGACCAGGAAAGAGAACACTGGGAGTCTGGGAGAGAAGGTAATGGCACAACAGAGCAATCCTGAGTCCAGAGTAGCAGAGAACAGTAGCAAAAATGGTATACTCTAAAAGGCTTGTCCTTTTGTGAGGAAAGGAAAAAGGAAAGAAGAAGGGGGCCCTCTCCCAAAATAGCTCTATGGGAACAAAGTGTATCTAATGGTCATGGAATGGAAACAAGGACCTAAACAAGAGCTGCACTAAGGCCTTTTCACACTACACAAATAGTGCTGTGATTCTACTCTAATGGTCTTAGCTGCTATTTATGAATCCAGGGTCATGTAGTTTGGTAAGGGGCTCCAGAGCTCACGGTATGAGAATTCTAAATAGCGCTTCCTAAACTGCATATCTTGTATTCTGTAGGGAAGAGTCATGATTGTTACAGTGGAACCAAAGTGCTTAAAATGTGTAGTGTGAAAGGGCCCCCAGTTCATACCAAAGACATACCCGGTCCAGTTCTCAAGATCGCCAAAGTTATTAAGGAGGCACAATGCATCTTCTAGGAGAGGCTGCAGCAGCCTGCATTTCCCTGAATCTGCTGGGAAGAGCAAGATTTTATCCCTTCCATTTCCCTTGTTAATTGAGTGCCAACTGCTTTTGCACTTTGAACTTATTTCTTATATTGTTTATATCATAGGACCGAAACATCGTTAGTCATAATACAAATACAGATAGTACATAATACAGATACTTAACACAGGAAGCCAAGCAACAAACAAAGGTCGTAATACAGTCATTACAAGTTTCCCTTCTTCATATTAAACAGAAATCAAATAAAGTAATGAAAAAAGGAGTTTCTATTATAGTTATTCTCCTGCAATTGATTTAAACATTCTCATGTCTCACAGATGTCCTTCTTAAAATCCTTCTATGCTTATTAAGGAAATATCTCCCCACTTTTTTCTCAAGTTATTTATCAAACATTCCCAATCTTTGCTAAAACGGTTGAATGTTTTATCTTTCCTTTAGCTGCCCCAGTGACACAGGAGACACCATCTTCCAGTATTTCCAAGGCTCAGCTTTCTAGATTTGTTGTAGCAGAAAGGCAAAGTGTTAACTGTCTCTGCAACCCCTTTGATCTGTCAGTTTCCTCATGGGGAAAAAGTGCGGTTTAGTCCACTCAGAAACCTCATGGATACAGAATAATGCATTTTTTAATTCTGCACCAAGTTGGTCCAGTCCTGTGAACAAACAATTGCTTTTCAACATAATGACGGCGGTGATAAGCTTACCTCATTGACAAAAACGATTGATCCCCTGGACAATTGGTCTAGTTGGCTTGAAATTTCTGCCATAAATACAGTAGCACAAAGCACCTATCCTTCACACCAGTTCCTTGAATTGTAAGAAGGAGAAGTCAAGATGATTCTCCAGGTTATGACTGCTCTACTTCTTCTCTCTTTCTTTGGCCCAAAGGAAATCAGATGGTAAGGACTTTTCTCTTTTCTCTTAGCTTTGAAAAGGGGCATGTGACATCTTCCCATAACATTTATTGGGAAATGGGTTGGATCTAGGATTGGTCTTCACTGGTCAGAAATATCCGCTTCTATGAACCTGTCTGACTTTTAAAATGTTCTGGGGAAGGCTTTCTCTTTATCCTGCAACCCTTACAGATATATTTCATGAGGACAAAGGAGAATGCCTTTTCAGTGGCTACTTGCAGCTTGTAGACTCCCCCCCCCATGGGAGGCTCAGCTGGCCCCTAGTCTCTTTCCATCAGCAGGGAAAGAACTTTCTTTACGGGTAGACCTTTTATGTTGGAGTTATTATGGCAGAAGGATCCTTTTAACATGGAATACATGTTTTTATCCTTTTTACTATATGTTTTCATGTGTTTTAAAGTATTGTAATTTAGTGTTTTATTAGGACAGTCAGTTCTCCACATTGGCGGGTTTGACTTTCACAGATTTATTTGGGAAGTTCTCCAACTCCTGAACATTCCATTCAAGTGCCTCTTTTCAGGGCAGCATTCACTCTTAGCAGCTCCAACCAGGCTGTGAAGCCCCAAAAACCTGCTTTTGGTCCTCTTTTTCCTCCTCCACTGGCCATCATCTGCCCAGCTAAAGATGGCCTGCTGTCCAATTTCTCAGCACGAAAAACCCTCTCATGATGGCCCCCCACACTCACCCAAGGAAGGAAACAGCTGAGAGAGAGGAAGTATAGGGTCACCATGACAATCCAACCCCTTTCCTCCTCCTGTCCCTGCTGTGGTTTGGACCCTGGGTGTCCGTTTTGCCCACCTTGGCCCCTATTTACACACACACACACACACACACGCATTTCAATATTTGTGGTTTTCTGATCTTACCCCTTAGCTATCCTGCTTCCTTTGGGTGCTGTACAAGACACTGCTCCATCATTACTCTTGGAGAAAGATTTAACTTTCGAATCAGTCAGTATTTGTACACAACAACAATAGCAACAACAGTGGTGCCATTTTGCTCTTCTCCTCAGGCAAGAAGATGCATTGGGTCCCAGCACAAGGTCTCATATATCACTGTAGGTGGGGAGATGGGATCTATATTGAAAGTGGATTTATAGTATGAAGGAACCTATCTTTCTTTTTCTTAAATGCAGGCTCCACCTGGTGATCTGCCTGATCAGAAACTACCGGTAAAATTTTGCAAATTTTCTACGCACTGGGAGAATGGTGCCATTTCCATGTGCCTTCAGAATGCTCTGAAAATGCCTAATCCTGTGTTCTTCCCTAGATTAATGGTGATAGTGGTGGACCAGCGAAAGGAAGAGTGAGTATTTCATATTAGATTTATGTGAAAATGTGCTCACTCCCCATTTGGTATATAAGCCAATAGAGAAACGCACTAACCGGACACACACTCTCTGCTATGATTTGTACTCTTGCATTGGGGACTGTTTCATTTCACTCTCCTTTGGCCAGCTTGATGTTGAGAAGAGGAAAGTTGTGTGACCTTGCTCATTTTTGCTGGACATCTCCCTAGCTTGCAGAATCATTGTTGTTGCTATCCTTTGGGTTCGGCTATCTGGCATGGCCACTGAAGGAACTGTGCTCCTATAGTTTTGTTCGGACTCAGAGGGTCTTTTCCTGAGAGTAGCGCTACTTTCTGGCATTGTATTGTTATATTTCAGGCTGCGAGACTTTGCATACCATTGTGATGAAGCCAATATTCTTAGCAGAAAAAGTATCAAAAAGAACAAAAGAATAATATCCTTCTTTTATATTTAGAGTTCTGGAACTGGATGTAGGATAATGAATGTGAGTACATGTTTCATTTTTTTTTTCATTTGCATCAGTTACTAGATTGCCTCTTTTCACTTTTAAAAGTAGCTGAGACGCAAGGAATGAAGTGACAGATCACCCATTTCTCAAGCTCTCCTTTTTTCCCCCTTCTCTGTATATTCTTTCCACTACCCTTTCTCCTCAAAAAACCCTATTTCTTTTTGTTTAGGATATTTAAGATGTCCTGTTGAGTGTACCCTGTAATTTGCAGAAAAGGTAGACAGAGAAACTTTGCTTCTGTGGTTCCCATACTGTGATGGATGGGTGCTTTGGGAGAGGGCTTGTGACAGCAATGAGGGTTGATCCAGTGGTTTGAACATGTGGACTAATTCTCTCACGTGCTCCATTCCCTAAATACACATACATTCACTGTGTTGGCTGGCACAGAGGAGAAGGCAGTGGTAGGAGTAAAATGACCACAGGTGCAGCAACGCCAAGGGTAAAGGCTGAGAAATCTGTTGTCATCAGGACAGAAAGCTGCCCTCTTCCTCCCAAGCTTTCTTTTCCGATGGGAATGGTTTTCTTGGCCTTCTTCCCACCACTGCTATACATCCTTGTGAAAAAGGCCCTGTGCCAGTGTAAGAGGCCATTACACTGGTGTAAGCCCCCTCCTCAAAGGATTCCAGCCTGAGTCTCTTCATGCACTTTCTGCCCCATTAAAACTCTTTGGCCCTTTCCACACGGGGGAAAACACGGGGTAGGACAACCTCACCCGGAGGTCATCCACACCGTGGAGTGTGCTAGGGTGGTTACAAATGTGGAGGTTCCACACCTAAAACCGCCCTTGCGCGGCTGCGGGGGTGGCGCCGTGTGTTTTATAAAGACCACATTTCATGTGGTCTTTATGAAACACGCGCGCGCTAGCCCGTTGCAGTGGCCCATGTGGAACTGCAGGGGCGTGCGCAAGCGCGTCCCTGCAGAGCTGCCTGGGGGTGGGCTTCCGGCTGGCGCGCTTCTTCGATTGGCGGAGAGCCATCCGAAGCCACCAGCCGCCATTTTGGGCGCTGCCGGATGCCGCTGGATGCCACTGCTGTGTAGAGTGGAGAACGCATGCTGCTCCCTGCGGTGACGGAGCTACCCTCATCGAGGTAAGCTCTGTTTCTGCATGCGCCACCCCGTTTCCCAGCGTTTCATGCCCCCCCCACGTGGAAAGGGCTTTTGTCCAGTTAGGTGGGCAGGGTAGAATCTGATGTGCCTAGAGAGCAAAGCACAGAGGGTTACTCTCAACTGAACACAGTATGGTGGCAGCTTGGAGTTAGAGATGGAGAAGTTTATACTATACGGACACTGCCCCATTTCTATGACATTATTGTTGGGAAGAAAAATATTTACTCTTCTAAGAGAATAACATCTTGGATTCTCTTTCAGATTATTAGTAACATGATGGCACCAGCAGAAGTGAGTATGTTACATCCAGTGGGGCCGTCTTTTATGTTATAGAGTGGGCCTGCTATATTCACAGGTTCATGATCTGCAAATTTAACCCCCCATGGTTTCAAGTGTACATATTGCAGACTTGAAAGCACAGTGGGGAGAACACTGGCCACCTGCTTCTGTCTTCAAAGTGGCAGGGTTCTTTCACAGGGCAGAAGTAAGGCAGCTGGTGAGGCCTGCTGCCACCTCTGCAGTTGCCATATACCATTTTTAATAGGGGCTTATAAGCCCCCACTTGTGTTCACATTTTCTTTTCAAGTGCTGAGAGGCTGCCTCAAGCGTGCATGTTTTCGGAATGGGGTGGTGTTCTGGAATCAATCCCCCATGAATATGGAGGGGGGCACTGTATTAAGTTGTCTTAGGAGTCACATAATGCAAAGAAGGCAGGTATGTGAATGACTGTTGATCAGTTTGCTAATGAAATTATAGTCATGTCCTCTGCAACATCTCCAGGCCAGCCGATCTGAAATGAAGCAGATTGTAGTGCTTGTGGCTTCCAAAACGCTGCAAAGAGGCAGTGTCAGAAGAAGTATGTTTCCCTCTTCTTGGGCCCTTTCACTCTACATATTTATAGTCCTATGGTTCTATTTTAACAGCTTTGGCTGCATGCTGTAGATTCTTGGGATATGTTGTTAGACAGGTTGTTAGAGCTCTTTGGCTGAGGATTCTAAATACCCCTTTTTGCACTGTAAATCCCAGGATTCCATTGGATGGAACCATGGCAGTTAAAATGGAAGCATAGTGCTATAATTGTGTAGTATGAAAGGCCCCTTGTTTTTGCTTGCGAAAAGACCTCAAGCCATTTCAGAGTGGGTTCTTTCCTAATCTTATTCATTCACTTAGTACTGCCAATAATTCTGCCTGGACATTTCTTTCCTCTATATTGAGAATCCTTTAGTTTTAAAAAGTTAAGGACATTAAGCAGCAGCAGCACATTTCTGTGTTTCAGGGTGGAGTCCCTCCTGATAATTTTCCAGTGAGTACTGCAGAGAATTTTGTGTTGAAATTGTAGTGATATTTATCCTTGTTGAGAGTCTTTTAATTTACTGTGTGAATTAAAAATTTAAGAGCACAAGGTAGCTCTGTGCTACTACCCTTCAGAGATACATTTCCTGCCAAGGTACCAATACATATTGCTAATAATTTTCACGGTCAAATTCTATGTTCCTTTTTTCTGGGAACCATTCAGATTTTGGGGGGATGGGGGTTGGATGTTGTTAATACAAACAGAAGAACAAAAGGAACAGTGTACTTCTGCCTTTCATGGTGGACTCCTTCTAGGGAATATGACTGTAAATTTAGCATGAGAATTTGTCCCAGTTCTGTGTGAGGAATTGCTTAGTTTCATATTGGAATTGAACATGGAAGATCATGACCAGGAACCTCATGGATGTAGGAAGGAATAGATAGGCCAAGATCCTGCACTGGGATTGTATAGTATAGATCTTCCCATGTGAGGTTTTGCACGGATTTCCCTACACTATCCTTGGGTTGGGTGGTAAGGCTGGACAGCCCAGTGCATTATCCAAATGTCAAAACAAAATGAACAAATAGATTTATTTCAGTCATACATCAAATTAATGGATGTGAGGGCAATCTAGGTGGAATATCTATCACCTCTCTGATCACAGGGTTGGTTTGGCTGATGTGATTGGCTAGGAATGTATTGAGTTTCTCCCTCACTGCCCCATATGTATCCCTTCCAAAGCTACTTATTTGAGGGAAGAGGAGGACCATCCCAGACAGCAGAAGTATCCCATTACTTGGTCAAAGGTATACAATAGCTGTGGTCCCCTGCTAGAACCTCTAAACACACTCAAAGTCCATTTATAGGAAAATGCAGGGTAGTCAAGTGGCAAACAAAGAGCATCCACATGCTTAAGACACCAATGGGATCCAGCTGTATTTCCCTCACATGGTCAGCCCTGTGAGCAATAGGGCTGCACTGTCTGTTGCTTAGGAAACACAGCCTTACCACTGGCCATTGGCAGACTTTTTCCTTCTTCATTTTAGGTTCCTGTGAAAGATTTAATCGGTAAAGGCTTGTCACAGGTGAGTATGGCTAAGTCCCTTCCCTTCCCTCCCTCCCTCCCTTCTTTCCTTCCTTCCTTCCTTCCCTCATTCCTTCCACAGTGTGAACAATGTTCCTCCAGCAGCAAATTTTGGCCACCACAAAAGGAAAGCAAACTGTTTGTTATGTGCCATGTGTTATTAGGAATATGTAGATTATTTGCCAATATTGTTCTTAATGCAAAAGGTGTTTCTACTCTACTAAAAAATTTCAATAGTCATAAGATCTTTCTGTGCTTGGTCCTTTTTGCACGTTATTTCTGAAGTGAAAGGGCCCCTTGAGTGTTGCGTAAATGTGAGGAGCAGTCCACATGACGCACTCACATTTGCTCAAGGGCCTAACACGGATCGTGCACGCATTTTTTTGTTTTTGGCTTGAAGCCGAAAATGCTACACAGTTGTGCATCGCTCCGGGGCCCTGCACGCACTTACCTGGCTTGTGGAGCCTCAAGGTCCCGGGCTGCACTGCGAAAGGAAGAGGTGGGGCACTCGCGCAACCAGGAAGCAGCTGCGGAGCCAAAGCAGCAGGGATGCAAGAGCCTCTCGCTGGAGGCTTCTCACGCTAGTTACTCAGATAAGAGCCAGTCTGAACCAAGCCCAAATCTGACTTACCAAACTGGACTCAAAACCAAATTGGGAGCCTTTTGTATACCTCTGTTCCAGCTATATATTGGCATAATCAAAGCATGTTGCAAATCTATGTACTCCTTCATTCTCTCTGTTTTAAATATCATGCATACCCTCATTGGTCTCCCACTAAATGACAATGCTAGACACAAAAGTTGGTGAAATAAACTCACAACTTTATTAACTTTGGGAATCTGCAATCTGACAGCCAATGGGCATACTGATCAAGTTTGTGTGTGGGAACCTGGATAAGCTGGATCTCTCAGCTGGAGACTTCTGGGCCCAAAATGCATGGTACAGACCCTATGGTCTACCTTAGGACCAAAAGATTCTAAGGGGTTCCCCCCTAGTGTTGCTAGTTGGCACTTTTGACAGAGACATCCATCTTGGGACAAGCACACCTCTCATCTTCTCTCAAGGTGGTCAACAATGGTAGGGGAATGGGTGAATTACTCACCTTGTGATACCACGAAAGGCCTTTAAAGAGAACCAATTGAAACTAAGTGCCACACCTTGTCGGCTATGATATATAAGCAATGCTCTGCCAGTTAGCCAAAGAGTAAGCTGTAGCCCAACGGCTCCAACATTATATAGCATGGAGTAGCTGGGGTAAAAAAAACAACCCAACAACAACCCTACGTCAACAGTCAATCGAGACATGTCAAAAATTTTCTACTCAGTCCTGAAAGGTGACTGGACATTCCTAGGTTACTTAAATGTGGGTGAGTAGGAGCAGAAATGACAAAGAGTCCCAAGTCAGAGCAGCATCTCCTTAAATATCCTGACTCAGCCCTGCCTGACGCCAGAGCCGCAGTGTACCCTGGCATGGCATCTGGCCAATAGCTTGGGGAGAGCAAAATCACTCCTTCCATAAAGCTGGAGGAGTGCACTTGTTTTGTTTCTTTTTTGGGGAAGCATTGTGTAAATTGATCGTATTATCTTGCCATGATTATATTTTTAGGAGACAGAATATGGAGACAGAGATCAGACTACCCTTTCCATTGATATGGTATTAACTGTTTTCTTTGGATCTTTCCTAAATAGAAACTTCGAAGGAAGAGAGCTATTCTAGTACGTATATGCATTTCTTTGTGGCTTCATTCACTTTTGATTTGAATATTCAGGTTGATCCTGGTTCATTTTTTTTTTTTTTGAAAAAATAGTATGTGGTACTGTATTTTCCTTTATTCCAAATTTTACTTCAAAACGTGTGTTTTCTATGGTCCCATAGACCGTATCTCCCACTGAAAGAAACTCAAGAACATACAACTGAACTAAACTCAAATATTCTTTCCTTGGTTTTTTATCTTCAGCTTCATTACTCCTCTTTACTACCTTCCCTGTGACATATTTTAGATTTTAAGCTCCTTCACTCAGAGACCTGGCATAACCACATAATGAACAGTGAACTTTGATGGAGCTGCTAAAATAATATCCAGGTTAGATGACCGGTGTGTGTTTCTCATAGAACCGGCTCATCTTTCACATAGAAATAGTTTGGATGCTTCATCTCATGCAGAATTTGGCTGCTAAAAGTTGGATGAGTTTCTATACATTAAAGGTAGTCCTAAGGCTCCAGAAATCTTCTAAAGGATACAATTTAGCATTTTAGTATCTTACAGAGTTGTCGTGTGCCCTCAAGTCATTTCTGACCTATGATGACCCTAAGGCGAATTTATCCTGGGGTCTTCTTGGCAAGATTTGTTCAGAAGGGGTTTGTCATTGCCCTCCTCTGAGGCTGAGAAAGTATTTCTTGCCCAAAGTCACCCAGTGGGTTTCCATGGCTGAGCAGGGATTTGAGCCCTGGGCCTCCAGAACTCTAGTCCAACGCATGAACCTCTACAGCAGCGGTTCTCAACCTGTGGGTCCCCAGATGTTTGTGGACTTCAGCTCCCAGAAGCCCCAGCCACTATGGTCAATGCTCAGGGCTTCTGGGAGCTGAAATCCACAAACATCTTGGGACCCACAGGTTGAGAACCACTGCTCTACAGAATACAAGCTCTTGAGCACGTTGTGCAAGGTCAGTTCCGTAGTTAAGATTACAGGGGCCCGTATCAAATGATGTTTGATTTAACATAAAAAAAAAGTTCTCTGAAACAAAAGGTAGACTTGCAATATATTATGGTTTCTGTGTTTGCCATTATTGGGGGAGATGAGGGGTGTGTGTGGCCTTGAACCCATCTCTGCTGCCCACACCTAGGCCATTTCCACACTACACCTGTTATAGTGCTATTATTCCACTTTCAATCTCCTATGGAATCCTGTGGTTTGCAGTTGAGGGAGGGGCGTTTAGAATTCTCAGCCAGAGAGCTCTGTGGCCTCAGTAAACTACAAATTCCAAAATTCTACAGGATGTTGAACGTGGAATAAAAGCACTATAACAGTGTAGTGCAGAAATGGCCCTAGTCTAGATGAAGCATCATTGTACCAGTTCTTGAAGAATTAAGTTGAGCTCTCACAAGCCCAATTCAAGGTGATGGTGATCTCCTTTAAAACTTTATTTAGATTAGGCATACACACACACACACACACACACACACACACACATATGTCCTAATCATGCATTAAAATGTCAGGGAAGACGCTTCTCTGAGTACCATCAATGGGAGAAATATGTTATAAAAGAATGAGAGAGTCTTCTCTAGGTGGATAAGAGGTGACCAAATTACAGGCTTCTAGAGACCAATTTTTCACTGCCAGATCTGCTTAATGCTACATCCCCAACCCCAAAAGTATAACTGGTTGTGTTACATAGGCAACATGTAGACTGATGGGGACATGTATTCTTTCTTTGGGTTGTCTTTCTTTTCTGGTCTTTGGGAGGAGAAACCTTGATACCCTCCCAAAGGAGAAAAGAAAAACTCCAGCCTAGATTTCTGTCTCTTTTTGAGACCAGCAAAACGGAAAGGATTTTTTTTAATGATTCATTTATTTATCCAAATGTCTTCTGTCTTGCAGTGTTATTGTTACTAAATTGCATTTGTCTTCCCATCATTTTAGTATATTGCCCTTCTTTGTGAAAGATTTATATATTTTTAAAACTGATAGGTGGATGGAGAGAAAAAGAGAAAGAGAGACAACAATACTTGTAAATTAATTATGGTTATGTGATTATTCTTTGACATAAAAACTTGTACAAGGAAGTAACTGTATAATTCTACATTTCAGTTTGGCGATCTGAAGGAAGTGAGTATTGTTCCTAACTTTGAATGGAGAATCTTTTCATTAACCCTGTGTAATCTAGTACAGAGAATAGTTAATTTGACTGGTTGATAATAGACTATAGTCTTCTAAATGTGATCTAAATGCAATATTTGTAAATGGACTTGTATAATTGTGTAACATAAATTTATGTTGCACTACGAGTAATGAAAATTTGATTTTGAAAATCCTGGGCTGTGCCCACTTTTTGCTGAACTTCGTATATCAGAATAGGCAAAAAGAAACTTTAAAAAATGGTAAGTTTTCAGGTAGGGCCCATAGCAGGCCAAATTTTCCGATGAATGGCAAGAAGCTCTCCAACGCAGTCTATATGGTTGTTGTCTGGCTTCAAATTTTTTCTGACTTGTGGCGACCCTAAGAGGAACCATTGTGGGGTTTTCTGGAGCTGGAGTATGTGATGCACCCAAGATCACACGGTGGGTTTCCATGACCAAGTGAAGAACTGAATCCAGGTCTCTTCTACCTGGCCAATATGGAATTAACCCCCATTTCGATGATATGGCATGCCTTGCCAGATATCTAACTTATATTCTTGGCTGCATGCCCTGCCTGGATATTTCTTGCTTCATGAAACCGTTGGACTCTGTGTCCCCTCTAACTTACTGGGATATATTTGATATATGTGTTTACTAAATTATGAATATACATTATGAATATGCATATGGATGCAGATTTAGTTAATTACTATTTGATTTATTTGCATTAAAATTGTGGCCAATATTTAACCCAAACTCAGCGTCTGCTCTTGCTGTCTCAGTGGAACAACCTTTGTCCCTTTATCTTGTTTTTGTTTTGTTTTGTTTTTTGGAGGGGGGGGTTAAAACAAGAAATAATAATAAACTTCTCTATTTTTAGGGTATTCTTGGTGACCTTCCTGGGGTGAGTATATATCCTTGCTAGTGATAATTTTTACTTAACCGATATACAAAGGCTGGCTGTTTTATACTGAGAAAAATCATACATAGGAAGAACAGTTCTTTGGCTGAAAAAAAGAAACCACAGTTTACATGTTTTCCCTTCTCTGATAATTCAACATTTGCCGATCTTGCTGTCTTACTGAATAAATGTCCTAAGATTTTGCTTGGGTACAAGAGATACATGCTTGCTTTTGTATTTGCATGCGTGCATCTGGTGGTAGTGAGTGTTCTCCTTTTAAATAAACCAGTCTGTGAAAAAATGCTGAATAGATGGTAGATATAACGTTCCCTCTTAAACCAAAGGTTGTTTTGTTGTTTAGAGATGTGCAAAGTTCTCATTTCCATTTCCTTTTTCTTACTATTGCCTCCATTAGGTTTGAGGTCTGTGGACATATTTTTTTTTTAAGCAAGAATACCCGTATGCATTTCATATGCATTTTCCAAATAAAGGATGCATACCTGTGTTGGATGAGAGTTGTTCAGGGGCATTTAATAATTCCAGTGAAGAGGTGCAGAGTTTTTAAAAATGTGCATTCCAAGGGATGAAGAACTGAGTGTTTTCATATGTATGTGTGTATACACATAGAAACATGCAGGGGTCTTATGACAACGTACACTTTTAGCATTATGATTCCACTTTAACTGCCTCGGCTGCATTCTTTGGGATGCTAAGCTTTATAGTTTAATGACAGATTGAGCTCTCTGGCTAAAAATCCTAAATACTCCTCCCTAAAGTGCAGATCTAAAAATTCCATGGGATGGAACCATGGCATGTAAAATGGAATCATAGTGGCATAGTGTGACAGAGCTCTCAGCCAAGTTAATTTCTGACTTGCTTCCACAGTTGTGTTCTTGATAGATTAACACGGGTTTCCTGACACACTTTTCTAAAAGGATGGGTGGGATGAATCAGAAGCAGTCAAGCTGAAATGGGATGTGGTTGTATATTTTTTAAGTGGGGACCGGCAGGGACCACAAGAAGCCATAAGGTTAAATTAGAAGCACTTTTCCATTGTTGTTCTGTACCTGTTCTCATTTCCATAGTTCAGATGTGCTACTCATTTTCCAGCCTCCCTGGTTTCAGCTTCACCTGGCCCTATTTTTCAAAGCAATCAATTACCGGGTCTTGTTTTCCAAGCTATAGAGGAAAGCCTTGGATATATATAAGAGGAAACTAGGTTCTCCTCTGGCCTTAGACAGAGAACAAATGAAGAAATTTGGATGAATCTCATACTCCTCCTCAGGCTCCTTAATGATAAAAAGTTACCCTTGTCCCGCTTTCTGAGCCAGAGATTTGTTTTCATTTTACAAAGAACAAGGACTCACTGTTTATTTCTGTATTTTTAGACAATCATTGGTGGTGTTGCTGAGGTGAGTTCATGTCACTGCCACTGACTACTTTGAATTAATTGATATGGGAATGGCTGCTATTTTATACTGGGAGGGCATTTTTGGTAAAATTTAGTATTTATTAATTTTAGTAGAATATACAAAGAAACTAATCCACAGCTGCAAGAAAGAAAGAAGAAGAAGATAGACAGAAACAAACTATTTTTGTTCTTGTTGTGTGCCTTCAAGTCATTTCTGACTCATGGTGAGGCTGAGAGTATGTGACATGCTGAAGCTCACCTAGTGGGTTTCCGTGGCCATGTGGGGAATCGAACCCTGGTCTCTAGAGTCATAGTTCAATGCTCAAACCACTACAACGTGTTAACATTATACATTGAAGATCATACATGTATAACTAAAACTAAAATAAAACTAAACTGAACTGAGCTAAACTAAAACTAAAACATAACACGACCCACTACTAAAAGAGTCATCTGTTACACTAAACACAAGCTAACTACATTAACACAAACTCTGACCCCCCCCCAAAAATCAAGTGTAACAAAAAAGAAAAATTCAGGAATATCCCATGTCTTATTCTACCTTTACAGATCTAAATTAATTTATTATTATTATTATTATTATTATTATTATTATTATTATTATTATTATTTCTATCCCGCCTCTCCCCATGGATCAAGGTGGTGAACAACAATAATACATTAATTACATTAAAGACATTAAAAACATACCCAATCCTCCCCACCCACCAACCCACCTAAAACCAACCCACCTAAAACCAACCCCCTAAAACACACAACAATAAACAATTAACAACAATCAACTGACTATTAAAAGAACAGAAAGACAGTTGGTGGGAGGCGGTGGAAGTACTAGTCTGGGAAGTATGTTCAAATTACTAGAATTAAACTTACTAGAATTATTAATAATCATAACCACTGATTATTACATCATTAGATTTCTTATTGTTAAAAAAAATCCATAAATGGTTTCCAGTCATTCAATAAATCTTCAATTGATCTATCATTTAGAATCCATGTCAGTTTTTACAGCTTGGGCAAGCTTTTTGACTTTATGAACCCGATCCTCCATTATCAGAACACTGGTCCATTTCCAAGTTTGGGCAAACAACATTCTTACAGATGTTCTTTTGTATTGAATTATCCATTTCTTCATCTTCTTTATCAATGATTCCCAGCAAACACATCTTTCATGACATTGCTAATCTATGTTTAATATTTTTTGAATTAACATATAAATCTTATACCGAAAATGCTCTTACACATATTTTATTTGAAATTACTGCACAAAGTAAATTTTATATCTTTAACCCACATTTTTCCCATACCTTCATTTGCACATTATGCCCAAAGTTTTGGGCCCACCTTATCATAAACTCTTTTACAGGTTCAGCCTCCATTTCTGATTTCAAAAGACACTTGTGCACATTTTTTGATTACATGATCATCATCTTTACACAACTCTAAATAGCATTTTCTCCAGCCTCTTTGACTAAATCCATCTTACCTTGCTTTAATCTCTCTTTAAGTTGTGTATAAGCAAACCAACTAAGGTCTATGCCTTCTTGAGAGAGCATCTCTCTTGATTTAAGCACTAATATTCAAAATGGTTCTTATATTACTCCTCAATAGTCTTTTCAGCAAAAATCAACTCTGGTCCTCATGAATATTGCCAGCAATATATTTACTCAACCTTTTTGCCAGTAGCAAACATCTTATATTCATTGTTTAATAACAAGATAGGTCTGTAATGCTTTGTAAACATCTCATCTGTATCCACTTGATGCAGCACTGGGATGTGAGCATTCCTCCAAGAGTCTGGCATCCGTCCTTTTTCCAATACAGCATCACACACAAGCTCAAGTGGTTGCATTAACTCATTTTGACATTTATTATTGTATACTGCAGACGACCTTTTGGATCTGGAAATCTCCCAGCCTTAGATCTTAGACTGTCCCCTTTTCTGAGTCAGGGATTTGTTTTCTTTTTTCTTAAAAAAAATGCAATCACTGTTTATTTCTGTATTTTTAGGGTGTTGGTGGTGGTGCTGTCGAGGTGAATTTATATCACTGCCAGTGATTACTTTGAATTAATGAGAAGGGCTATTTTATACTGGGTAAAAGTAATATATGGAGAGCCTTTCATTGGATAAAAAAAAAAATCGGACTGTCTGTCCTGCCTCCTCTGATAATGCCACATTTGCTCACGTTTGTTGTCCTTCTCCTTAGGTACAAGTAATATGTGCTTACTTTTCTAACATATGTGATGTAACCCACCAGTGGTACTACCTTTCCATGGTGGTGGAATTGCATGCTCTTGTGAAACAAAAGGCTATGTTGCCTGTCTAAGCCTCTGTTTCCCTCTCCGTGGGACCCACTCCCACCCCAATCATGAAAAAAATCAGCTACTACTTAGTTCACAACTGAGGAGTGTTTTGCATACAGACAAAGGGAAATGGTGTCTCTTTGACCTTTGAACAGAGTAGATTAAAAAAACTGGAGGTATCTTAGAATGCCTCTGAGACTTTTAAATAATAAAAATTGCCTTTGTCCTCTTCCCCTAATGAAGGGCTTGTTTTCATTTCTAAATAACTCTTCAATTCTTCTTTTTTTTAGGGTGCTGTGGAAGGCGCCACTGGGGTGAGTTCCTAACAGGATCGGTGATTATTTCTAAATACTCAGTAGATGAAAGGCTGCCATTTTATATTGTGTAAAAATCGTATGCAGAATCAGCGGCTTTTTGGATGAAAAATAAGCCACTTTCCTTCCTTCCTCCTTCCTTCCTTCCTTCCTTCCTTCCTTCCTTCCTTCCTTCCTTCCCCACTTTCTCCTAAGGCAGCTAAAATGATTAAAATGGAAAAAATTAAAACATCAATGAAAGTTAAAAAAAAGAAGAATTAACCGATTTATAAAGTTAAAATAATCACATAAGTTAACATTCACATTGTAGTTAAAGCTAAAACAATCACGTATTAGACTGAGGGCTTTCCCCACTTACACTGTAATAGTGCTATTATTCCACTTTTGACATCTTATAGAATCGTGGGGTTTGCAGTTTAGGGAGGAGCCTTTAAAATTCTCAGGCAGAGAGCTCTTTAGCTTCACTAAACAACAAACCTCAGAATTCCACAGGATTTTGAAAGCGGAATAGTAGCACTATAATAGTACAGTGTGGAAAGGCCAAGAGTCTTTGGCCCTTTCCACATGGGGTAAAAAAATCGGCTTAGGGTGACCTCACCCAGAGGTCGTCCACACCATGGGGTGCACTAGGGCGTTTTGAAAAGTGGAGGTTCCACACCTCAAACCACCCTCGCGTGGCCGCAAGGGGTGGCGGGCGTGTTTTTTAAAAACCACATTTCATTTGGTTTTTAAAAAACGCGAGCGCGCTAACCCGTTGCAGCGCCCCATTTGAAACTGCAGGGATGCGCTAGCATGTCCCTACAGAGCAGCCCAGGGGCGGGCTTCCAGCTGGCGCGCTGCCCTGATTGGCGGAGCGCCGCCGGAAGTCACCGGCCGCCATTTTGGGTGCCGCTGAACGCTGTCGAAATACGCCAGCGTGTGGAGAGGCGAATGCGCGCTCCCCGCAGGGACGGAGCAACCCGCTTCCAGGTAAGCTCCGCCCTTGCGTGCGCCACCCCGTTTCCCCGTCCCCCGTGTGGAAAGGGCCTTACATAGAATTCTCCCTGAGGTCTGGAAAGCTTTGAAGGAACTATCCAAGGTGCTGAAACTATTCTGTGCCTACGGCTGAGCAGAACCTAAAGGCACCAGATCCTGAATGATCTCCGGAGCTATGCAGGGTCAGCCCTGGTTAGTAATTGGATGAGAGATCATCGATGAATCTCAAGTACTATATGCTATATTTCAGAGGAAGGAACTGGAAAAACCATCCATAAGACTAAGAAAACCTTATCAAATTAATGGGGTTGACAGGCAAGTTGAAAACACACACACACACACACACACACACACACACCCCTTGAAAAACTGTTTTGAAACCTGGATTAAAACCTGGAGTGTATTGATCACCCCTGTGAGAAGGGAGCAGCCTGCTGCTAGTGGAAGAGGCACTGCCCAAGGGGGCATTGGATGCATCCTTCTCTAACATTCGGAGAAAGACATATATGTGCAGAATCCCAGGTTATGGACATGTACGTTCCCACCTGGATTCCAGCTGGACTGTCTTCAGTCTTAAAATCCATTCCAAGCCTGAAAATATATGGATTTAGAACCATACCTTATGACCACACCCCTCATGCAGTGCAAAAAATGAGGAACTGAATAAATCTGAAAAGAAAGATACCAAACAACTGAATGTCCGGTTCCTCTCTGCAGTAGTGGGTTTGCAAAAGGACAGGGGAGTTGAATCCAAACTGGTGAGGCACAAGCAGTAGTGGTTCTCCGTGTGTGTCTGTGTCTGTCTGGGGGTGTGTTTCGATGTAAAAGCAAAGACCAAAATTAGGCAAATGACTTCACTACTGCATTGGTGTTCTGTACCTGGTTCCATTTTCATCACCCAGGTGTGCCATTTCATTGCTCTCCATTCCTCTGCTTTCATTTCCATGGCTCCCTACCAGCAGAGTCCCACGCAAATACATTATTGGTCCCCAGACTGTGAGTGACAAAGGAATCCTGGGGAGGAAACTGGTGTCTCCATAGCTTAGAATTGAGAGCATATGGGAAAATCTGGGAGAGACTCCCTATCGCTGTGTGATTTCTTATTGATAAAAACAACCTTCCTCCACTTTTCTGAATGAGTGATTTATTTTCATTTTCTAAAAAAAGAATAAGAAATAATTGTTCACTCCTATGTCTTTAGGGTGCTGTTGAGACCGTACCAGAGGTGAGTACTGAGGATTTCCAATGAAGTGATGAGGAATTGAGCATTTCCAATGTATTGAAATAGAACCTATTTTGTGGGCGAAAAATTGATATACAGAAAGGCATTTCTTTGGCTGAAAAAGTAAACTGTGTTCTGTTTTCCTACCTTCTCTGATAATTTGTCCAAGTTTCTAAATAAAACTGTTGTGATTCTTCTAAATTACAAGGAATATATGCTCATTTCCAGAACTTTGTGGCACATCTGCTGGTGGTAGCTCACTTTGAAATTAGCCACGTGCTCAAAGATGCTAAAGAGACGATAGGTGGACCCTGTCTCCCCAGTCCAAGAAACAACAAGAAAAATTCTCTTGTTGCTAAGAAACTGGCAGATCTATCAAATCAGCTTCTACAGATTTCTTTGTTTTTCTCACTTCCGAGTTTCCTTTGGGGCACATTATGGAACTAGGAGGTAGCACTTAATACAGATCAGCATTGTCCAGCCTTGTTGGGAGGATGGATTAGCATTTCACGAGTTAATTAGAGCGAGTTACTTCCATGTTGTGAGGACTTTCCCTAATTCTACAGGTATTATAACTTTCAACTTTAAAAATGCAGGGCACCATATAAAAGCTTCTCATTTGTTCCAGAACCTTAATTTAGAAGTCGTTGTCCCTGGGTTTTTTTCCTTCTGAGATCTATGTGCGAATTAGGAAGCCAAAGAAAGGAGCGGGGCTAAGAGAGAAGATTATGAAGGAGAGGGAAAGAAAAAACAAGAGAACATGTTTTGCTTGAATGGATGAGAAATGGAGTTTTCAAAAATTCATGTGGCTGTTTCCTTCTCTCCAGACCTTAAAAGCGAAGTAAATGTTTGGAAGAAAGCCACAAAAATAAATCACCATATGGTGTTTTTCACTTTCAATCTGATAAGGCCTTCAGTGCCCGCACTAAATCTAAACTGAAATGGCACTTTAACTGATCCGAGTAATCTCAGCTTCTTGCCTTTTAATAAAAAGTAGACAGAAAAAATCTGGAAGAGTCTAACAATCCCAGTCAGTCCTCTTAATGATAAGATCAAAGTTTACCCAAACTTTCTGAATAAAGAGTACTCTGTGTGTGTGTGTGAGACAGAGAGCGAGAGATAGTGAGAGAGAGAGCGAGCAGTTGTGTAGGGCCGTGGGGGCAGGGGAGTGGTTCGTCCCAGGCGGCAATGTTTCTTGGGCATCCCAGCCCGTAGCCGTGCCCCCGTGTGTCATGTCCCCGCCCCCATGCACAGAGGCCCCGCCCCAATGCATAGCTCCGCCCCTCCTGCCCCCCTCCACACACTCCAAGCTCTGTCACTGAGAGAGAGAGAGCTCTTTCTTTCCCTTGTTCTTTTTTTAAAAAGAAAATGACAAGAACAAGAAATAACTGCTTACTTCTGTATTGGTAGGTTCTTGGTGATGTCCTCGGTGCGGTGAGTATACACCACTGCCAGTGAGCATTTCTACAGATACAGATGAGTGAACCGGTGTTTCCGTAGCTTAGGATGGAGAAATCTGTGGCAAAATCTGAGAGAACCTGAACCTCAGCCGTTGAAGGCTTCTTTATTGATAAAGACAACCTAAAGCATTCTGGTCGCTTGCATTTCCATGGAATCCATTGCAAGCCTGGAAAAGTACAGATTTTCAACTATGCAGTTTTGTTTATTTCCATATTCATCTGAGAGATGAAGAATTGAGTAAATCTTCTTTTTAAAAAAAATCTACAGTGAAGTGAATTCCTGACACTTTCCGACAGCCTCTCCCACCCCCCAACTAAAGAGTTTTTTTCACCCCCTTTCCAGGAAGGGTGTCTAGAATGAATCAAAAGCAGGGAGACAGAAGCAGACCTTTTTTGAGCAGGTGTGGGAACAATAAAAGCAGCTTGATACATCAAAAGCATTTCGTTTTGGCTGTCTACCCCCCCATTTCCATCTTCGTGTCACCCACTTGCACCCCAATCATTAAGAAATCAAATCTTTAGTTCAGAACAGAGGAATGTTTTGGATACAGACAAAGGGAAGTGGTGTCTCTTTGACCGCTGAACAGAGAGTAGATAAAAAAAATTGGAGGTATCTTCGAATGCCTCTGAGGCTTTTGAATAATAAGAACTGCCTTTGTCCTCTTCCCCTAATGAAGGTCTTGTTTTCAGTTCTAAATAACTCTTCAGTTCTTCTTCTTTTTAAGGTGTTGTTGGATGTGCCACTGAGAAAGGCTGCCATTTTATACTGTGTAAAAATCATTTGCAGAAAGAGCGACTTTTTGGATGAAAAATAAGCCCCTTCCTTCCTTCCTTCCTTCCTTCCTTCCTTCCTTCCTTCCTTCCTTCCTTCTTTCCTTCCTTCCTTCCTCCCTTCCTCCCTCCCTTCCTTCCTTCCTTCCTTCCTTCCTTCCTTCCTTCCTTCCTTCCTTCCTTCCTTCCTTCCTTCCTTCTCCACCTTTCTCCTAAGGGAGGGACTCAAGGCAGCTAATGTGATTAAAACAGAACAAACTAAAACATCTATGAAAGTTTTTTTTAATAAAATAATTAACCCATTTATAAAGTTAAAATAATCAAATCAGTTAAAATTAACATGTTATTTAAAGTTAAAATAATCACGTATTAGAGTGAGGGCTTTCCGCATTTACACTGTTACAGTGCTATTATTCCACTTTTGACATCCTATAGAATCGTGGGGTTTGCAGTTTAGGGAGGAGCCTCTAAAATTCTCAACCAGAGAGCTCTTTAGCTTCACTAGACAACAAACCTCAGAATTCCACAGGATGTTGAAAGCGGAATAGTAGCACTATAAGAGCGCAGTGTGGAAAGGCCCTCAGTCTGACACTGAATTCTCCCTGAGGTCTGGAAAGCTTTGGGGGAGCTATCCAAGGTGCTGAAACTAGTCTGTGCCTGTGGCTGAGCAGATCCTAAAGGCACCAGATCCAGCATGATCTCGGGAGCTATGCAGGGTCAGCCCTGGTGAGTATTTGGATGAGATATCATCGACGAATCTCAAGTAGTATAGGCTATATTTCAGGGGAAGGAACTGGCAAAACCATCCTTAAGGCTAACAAAACCCTATCAAATTGACGGGCAAGTTGAAAGCACACACAAACACACACACGCCCCTTGAAAAACTGTTTTGAAACCTGGATTAAAACCTGGAGTGTATTGATCACCCCTGTGAGATGGGAGCAGCCTGCTGCTAGTGGGAGAGGCACTGCCCAAGGGGGCATTGGATGCATCCTTCTCTAACGTTCACAGAAAGACATATATGTGCAGAATCCCAGGTTATGGACATGCACATTGCCACCTGGATTCCAGCTGGACTGTCTTCAGTCTTAAAATCCATTCCAAGCCTGAAAATGTATGGATTTAGAACCATACCTTATGACTACACATCTTATGCAGTGCAAAAAATGAGGAACTGAATAAATCTGAAAAGAAAAGAAATCAAACAACTGAATGTCCAGTTCCTCTCTGCAGTCATGGGTTTGCAAAAGGACAGGGGAGTTGAATCCAAACTGGTGAGGCACAAGCAGTAGTGGTTCTCCGTGTGTGTCTGTGTCTGTCGGGGGGGGGGTGTTTCGATGTAAAAGCAAAGACCAAAATTAGGCAAATGACTTCACTACTGCATTGGTGTTCTGTACCTGGTTCCATTTTCATCACCCAGGTGTGCCATTTCATTGCTCTCCATTCCTCTGCTTTCATTTCCATGGCTCCCTACCAACAGAGTCCCACGCAAATACATTATTGGTCCCCAGACTGTGAGTGACAAAGGAATCCTGGGGAGGAAACTGGTGTCTCCATAGCTTAGAATTGAGAGCATATGGGAAAATCTGGGAGAGACTCCCTATCGCTGTGTGATTTCTTATTGATAAAAACAACCTTCCTCCACTTTTCTGAATGAGTGATTTATTTTCATTTTCTAAAAAAAGAATAAGAAATAATTGTTCACTCCTGTGTCTTTAGGGTGTTGCTGAGACCATACCAGAGGTGAGTACTGAGGATTTCCAATGAAGTGATGAGGAATTGAGCATTTCCAATGTATCGAAGTAGAACCTATTTTGTGGGCAAAAAATTGATATACAGAAAGGCATTTCTTTGGCTGAAAAAGTAAAGTGTGTTCTGTTTTCCTGCCTTCTCTGATAATTTGTCCAAGTTTCTAAATAAAACTGTTGTGATTCTTCTAAGTTACAAGGAATATATGCTCATTTCCAGAACTTTGTGGCACATCTGCTGGTGGTAGCTCACTTTGAAATTAGCCACGTGCTCAAAGATGCTAAAGAGACGATAGGTGGACCCTGTCTCCCCAGTCCAAGAAACAACAAGAAAAATTCTCTTGTTGCTAAGAAACTGGCAGATCTATCAAATCAGCTTCTACAGATTTCTTTGTTTTTCTCACTTCCGAGTTTCCTTTGGGGCACATTATGGAACTAGGAGGTAGCACTTAATACAGATCAGCATTGTCCAGCCTTGTTGGGAGGATGGATTAGCATTTCACGAGTTAATTAGAGCGAGTTACTTCCATGTTGTGAGGACTTTCCCTAATTCTACAGGTATTATAACTTTCAACTTTAAAAATGCAGGGCACCATATAAAAGCTTCTCATTTGTTCCAGAACCTTAATTTAGAAGTCGTTGTCCCTGGGTTTTTTTCCTTCTGAGATCTATGTGCGAATTAGGAAGCCAAAGAAAGGAGCGGGGCTAAGAGAGAAGATTATGAAGGAGAGGGAAAGAAAAAACAAGAGAACATGTTTTGCTTGAATGGATGAGAAATGGAGTTTTCAAAAATTCATGTGGCTGTTTCCTTCTCTCCAGACCTTAAAAGCGAAGTAAATGTTTGGAAGAAAGCCACAAAAATAAATCACCATATGGTGTTTTTCACTTTCAATCTGATAAGGCCTTCAGTGCCCGCACTAAATCTAAACTGAAATGGCACTTTAACCGATCCGAGTAATCTCAGCTTCTTGCCTTTTAATAAAAAGTAGACAGAAAAAATCTGGAAGAGTCTAACAATCCCAGTCAGTCCTCTTAATGATAAAATCAAAGTTTGCCCAAACTTTCTGAATGAAGAATAGTGTGTGTGTGTGTGTGTGAGAGAGAGAGAGAGAGAGGGAGAGAGAGCAGTTTCATAGGGATGTGGGGCGGGGGAGTGATTCATCCTGGGCTCCAAATTTTTCTAGGGCATCCCTGCCCGTAGCCATGCCCCCATCTGCCCTGGCCACGCCCCCATGCACAATGGCCCCGCCCCATGCATAGCCCCGCCCCCTCTCCCCCTCCTCAGACTCCAAGCTCTGCCACTAAGAGAGAGAGGGAGCTCTTTCTTTCTTTCTTTTTTTTAAAAAGAAAAGAACAAGAAGAAGAAATAACTGCTTACTTCTGTATTTTTAGGCTATTAGTGACGTCGTCGAAACGGTGAGTATACACCACTGCCAGTGAACATTTCTACACATTTGCTGTGGGAAAGGATGTTGGACTGCCAGAGTCTGTACCTCCTTCAGTAGATACCCTCCTTCTTTTCTGGTCTTTCAGCCTCTGTCCTTTTTTTTTTTTTTTCCCAAACACCTGAATTGTGTTTCTTGCTTGGTATAAGAAATATATTCCATTTTTGTATATTAGACCAAAGTAGGTATAGTATTTTATTTCATTTTGACTTCTTTGTGTCCTGTCCTCAAATCACTGCAAAGCAAAAATAACAGAGAAAGAAAGAGAGAGAGAGCACTGCATGATTATAAAGGATAACACCATTTAAATCACACAGATTCTGCAAGTTACACACAGCTGAAACTTAAAAAAAATTAGACTGATCCTGAGAGAAAATAGCATTCCCCTGTAACACTTTTCTTCTTGCAAATGTTACTACAGACAAAAAGATTAAATGCTTCACAGTGATACCTCTGTTATGTGCACAAAATAATAAAACTGCTGCTCTCTTAGCATAACTTCTCTCATATGTATCTAAAATCTGTCCCAGTTATTTTGCTTTCAATGCATTGAATGTCAGAAAGTAAATATAGGTGGCCCCTCACAGTCACTAAGGATAGGGGAGTATGGCCCCCGCCACAGTAGGAAAACTGCAAATATCAATGAGTGTGTGTGTCTGTTCATGGAAAGGGGGCTGAGGTATGGTGGGGAGAGTGGGCACCCAGGATCCAAACCAGATCAGGAAGAGAGGAGGGAAAGGAGGTGGATGGGCATGGCTGCACTATGTTTCCTCTCTCACCCATCTCTTTCTCCGGTGGGTAGGGGGGATCAGGAGAGGGTTTATGGTGTGGAGAAACTGGTTGCAACCCATCCTTAGCTGATGGAGAAGGAGGAAGACCAGAGGCAGATTTTTATGGGGATAAGCAGCCTGATTGGAGCCTCTGAGAGGGAAGCTTCCCCCAGAAAAGAAGCACTTGAGGTGTAGGAGAGGAGTTGGAGAAACTTATAAAGAATCAAACCCACAGATGTCAAACCCACAAATGTGGAAGGCCAACTGTAATAATACAGAGGAGACCTTCAGCCTATCCTAGCCCTCAAAACCAGCTACAAAAGGGATAGTTTTCACTTTGATCTTTAAAAAATAAAAAAGGACAAGAAATTACTGTTTACTCTTGCATTTCCAGGTTGCTGGTGGTGCCGTTGGTGGGGTATGTATATATCACAGCTGGGAAGCATTTCTACAGAAGTGAAAGGGGAAAGGCTGTTATTTTATACTATGAAAGGGGGATTTGTTTGTCTGAAGAAGGAACCCTTAGTATGTCCATCCTTTTCTGTCTCAGATAATTCAGCATTTTCCCACTTTCTGAATGAGTGAGCTGTGGTTTTGGTTAAGTAGAAGGAATGCATGCTCATTTTCTATGTTTCACACCACAACTGCTACAGACATGGTCGTTCCTATGAGGGGAAAGGGGTTGCCGGTTTTGTCCCTTCAAATAATAATTCTTATTCTTGAATAATTTTTTCTTCAGTCTCTCCAATTTTAACATTGCAGAGTGAGATGGGGAAGGCTGTTCACGGTGGAACTCTTATATTTGCTGCATTCACATTTCTTAGTTAACTTTGCCTGTCCTCTTTTTTTAAGTGCCTAAACTGTATTTCTAAATGGCCAGCTGAAATTTTAAGACTCTTATCACACCATACCTCAATGCAGTGTTGTTCTACTGGGATCCCACTATAGCCATTCCCATGATGGTATCAGATTATTAACACTCTCTCTTGCACCCATTCAATATCTGCGGATGTGTAGCGTCATTCACACTGTTCTTCCATCCGCATTACAGCATCATTGCCAAGTCCTTTTCTCTACCCCACACCACATGATTGGTCTGGAGGTTATTGGGCGGAGGTCTCCTTGGGACTAGCTGAGGCAGGGACAACCTGGAAATGCCCCCACCATGCCCACTACTGGATCAGCTATGGAAGGAAGCACTAGAAGCTAACTTGTTGAGGAAGAGGAGGGGTCATTAATGGATTATTTACAGCATGAAAATGGATTGCAATAGAATAGCTGCTGGTGAGCAATGACGTTGTGCTAGGACTGAACCCAAACTAGGAATAACACATTGCTCTGGGGGTATGACACCTTGATGTGATAAGGCCCTAAGTTACTGCAGTGTTAGAAATTTGGGGACTGAAGGGAAATTTCTTGGGTGGGGGCAAGAATTCTTCTTTGCACAGCAATGCCCTCCCTCCCAGAAGGACATCCCTGGTATCATCTCTGCTGGTGGTACTTTAAAATCATGTACTCAAGGGATGCTAAAGAGAAGTGATGCAACCTGCCTCCTTGACCAGGCTGGGAACTGTGTGCCCCACCAAGTGTTAGTGAGCTGAAGGGACACACAACTTCCACTTCTGTTCTCCGCTAAGGAGTGCCTTCTCTTGTTGCAAGGCGATCGCCGTCCAGGAAGGACAGAGCGGGTGGACAAATTAAAAGGAAAAGTCAATAGCTGGAAAAGCTGGAGGCTTTCTTTATACTGTTTATACCGTCCAAGTTCTGAGTTCTGTTTCCATGGCTTTTCACCACTCCACTTGTCAAAGAAATAATTACTTTGGGGTTTCAAAAAATAAGTCAAAGGAAGATTTTTGGAAAGAGTGGAAATCGTTTATCTTGATAATGAGAAATCAAACAATGCAATAATTTGTAGATGTGGTTATTAGTTGTTTGTTGAGGTGGTTTGGTGGATAATAATATTTTTCTGCCTCCTAACTTTTCAATTTTTCTGTTTTCTCATTCACAATACAGTTTGGCAGGGGTGAGCCTTTTTTTTTTAGTATGTTACCGGTTAGCTTGTTAAAAAAATTAGTTTCTTTTTTTATTGTCCAGTGTTTTTTTAAATTTTATTGTTCGTAATTTTTAATTTTAGTTTATGTTGTCTTAAAAATGTGGGTAGGTTTTGCTCTTGTGTAAAAATGTATATATATGCATGTGTGTTTGTGTGTGATCAATTCATTGTATATAGAAATCAATTACTGTTGCCTTCTAGTTTATGAAAAACAACAACACAACAATCTTATATAGGTTTACCAGACTGAAAACTGGAGAGGGATCTTGTACTGCACTAATTCAATTTCCAGTTTCTATTCTGGTAATCCTATAAACCTTCGTGAAGGGGATTTTTTTTTCATTTCCTTTCCTTTTTAAGAACAAGAAATAATTATTCATTTCTGTAATTTTAAGGCAACAGTGGTGGTCTGGTTGTGGTGAATATATACCCACATCACCTGTAAACAAAGTGGCCCATTTCACATCACAGTTATATCAGTTTGGCCAGACTTTAACTGACAAGGCTACATCCTAAAATTTGGGATCTGTATTTTCCAGAGGATAGCTTTTTGGCAGAGCTTTCTAAATCCCCCCCTAATTACAAATCACAGAACTCCGCAGGGGTTTCCCAACCCCCTGCCCGATTTTTTTTTGGACTTCAGCTCCAGAGCCCGAGCATTGACCATAGTGGCTGGGGCTTCTGGAGCTGAAGTCCAAAAACATCGGGAAACCCCAAGGGTTTTAGAACCACGGGGGTATTCCAAAAGCAGTTAAAGTGGTCCCAAAGTTCAATAATTACATGGCGTAGAGGGGCCCTAATGGAAAAATTGGAGACATGCTTTTAATGCTGCACAAAACCCATCCTCCTAGTTTTGTGGTTCTTTCAACCCTACTCCAACTTCCTTTAAAAGAAATCAATTAATTGTGGTGATTATCAATCAAAGTTTCTTAATCCACATTTTTTCCACTTTTGCATTTTTTTAGGGTGGTAATGGACTGCTGGACGTGAGTATATGCCAGTACCCCTGGCCATTTTAAATTTGCTATATGGAACGGGCTGTTTTATATGGCAGTGGTGGTTTTTGGCTCCACATCTGTGGGTAAACAAATCCACTCTAACTTTGGGGGTTCAATGTGCTAACCCCCTTTTTTATATAAATTCAGTACCTTGGGTGGCTCTTTTAAAGTTTGGACTGAAAGGTGGAGTGAGCGCACTGCCTAATGAACATGGAAAAAAATGGCCAAGGAAAGTCAGAGAAATCAATGACTGGGTCCTTGTTTGGGGGGTTTAGCATCTTACTGTTTTCTTACAATGTTGTTCTGTGTGCCTTTAAGCCATTTTCCCGTTTTTGGTGACCCTTAGGCAACCCTATCATGGGGTTTTTTTATTTTTTAGAGGGAGTTCCTTTGCCTTCTTCTCAGGATGAGAGAGTGTGATTTGCCCAAGACAACGCAGTGGGTTTCCATGGCTAACAAGTATTCAAACCCTGTTCTCCAGAGTCATAAGTCATAGAGTTGGAAGAAAACACAGGGGCCCTAGTCCAACCCCCCGCCATCAGGGTTCATCAAAGTATTCCCAACAGATGGCTATCCCGCCTTGTTTAAAAACCTGAAAGGGGATTTCACCACACTCTGAAACAGCATATTCCACTTCTTGACAGCTCTACTGTCAAGAAGTTTTCCCGAGGTTTAGTGGAATACTTTTTCCCGGAGTTTGAATCCTTTGCTTCTTTTCCAGTCTTTTGAGAAGCAGAAAAAAACCCTACTCACTCCTGGACATGACATCCTTTCCAATATTTAAAGATGGTATCAGTCCCCCCTTCGTCCTCTCTTTGTTGTAGTTCAGCACCTAAAACACTACAAAAAGCTAGCTCTCAGCACCTTACATGTCAAAAAGGCAAATGTTTCTTTACCGGACTTTAGATTAAAATCTGAAAGTGTCTCATAATCTCTTTTAAAACCAAAAAGTCAAGATTTTTCCATCTTTTTCTTAAACTTCTGTTTTATTTTCTTTTTAAAAATATTTACCATTCATTTCTGTATTTTTAGGTTGCTAGTGGTCTACTTGATGTGAGTATATATATTACTGTTCAGCACTTTGGATAGCAACTTTGATTTTTCAGACATTTTTTGGTCACTAAGCATTCTGGTTTTAACTGAGGGGGATTAGCTCTCTTTTCCCCATTGATAGCCATTTCAGCTACATAAAGATCAACGCTTGGAGAATCATAATTGTTGCTAGCACGTATCAAGGGTGGTAATCATACGACCCTCCAGATATCATTGGACTGCAAGGCCAAGCTGTCCTACCAGCATTGCTAATGGTGAGGGATATTGTTGGACTGTAACCTCCAGCATTCCTCAACAATGACTACACTGGCTGTCGCAGTCCAACAATATCTGGAGAGCAAGATGATTCTTGTCTCTGGTATATTCATGATGATTAATAGTTCTGGGCCCTATAATAAAAAAAGTTTAATTCACCCCTCCCAACTGAGTATTGTAGCTGAACTGCCCCATTTCTCTTCCAAAGACCATATATAGAAAAGCAACATCTCTTCTGAACCTTTTTCATTAACCGTTCCCCTCAAAAGCTGGAGAAGAGAGGACAGTGAATTTCAAGAGACCATTTCAACACAATTCTAACTGCAATTCACAGAACACAATTTTTAAAAATTGGTTGTCTATGGTCAAGAGGGGACCAATCTCTCTCATTTCTTCTCCCTGTTCCTTTTAAAAAACATCTTCATGCTTCAGACAATAATATTTCTAAAATTCTCCCTGTATGTGCTATTGACATTTTATAGGTTTTTTTTATTGGTTGCTTTTGTGCATTGAGTGTGTTTGGCCTCAGGCTTGGGGGGCAGGAAGGAGATGGCCAGCGGTGGCTGGAATGCTAGTGGGCTGTTACACCATCCATACGACTAGCTAGAAGATTCTAGCATTTCCCTCTGGGCCAAGTCATGACCACCTTGGCTCAGAGAGGACCAGAGATTCACCCTATCTCATATAAACATTCTTTGGAGGATAGGGGAAAAAAGAATCACTCATACATCAGACTATCAGATTCCTACTTGTGCGAGCTTTAAAAACCTACCATGATTGTGGAAGCTCAGATCTACCATTAGATCCTGACCTCTGACTGCAATCCTCTGCCTATTTTCTTGGGAAGTACACTTGTAGCTCTATAGATACCTATGCAGAGGTAAGGTCCATTGAATTCAATGGATCTTACATCCAGTTAAGTGGATAGTAGTTTGCAGTTGAACCCCGCCACCACTGTACTTTTGACTAATCAAGTATAACATTTTGTAGTTAATGGTGTGAAGTGTCAGGCTTTTAATGTGTTACTGGTCACAGGGAAATTTCTTACTGAGGGATTTTTTTAAAACTTCTGGATGCCTTTTTAATTATTAATTTAAATCATTTTAATGTGATGATTTTAATTGTTTTTAAAATTTAGGGTTAGGCTTTCATTGATTCTGTTTGTGAGCTGCCTTGGGTCCCATCCTAGTAGAAAGGTGGCATATAAATGAAATACCCTATTTGCTGGTGTATAAGACTCAATTTTTTTCCTGAAAAATACTGTTTGAAAATGAGGTGCATCTTATATACCAGTGCATCTTATACATTGGCAAATAGTATTTGCCAGTGTATAAATGGGGTGTGTCTTATATGCTGGTGTGTCTTATAAGCTAGCAAATAAAATAAATAAATATTTACATGAATTTTATTCAAAGCCTGGAATAGTTATTTTTTATGGAAGTAACTCTCCGAAATGGAAAATTATAAGAATTGGAGTCCAAAAAACAAAACAAAACAAAACAAAAAACACCCCAAAACCAAAATCTATTTCAAATTTTGGTTTCATGGAATTGATACAAAACCTGGAATTCTTTGAATTCTTTCTTTCCTATTGAATTTGTAACCTGCCTTTCTCCTGGGATAGGACCCAACTTATTTACTTATTTTAGGGTAGAGCACCCAGAATTTGTGCACTCTGAGAGTTGTAGTCCACAAAAGTCACTATTCTTAGCTCTAATTTGAAGTCCGTAGGCCAGATCTGCACAACTTGGCAGTAGGTAAGGGCCAAAATTAAATAGGCTAAACTTCTTTGGGCCACAGATAGGTTTTTAGCACCTCACTTTCCAAATAAAGTTATAATAATTGTATAATAATGTTTTTACTTGCAAAATAGTTTAATCATTAATTATATTATAATTACAGTATAATTAATGATTAAACTATTTTGCAAATAAAATAAACCATATTGTAAAAACATGCTCTTATAATATGCTTCCATACCTTCTCATCAGTGCTGGGGCGGGTGACTGAAATGCTGGAGGGCATCAGACTAGGTCAACACTGGAGGGCTACACATATGGCCCATCCACCTGGCCAGACCTTTGTGGTGCTTGGAAATGAAGTCTTCCTTAAAGTGCCCAGTGGCCTGCTTCTCTGGCAAATGGGACAAAGAGATGACAGGAAACTTTCCCACCAGGCACCCATAAAGCCAATCAAAGTGCTGGGAGCACCAGTGCACCAGCTGCCTAGTGTGACTGGTTACCAGCTTGTAGGCAATGTAGCTCTTCATGCCCTTGAATTTGGCCTGCTTGGCGGGGTCTTCAATGGAGCACTGGAAAGAGTACAGGTTCTCCTGCCACTCGAGCCCACACACAGTTCGTCCCCATCCTTTCACAAAACCTGATTCTTTGCCCAACACAAAGGTCTCGCCACCCAATTTCATAAAAATGGAGAAGCGGTTCAAGAAGAGGCTGCAGTCACCTCAGCTGTTGATGCCCTTGAACCAGCCCTCCATCTTCTGGTCACTGCAGAGGCTCCGCACCTCATGTTCGCACAGGGGGATCTCACTCAGCTTCTCCAACTTGAAGTCATACAGCGCGCTGGCTCATAGCAGTGCCATGGCCTGGCTGCCCCCACCACTCCCAAGCAGGGGTTGGGGACAGGGGCAGGGACACAAACAGGCTGCCCTACAGTGCTGCCAACCAAAGGCGACTCACCCTCCTCCTCCCTTTCCCTCCAGTTCTCCCCCTGTCCACTCTGGTGGTGCTCTTTTTAGTGGACAAATGGGCCGCCCCCTCCTGCTTCCCCTGCAGCACCTTCTCCTTTGCTTCACACTCTCTGGACCTTTTTATTTTCCTCACAAGCCATTCCGTTCTCTCTCTGTCAGTGCTGGGAGAGGTATAGCATGTGTACATACGTGTGTGGCACGGCTGTAGTGAGGAGAGAGCTTCCTTTCTCTCTTCAATCCTCCTCATCTCTCAGTAACTGAAGAAGCCAGCCAAGCCAGTTTGGGTACCACCATTGAGCCCCTGCTTCATCCTGTCTGCATCACCCGGCTGAAGGGGACTGTGTGTATGAGTGCATTTGTGTGTGTGTGTGTGTGTGTGTGTGTGTGTGTGTGTGTGTGTGGCTGGGCCCAGGAACTCTCCTACCATGTCACCAGTTTCACTGATCCAGAACTAAGAAGCAGGAGCAGGGAGCCAAGCGTGGAGTGGCTGTCCCCGTTGATGGGGCTTGGCAGGCAAACAGGCATGGGAGAGGTGGAGATGGTAGCCACACAGAATCCTCTGGTGGGCCGCATGCAGCCACCGCCCCGTATGTTGTTCAGGCCTGCCCTAGACTTACCTGCCCATCATCTGCAGTATGGGAACTAATCTCAATAAATGAACTACTTCACTCCATCTGCAGATTAAATGCTTTCAGACCTAGGTCACTGAGAACATTTCTGCTCTCTTATTATTTGCTCTCTTATTTCCAGGGTCGTTAATGAGACAACGTCCTGAAGGTCGTGTACCATAAGGGTGAAGACTTCCTGTCTTCCTGTCCTAATGCATTTTGCACTGCCACCTATGCTACCAATGAAATGGCACCAGCATTGCAATCTATGGACTTCTCTATAACACTAACTGATTTTGTTTGCTTTGTAATGGAGCACTGGGGCTAGGAGGACAGGGTTCCATTTCTTGTCTAGCGGGTTGCACAAAGCTTTGCAAATAAAAGACAATTTGCTGTTGCATTAACATTGTGTATTTTTATTAGCAATCTAGTTGCTACACGCAAACAGGACAGGCTCGTTGAATAGACAGCATTTACAGAAATCTTGTCAATTATGGTAGAGCCACTGGAATTGGCTGGCTGATTTTCAATTTGGATTGTAGTTAGTATTCCTGGCATGGATCCTGCTTCTTTTCACTGAAATCACCAAATCAAAGTAGCACAAAGCTGAAGAAATACAACGGCATTAAAACCAATTTGTCTCTCACCAACTGACTGGAGTGATCAAAGCAAACTTCATGTTCCTTAATTTAAAAAATGCAGTATCATTGGTCCACTCAATGGTACAGAGGAACCAGAGCTCACTGGTTCAAAGTCCAGGGACCTTTTTATTAACAGGATTTCTGACATCATCTGCTGCACAACTTCACTCCTGTTCCCTCTGATGTTGACCCAAATCCACAAAGCAACGAGAGAGGAAACAGATATCCTCAACAACAATGTATTCTTATAACTCCTTCTTATTATAATCCAAAGTATGTTATGATGGTTCAGCTGGCTAGATCCGTTAGCCTTACAAAAACCCACTCCTGCATCTCAGAAGTAGGTCTTCAACTCAGCCACTTTTATTTTTGGATTTTCCTTGGCACATTAATATAGAGACTGTCACGAGGATGCTCTGAACTTCAAAACCTGCTTTCAACTACTTGGTACACATCAATCTAAACATTCTTTAAAAAAAAAAAAGCACGTAAATGCAAATCCTGCTCTCACAGTTTACACAACAAGGACATAGGAATGGAGAGTTAGTATTTTTTTAACAAAAAAAGTTGAATTTAATTTGCACACATAGGTGTCCCCACGCATGCAGAAACAGCTTTATTTTTGTTTAGCCCTATTTTCTTTAGAAACACCAAGCACCTCGTCCCCTGAATTTGCTTCTACTAGGAATGATGAACTGTTGGGGAATATGAAGTGTCAGGAGTGGTGATCCCTAGGTGAGCCAGGTAGCAGGCAGAAAACCTGGTACCTGGCTCACCGGCTGTGAGTTCGATCCTGCAGGGTTCCAGGTTGACTCAGCCTTCCAGCCTTCCATAGATAGGTAAAATGAGTACCCAGCTTGTTGGGGGCAATTAGCTAACATATTGTAAACGTCTTAGAGAGTGCTTGGCAGCATAAAGGAGTACAGAAATGTAAATGCTATTTCTAAATGCTATTGGTAAAACTTGATGTCTGTGTGTCCTCATTCAGGCCAGATTTGGTTCTTTAACAGTACAAGGTGGAATGTCATTGGCCCCACGTATCACCTGATTCTTGCCATTACATCCTGTGATCTTTACTAGTGGTGGTGCAGAAGCTCAGAATAAATCTCCCCCTCCTTTTCCAAATGAGATACCCGGAGACCTTAGTTTGGGAGTCAGTCTGCCTTCCAACCAGAAGTGGCTAATAGCTTCCTTGTCACTGGAGGAGTCATTCAGCTCTGGATTTTAGTCAGAACTTTAAAGGTACTATCCAAGGTATTGAACCTTAATTCTCAAATCATTTCAGGTCCTCTGATAGTTCCTTTCAAGTGTGGACCTAAACCCAGAGCAGCTTCACTGCTTGACTTATGAGAAATCCACTCACGACCATTGCTTCCAGCATCCAAAGATGGAAACCAGAGGTGGGAAACTTTGGCCATCTAGATGTGTTTGAACTGACATTCCCAGAATCTGTGTGTGTGTTCCTTTATGTACAGGGAAGAGGAATGATGACTGTTATTTTCTTTTTTTCTCTCTCTCTCTCTGGAGTACTGCAGCAACAACAGGAGGTAGTCCCTGCTGCTCAGTCATTTCCTTTTTCTTCCCTCTCTGCAACCATTTAATAGTTGTAGCAGGACCCCCCTCCAGGGATTGGAAGCTGCTGAGTGAAATGACAATGTGTTTGGCACTGAGTGAATAGCTCCTTGTGCCCCATCCAAACAAGACATACCTGTGCGTAACTATGAGTTATGCATATGTACTTTGCAGACATGATTTTAGTCTTCAACTGATTTATTAGGTCACCTTTATGCATATACAAACTAACTTTTGTACAGCTAACAATCAGTTTGAGTTTTTCCATTCCTATCCCTCCTTTTGACACATATAGAGGAAGCCCAATAACTGCCCCAAAAACAAGGTGATCAGACTGAGCAGCCAGGCCAATTTCAGGTCCTTAACAGAGTCAAATGGAACTCCATCACCCCCATGCGTCACCTGACTCATGCTATTACACCCTCTGACCATGTCTGCTGGTGATACTGAAGCTCAGAAGAAATCTCTCCTTTTTCCATCAGAAAATCCTGGGGGCCCAAAGATGAAGTTAATCCAGAGTTCTTAGTCCTTGAGTCCAACCAGCAGTGACTGGTAGCTATCATGCCAGTGGAGCAGTGAATCAGCTCTGGATTTTAGCCTGAACTTTATAAGAATGATATATGTTGGCTCACCTCATCCTCAAAACAGTTTCAATATCATAAATAGCTCCTTTAATATTCACACTGCTACTTCCAAAGTCCGATGGTGGTTGCCAGGGATAGGAAACTATGCTATCTAGATGTCTTGAACTGCATTTCCCAACCATCTTCACAACTATTATAGTACCTATAGCTTATGGGATTTGTAATAGGCCAGTAGCTTAGGTCCAGGGCCGTCCAACCCAGATGGTAGCTTCTGCATTTATCAACCCAGTCAAGGATTCTATCAGCATCAAAGTTTATGCAAACCAAAAAGCATGTTTGTGCTTGCAATCATATTTGTTTATTTGTTTATTTATTATTTTCATGAAACATATTTCTGGTGGAAAAGGCAGCAGAAGGTTCTAATAAGGAAACCAAATTAAAATCAATTTATTCTTCTATATCCAATGAAAAACTTTGCTTAAGCTTTATACTATGTTGTACTCAAGCAGAATGGGCATTGTTAATTTTGCATACATTCATTCCAGTTTCAAATCTTTTCAGCTGGAAGAAGAAGGATGCAGCTGTTGTTGGGTTGCTTTAGCTTCTAAATTTCTTGATTGCTTTAAACAGGTGTGTGGCTTCAGAAATTCTGGAAAAGACGGGAGGGGTGAAGAGACTAAAAAGAAATCCTGATTTATTCATCTTTAAAATGAAGATACGTGCTTGGGGCTAGCAGCTGAAGATCATTAGATAAAATCTGCTCCTATAAGCTTCCTGGACTTCTCATTTGCAATTTTAGAGGCAATCATATGTGAAGATAAGACATCAGCATCTCCAGCAGCTGCTTTGCTGAGCCATCACTTTTGAAAGTTGCAGAATATAGTGCTTCACTTATACAGTTCTCCTTCCTCTGAAAGTGGTCCTCCAGGAAAACAAATTACTGATCAAGAACTTGCTGATCATGTATCTGGGTAGTAAGTATTTTTCCCAAAAAATATTGCACAAGGAAGTATCCAGTACCTCCTCCTGCAATGCAGCCTCCTTGACTAGATATTGGTTGAGTGGAGGTCCATCTCCCAAACCAAATAGTCACAGATTAGCCAACGGAGTCATCCAGGGACCCTTTGGCTCTCACTGCATTGCCCTCAATGCATAACATTCTCCCTTTGCAGCTTAGATTGTTTAGCAAAAGAGGACACCTAAGCATCAGAGTATGCAGCTGAGATTCTCTGTTCATCAGTGATACTATTTATGTGTTTTAGAATTGTTCCAGGTATAATAATCTTACAGATAAACACATCCATCCACTGTTAAAATCACTGAGTGAAAGGTATGCTGTGGAAATTTGTTTTCTTCTGTCTAATGTTGATAAATATGTATAGTTTAGAACATCTAAATTTCTTGCCAGTGCTTTGTGGATGCTTAATGCAAAGCCTAGAAGCTGTACACAAAATTATTCAATATCTGATAGACCATGCAAAGAGTTTTAATTACTATGACAATATAATTATTTGCTTTGTTTAAGATAGCAAATTGCTAAATGACAAGAAACTTCTTGATATTTGATGCGTCAGGGGTGTACGCACACTGCCCAATGATACAGTCTGGTACTGCTTAGTTAATGGTTCTGTCCCATAGAACCTTGGGATTTGTAGTTTCTTGAAGAAACACAGCCCATGACCTCTCACTCTGAGGCAGCAAGGCCTACTGGTGTGAGCCAGCCAGTAAGGAACACCATGAGTACCCTTCAGAATTAAAATTGGATGGAATGAATATACCCCATGCTGCAGACTTGCAGACTTTATTTGTAAAGTTAAGATTCTCTAAGAAAGAATTCTCACTGTCCTTGCAAAACTGCAATTTCTGGAGTCCTTGAGAGGGAGTCAATATGGTTTAGTTAGTCGGAAAGAGGTTGGAAATTATAGTATAGAGTGTTTACCATATGCAGGCTCTTTACTCTTCCTCTTCATCCTGAGAGGAAAAGTACAAACAGGGTTATTTCATTTATATCCTTTCATAAAATGAATGCATATTTCTCTGCTAATATGAAAGAAGGCTGCATAAAATATTTAGAAAGCAGTTTAGCTCAGTTTGAGGTGTTGTTACTAGCAATATCATGGGAAACTCTAGAAACAGATATTAAGTGCACGTGTTCGAGGAATGAGTGTTGTTCCCCAAGAGCATATCCAGTTGTTTCACTTTTCATCTTCACCTGTAGCAGGTCTTTTGAAAACCTAACAAATTTTGATTGCTCACCAAAGACTAAGCTACTCTGAACTATTTTGCATTGCTACAGAGATAGCTCAGAAAAATAAGTTTTTGGCTGCAATCCTGTGTGGTTCTTCGTGGCATAGTAGTTGTATGCGTGGAATTACATATCAGTTGGCCATTAACTGACCTCTAGATCTACAGCAGTCTCTATAATCATCCCCACCCCTGCCTTTCCAGAAAGTGATAAGGGATCACAGAAACATCTGGCTATTTCCCTGTATCCAGGCACAAAATGCTTACATTTCTGGTGAGGTCTGCTGGTGACCATCTCAGTGGGTAATTTAATAATTTCATGTATGGCTACAGGGACATAGCCAGATGTTTCTCTGATCTTCAATGGAATGGCCATGGCAAGGAACTGCAGCAACTCTATTGTAGGTCAGTGCAGAGGGAGGAAAGGAATACCAACTTCTGTATCAATCAAAAATAGTTAGGTTGACTTACTTTTGGATATACCATTAATAGGATTGCTTGGAAAACCCACTCCCCCCCTCCTCTCTAATGCAAAGTTTAAGCATAAAGCAAGAAGGCACAGGGAACCCAGAAGGATGGGGTGGAACACATGACATCAGCATTCCTGCTAACTGAAAAGTGAACAGCCAAAATCCTGCATGAGCAAATATATTGTAAAGTTCTGTACAGGTAGAACAATAGGACGTCTCCCTTTCACTCACTACAAAACTCACCTTTGAATTGCTGCAGCCCACTTTCAAAATGGTCATTTTTTGGCCAGTGGAAAGCAGGGCAGAAAGAAATGCCCAGTTCTGTTCTTCTACTATATGCACGGCAAAAGAATTATCCTTCAGGACCTCACAAGGGTCTTTGGGAACTTCTGGATGGTGTCATTGCTGTGTATCCAGGATAGGAACATAGCTGGATGCTTCTTTTCTGCTCCTTTGCTCTCCAATGGCCACTCAATGGCCTTATGGGAGAGCCTGTGTCAGTTAAAAGGTGGGGTATTGTGGGGTTTCTTTGTTGCATAGGCAGTAGAGGATTCTGACTTCATCAATGACAAAAAAGTGAATGACATAAATATAAGTTGAACATGTATGTACTTGCGAGTCACTTGTTGACTTATGGTGAACCCATGAATTTTATAGGGTTTCTGTAGGCAAGGAATACTCAGAGGTGGTCTGCCATTGTCTTCCTCTGATATTCTGCATCTGATATTCTCTGGCAGTGTGCCATCCAAATATTAACCAGGCCTGATCCTGCTAGGCTTCCAAGATCAGATTGGATCTAAGACACTCAAGAGTGTTTACGCTATCTGCATAACTCACTAATAGGATGTAACACCAATGTTTCCACCCCAAGAGCCGTAGCTCCACTATAACCTTGATTGTGGAGAATAGTACTGAAATCTTTATGAACTCTACCATTGTTGATGACAAAGTCCTCAAATAAATCTATAAAAAAATAGTCGATAATTAGAAGTCTAAAAGATATTGCTCATTTGGTTTCTGGGGAAAAGGCAAGAGGTAAAGCCATTGTAAGTATATTTGATACTTGCCTGTTCTGACTGTGGTTTCGGCCTCTTTCCCTGCAATGGAAAATCAAGAATATAAGAAGCTCTAATAACCTCTGGAGATGAATGAGGTTCCATCTACAACTCTGTCAAACTCTTCTTCACCTGAATTGATTTTTTTTTAAAGAAATAGTCATTTCAAAACAATTGTGATAGAATTGTTTTCTCACTCTAGGTTTTGCATCTTGAGGCCAAGCTAAGGCAGAGATCCTACATTGTGTTTGACTAGTATAAAGCTACAACCAAGTAGTTATACCATTTCTGTGCTACACCGCCCTTTTGCTGAATACTGACATTGTGTGACCAGTTGTGTGTCTGCCAGTAGACCTGTTTTATCATCCCATTGTGCAATGGTGAATACTGTTTCTATGAAGAAAGTGGTACATTGTAGACATTGATAAATAGTTAACACACCATTCAAGAATGCACTGCTCCATAACTAACAATTCTGTTGGTTAGACCCAACTGGAGTAAACTCATTTATTCAGTTTTTGAATGGTGAGTCAATACACATGTATATCCAATTGTTTCTACTCTAGACAGGACTAAAAAAAAGATGTAGATGCATAGGAAATAATAACACTTGTGGAAGTCTACTCAGGCAAACCAAGCCCAATAAGTACCTTGCACAATGGCAAATTTTTAAAAAAAATGCAATCATATGTATGGGAATTTATGCATGTGTGTGAGATCAACAGTATTTCAGCCCATATCTGTGACTGGACTGCCAATTGGTTGTTGTTTACTGTAAATGCATACATATTTGTAAATATAAATGTAAGGAATGTTTCCCCATAGAATAAATAGCAAGTACATTGTTGGAAGTTAAGAATGGGGGAAATGACCACAGGATGCGTGGAGGGCTAATTGCTTGTGGCTCCAATGTCATGGAGTGTGAAGGCCACTTTGGCTTTTAATGTGAACCTTGATGGACCTGTCCAAGGTGCTGAACTCTGATCCCAAAATGGATTCAGCACCTAGGACATCTCCTCTTGAAGTCGTAAGTCTATCAGAACCAGCAGTTCCCATTAACCACTCTGACTGTGAGATTCTGGGAGCTGTAATCCAACAAAGTAATTTTTAAGGAAGGTGTAGGCATGAATCAAAGTCAGTCACAATGCAGATTATACTAAGCTGTTTGATAATGTATCATTTTAAATTATTGTTTTAAATATGAGTGGCTGAGAAATGCAGAGTCCATGATTCTTGTGAAATTTCCTCTTATCTCTTACATTTGCATTTCTTATGACAAAACAAAGAAGTAGGTTTATTGTGGCACACACACACACACACATACAAAGAAAAGCTTTCAAAGACAGACAACCCCACAAAACCTAGGAAAAGGCAGCCATCCCCATTTCAGCACAACTGGGATGTCTCTTATTTAACAGTCCTTCTTGTTTTTTTGTTTTTTTAATGTGTATAGGTCTATCACACTGGGAATGGACAGTGGGACTACACCACCGACACTGATCTTAAATGTCTATCACATTGGATCCCAGCTCACTGCCATCCCTGTAGTCAGGATGCATGGCTACAAAGGGGTATTCCTACACCTACAAAGGGGTGCTTGAATGTGGCTGAAATTCTCATTCAAGATTCTCAATTGCACAGATGTCCCAACCATATGGGGTGATGTGAGGTGAATGAGGATTACAACAGGATGTATGCAGTACTCCCTTGCACAGCATCTCCCCACTCACACACTACAGCATGAAGCTTTCAACAGCCATTGTACACTGCCGTAGCTGCTTATTGGCTTGGCAGAAGGTAAGAAGGGAGTTGCTCAGGCAGCACTCAGAGGTCCAGGAGGACAACCTTCACTGCTAGTAAACAGGAGCAAGGTGTCACTTGGTCATGTTCCCTGTCTCCCATGCAGCTAATAGCCATGGATGGGAGCAGCCACTAGCTGCTTCAAAGATCATAGAATCATAAAACCATAGCATCAGAAGAGACCACAGGGAGCCCCCAGTCCAACCCCCTGCCATGCAGGAACCCACTCTCAAAGCACTCCCAACAGATGGCCATCCAGCCTCTGCTTAAAAACCTCCAAAGAAGGAGACTTCACCACACTCCAATGCAGCATATTCCACTGCCAGACAGCTCTGACCATCAGAAAGTTCTTCCTGAGGTTCAGGTGGAATCTCTTTTCCTGTATTTTAAATTCATTACTCCTTGTCCTACTTTCTGGAGCAGTGGAAAACAGGCTTGCTTCATCCTCAATGTGACATCCCTTCAAATATTTAAACATAGCTATCATGTCTCCTCTTAACCTTCTCTTCTACAGACTAAACATACCCAGCTCCCTAAGCCGCTTCTCATATAGCATGCCAGATTTCAAATGAATGCCTCCTTTGAAACGTCCAAAGTTGTCCATGCAGCAAGCTGTGGCTCTTGAAAGCTGCCATATAGAGATCTGAGAACTGCAGAGCTGCATGGATGGAGCACTACACTCTGTCCAACAACACAGGATCATGTCCACTGTAGTCTTACTTCAGAGGTGCAGTCCTCCAGATGTCATTTGACTGTAACTCCCAGCAGATCCAGCTAGCATAGTAAATGACATTGCTGAGAATACAGTCCAAAAACATCTGGAGGGCTGCATGATTCCCACTTCTAACCTGTATATCAATAATGAATAAAAAGGTCCAATCACACTCCCTAAAGTAGTTACAGAAAACTTAGTATTATTCATCTACAATCCATCTTTACCTTTTTCTTACGATGGCGACGTCTTCCACCCTAAAAGAGAAAGAAAGAAAACAAAGAAAAATGATTCCTTGGGTTCTGAAAATATTGGAAACATTGACCTAGGCCCCTTTGTGGAACGTAAGATATATATATGTGTGTGTGTGTGTGTGTGTGTGTGTGTGTGTGTCTGCGTATACACACACATACACATAAAAAATCTCCCATTCTTGACAAGAGAGGCTGTTGTGATAGTCTGGGACAACTTGCTGAAAGATCACAAGAGTTGTCTCCTCCAAGGTCAGACAGAAACAAGGAGTGTTTTGCTTTTTACTGAGGTTCTTGGCACATACATAAACATGTATTACTGCAGTTTAGACCTCCTTGGAGACACCCTCAGATATCATTTTGATATCAAACCATTTGGCTTTCTTCCACCACCCCACTCCACGTGTTTGCGAAGCCACTGGACAAGCATGCAAACAGGCATGGCCAATAATTACTGGACATTCCATTCTCCACCTAGGCAGGCCAGACACAGCCGGTTCATCACTTCAGGGACCTCTCGGGCAAACACCTCATTACATATGTGCGATACTAACGAAAGCTTCCTGCCCCGAGCAGGCTACTGGACAAAAGTTGTGCCATCCACTGGTAAGCACTGCGCATTTGCATACTGGCCACACTATTGTTAATTTGGCTCTGATTCCATCATGCAAAGTTGTGACCTTTCTAAGACATTGTCTTGCACCCAAAACTCATTGTTGTTCCCCAAGTAAGGCATAGCCTGCAGTCACAATTCACCCTATAAAACCCTTAATTCTGAGACCTTCCTCGGATCGCTCGACCCACTCCAGAGTTCCATCCTTCCTTGCTGCCACTTCGAGCTCCCCTCAGCTAATCGAGCTGAGCTTCTTCTCCGCATCTCCGGCTTCTCTCCTAAGGTCCAGGACTACAAGACAGGTGTCGTATCACCCATTTCCCTCTGAAAACCACCCTCTCTCTCTAACTCAGTTTCTGATTCCTTAGTTCTCTGTGTGGCTGTGGTGTCTTTAACCTTTGTCTGTATTCAATAAAACATCATTTTTATTACTTTAAACCCGTCTGGCTGCTTGACTGACCTGACCCCGTAGATGCTGGGTTGCAAGATCCCGCTGAGTTACCCTGCCTCTCGCTAGCTTAAGTGAGTGCTCCAGCTAATTTTCCCCAAGGCTGTGTTATATTGTTGGGTTATTTAGGTGTCCCTCCCAGGAGCCCCAGAGAACAGGGTAACACATGTCTTGGTGCAAAATGTCTATCTCTTCCCTTTGTGAAGCAAAGCACCAAGCAACTTATTGATGCAAACAATGCACCAAACACTTTTGTCACACAAGACCTCCAGTTTTTGATGGCTATTGTTGATTTTTACCAGTCTGTACAATACGTCTCAACAAAACAGGAGAACTCTGACCAAAAAGGGCAAGAAACATTTTGCTGTCTGACAGGTGAGGAGGGAAAAAAAGTGGCTTCACGTTCTGTGATTGAGAAAAGTGAAGATTCACATTGCTAAGCTGACCAACCTGGAAAGCTGATATTGCCCAGAACCGCATCATTTCTTACAATCATGGAATCACAGAGTTGGAAGAGACCCCAGGGGCCATCCAGTCCAACCCCCTGCCATGCAGGAACCCCCCTCTCATCAAAGCACTCTCAACAGATGGCCACGCAGCCTCTGCTTAAAAACTTCCAAAGCAGGAGACTCCACCACAGCATATTCCACTGCTGGACAGCTCTGATCATCAAGAAGTTCTTCCTGAGGTTCCGGTGGAATCTCCTTTCCTGCAGCTTGAATCCATTGCTCCTTGTCCTAGTCCAGTGGTTCTCAACCTGTGAGTCCCCAGATGTTTGTGGACTTCAGCTCCCAGAAGCCCTGAGCATTGACCATAGTGGCTGGGGCTTCTGGGAGCTGAAGTCCACAAACATCTGGGGACCCACAGGTTGATGAACCACTGCCCTAGTCTGTGGAGCAGTGGAAAACAAGCCTGCTTCCTCCTCAACATGACTTCCCTTCAAATATTTAAATATGGCTCTCATGTCCCCTCCTAACCTTCTCTTCTATAGACTACCCATTAGTCTATAGACTAACATACCCAGCTCCCTAAGCCATTCCTCATAGGACATAGCTTGCAGACCCTTCACCATTTTGGTCGCCCTCCTCTGGACACATTCCAGCTTGTTGATATCCTTCTTGAATTGAGGTATCCAGAACTGGACGCAGGATTCCAAATAAGGCATAACCATTGCAGAATAGACTGGTACCGTTGCCTCCCTCGATCTAGCTTAATCTAGCTTGACTTTGCTACTCTCTTCTGTGAGTTGACACAACCTGAAACATCTCAGCCACATTTTGTCTCTCTTGAGGTTCTCAGAGCAAGAAGAGAGGGCCTTGTCAGATCCATTCGATTTCTTCACTTCTTGTGCCCTCATTTCTTTCTTTGGGCTCCCCAAGGCAATGGCATCCCACATCAGGTAGAAAGTCTGAAAGTAAGAGTGATGACCCTTGAAAAAGTACCTTGCTTCTTCCTCCTCTTCCTTCTCCTTCTCCTCCTCCTCCTCCACCTCTTCCTCCTCCTCCTCTCCTTTTTCCACCCTATCAAGAGAAGATGGAGAAGAAAAAAAAAAATTAGCCCAGCATGGGTTCTTCATTTTAGGTAACAAGCCTTAGGCAAAATCTCCTCTGCAGATAACCTTTTTAGGTAGCTGTGCCTGCCCAAATCAGATAGCTGTGGCTGTACTAGTTTTCCCAAACTGGGGGTCAGTATGGAAGTGCGATGGCTCTGTTCCTCCCTTCCAGAGCACAGTCCAGTGCTTTCCAAGGCTGCTCTGGGGGAGGAAGCACAGCCATTGTGCTTCGTGATGTTTTGCACTGCAGGTAAGTGCAGAAGGAAGGATGGAGGTCTGCACGATTGCACTTCATTGATGGGAGAAATCGTGGGTGGCCACGGGATTGTGATGGGATCACAACATGCAGAACTGTCATTGCGATCCTGTCAGCATTGCGGGTTGGGAGAGGGGTGCAGAAGGGGCCAGAGAGCTCTATTCCCTCAAAACTATGGATGCCAAGATTCTATAAGATAAAGCCATGCCAGTTAAAGAGGAATCAAAGTGCCATTAACTGTGTAGTGCAAAAGGGCCCCTTGATCCACGTGACGGCCCAGGAAATGAATTTGCTGTCAAATGAAGAACACTGCTTTACAAGAGGTACACAGAAGCAACATGGAGTTTATAAAATAAAATAAGTAGAGAATGTCTTACCCTTTGCCCCATGTTACCAAGGAGACCTCCTAGTTGCTACAATAGAAAAAAAATGCCATAATCATTTGCATGAAGCTGGTACTTAAGCAGCTAATATGGCACTACCCATAAACAAGATGGAAGCATCAGCAAACTTGGGAAAAAGCAAACATTACAGTGGCGAAAATACATGCCTTCCTTGGGTTGTTGTATCTTCTGCCTGGAGGTAAGGGAACAATTGACCATCCTCATTCCTCATGTCCTTTTGTTCTGATTACAAGCTCCCTCATGCTTCTACCAAAAATAATTTTAGGCTTTCATAGTTCCTTCAGCAGTACCTGTGGCCTAAATCCTCTTGCTGGTCATGACTCATGTAGAGCCATTTAATCAATGGAATTTACCCACATGTTGACAGCATTCTACAGCTGAGCCAAAGGGTGTACTCTAGCTGGGACTAACAAACAGGATTTTAGCTTTTGGCTGTCTTGTCTCAGGCCCTTTCTGCAGCTTACCTTTTATTCGGCAATAGGGTGTGGGGATCGCATGAGCAGCCTCCAGCGAGAGGCTCTCGCGTCCCCTCTGCTTCAGCTCCACATGAGCTGCCTGCTCCCAAGCAGGCAGCACAAGAGCCCCACCTCTTCCTTCGGCAGTGCAGCCTTGGAGTTTTCCAGGCTGCACTGGGGCAGGAAGCGCGATCGCCATGGGTCCAGAGGCTCTGCATGCACAACAAGTGTGTGTGGGGCCCTGGAGCAAGGCGCAATCGTGCACCATTTTCAGTCAAAATCCAAAAATGAAAAAGTGTGTGAGCGGCGCCTGCTCTACCTTGGAGCATCGTGCGATTGTGAGTGTGTCGTGCAGATCACTTCTCAAACCGCGCGACACTCCAGGCGCCCTTTTGCATGCCAAATGCCATGCGAAAAGGGCCCTCACAATCGTGTGATGCCCCAGGCGCCCTTTTGCATGGCAAATACCATGCGAAAAATGCCATACGAAAAGGGCCTCAGTCTAGTCAAAGCCATAGTTTTCTGCTTTCAGACAAAAATTTCAGATCCTGGTCTTTTGCATATGAGTTTTATCCTACAGCTAAGAAAACAATCTGATCAATATACACAGAGTCTACCAAAATAAAAGTGGGTGAAAGCTGACTTTTCAGAAGTGACACAAACCTACTGAAACGCTGGGCCTTCTTCACAACAAACATATATTAGCAACTATCCCTTCCCTACCATCATGGAATGTGTTTAAAGGCCCAATTCGTTCAACTGTATCAAGAGTGGAAGACAGTTAAAGGAAGTTCAATTTATATATATTCTCTCTAGAGCAGATTTAAATATATAATAACATTGTTAGAGTGCATCACACAGACAACTTCTTTGACACATCTGCACATTTCTAAATAATCCATTCAAAATAACATCTTAGCTATGTGTAAAACTGTTGTTCATCTTTACACTGAGATCAGCTTTAAATTAATGGATCCAGGAAAATCCCATTTTCTATTTTCCATTTTTCTCTTTTCTAAATTAATCAGGCTATCAAAATCACTGTCTTCTCTAGTTTGGTTTTGGTGGATTTATATTAATTTATCAGGATTTCTTTAGGCACATGGTTACAGCTGCTGTTGTGGTCACAAATACTTTGAGTTTTTTTCAGTTTCCATACCTATGTCAAAAATATGACTTGCCTATTGCTTCATTTCGGCAAGCAGAAAGGAAACAAGTTAGGTCATCAAGCTGATTTCTATTCCCCCTTTCCACTGTCTGTGTTGTGAATAATGTGGGAAGAAGATGTGTCCTGATTGATATAAAAAGCAAAACAAGTGAAGGGCATTGGGAGTCATTTCTTCAAACATCTTGGTGACTCCTGGGGGTTTTTCACACAGTTACAGTGCTATAATTGGCTACCGTATATACCCTGAACCTAGTGACCTTGTTACCCTTGGAGAAGGCTTAGAAATATTATTTATAAAAGGAGGCTAAGCACAGATAAAAGACATTGAAGAAATGAATCTTATCAGTGAAAGGGCATTTGGCTGTGTCATGCTTTGATAGAGCCATTTGCCAGACCTGCTCAGGATCAAACAGAAGAGCCAGAAACCATCAGGTGGTGAGCTTGGACATCAGATATGGATAAACAAATGAAGATAACCTCAGCCCAAGAGGAGGAAGAGGAGAAGGAGAAGGAGAAGGAGAAGGAGAAGGAGAAGGAGAAGGAGAAGGAGAAGGAGAAGGAGAAGGAGAAGGAGAAGGAGAAGGAGAAGGAGAAGGAGAAGGAGAAGGAGAAGGAGAAGGAGAGGAGGGACTAGACGTGAAAGAAGGAAGGAAGGAAAGAAAGAAAGAAAGAAAGAAAGAAAGAAAGAAAGAAAGAAAGAAAGAAAGAAAGAAAGAAAGAAAGAAATTCCTTTAAAAAAAAAAGGCGTGTATTAAACCTTGACTAGATGTGTGGGCTGGCAGGTGTCTCTTATTATAAGGGATGTCCCCTGTTTGAGGGATGCAACTCTTTTCCTTTGATATGGAACAAGAGGCAAACAAATTCTGTAGTTTTGTGTGTGGTCTCTGCATAAGGACAGAAATGTGTGCATCATGTAATTTATGGATGTGGGGAATATGTTAATTTTGCAGAGACATACATGGTTAACTGAAATCATTACTCTCATTTGGTATTTAGGTACAACACCAACTTGTTAATTGCTGCTTCCCAATTGTCAAGACTGCATCTCATGAATTTCAATTGAATAAAAGTCCCTTCAAGCGTATCAGGAGAACTCTGCTGGAGCAGAGCAAAGGTCTATCTAGGCTAGCATTCCATTGCATCCATCATACCCACAATTGAGAAAGGCTCTGTAGGGGATGATCTGGAACTTCCTGGGACAGAAAGAATCAAGGAGCAGACCAAGCCATGAGTCTGCCTTTCCGCACTAGCCTGTTATAGTGCGATGATTCCACTTTCAATATCCTCTGGAACCCTGGGTTTTGCAGTTTCAGGAGGGACCAGCTGGCCCCTCCTGAAACTGCAAACCCCAGGATTCCAGAGGATGTTGAAAGTGGAATCATCGTGCTATAACAGGCTAGTGCGGAAATGGCCTAAGGGTCCTTTCACATGACACAAAAATAGTGCTATGAGTCTATTTTGGCTATCATGACAATATCCCATCCAATCTTGAGATTTGCAGTTTAGGGAATATTATTTAGAATTCTCAGCCAGCATGCTCTAGTGCCTCAGCAAACTACAAGCCCCAGAATTCCTTAGGACAGAACCAAAGCAGTTAAAATAGAATATAATGCTAAAATTGTGTAGTATGAAAAGGGCCATACAGATAAGGAATATAAGTTAGAACCCCTTTAGGTTGCAAGGAACAACTTTGACATGCAAAGTTTGAAAACAGTCCTTCTTTATTGTCACTGTATTATTATCACAGTATTATTATTATTACTGTCATAGACTTTATATTGGTTAATTACTACTGCTGAATAATTTTGTAAGAGTGCTAGATAAGCTTGGTTTAACTCTTGTTTGCTGAAACACTCATGATTTGCACAGTAAACCCTGCCTGGAGCTCTGTCTTTCTAAAGAAATTATTGGTTCGGTCTTCGAAACTTCCATTTATTGAACCCTTAAGGAACGATTTTCTCCAGCTTCACACATTCACATGACCACAGCACACAAACACACAGAGAGAAAAATCAACAATAATGTGAAGGAAATTTTGCATTTCCCAGCAACAAGATAAGGTAGCAGTCGATCAGAAGATGTGATTGTTTTATGCTAGATGCTCAAGAGATATGTGTTCCCTTTTTACATGCATGCACAGAGAATGGGAAAACAGATGGGTGAAACATTAAGTCAGATCATGTTCTTGGACAGCAGCCATTGTCAGTCCTAGACAGCACAGAAAATGGAAAGAGATGATGGAAACTGAAGTCCAATGACATACAAGGGACCACATATTCCCCCACCAGAACTGGGATCACCTGAATCTGCACATTCAAACCATTGTTTTTGAAAAGACTTGTAATAGAAAACTTCTTACCTCCAAGGGGTTTCCTCCTCCACCTCCGCCTCCTAACATAGCTAGTGCACCCTACAAAGAAAGGAAAAAAACAGTCATCCTTCTTTAACACCTAGGTCTAGGCCTCCAGTTTGAATGTTCCCTACATGATTTCCTTTAATATGATGGAATCTGATGAGCTACGATAGGATTGAATATCTCCCGGTAACTATTACTATATTCATAGCTTGGCCAAACCCAGCAATTGGCTGCTGCTCAGTGGTGGAGCTTGGAGTGTGTGGAGGGGGGGCACAGGAGGGGGCAGGGCTATTGCACAAGGAGCGTGACCACTGTGAGCGGGGGAGTGGCTGCGGTACGTGGGGGCATGGCCAAGGCGCATGGGGTGTGGCTACAGCAGGGACACCCTGAAGACATTGCCGCCAGGGCAAATCACCCCATCCGCCCCCATGTCCCCATGCAACCGCTACTGGTTTAGTTGCTTGCAGGGCAAAGTCTAAAGTATCTGAGGTAGATGAGCTAGCCCAAAATAAATCAGGTTCTGGATCAGGCAAACAAAGACCAAGAGACAGCTGTAGTCAAGGACAAACTTATAGCCAAGTACGAGAAGGAGGAGAATGAGCATCTGCTTTGGGGCTTACTGCAGCATGTTTTCTCAGACTCAAAAACCAAGACTGGAGAGACACTCAGATGCAACCAAATAGGTCCCTATTAGCTGCCCAGAGCGTTGGGTATGGACAAATCCTGTTTAGAATTCTGGGGTTTGTAGTCTATTGAGGCCAAAGAGCTCTCTGGGTGAGAATTCTAAAGGCCCCTCCCTAAATTGCAAACCCCAGGATTCCAGAGGACATTGAAAGTCAAATAATAGCGCTATAACAGTGTAGTGCGGAAATGGCGAAAGTGACAAAGGGAATGTGAACTCAGCAAGTAGAAGAATTTGGGATAGGAATGAATTTAGATGTCTCACTTTACAAAACCAGGCCAGATTCATGCTGGAACTCTCTCTCTCTCTCAATGTGTGTGTGTGTGTGTGTGTGTGTGTGTGTGAGAGAGAGAGAGAGAGAGAGAGAGAGAGAGAGAGAGAAGGTTCACCTTAGGGTTGCCGTAAGTCAGAAATGACTTGACCCACAATACCAAGAGAGCTATTTTGTGTTCTAGTTAGTTAATATAATTAGGTTCTATTCATAGTAACAGATCAGTATTTTAGTAATAGGTTTTACTACTTTGGCCATTTCCGCACGAGCCTGTTATAGTGCTATTATTCCACTTTCAACATCCTACGGAATGCTGGGGTTTGCAGTTTAGGGAGGGGCCTCAAAGGCTGCCGTCTGTCCTCAAAGGCCACTCCCTAAACTGCAAACCCCAGGATTCCATAGGATGTTGAAAGTGGAATAATAGCACTATAACAGGCTAGTGTGGAAATGGCCTATGCCTGAGGTCATTTCTCCACTACCCTGCTATAGTGCTATTATTCCACTTTCAACCTCCTATAGAATACTGAGGTTTGCAGTTTAGGGAAGGCAGTTTAGAATTCTCCAGAGAGAGCTCTTTGGCCTCAGTAAGCTACAAAGCCCAGAATTCCACAGCGTGTTGAAAGTGGAATAATAGCACTATAACATTATAGTGTGAGAAGGCCCCTTGATTAAGGGCCAGCTTGGTGAAGCCCTAAACTTCAGTGTATGCAAGAGATCCCACAGCATAACCAAAACATGTACATTGTTCTAATGGCTGTTTGAAACCAATTCTGTTTTATATTCAGGGGAAACTGTCTCCTTATAACTGTTTCATATTTAGAGGACCTTTGTAATCTAAGGCCCTGGGCCTCCTTTAGCCAGCTTGTACATAAATCCAGCCCTGGGCACATCTGTATTGAAACAGTGCTTTGTTTTTTGGGGAGTTTAGAATATATTTGGAGTTTCCTGGGTAATGTGACAAGCCACTTGTAAATGATGTTGAGGATGCTTCAAAATGTCTTCTCTCTTTATTCACAAAATAATTTTTTTTAAAAAAAAAAAATTAGCACTGAAAGTATGAAATGGATTATTCCTTACCAGTGGGCTGCCTCCCTCCTTCTCCTCATCGTCACCACCACCACCACCACCACCACCACCAAGGCCCCCTGCAATCATAGGCAATAGGGTCTAGAAAGAGAAAACAAAGATTCATGCTATCTATCGGACATGCTTAGACTTCCACTTTTGATATGCCTATTTACCCCACGATGGGGTAAAGAAATCAGTCCTCTGCTCCCATATGCTCCCACCCAGGTGGCCATGTTGTGACTCTCCCTAGAGCTGGGGTGCAAACTCTTGATTATTCTACTCTTGAATTTGTGGATGAATAATAACTGTGGGAGAAAATAAATATTCCTTCACACTATTGTCCCCGTATTTGAACAGTCTGAAGTGCTGTGGAGCATTGGTTCTCAAACTTTTTTCACTTGCATACCCTATGGCGGCCTATTTCCATAAACCGTACCTTTCGTATTAGGAAAATATTTGTAGCTAATATAGTTGCTGTCCATATCTGATAATATACAAATGGCTACTTACTTCTGAGTTGTTAAGTTTTTCAAGATTTAATCATATATCTATCAGTAATTAGTTGAAGGCCCAAACTACTTTATTCTATATTTTATACATTTATACTTGAACTATAAGTTACCCTTATATTAGATGGAAAGACATGGTAATATAATTAATATCAAGTTCTACAGATGAAGTTTCCAGCCATCCTCTTCAAATCCTACAATTGCATTTCTCTCCCAAGCCATTTCCGCACTAGACTTTTATAGTGCTTTAATTCCACTTTCAACATCCTATGGCAGCCTGTGGTTTGCAGTTTAGAGAGGGGCCTTTGAGTTTAGGGTCCCTCCCTAACCTGCAAACCTCAGGATTCCACAGGATGTTGAAAGTGGAATAATAGTACTATAACAGTCTAGCACGGAAATGCCCCCAGTCACCTTTTAGATACAATATGGCCTTCTCCCATTGCTTCTTAAATTCATTTCACAGAGCTATTTCACAGAGCTTTTAATTTCAAAATGGCAGCTTTCCCAGCTGAGACCACTTTTCTCTCTGTTTTCGCAAGAGAAGCATCTCTGGTGTGAAAGAATTCTCTTCTTACAAAATTGCATTTAGATATATCTCCCATGGTTTCTGCTCCAGAGACAATTAAGAATTCAATATGCTTAGCTGGAAAGGGGAACCCTTGTCCATCCAGCCACTCAAACATGGGGTCCCTGCTACAGACACCTTCACTAGACAAAGAATTCTTAGGCCATTTCCACCCTAGTAGTGCTATTATTCCACTTTCAACATCCCGTGGAATCTTGGGGTTTACAGTTTAGGGAGGGGAATCTAGAATTCTCAACCAGAGAGCCTTTTGGCCTCAGTAAACTACAAGCCCCAGAATTCCACAGGATGTTGAAAGTAGAATAATAGCGCTGCAACAGTGTAGTGCAGAAATGGCTTTAGTAAAGCAGGGCCTAGGAAGTGTCTCTGTAGGATGAGGCACATGGTTCCATTCCAGTTCTCTTTGCCCACACTGTGGCCTTACCTCTGAGTAACACATAAAGAGATTTTATAATAAACAAGGCTGTTGGAGAGCTTTTACGCCTTGTAGCTCAGCATGTGATCACCATTCCTAGGAACATCCTGAAAGGTCTACAAGAATTTAGGAATGATAACAGCACTAGGACTAAAAATGGACAGTTTCTTACCGCAAAACTTTTTAGATTCTTAAGCATGGCCTGTGAAAGAGAGAGAAAAAAGTGTCCATTATTCTTCTTTTCTGTGATAGTCCTTTATTTTGTTTATTTAAAACATTCCTCTATTAACTCTCACCCCCCCTTCTCAACTCAAGACAACATATGATGGGTAAAATACACATTACAGGTGGCCCTTCATATCCACAGATTCTGTATCCACAGATTCAACCAAAACAGCTTGAAAATATCCCCCCCAAGAAAAATCCAGAAAGTATACTTTGATTTTGCCATTTTATATAAGGGACACTGTTTTACTACATCATTGCACATAAGAGGATATGAGCATCCACAACTTTTGGTATCCATGGCAGGGGGTGAGTGGGTCCTAGAACCAAACCCTAACAGATACTGAGGGCCCACTGTATACAAATAATTGAACACACAAATAAAAAATATTTATTGAAAAGTGTAAAACAACTCTTAGTAGCAGGCATTACAAAACGAAATTTCACTCTAATGTGATAATATTGCAGAACACTAATTTTGTTTTAATAAGAAAATGAACTCTTTTAAATAAGAACATCTGTTAATCTCACATCTGTTGCAGTTGCTGTGGCTATATTGGTAATTTCAATAGGCTGAGATCCCACATTGCCTTTTTTTTTTATAGTTATGAATGCACAGCTAAATAGCATTTCCTGGCTTTACCATCAACCCTAACAACATCCAGCAGTCTCACTGAGCAATGGAGTCTGTTCTGCTAGTAATGGAGGTGAATCAGGATGTTCTCCTGTCAGCCAACAAGGCTGAAACGATCAGAAGGAGGAGCCCTGTAATAATTCCCCATCACATAATTCCCCATCACTGGCAGCAGGGGGCTGGAAAAGTCATCCCACTGCATTCCGATCACGAGTGGGACAGATTTCCATCATGTGGTGTGGCTGCTAGATGTTAGGTAGGTTTGGGGGAGCTTTTAATATTGTGGAAATAGTGCCACAATCAGGAATGCATGGAGTTAGTGGATATAGAGAAGTTACAGATCAAGAACACTAGGGGCCTTTTCACACTCCACTGTCATAATGCTATTATTCCACTTTTAACATCCTATGGAATCCTGGGGTTTTCAATTTAGGGAAGGGCCTTTAGAATTTTCAGCCAGAAAGCTCTTTGGCCTCATAAACTACAAACCCCAGAATTCTACAGGGTGTTGAAAGTGGAAAAATAGCACTATAACAGTGGAGTGTGGAAATGGCCTAGGTTACAAATCCATAACTGCATTACAGGATGTCAGCCAATGCCCATAATTGTTCACAACAACTTCTGACATCATCACAGGAATGAAAGGATAGTTGCTTACCATAGGATTATGTCCTCCACCGCCTTCCTCCTCATCCTCATCACCAGCACCAGCTCCCATCAACATAGGTAACATGTTCTAGAAGGAGGAGGAAAGAAAAATATAACCCACTCTTCCAGTACAATACTAAATAAGTACATTCTGGAGTAAATCCCATAGAATTAAAAGGGACTTAGTTCCAGGTAAATATGCAAAGGCCTGTGCTTAGAGCATATGTTTGTGCATCAATCCATTGCAGGTCCTTTATGGTTCCCTTTGCCATGGGTTGGGAAGTCTGCTTTCTGCAGCCATGTGAAGAGATATGGGATGGTCCAGGAAATGCTATGGTGTGCTCTTTTTGACTTTTTTCATCACCAGACAGCAATATCTGATCAAGAAGGGGAGTGTCTTACAGTTGGAGAAGTGGGACACCAATACTGCTAGGACCATCAGCCACCCCAGATAAAGGCAGCCCCTTCCTTCATTCCTTTCATTTGTTCATTAATTCCTTTCTTTGCAAGCGAACAGTCACTAGTGTCTTTGCAGGTGTAAACTAAACTGTTGCTTTCTGCCTTCCTTAGGATGATCACAAGGATATGTGGCTTGTGACAAGAAAAAGATGGTGCCTCCAATCCTATTCTGTGCTAGAGACAGAATCCTTCACTAATTCTATTCTGGAAGGAAGTTGCAAAGTGAGAAGCTAAGCAGGCCAGGCTGGAGAGGTGTTCTGTCACAGAAGTAACAAGTAATTTTAGCAGTTTTCTTCCCTCTGAAAAGGGGTCTTTGAAAACTATACAGTTCCTGAAGACTGTTCACCATTTGGGAATTAGTCTGTGCACTAAATAAATAAATAAATAAATAAATAAATAAATAAATAAATCTGAATGTGTGCAATATTTCTGCATACATCTGCAAAAAAAACACACATTTTGTGCAGAAAATGGTCTTTTCTGCACAAGAAAAGTATACTTCTGTGCAAGAAAATATTTTCTGTGCAAAAATGCTGTTTGCTGTACGGAAAAGACTATTTTCTGGAAGGAAAAATATATGTGCAGATGTTGTGCAGAATAGGTCCCAAACTGTGAAGATTCTTGTCAGTCTAGGTTTCTCTACATTGTCTCTCTTAAACTTCTAGGGAATGGCAGGCAAATTTTCCTGTGGGTAGTGTGGTTTCATGAGGTACCATTGGCTATGCAGCCAAAGAAGATTCTCTAAAAATCAAATGGGAGGCCAAATGATACTATCTCATAATATCATGTCATTCCATAGGACATTCTGCCCATCCTTGTCACAGGGCTTTTCAGCTGGGCTGCCCCTACCTAGGTGAGATGGTGTTTAGTGCATCAGAAAAGAAAGACCTACCAACCTTTAGCAACTCAATCAAAAATAAGTAAACACAGACATTTACCAACCTCTGCCTCCTAGAATAATGAAAAAGAGCAGGCCAAAATGTTTCAAATGCTAAGATGTATCCTTAGTTCCTTACCATCAGACCACTCATTCCACCTTCTCCAAGCATGGCAAATGGGTTCTATGAGGAAAGGGAAAGACCATCACATCTACACATTCCATGCTTCCACCTTTGAATATATTTCACATGACTTGGTTAATGGGCAAAGAAATGTGCCCTTCCCACCAATGACAGGAGTTCATTTGCCTCAATAAATGTTACTACACACTCTCCATTGCTTATATATTATAAAAACCTCCCTGAAGAATAAGTCCTGATTACATTTTTAAATGCTTCATTCCCAGTCTTTAAAATTATTTATCATTTTCTGTGGCATATTCAGTGGCAGCTCTTTGCTCTGATATATCCCTACTTCATGCCTTCTTCACTGCCTCTTCTCCCTCCAGCTGCCTCATAGTTCCTGTCCTTCATATGGCTCTCTACAAGACTTCCTTCTCTTGTTTTTCTCATAATCCTTCCCTCTATCATAGCTTCCTCATAGTTACTGCCTCCATCCTGTTCTCTGCTTCTGTTGCATCTCCTCTCCTTTTCTACTGCCTTCCTGCTTGCCCTCTTCCATTCTTTCTCTCTAGCTGTGACCTCTCCAATCTCTTCCCTCCCATATTAGTCCTCCATTGCTGTCCTCTCTGCTGCAACTACTACAATGCCTGCATTGGTGCTGGAGATCTGCAGCCTCTATGGATGATCTCATTTCTATGTGCTACCATCTCTCAGAAACAGAGGCTATTCTCTTCATTGGGAATTAGGTAAACTTTGCACTACTGTGGCTACCTTGATGCTCAAGCACACCCTGAAAGTAAACTGTATGGTTCCTTATCATGGCCCCATTACCATCATCATCATCATCATCATCACCACCACCACCACCCATTGCTCCTGTAAACAGAGGAAGAAGGTCCTAAAAGGGGGAAGCAAGGTGTTATTTTCTTTACTGTACATGTTTAGGCCTCCATCTTGGACATGCACTACATCAGTGTTACTCAAAGTGGTTGCTTGTGAATAACTACCAGTCTGTGAACCATTGGTTAACCATTGGTTAACAGACTACAGAAAGTTTCAAGGAAACTATGCAGATATGATAACAATGTGACACAAATATGGTATTAATCCCTGGCACACTGGGGAAAAAGTGCCTGTGCACCACATCTGAGAACTTCAGAAGGACTGTCCTTGGTTCATTATATCTTGAGGAAATTTGCCTTCCGCCTTCATTGATCATTTCATTGGCCTCCAGGAATGTTACCACATTGTGATTCTTCATGATTTTTCATTTCAAGATAGCAGCACTTCTAGTTTGGGTAGCCTTTCTTTTTATAGTTTGCTTTCATGACAGAGAACAAATATAAGCATCACCATCTGGTTGTCTAGTTGATGCATCCTTAGGAGATTCTTCAAAAGGTTTCTTCCAAGGCCTGTGGAATCAGTACATTACCTTTCACATTAGTCTCTTCCCCAGTCCCCACTGCAACCTTCAGGGGCTTCATAGCAGTCATATTGGGATTTCTCAACTCTATAGGTAGATTGACGGAAATGAGATCCCTCAAGTTTACAAGCTTGAATGAGATTGTATTCTGCTATGGCCATGGACATGATTGACAGGTCTGCTCCTTTCTAATCTTTGGCTTGCATATAAGACTGATGTAACAGGATACTACAGAATTTTCCATAATATTTTAGAATGATTTAGCTTCTCTGAGAATGTAAAGAATGCTATCAAACTTTCTTGGTGAGACAGGGAATCTCATATGGATCCCCTGTCAAGAAAATGTTGCACCGCCATGAGATTACTGAGATGAGATTTTAGGCTGTATGGAGGAAAATACACCATTTTCTGTACAAAAATCTTGGGTTTTTGCACAAGCTTTTTAACAGATTTTGTTTTTGTAAGAAAGTCCTAACGCAAAAAACAAATAATAAAATACTCTCATAATTATATCCAGTAGGAACAAACATTTGAAATTATTAATTCTTGCATGTGTGGACAAAATACATGCCTATACAAGTGAGATCACAGGGTTTTAAATTGTATTCACTAGTTACTTATATCTAGGAACATCTTATGGTCCTATAGGTAAGAAAAATAGGGGATATATTTTGTGGGGAAGGAGGAATGGGACTATGCTGTGTTCTTCCACTCCAGGAACATTCACCCCACTGTGTTCCATTCATTCAGCCATCTGGAAAGGATATTTACATATATTAATCTATTCACACATTATAGCTTTGGGCTACAAATGTGCAAGAGATGTGGCAAGTGGTATGCAACAAGAAGGGTGGAGTCCAAAGCTCGTCTAAGGCATCTTTCTGCCTGCAGAAAAGATCAAGACAATGCATAGAAGTCAACTCGAGTGCCAGTTGAACCTTCCTTTAGTGCTAGGGGCAGAACAATGTTTTCCCTGCACTTGAGCAACAGGCTAGCTTACGGGTCAAGGACAGACCATACAGATGCACATCTTGGTCCTTTAACAAAGAGGCATGGAAGATGTCCTCAGAAGCAACTTCTAGAATAGTGTTACTGTTTCTCATCACCTTCCACGAGATAATCTCACTTTGTCATGATAGGGCTGGTTCTGATGAGAATAGATCTGGAATCCCATTCCTCCTTCTCCACATTCTACATATGAGTAATTCATGAACAAAGCTTCTATGATGCATTTTCTTATTCTCACCACTCCCAAGGAAACCTTCTTAGGCCTACACAATATTCACAGCAGTAATATCACAAGCATGATAGTAAGTATCTTCTTACTGAAAGAGCTTTGAGATTTCTCATCATGGATTTCAGCAAAAAAGAAAGGGCATTCTGCCTTCTTGTTCTTCAGTGCAGGGTATGGAATGACGTTTTGTCCACATTTGCCATCACTGCAAAACTCTCACCAACTTTTAAAATATTTAAATCCTTTCTGATTTTGCTTTGAAATTCTGTTTTTTTATAGGACACTGTCACCATCTTACATATTAAATCTTTCTGAGGAACTTGAAGGTAAGAATATTGCGTGGACGGTTGGAAAGTTAAGTATCCTTTCCCCTTATATTCAAGAAGTGATAACTAGTAACATTAAATCCAGGTGAAAACAGAAGAATATAAGATACAGAAGGAGATGGAACAGAGTAATACCAATCAACTTACCATAACGCCGTCTCCACTATCTTCAAGCACAGATCCTAGATCCTACATGAAAAAGTGTCAATCACTCTCTGATTGTTGTAGTTGTTGTTGTATGCCTTCTAGTTGTTTGACTTACAGTGGCCCTAAGATGAACCTGTCATAGGGTTTTCTCAGTAAATATTATTCAGAGATGGTTGGAATTGCCTTCCTCTAAGGCTGAGAGGAGTGTGACTTGTTCATGACCATCCAGTAGGTTTGTATGTCTCAGGAGGGATTTGAACCTTGGTCTCCCAGACTTCCAGTATAACACTCAAACTACTACACCACACTGGCTTTAGACAGACATATGTAAGGACATACGTATAATCACTGCCATCCAGACTCAGATATGCCTTACATGAATTGCCTTCTCCAAATTAGGAAATCTACATCTCATAGATGGGTGAATGCTAAACTCAGTAAAGTATACTTAACTAAGTAGATGACAAAGAACACTGGCCAGTATCAACTAATACAAGCCAGGCCAGGCCAGGAGTAGTTACTTAGTTAATTAAATAGCTAAGTAACCTGGCCTGGCCTGGTTCCCCCCAAAACCTGATGAAAAGATCATTCACCCATGTCCAAATCAACAGCAGAATGGACCTTTTTTCCCTATTCAACTGTAGCCAAGTAGTAGTAGTAGGCTGGTGGCAGAACTACAAGTGTGGAAATGGTGTCACAACCATAGCTAAGTAGCTATCATGAGTACAGAACAGTTACCTAGGTTTGCTCTTCCATAACTGTTCTGTATCTACTATCAGTACTTCAAATTCTATGATACCATGAAAGAGACTGGCTTAAGCATTCAACTCACTGGATGATTCTGATTGAGTCACTTTCTGGTCTCTTTGAGGATGGTCCAAAACAAAAATGTGAGTTCATACTCAGTTTGCCTACTTAAGTTTTCCCAGTTAATGTCAACTCTACTTCCACTCATATCCTGCTTTGGGGGCTGTTTGTAGCATTTTCTTGGATCCCAGCTGGGGTTCTTCCAAAGTTTTTTTTTCCCTTTAAATAAAACTTGAGACATAGTTTGCTGAGGGATTCCTCATATCTGAAAGGCAAACTTTCTCCACTCTGAATTTATTTTCCCTTAGAGTTATAGAACTGTAGTGCAAAAGATTTCACTAGTGCACTGCAGCACTACAAATCTTCAAAAAAAAAAAATTAAAAAAGAAAGAGAGGATACTTTTTATTCCAAAATGTCTTAAAATTAAAAAGAAACCCGCTTGGTGGTGGGAATAAGATATTGCACCCGATGCCAGGAATTGCCAGAAAATAGTCCAAGACAACAGAAATGTTTGGAGTTATATATGTATGTGTGTATATATATATATATATACACACACACACACACACATATACATATACACATATATATTTATAAAAAAGGAATAACAGCAACAAATATCCCAGCCTCCTTGTACATTGCCCTGCCTGGAATAGCCCTCTCAGTAGGTGGATGGGAAAGTTAAAATGAGGGGAATATCCTATGTAGGCTTCCTCACACTCCTAGGCTTAGAACAGTGCTGCCTAACCATGTGCCCCTACATGTTGTTGGACTACAACTCCCAGAATTTTCTAGTGTTTTTAAATGTTGTCCAATGACACCTGGAGACCCAAGATAGGGAACTCCTGCTTTAGAAGAAAAAGACAATACATGTATGAGAAATCATTGTTTTGGGAGCAGAGGAACTGAGGGGGATAACCATGTTTTCTCCAACCCTCTTGCATTATGGTGTTTCAGAATTTTGCAATAAAACCATTTGGTCTGAAATTAAGCTTAATTTAACTTACCGGTACATCATCATCTTTGCCTTCATCTCCAGGTTTCTGCAAAACAAATGCTCCATGATTTTCACTTATCAGATAGATAGTTTTAAACTAGGCATAGGGACTCACACACACACACACACATTTTTTTAAAGCATCTAGGCTGGTTGTATTCAATCATGGCTTTTCATCAGATCCACCCACGCTTTCTGTCCCACAGGCCTTCTACCCTCTTTTAACAGCCCTTTTCTCTCTTTTCTCTTTAACAGCCCTTTTCTCTCTTTCTCTTTAACAGCCCTTTTCTCTCACTGTGCAGGGGGGAGGATCTGAACACCAGACTAGCCTCATTTCACCCTTACTGCATAAATATCCAGGTTGCACAGGACAATTCTATACTTTCCTGCTGCTTTCATGTACTAACCCTGGTACAACACACGCCGTTGCCAGATTCAGTGCAGCAGTGCTTAATTTTTGTTTGATGATGACCTGTTCCATGGATTAGACCTAATGAATATCTAGTTTGTTATACTGGAGAGTTCTGCAAACTGATGGATATGGTGTTTTCACACATAATCCTCAGTGCTTCCCTATACCCACCTACTGCTGCTACCTTAATTTAAAGATATAGATGTATAATTTATCTTCTACGTTTTTAATTGACTGTACTCTACCCTCCTTATGCTGATCTATGACCATAAAGATCTCTTTGATTCTTTTGTCTTACCCAAGACTGTACAGAAACCACAGAAAGGAAAGCCACCACTAAAAGGAGCTGCATCTTCTTTGTTGCTCCGGGACTCTGCCACATCTTGAAGTTCTTAGAATAGCATTACGTCCCACACAGCTACATTTTATATCTCATTTTGCAGGCCTGACTGATCAAACCCAAAGCTTCTATTGTCATCATCGGGCATGTTCAGGGTGGTATGGCCATAGGCCTTCTATTGTCAAAAGTTATCCATTCTACTCCTCTACAAGGTAAGGCTGGGGATAGCTTTGCATCATGCTTGCAAGCTAAAAGAGGAGAAAAATTGCAAAGGGTAATCATGTTATTGCCCACTCCTCTGAAGGTCCTTAAACTGTGGCCGAAATCTTATTGTTTAGTCCCTCCTAGAGGATACCCACTGGGGGAATACATGGATGAGGGAATACATGGATAAATCCCATTGAGTCAATAGATTCACTCTTGTAGAGGCTAAGAACAGGATTCAAGCCTGATATTTTTATTCTTGCTTAAAAATAATAAAATCATATCTAGCCTAGCTATTTTACAGCATGCAGAAACATTTCTTTTACACCCATCAATACGTAATGCTCTTTAGCCAAACCAGTGTGCTAAACAAAGATTTCAAAAAAGACTAGAAGGCTCCTGGTAAATAAGCAACCCATCTCTCAGGTTAGCCTACTTCACAGCATTGTTGTGAAATAAAGAGTTGGTGCATGCGTGCTGCCCAGATGTTCATACAGGAAGGATAAAATTGTAACAAAACTTACCAGCTATCATAACAGTATGATTTGTCCATCTTCGTTTACTGATTCTTGGCTTCTGTTATTTGCCATCAAGTCACCTTTGACCAGTGATGGATTTAAGTCTTTTACTCCAAGTCTCGAGTCAAGTCTCAAGTTCTTGAAGATAGTTTAAGTCTGGGAGCCAACTTTATACCCCAACCTATATTGCAGAATTTATGGACAGAGTCGAATAAAGTCAGTTTTAACTTTTTAAGCAGAGTTGGCCCTCTACATTTGTGAGTTTGCCATCTGCAGCTTCAGAGGTGAGGAATAGGATCCTTCTTACTTTCTGAAGCTGGAGGCTTCGTGCCAATGGGCATAAAAGAGTCTGCAGCTTTGGAAGTGGGGAATAGGATCCTTCTTACTCCCCCATTACTGAAGCTTCAAAAGCTATAGAAGGAAAGCTCCTTCCTCCTCGAGCCCACTGCCTAACAGACTTGCTGTTCTCTGAGAAACATGCCCTATGCTTTGGGGACAGTCTTGCTTCTGCTCTTAGAAAAGGTTTTAGAAGGCTCCTCCAATATACAGCAGGGACAGGCTGTGTAGCAGACCTCAAGCCCATTACCTAACCTGTCTGCTGTTCTCCTCTGAGAAATGCACCCACACTTTGGGCTTGAGACAGATTGTCTTGTGACCAGCGGGCAAAAAGAGATGGAAGCATTTTTAAATGTAGTAAGGTTACTGGGTGAATGTGTTATGTTACTGAACCAAGGGCAGCAAGTCAGTCACTCAAAAATATTCAAGTCGAGTCCAGTCAGTGCACCTTTGTTGCCAAATTGAATCCGAGTCGAATCACTGAGGTGACTTAAGTCCAACTTGAATCCGAGTCAGTCGACTTGAGTCTACATCACTGTCTTTGACTTTTGGCAACACTATAAATGAGAGATGCCCAAGAGCCCGGGTCATGAACAGCCCTGCTCAGGTCTTGCAAGGTCAGGCCTGTGCCTTCCCTTATTGAGACAATCCATCTGTAATGTAACCTGGCCTCTTTTCCTACTGCTTTCTATTTTACTGAGAATTATTGTCTCTTCCATGTTGTCTTTGTTGCCTTTAACGCCCCTTCCTAAACTGCAAACCCCATGATTCCATTGGAGGTTGAAAGTGGAATAATAGCACTATAACAGTCTAGTGTGGAAATGGCCCCTGTCAGCCTTCTTCTCAATCCAGCTTTCAGAACCATAGCTAGAAATTGGAAATACTATGGCATGGATGATCCTGCCTTTTGAATTCAATGATATAAATATGGTTCATTATATTCAATACGGTGGCTAGACTTCCTAGTTCCTTTGCTTGATCTGTACTGCATTTTCTTTGCAGAGTTTAGCATTAGTTTCTTTGACCTTACATTGATTGCTTGTATTTTGTTTTTCTTTAGGATCTAGCACACAATATTCTGCCTGCTATGATTATTTCACTGTGTTGTGGGATATTAGTTTCTACAATAGGTCAGTAAAAACAATATTGGCTTGCACAGAATGTCATACACTAATACTGCTTTTGGAATATCTTTCTGTAATACTTGTAGTCATGGACTAGATTAAGTCCTGGTCACACAGTGTAGTGCTTACCAGGTCAAGCCATGTACTTGCTTTTATGGCCACCAACCTAGGCTATGTCTTAGATCAATGTGGTGAAAATACGACCTGTAGGCCACAAATCCCCAAAGCACACCAAAACCCACAGAATAAAAGCAGGTTGTTGTTTTTTTACCAAAACACCAAAAACAACTTAAAATTGTCATAAAATGCACCCTGCTGCAACCTCACAAGACACACATGTCCCCTTAAAATCCCAAACACCTAGTATGGGCTGAAAAATCAACTGAAAACAAAACCAGAAGTGGCATCAGGTCATGTCAGATACAACCTACAGAGGAAAGTTCAGGGTTGAAAATGGCCCCCATTTCCTCCACAGTGATCAACCCTGCTTTAGAAGACAAAACTTTCAGGACCTGGAAGGTAACGCTGCATCTTTCTCTAACTCCAGAGCAGTGTTCCTCACTTCTCAGAAAGGGATAACTCCCTAAACATATTCCCCAAGGGTCCAGGATCTTTACACATAGGGTTCATTCGCATGGCACCATTATAGTGCTACATGACATTTTAACTGCCATAGTAATGTCCCATGGAAACCTGGGACTTGAAGTTTAGAGAGAGGCATTTATTCTTGGTCTAGAAAGTTCTGTTGCCTGATCCAGCAATAAACCTCAGGATTCCATAGGATTTGTCCATGACAGTTGAAGTGGAATGATGCATCTGTAGTGTGGTTTGGTCCATACTTTATAAGTCCCATGGTCTTGTCTGCTACAGGATGCTTTCTGTCCCAGAAAGATCCAGATCATCCTCCAGAGAAGATTCTGCAAACGTTCACATGGCAGAGGCAGCGGGATACTTGGCTAGCTAGATCATTACTATGTTCCATCAGAGCTCTTCTTATGCACCTGCTGGGACTTTTCTTTAACCAAAGGTAGCATCAGTAATATCAGCTTCACTCATGGAGTCTCCAAAGTGCAATGTCCATTCTGCTCCTTTAGGATTGCGCCACCTCATTCCCACCTCATTCAGTTACACAGAGGGTGAAGGCTTAATCTATACTTCCTTAGAGAGAAGTTTGGTTATAGGACTTCAGGGATTCTATTCCATTTTTTCAAGCTTTGTCTGTGCCCAGTGTCCACGCCAAGAACTTGATGGTTTTTGGGGTCATCTGTCTTAACCATAACACAACTACCAAGTGTTTTATCTATACATGATGCTTTTTCAACTATCTGCCCTTTTTGCTGATTAGGTTCATTTCCTCAAATCTCCTTATCAGTGATTAGCCTCCTTTTACAAATAACATTTTAACGTTTGTCCAAAAGTAGCAAAGTCACCTGATACAGCTAAAGATCTTAAATGACATGGTGGGTATATTGCTTGGAGCCAAAGGAAACAGGCACTGAGTTCTGACAGCTACTGCCACTTAGCCAAATCTGATTGCCTCTGCACGTCCAATCGTATCCTCTGCTTGCTTCCTGATTCTTTATACAGGCTCATCATAGTGCCATATACATGACATAGTCTTTGATTGAGTGAGGTCACATTGATGAAGAAATTCTTTTAAGTTAAAAGAATGGGCCTGAAGGAATAGGAAATGACAGGAAAGCAGCCGCAAACAAAATGTAGAAAAATGGAAAAGTGGATGTGATGTTTCAAACATTGATTTACACAACGAAAATTAAGTAGCAAAAAAGAAATTCATTACAGCACAGCTTTAGAGTTCCTTATCTGCTAAAATTTTTGTAGCCAGGTATTACCCCTGCTTTACATATCCCATCCTGAGGGATAGCAAAATTGGCACAAGATATCATTTCCATATTAAAAAAAGGACACTTATGGCTGGGAACCATGTGGTAAGCAGGACTTTGACTGTACTTCTGGGCTAGGTCAGCATGGCCAGATCATAAGGCTGAGAAGAATTAATAGGCTTCCAATAATCCTGTCAATGACTTGAGATCTGAATACAATGGTCAATGAAACTACCCAGCTGCAGCAGGCAAGCACCCCTGTTGTGCGCATTTCCTACAGCAACTTTCCCCATTTGCCTTACCTAACAAAGAAATTAAGGCCCTTTCCACACGGGGGACGGGGAACGGGGCAGCGCACGCAGGGACGGATCTTACCTGAAAACGGGTTGCTCCGTCCCTGCGGGGAGCGCGCGTTCGCCGCTCCACACGCTGGCGAGTTTTGGCAGCGTTCGGCGGCGCCCAAAATGGCGGCCGGCGACTTCCGGCGGCGCTCCGCCAATCAGGGCAGTGCACCAGCCGGAAGCCCGCCCCCGGGCAGCTTCACACGGGGCGCTGCAACGGGTTAGCACGCTCGCGTTTCGTAAAAACCACATAAAATGTGGTTTTTAAAAAACGCGCCGCGCTACCCCTTGCGGCCGCGCTAGCGCGGTTTGAGGTGTGGAACCTCCACTATTCAAACCGCTCTAGCGCGCTCCACGGTGTGGACGACCTCGGATGAGGTCACCCTAAGCCATTTTTTTTACCCCGTGTGGAAAGGGCCTAAGAGACTGTCAGGTCTCCCATCAATGTTTTATCACCCAAAGTAAGAGTATCAGTCCATTCTGGAACCCTTTTATTTTCTCTGCCAGACAGCCATTAACACTCACCCCATCAGGGTAGGAAAAGGGGTATTTAAACCCTAGGTTTGTCCTCAGCAATTCGTAGTACTTTGGATGCATGTTGGTGTGTTACTCTACAAGTTGGCCTCCAGATTGCTATGCTCTGTGCTGCCCTGGGATTGTGATCTGAGCCACTCCACTTTGACTTTCTGGAATGGAAAATATCACCTGAAATCTCTCTCTGTCCAACCTCTCTCACTTTTCCCTTCACTAGCCTTGTATGGTTCATGAGAATACTTGATTTGTTGTGTGTGTGTGTGTGTGCTGATTTCCAGTAACACCACCCTTTTTAAACCTTTGACTGGAGTCCAACAGTTAGTACTGATATATACAGGCAAAAAAATCCTGCGACTACCACTCTCTGGCTATCCTCCTTTAAGCTTTAATTCCCCCAGTTTCTAAGGAGACATTGGCACTGCTGGTGGACCTCAAGGTCCCCACATTTAGGGTTAGCACAGGAGTCTTTCTGGCTACCTCATTTCTCTGTGATACCACCACCTCCAGTTTCTTTAGTTCATTATAATCAGGCTAAGGTTCAAATATGAATCAAGAAGAACAAATATGCATACAGAAGCATGATTTCTTTAAAACTAGGAGGAATCAGTCAGTGAGGCTTGTAGGTTTCAATAATCCTCCTCCTATAATCTGAGCATTAGCTCTATATTATTAAACAAAGCTTATCATATTATTGAGAGATCCATGACTTAAACCCAGAAAGCCAGGTCAAGAGCATTTGGGTAAGAATTAAGGGAGCAAGAAACAATAGGGATATTCTGGTGGGGGTTTACTACAGACCTCCAACCCAGACTGAGGACTTTGATGACGCCTTCCTCAACCAAATGACTGCATATTCAAAAAGGAGAGATACAGTAATAATAGGAGATTTCAATTACCCGGATATATGTTGGCAGTCAAACTCTGCCAAGACAGCAAGGTCCAGCAAGTTTCTCGCTTGTCTTGCAGACAATTTCATAGTCCAGAAGGTGGAAGAGGCCACAAAAGGATCAAATACTCTAGATCTGATCCTGACCAACAGGGATGACCTTGTTAATGAGGTAGAAGTGGTTGGATTTTTGGGGGGAGTGACCATGCCCTATTGGAATTTGGCATTCAGTGGGAAGGAGAAGATAAGGGTAGCCAAACACTCATCTTAGATTTTAAAAAAGCGGACTTCTATAAACTTAGGGAGCTGCTGGCTGGAATTCCGTGGTCAAGAATAGTGAAAGGGAAAGGAGTTCAGGAGGCGTGGGAGTTCCTTAAAAAGGAGATATTGAAGGTACAGTCTAAAACTGTGCCAATAAGGAGGAAAAATGGAAGGCATCTGAAGAAACCAGAGTGGTTGACTAAAGAACTCTCAGCTGAGTTCAGTGTTAAGAGAAACATGTACAGGAAATGGAAGAAGGGAGAAACCACCAAAGAAGAATTTAAGCAAGTAGCCCGGAGATGTAGGGAGGAGGTCAGAAAGGCTAAAGCGCAGAACAAACTTAGGCTGGCCAGAGACATTAAAAACAATAAAAAGGGCTTTTTAAAATATGTCCACAGCAAAAGGAAAAAGAAAGAGACGATAGGGTCACTGCACAGAGAAGATGGCGAATTACTAACAGGGGGAAGAGAAAAGGCAAAACTACTTAACACCTTCTTTGCCTCAGTTTTTTCTCAGAAGGATACAAGCACTCAACCTAGCGGTTGGGGAGCAGGTGAGGAAGCAGGGGAAATGAGGCACGTAATAGGTAGAGGGGTGGTACAGGAATACCTGGCCACACTGGATGAATTCAAGTCTCCAGGGCCAGATGAATTGCATCCTAGGATATTAAAAGAACTGGCAGAGGTCATTTCGGAACCGCTTGCTATAATCTTTGAGAAATCTTGGAGGACAGGAGAAGTTCCAGCAGACTGGAAGAGGGCAAATGTTGTCCCCATCTTCAAGAAGGGAAAAAAGGAGCACCCAAATAATTATCGCCCAGTCAGCCTGACATCAGTACCTGGAAAGATCCTGGAGCAGATCATTAATCAGTCAGTTTCTAATCACTTAGAAAGCAACGCAGTAATCACAAGAAGTCAACATGGATTTCTCAAAAATAAGTCATGCCAGACTAATCTTATCTCTTTTTATGATAGAGTTACTAGCTTGGTAGATGAAGGGAATGCTGTGGATGTAGCATATCTCAATTTCAGTAAGGCCTTTGACAAAGTTCCCCATGACACTCTTGCAAAGAAGCTAGTAAAATGCGGGCTGGACAGGGCTACTGTTAGTTGGATTTGTAACTGGTTGACCGACCGAACCCAAAGAGTGATCATAAATGGTTGTTTTTCATCCTGGAGAGAAGTGACTAGCGGGGTGCCACAGGGTTCTGTCCTGGGCCCGGTGCTGTTCAATATTTTTATCAAAGACTTGGATGAAGGAATAGACGGCATGCTCATCAAATTTACAGATGACACCAAATTGGGAGGGGTTGCTAATACGCCTGATGACAGGATAAAAATTCAAAATGACCTGGCTAGATTGGAGAGCTGGGCCAAGGCTAACAAAACGAAATTCAACAGAGAGAAGTGTAAGGTCCTACACTTAGGTAGAACAAATGGAATACAGAAATATAGGATGGGGGACACGTGGCTGGATAGCAGTACGTGTGAAAGGGATCTAGGAGTCTTCATAGACCGCTAGCTGAACATGAGTCGGCAGTGTGACGTGGCAGCCAATAAAGCGAATGCAGTTCTTAGCTGCATCAATAGGAGTATGGTGTCTAGATCGAGGGAAGTACTGGTACCATTCTACTCTGCTTTAGTTAGACCTCATCTTGAATACTGTGTCCAGTTCTGGGCACCCCAATTCAAGAAGGACATGGCCAAGCTGGAGCAAGTCCAGAGGAGGGCAACCAAAATGGTGAGGGGCCTGGAAGCCATGCCCTATGAGGACAGACTTAGAGAGCTGGATATGTTTAGTCTGCAGAAGAGAAGGTTGAGAGGGGACATGATAGCCATGTTTAAATATTTGAAGGGATGCCATGTAGAGGAAGGAGAGGGCTTGTTTTCTGCTGCTTCAGAGACCAGGACAAGGAGCAATGGATTCAAGCTGCAGGAAAGGAGATTCCACCTGAACCTCAGGAAGAACTTCCTGATGGTCAGGGCTGTCCGGCAGTGGAATCTGCTGCCTCAGAGTGTAGTGGAGTCTCCTTCCTTGGAGGTTTTTAAGCAGAGGCTGGATGGCCATCTGTCGGGAATGCTTTGCTGGGTGTTGCTGCGTGGCAGGGGGTTGGATTGGATGGCATGTGGTCTCTTTCAACTCTACATTTCTATGATTCTATGATTGCCAGGGGGGTGTCTTGTTAACATGACATCAGATAGAATTTAGTTTGGTTTGCATTTTTAAGCATATGAACTAACCTGGCTTCCTACATTGATATCTAGGTTCAACCACAGTTAGCTTCAACCACAGTTAATCTTCAGAGTAATACTTCTCTGAATTTTGTGATTCAGATAATGGCTCAGAAATTACATGTGCTTATTAAAGCCGAAAGAACTGCATACAGAATGTATATGTTGATAGAAATAGTGTATGAAAATAGATATTATTTTTTTGTCTGTGTGTATAAGTATGTATGTCTTAATTTGTAGGTTCATGTGAAAACTGGATAGAACAGAATATATGTAAAACTGATACAGAATTTACATAGTCTGAATTGTCCAGATTTGTTATCAAAAGAGCAACAAATGTGCGTTTTATCATCTGCAAAGCTCGGGAAGAAGAGTTGCTAGGCAACTGAAATATTCAGGTGAGCCCTTGACAACCTTGTCTATAGGAAAATTTTGTAGAAAATGCGGCAAATGACATTCGGCTTTGTGTGCATTTGGTTTCACAAAGATACAGCAGGAAATCATAGCAGCCATGGATGTGACTGACCTTTGGGTGTTTTTTTCTAGATCAAAAGAAATAGCACAAAAAGTACAGATTGTTCATGCCTGTAGGAGAAGTGTCAACAATCAGGTCATGCCATGTCCAATTGCCCTTTGTGTCCTTCTTTTGGTTGGATGCAATAATATTATTCTTGTGATGGTTAGGGTGATGCAATCCATGTTTTAATCTTTCTTTATTGATAAAGCTATCATTTATCCTATCTCTTTTAGACAATAGAGTCCATGGTTCAGGTCCACTGGGGCTTGCAGCATGAGGTATAAATGCCACAGACTGAACTAGGTTGGACCACAAGGAGTAGTTCTGTCTCTGAAAGAGTGACGAGAAGACAAGAGACAAGATGATGCTATTGCCGTTGCTGGCCACTCTTTTCCTGGTTGTATCTGCTCATCATGGGGTAAGAGGATATTTGCTGAGAGTATGGGTTTTAGTTATTCATTTGCCGTGTTAAAAATAAATTAGGGATTTCTATCTAAAGATTTCTATGATATCAGATCAATATAAGAACTTAAGCTATCTACTTTTGTGGCTACATAGACATCTCCTTTCTCTCTGTATTCTCCTAGTTTTCTTGCACTCTTCTGTGACTCCATCCTCTGATTTCTTTGTATCCTTCTTCTTCGCCAAGATCACTCCTTAATATCATTTTTATACTGGTTTAATTGTTTCTACACCTGTCCTTATGAAATGTCATTTCCAAGGTTACTCTAAAAGAAATGTTGACTTGTACTCTTAGCTTCCATGTTAATGAGTCCATGCCAAATATCATTCCAGAATTTTAAGAAGTATCCAAGTTGTTGAAGCTATTTTGGAGCTAGAGTTCAGCACCTTGGATAGAGCCATTGTCCTTTGCTTAAGGGTGCGGTGTTAAATCCTACACACCTCTTATACAAGTTGATTAGAACATACTTTGGAAAACCCAAGACCCTTGCAGTCTTGAGAGATTGTCATGCCCTTTACTAAACCTGAGTATCTAAAATAACTTAGACCTAAGGCTGATATGGAATCAATAACATTTTCTCCAGAAAGCTTCAAAACTAATTTACACATGAAGCAGATTGATGAGGATTTCAGTCTCACATTCAGCATTAGGCAGGAAGCAATACACTACCTGTTGAGTTGCAATCTAATATCCACTTACCTGGGATGTCAATGGGAGCTCCTTACCAATAGACAAACATAGACTTGCTCCACTGACTTCTTATGCAATGCATTTAGCTTTGTACCTTCAGTGACTCTCCTACTCTGTTTCTGTGTTGGTTTGTATCTTTGGTTCTGCCATCTATCATTACTTTCCCTGTGGCTGGAGTGTAGTTTGCATGCTCTTTGGGGTGCCAACCAGTCTTCTCTTCCTCCTTCCTTTTCTCTCTCTCTTTTTCCCCTGCTGCATCCATCTCCTTCTCATCCGCCACACAGCTCTGTTGGACACTATGTAAATTGACACTAATTTCTTTTTCTGTATGATAAGGGGCCTCATCGTGAACAAGGTGCAGGACCTCAGAGTGAGTGTGGTGTAGGACCTGAAGGTCATCCACCTGGACTTTTGAGGGTATGTTTGCTGGGCTTCCTGAACTTGTGCTCCTTATTGACCATGATGTCCAAATTTACAGAAGATCATTCCATTGGTTCTCTTACACTAAACAAAGAACCACAGATTTTTAATAAAAAAAAAACTCACAAGAAAATAAATGATCGACATAACTAAATATAGTTCCCAATATTTTATCACTACGAAAATAGAACCCAGGGTGAGCTGAGGCCTATAACTCTGGCTATTAACGGGCTGAAGATCTGTACACAGTTGAGTAGTCTTGTCTTCTAGCCCTAGATTCATCACCAGGGTTAGAAGTCAAAAACCTATAACCAATAAATGTCCCTTGACAAGTAGACCCATTGAATCAATTAGATTTACATGCATGTTGACTTAGCAATTGAGTCAGGGGGTATGCTCTTCTTAGAACAACCTAGAATTGCCTGGAGCTAGCGATTAGATCTAGGACAGATTTTCTTCTTATGACAACTTTCTGCATTATTTTGTATGCATTGAACAGCCATCATTCGCTGTTATATTGGGAAATAAACCATGAGGGGAAGATGTTTTGCTGGATGGCAGAAGCTACACACCAGGTCTGACAGTGAGTGTTCTGGTTTTGTGATTGCTCAAGTGTCCAAGCTTCTGAATCGATGGATCTGGGGTGCACCAAACTAGTTTAGGAGACACTAAATAATCAGCAAGAAAGGTTAATTAACTGATATGTTATTGTTGTGTATGCATTGCCACGGTTGGGAAAAGAAAAAGTTCATGGGATTTTCTGCCTTGTGCACCAAAATAATGTGGTTTGCATTGAGGTTGGGGTTGCTCACATTTGCCCCACTGCCCAATGCACCAAGGTATCCTAGATGGGCCCAAGCATTAGAAGATATTCATACATCCAAACTGGAGATAGTTACATCCAAAATGCATACTGAGGTGGTAGCTTTATTAGACCAACCAAACAGTGCTAAATCCATCCTGCTAGCATTCTAGACTTATAGCCTTCTTGATCACACAAAGATGGTGAAACAGGCAGGGAAGAAAAGTGATGATGTGAAAGTCATAGTGCCTACATATTTGTTTTCAAGCTTTGTTAGGTTTGTGAGATCAAGACCATCCCAGGCCAGGGCCACCTTACTCATCTGGCACTTTAGGCACAGTGCCTAAGGACTATGAAACTTTTAGGGCCTACAAAACAGGATTAACACAAAATTTCCAGAAACTGAGAAGGAGAACAAAATTTCACAATAGAGCTATTTTATATTTGCATTCACAAAGATCAGAAAAAGATTTTGTAAAAACAAATAGAAATAGGTTTATTACACCACAATTCTTGAAAACATAAATTATTGTGATTCACAATTGTGAATCACAAACATGAACTGAATAGAAAAGTGCCTAGAATCTATAAAACCTTAATGCATCCCTGTTCCAGGCCCTGGGAATTTAGGGCCAAAAGCTGAAACTTAGGGATGACCTCTTCTCATGCCACAGGAGGCAGAGATTAAATATGGTACACAGCACGTGAGAGACATTTGTACATCTGCCTCACCATCTTGAACAGAGTGAAAGCTCATGCTAAAATAAAAAAAAAAAACAGTTATTCTCATATGTGCTGCCACATTTATTTTTTCCCCCTACTTCCTCCTCCAAATTCTTAAAATATAGCAACTAAATTCACTATGTTCATTATCACAGTGTGCCTCAGGGTACAGAACAGGTATGGCTTCTTTGAAGTTTTCCATGGTATGCCGGTCTTGCCTTCACAGGTCTCAATTATATTATCAGTTATTTTGCTAGGATAACAACACCGCCTCTCCTACCACTGGAATAATAAATGAGAAGTAATAATATCTTGATGGTAATGCTTCCTCTGGCCTTTCCCACTACTGGAAAAAAAGAAAATATAAGACTGGGATGTTGGGATATGGATTTTCAAGTGAGACTTTTGTGGTGAAACTCATGTTTCTTCTCCATAGAAAAAGGTCCAGGTGCAACCACTTAAACCTGAAGATGAAGAGGCAAGTGTTCCCCTGGATTATCCCTTGCTTACATAGCCTTGTTTTCCTCCCAGGTATCCCCATTTATTGACCAGGAAATGGGAACCACGTGGTATCTAATGGGCAGCAGAGTGAAATAGAAAATGGCTTTCCAAGATATTTCAGCCCAGTTTGTGGCAACTCTGAATGACTGTTCTCCAACGGAATGTGTGTATGTGTGTGTGTAGTTTGAGTAAGGGAATTCTTAGGAAATTTGGGATTAATTAATACAACTGTGAGATGTTGGAAACTGGGCTGACTCCAAACAACTCATAAATAGGGAAGTTTAAAATGCCTATTTCCCTTTCCATCATGTCCACATTTTTCTAAAGAAATTCATGCCATTCGTTTCCTATGTAGGCATTTTAAAATTTTTACAGAGCAAGCATGCCCTTTCTGAAGTTTTCCATGGCATACATTTTATTTTATTGATTAGTCAATTGACCATATCAAAAGATATAACATCAGATGTTATAAAATACAGTAAAATGAATAACTAAAGTACGATGGAGTGAAATAAAATAAGCTAAAGTAAGATAAGATACAATAAAATGTGATAAAATATGATAAGATGAAATAAAAAGAATAATATAAAAAATAAATACCAATACTTGTAATAATAGGTTATCATCTTGAGATAGGATGAAAATAGTGAAATACAGAGGCAATATGTATTTAGATTAATTCGTCACCCTTGTATGCAACCCCAATATGTTCTACAAATTGTTTTCTCAGTTGTCAACCCTATCTGTGAACTTAGCAGTTCTGAGGACTACTGAAGGAAATAAGATAGTCATTTGATAGAGTCCCAGTATTTTGTTCTGCCAAGTAATGTCCGTAGATACTGAGCCCTTACTGCGGCATATAATTGACAGTTAAAGAGTACATGTGCAATATCTTCTATTTCAGTTGTACCACAGACACATGTTCTTTCAAAATATGGCACTTGGTGGAAATCGTCCATATTTAACCATAGACTTTAGCTGCTCGAATCTTGCTCTAGTAAGCGCTGTCCTTTGGCATTGAGTCAAACCCATTGTCAAGTATTTTTCTATTTGAAAGGACGTTCTATTTTTAGCCAGCCATTTCAATGACCCGATGTTTGCACGTGACTCAATATCAGTTTGGCATTCACATCTAAAACTCTTTGTTTGAATATTACTGGGGCTTGATGTCCAGCTGGAAGTAGATACTGTATAAAGCGTGAGATGGTTTGGAGAAGTTGGCTGATCCATGAGATGGGTTGGAGTGTTCTCATCTGTTCTTCCAGGCACATTTTTCGTAGTCTATCAGATTCCATTGACAGAATCTTCCACCAATAGTTGAAAGCCTTGGTTCCTATTAGACTGTAAATGAACTGGGTCCATGGTATACTGTTATTGCCTTCCTAGGTCTCAGTTATAATATCAGCTTATCTTGCTGGGACAACAATATCTGCTCTCCTACCACTGCAAATAATAATAATAATAATATTAATAATAATAATAATACCTTCTTTGTCCCCTCCCACAACTGGAAAAAAAAATTAAGACTAGGGTGTTAGGATATGGATTTTTGCAGTGAAACTCATTTTATTCTCTACAGGAAGAGGTCCTGGTAGTGCAACCACTTAAACCTGAAGTCGATGAAGAGGTAAGTGTTCCCCTGAATTATTCCTTGCTTACCTAGACTTGGTTTCTTCCCAGGTATTCCCATTTACTGGCCAGGGAATGTGGAAAAATGGATGGTTAATGGACAACGAAGTGTAACAGAAAATGGCTTCTCACAATTCTCCAGCCCAGTCTGTGACAACTCTGGATGACTGTTGTCCAGTGGAGTGTGTTTATACGTGTGTGTGAGAGAGAGAGGGAGAGGGAGAGGGAGAGGGAGAATGGGAATAGGTTATTTACCCTGTACTTTGTGAAAGGGAATTTTTAGGAAATTTTAACTCAGTTAACAACTGTGAGATGTTGGCAGCTTGCTGACTCCAAACAACTCAGAAACTGGGATATCTGTCTCCCTACCCATCATATTCACATTTTTTTCAAGCACAAATTCATGCCATCCTATTCCCTATGTATGCATTTTTAAAATTCCTTGTGAAGCATCTTGTACCTTTATTCATGATGCCAAGAATTTTCATATGCATTTCATGTACAACAGTCCCTAATATATGCATGTTTTGCACACACATTTCCAATGTATGGCATATCCCTTTCCAGATCCTTTTCCTCCCTTCCTAATCTTCCCATCTTTTGTTTTGTGATGTTGCCTTCAGATCAACTCCAACTTGTGACAACTCTATCCTAGAATTTTCTTGGTAGAATTTGTCCAGAGAAGCTTTTCTGTGGCCTCCTCTGAAACCGAGAGAGATTGACTTGCTCAGTGTCACCCAGCAGGTTTCCATGACAGTGAGAATTTGAATTCTGGTCTCACAGAGTCTTAGTGCAGCACTCAAATCACTACACTGTGCTGGAATCGTAAAACAAATCATTTTTGAGAAGTTCAAAAATGGGAGGCTAATTATGTTTCAGGTAGCATGTTCATTCGGGATGTACAAGTTAAGCTGGTTCAGATTAAATTGCAAAAACTATCTCTCCCTCATCCCTGTTCCTCTCTCTGTTGTGGTACCATTTCTGGCCTTTTTGAATGGCTCAGTGGGGAAATGGTGCTTCCCCTCAAAGGAGCACTGAGAGATTAGAGGAGGTCAGTGCTTCTTTAGAGTTCTCCTGGGATGAACTAAGCTCTTGCCTTTCTCCACTCTACTCAGAGAAGGGGATGGTTCCTATATAAGAGTTAAGGTACAGAACTCACATTGACCCGTGGATAAACCAACCCAGTTTTTTGAGGTCAATTTTTGACTAAAATTTTTGGACTTATAAATGAGTATATATAGTGATTTAGTTATGTCATCGTTATTGGGAACAGAAATTAACTCCAAGTTCCTGACAGTAGTACTCCAAACAAACATATTCCTTAGTGAAAGGTCTTTCAACCAATTGGTACCACCAGGAAGGCACCAGGGTCCCACCTTCCAGGCAGATCCCCTCTCGTCCCATCACTGATACTTGCTGATGTTTGTCCTGATGTCTAAGTCCATTCCCAGGCATAGTCTCACAGTGCCCTGGTGAAGTGTTGCTTCAAAGCAGAAAGTCAGTTTGTGGAACAGTGTTCATAGGACTGTCTGTTGTTATCACTGTTGCTGCCAGCTGAACCAACTAGTGTAGAAAGAACCTCATTAGATCCTACTTTGCCCCTTCACATCTGAAACCAATCTCAAGAGTTTTTAGCAGGGCAACGACTGAGATACCAAAGAGTAAGAGAACAAGATTTTCACATTCACCCAACTCCACTTCATTTGAGCAACTGTTACCCTAAAAGGTGGGGGACCTTGAGGTCCACAGCAGTCCCAGTGTCTTCTTAGAATCTGGGTAACTATTAGGTCAAAAGAGGCCTGTGAGAGGAGGGTAACAGCAGGATCTTTTCACCTATGTAAACAACTGCTAACTGTAGAGAGGAGTCCAGTGAAGGTTGAACAGGATATTGGAAAATAATACACACACACACACATCCACACACAAAATCAAACAATTTCACCAACCATAAAGGCTGTTGAAGGAAGAGATGAGAAATCTTGGACAGAGAGAAATTGGGTGGAAGGGGTGACATTTACTGGTCCTGAAGCAGAAGATTGAAGTGGAGTGGCTCAAACATGAGTTTAAGGACAGCATGGAGGAATGGGAGACTAGGGTGCAGAGTGATGCCCAGTATGCTAGCATGTTACTGTGTTACAAATTACTTGTGCTGGAGCCAGGGTTTTTATACCCTGTTTCCTAGTCTGAAGGGCTGTGTGTAAATTGTTTTCTGCAGAGAGCACAAAATGGTCCGGAATGGGCTGATTGGCTTAACTGTAGGTAGCAAAACATTGATGGGAGTCCTGACAGCCTCTTAACATTTTGATTGGGTAAAGTGGATGGGGAAGGTCTCTGAAGGAAAAGTGCACAGCAGAAGTGCTTGGCTGCTTCACCTGGGCAGTTTTGTCTTCTATTCTATTTGGACGTTGGGTCATTGAGAAGATTATCTCAAAGTCTTCAAGGTCAGGGGTTTCCATCTAGTCCTCTTGAATTTATAATCTGGCCATGCTGAGCTCATCCTGACCTAGCACATGCTTACAGCCAGTGTCCTACTACTGCATGTTTGTCAGCCGTAAGTGTCTAGTTTTATAAGAAAATGATATTTCTCACCACTTTTGCTCTCCAATAGGATGGTGGGTGTGTAAGGTGTGGTAACACAACTGTCAGATTATTTAAATCAGGTCCAGGCTATATGAAGGATAGCATCTTTCAATGTGAGCCTGCCCACACACTTCAGTCTTCAAGGAAGGCCCTTGTCTCAGTCCCATCCCCTTCCCAAGTGAAGTTATTGGGACTGACAGGGCTTCTGGCAGTACACATTGTTCTGCTGATCTTAATGGATCTTTAGTGTTTTTATTGGATTCCTTTTAATCAGGTTTCACTTCTATGGGTAATAGAATTGCATTTTAATGATAACTTGGGTATGTTTTTTTTTCTTTAAGCCTTTGCATGCATTTCTGACTATTGGCCTTTTTGCACTTGTTATGGTGTTATAGTGCTATTATTCCACTTGCAACATCCTGTGGAATTCTGGGGTTGGTAGTTTACTGAGGCCACACTGCTCTCTGGCTGGGAATTCAAAAGGCCTCTCCCTAAACTGCAAACCCCAAGATTCCGTAGGATATTGAAAGTGGAATAAGAGCACTATAACAATGTAGTACAGAAAGGCCCTATGTTTCCAAGTATTGGTAATAGGTGCATAAATGAATTATTATTCTATCAACACATCAACAACTTTAACCTATTCTCATGTATGGGGTGGAAAAAACAGAAATCAGTTGCTTTTAATTTTCCAACCCCACAGGTTGCTGCTGTGCCTGAACTTTCCGTTGTGAAAAGAGCTGCTGTGAGTATGAATGAATGACATGCAAGTGTTACATAAAAATGTGCACGCATACTTATCAATACATTCCATCATCTATTGGGGTAAAGAACAGTGTCCCCTGCCACCTTACTAGTCCAGGAATTAGAAACTGAACCAGGCATGAGGGGCATATAAACTTCCTTGCTTTCTCCTTCAGTCTGGAACCAATAACACCTCAGGGAAGGACTCAAGGGTTATTTATCTTTTTTCCCCAGAGGAGGATACAATAGAGTTTTGAACTGTAATTCACATTAGCCCTAAGCATTACTGATGCTGTTTAGGCTGATGGGAGCTAGCACTCCCCCTATTAAATCTAAATTAACATTGTTGTTGTTTACCTTCAAGTCATTTCTGACTTATGGCAACCGAAGGTGAACAGGGTTTTCTGAGGCTGAGAGTGCATGAAGCGGTCAAAGCCACCCAGTGGGTTTCCATGGCTGAGCGGGGAATTGAATCCTGATTTCTAAGGTTATAGTCCAATGCTCAGACCACTATACCACAGTGGCTCTTATCTAGGGAAGGGTAAACGGTGTCATTTTGAACTATAGCCACACATCTTGACATTTGATGTAGGATGGCCCTCCCAAGGAGAGTTGAAAAATACAGACAGCTATGTTTATCCATATGAACAAACCAGTTTTTGCCGATTTCGTTTCCTTGGGAGGACATCTTTAGTTAAGCTGATGAGTCTTAAAAGAGCCAGCATGTTTTGTAGTGGTTTGAGCACTGGATTACATCTCTGGAAGACATGGTTCAGATTCCCACTCGGCCACTGAAACCCACAAGTCACGTAGGGATGTGGGGGTGGGGGAGCAATTTGCCCCAGGCAGCAATGTTTTGGGGGCGTCCTGGCCCATAGCCACACCCTCTCATGCTTTGGTCACGCCCCCACGCACCACAGCCACGCCCCCGTGCACAGTGGCCATGCTCCTTGCGCTGTAACCCCGCCCCTTCCACACACTCCAAGCTCCGCCACTGAAACCCACTAAGTAACCTTGGGCAAGTCACACACTTTCAGCCTCAGAGGAAGGCAAAGACAAACCATCTCTGAATAAATCTTGCCAGAAAAAAAACCTGTGATAGGTTCATCCTAGGGTCGCTATTAAGTCAGAAATGATTTGAAGGTACACAATAACAACAAATCTTGATTGTTTTTTCAAGATTACACAATTGCAAAAATTTGTAACAGGGGCTATTCATAACAGTATTTTGTGGCTTTGAAAATCCAGCCCTGCCCCATTCAGTTAGCTGTTTTGAATGACAGCTAAACTCACCGGGTTGATAGAAGCCTGAAGCTGCTGAGAGATTATAATATCTTAACATTGCTAGCAGAGGGGTTGTGAAAGAGAGGGAATCATATTCCGCAAGTCCTGGGTTCAAAACTCACTGCAACTGCTAACCTGAATGGTTATTTGCTGGCTCCTGTGCTGGCTGGGGATGATGGGCTGAAGGGCAACCACATAAGGGATCTCTGAAGGTTCATTTGGACCAACTCCAAATCTCATGACCAGAGGAGAGTAATAGCTCTTTTATCTTTTTCAGGGTGGTCCTGGAGGCCAAGGAAAAGGAAAGGGAAAAGGGAAAGGGAAAGAACAAGGAAGAGGGAAAGGAAAAGGAAAGGGAAAAGGAAAAGGAAAACCTGTAGAAGAAGAAGAGGAAGAATTCCCTGAGGTGAGAAATGGAGATTAGTTTGCAAAGATTGTGTTGTTCCATCTATCATTCTAAACCTGAATCCAGGTTTGGGTTCTGTGTTGGCTACCCAGTTCAGTCTGCCTGTTAACCTGCACTGTAATACTAAGGTCACGAGGAAAAAAAAAATCCCAATGCATTGTGCACGGACTGGGATCCTGTTGGTGACCAATGGATATCTTACATCAGAAGAGGGCAAATTTGAAGAAGATGGGGGCCATTTTCCTCCTTGTGTGTACCTGGGGGGCTACATCAGTAGACCACACTGGCATGTTCTGAGTATGCAGAAGTCATGTAATGTCATTTTTGGCTGTCATTTGGGTTGTTTGGTTGCCTTTAAGGCTGCTCCCTAAACTACAAGCCCCAGGATGTCAAAAGTGGAATAATAGCACTATAACAGTCTAGTGCAGAAAACATAAAACGGTGATCTCCAGCCTTGTAGCCCAGTGTTCAAACCATTACACCACTCTGGTTGTCACAGCTTGCTTCCCTTCTCCTTAATCGCACACATGTCCTTTCATAATTGTTGTATCAGAAGCAGTCTAGAGCTCCTTGTGCAACACCAGCCCAAACCTACTGCAAAGGGCATGGCTGCGCCTCCACAGACATTCACTGGTCTAGGGAATGTGCGAGGCACCTGAGAATCATATGGGAGAAAAGACTTTTGTCTGGAAATCTTTCTCAGATTTCCAGTGTATTCCCTGGAGAGCCAGGAGGGCAGCTATTTGCTGCCAGCTGCAGGTGAGCCTCTGAATGGTTCCCGGGTACCTTACATCCTTCCTCAGGCACTAAATAAAGCCGGTGCTCTCCTTGCTCTCCTTCCATGGACAAGTGAAAACTTCTGTTTTCAGCAAGACGTAAGTAGGAGAGAATTTGCAGTTTCCTTCTAATTGGGAGAGCACAAGAAAAGCAAGGAGGACTATTTATTTACTTATTTATTTGGTGTGGATGTGGGCTCCAGCTGAGCCTAGGGGTTTTAAAACTTGACCTCTGGATTCATCAGGCATGCCCACTTTTTTTTAAAAAAAAAACTGTATAGTTACGAAGACACATGAATGTAAATAAGCTGAGGAGTCTCAAAAGGGTGTCTGATCACCTTTGGATGACAAGGATATAAATCCTCATAAATTTTGTTCTTGTGGGCAAGAATGAATAATCTTATCCCTCTCATTGCAAGAAAGTATTTGAAAATTGCCCAGTTTTTAAGGACTACTTGCAATTTTGAACTTAATCTGTGATGAAACCACACATGGGCACTTCATCTTGTTGCTGCTGCTGCTGTTATTGGGGGAGTTGCACAGAAAATGGCATTTTCTATGCAGAAACGTGCATTACAGAGGATAATATTTTTTTCGTCATAGAAAACAAAGTCGCTTCCTATTCATTGTGTACACAGATTAAATCCCAACCTGTGAAGATTCTCATCTGTCTAGGACTCTCCTCAGGAGAGTTTACCTACACTTGGGAAACCTGTTTCTTTTAATTTCTTATTTAAATTTTTTTATTTGAATATTTTTTCTAACCCCAATGGGCAACCAGCATATTATTATTGCTTCCAAAGATTATAAGCAGGGAAGCATGAAATCCTTCTATTGTTAGGGCTATTGGTGTGATTAAATTTCAAGTATGACTGAGAAAGACCAGGATATATTAAATCCCATATTCTTTCTTCAGTTCCCAGATGACAAGGGATTTGAAAAGTAAGCAAGAGGAAGCATACCACTGGTAAGTTCTTTTTTTCCTTTCATTTTTCAGATACACATTCCTTAAACTACTGATCCGAGCCAGCCCAAGATGTCTTGTTCCTTTAAACAAAAAACAAAATGGCACCCTCCAATTCCATGCACAAAAGCAAATTGAATTGGGGGTTGGAATTTACTTCAAAACTGGAGAGAGGGCTCTGCCTTCCATTGGCTCTCAGGACAGCAGACTATTTTAGGAAATGTCAGACAGGCCATGTGGCACACACATATATACACGTAGGTCTCCTCTCCAGTTGAGAGAGAAGTCTGGAGTGTTTGAAAGGAAATGGCTAACGGGCTCCCCTCCTCACCCGTATACCCTTACATCTGCCTCTCGAGGCCTTTTCCTCACTCTGCCAAATGGTAGAACTGGTTCTGTAAATGATCACATTTTTGAATGTTGGTTAACACTCAACTGAGAGGTCCATGAGCATTTGGACCTTCACAAACTGGCTGTGGACCTGACCCCATCTTTCAGATGAATGTCCATATTTGCCATGTTTAGAATGTACATAAACTTGTATGTATGTCTCCCAGTTGATCATCTTCTTTTCTTTTCCAGCATTCCCCTGAATTCCATGGGATCAAGAACCGGTACCTAGACTAGATAACCTTGTTCAAATCACACTGTACTGAAATAAGTAGAGCTCTAGCGCTTGGTGAGGGTAGGGCTGATGGTTGATTCCACTGGATTTTCTTGAAGAACATGCCACTGTGTAGGGAAGCTTGATGACAATAAAAATAAAAATCTTCCGATATTTTCTTCTTTCAGGTTTTCTTGTTGCATCCTGTTTTTAAGAAGTGCTTTCCTAAAAGCACAAGCTTGCAAATAATGTTATTCAAAAAAATTACTGATCCTCTTCAAACTACTCACAGAAACCAGAAACAAAAAGGGAAGAACTGAACAATTTTTTTTTCAGTTTACTTAAGGACATTTCCGCACTACACTGTTACAATGCTATGTCTACTTTCAACATCTTATGGAATCTTGGGGTTTATAATTTAGGGAAGGGCATTTAGAGTTCTCAGCCAGAGAGCTCTTTGGCCTCTGTAAACTATAAACCCCAGAATTCAATGGGATGTTGAAAGTGGAATAATAACACTATAAAAGTGTAGCACAGAAAGGCCCTAAATTTTCCTTCCCTCACTCGGCAAAGGCCACTGAGTATCCATTTACAGCTCTGGGTTTAGCATTAAGAGAGTGGGGATACACATACAACATTTTGCTTCTCAATTACAGATAGTATTGCAAATACATAAGCAGATCTTAAAAATTACTACTCAAACAAGCAAACATATAGTTCCAAAGTCTATATAGTAATTACTGTAATAGGTGCTGTATTGAAAAGAAACTCTAGTCTTCATATTGTGGTCACTTAAATAAATTCTGAATGCTTCAGAATGGCCTGCATACCCTTCCCAGAACTAAAGCAGTAGAGTTCTCTAGCAGAGAATTCCAAGCACCTTACTAAACTACAGAGTCCAAGACCCCATAGGACGGGGATGTGATGGTTAAAGTTCTATCAAACTGCTACAACTGTAGTAGAGAGACATCCATGTGACAAAATACTATTAGTAGCAAACACAGATGTTACTCAGGGTTATGTCCATGTGTGTCTTGTTTCAGAGAAAGAGCAAGTGTCTATTCACTAGCCTCTTGTGCTCCATCCAAAAGCTTTCCCCTAGCAGCTACAAAGCCCACAGGGATGCTGTTATGGTTGGTAAAAGGCTGGGGAGAGATTAAGGAGTGGAAACAATTTCCTTTTCCCACTCAAGTTTTCCAGAGAAAAGGAGGAAAAATAGTGCCACAGCTGCACACACGTCTTTTCAGCTGCTGCAATTGGGGTGGGGTAACTGTTGACCTGTACACATTACAAGTTACACTTCATATTCAAGATCTGTTTCTTCCTCCCAGTCCCAAATGTCCACTTCGAGCAGGTAGTTGTACTTCAGAGCAGCTCTCTTTCTCTCTTGCTTTCTGTTTCTGCCCAAACTCTAAGTAGTAGTTACAGTGCTGGACTAGGAGACAAGGGTTCAAATCCTCACTCAGCTATGGAAACCGACTGAGTAACCTTGGGCAAGCCACACTTTCTCAGCCTCAGAAAGCAACAGCAAAACCCCTCTGAAGTAATCTTGCCAAGAGAACCCCATGATAGGTTCATCTTAGGGTCATAATAAATCAGAAGTGACTTGAAGGCATACACAAACCTCCTGTGCATGATCTTGGAAGTACCAGAATTCATGAACTGCCTTCACTAGCTGTGGTTTATTCCCTGACAACAAGAATGATCATCATTCTCCTCCGACTGCTCCCCGGCCCATAAGAAGTATAATCTAAAACTCAGGTCCCAGCGATGTGCAGGCAGTCTCATTCCCATCTGATGTAACTAGTTGCAGGCCACTCATTAAAACATAACACATTCCTTGCAAGCTCAGAGCTTGGAGCACCTTTTATAAACAGGCCAGAAAGCAGAGGTGAGTAAAAGGCAATTCAGTAGCAATATGTGGCCCTTGAAGACGATTTCTATGGCTCTTGGGCCCTGTGACACCCTTCCACATACACCAAAGTGTTTCAGTTGCAGACATAAGAGGCTAGTAACTGCTCCCAGGGGCTTCCAGGAGCTGTGTTCCACCAATTTTAATAATCGCCTCCCATCTTTTAACACCTCAAAAATACTGCTTAACAAAAGAAACATCTGCAAATCGACTTCCAGCCATTTCTGGGTTCACATCTGGGGCATTTTTCAGGATTCAACAATTGCCAAGTAGGGCCAGCCTAGTTCCCCAGCACTGCCTTAAAGTGACAAACCTTAACAGATAAAGAAAGAGAGAGAAAGAGGCTGCGTACATGCTTTGAGAAAGATGGGTTTATTTCTCTGCAAAAGGAGATTGGAGGGAAAATCTGTTGCTAATCTCCTTCATACGTTATTTGAAATGAAAAGATGGAAAAGTGCTCAATAGCATTGGCTTGGAGGGTTTCTGGAAATCTGTGAGGGTGGGCTTTTTACTGTAAAAGAAGAGAAGACATTTAGGAATTTATAACCAGAGACAGCCCAAATAGAGCATTTAAGGGGTAGGGGTGGGGAAGAGGAAGCACTTAAGACTGTCATAGAGATGCAAAGACTATTTTCATCCTTGTGCAAACTACAGTTTTCTGTGCAAAAATTTTGTTTTTTGAAAAATCCATATTTTTGTACCCAAAACCCATCATTTGTACATTACACACACACACACACTTCTGGGCTGGCTGGTTTTATATATACGAAAAACAAACCAGCCAGCCCAGAAGTATGAAAAATAATTGCGAAAAAAAGTGCAAAAGCTCTCACGATCGTTCCCTCCAGGGAAAAAACACTTGAAATTCTCACATATGGGAGTATAATTAGTGAAACCTCCCCAGTCACTGTTAAACAAATTCTGGGATGGTTTTGGAGTGTTATGTTTTCATACATTTGGAAGTTTTTCTGCTTTATTTTAGGGTAAAAATTGCCAAATTCAAGTGCATGGGGGCTTGAGAAGCTATAAAAGTGTGGCCCAAATGAAGCATATGGCAGGCGCTACATTTCACACACACCGCACTGTAAGATTGTGGCCATAGTCTCCATTGCGATGACAATAACTGAGTACCACATCTGCAAAAGTTAATCTCCATGAAACCAATAATGATATGACTGCAGATAACTTGCACTGGGAAAACAGAGGACATTTCCACACTACACTGTTATAGTGGTATTATTCCACTTTCAATATCCTATGGAATCCTGGGGTTTGCAGTTTAGGGAGAGGTATTTAGAATTCTCAGCCAGAGAGCTCTTGGGCCTCAGGAAACTACAAATCCCAGGATTCCACAGACTGTTGAAAGTGGACTAATAGCGCTATAGGAGTGTAGAGCTGAAAAGGCCAGAGGCTCAGCATCTCTTTGGCCATTTCTGCACGGGGCGAGGGAATTGCCATGTGCCGCTACTTACCAGGTCTTATGGCTCCCCGGTCCGGTCCAAGCTGCTCCGGAACAGTGTGTGCTCGTCGCTCCGCACTGCTCCAGCATCAAAAATGGCAGCTTCTGGTTGGTTGAGGGTCTTGACTAACCGCTGAAGCTCGCCAGCCTAAAGCCCACCCCTGGCAGATCTGCACAAGGGAGCAGGCTCGCACTGGTGTGCTCCATGCTTTTGAAAGACCGAAAGAAACAGGTTTTTCAAAAGCACACTGGAAGACACTTGGGGTCATTCCGGAGCGCGCTGAGGTGAGCATCTACATTAAATAGTCCGGACCCAGTCCGCTCCCAGGTGCGGATGTCCTCCCTGGAGGACAGACTGCACTGTTTCAAATACCCTGTGCGGAAATGGTCTTTGTCACTAGACATGACAAGTATTCAAAGCTTTCAGCCAATATTTACAGAGGACCAGCATAGGCCCTTTCCTCACGGGGGGGGGGGGAAACGGGGCCACGCACACAGGGGCAGAGCTTACTCGCGAGTGGGTTGCTCCGTCCCTGCGGAGAGCGTGGATCCGCCGTTCTAAACGCTGCTGAATTTCGGCGGCACTTGGCAGTGTTCGGCAGCGCTCGGCGGCACCCAAAATGGCAGCTGGCAGCTTCCGGCGGCGCTCTGCCAATCAGGACAGTGCGCCAGCCAGAAGCCCGCCCCCGGGCAGATCTGCAGGGACGCGCTACCGCGTCTCTGCAGTTCTTCACCGGGGGCTGCCACAGGGCAGCGTGGGTGAGTTTTATAAAAACCACTTTCAAAGGTGGTTTTTATAAAACTCGCAGCGCCACCCCCCGTGGCTGAGTTAGAGCAGTTTGATGTCTAGAGCCTCACTTTTTTTAACTGCTCTAGCGCACCCCGCGGTGAAGAAGACCTCCAAGAGAGGTCGCCCTAGCGTGGGCAATATGCCCGTGTGGAAATGGCCATAGTATAGTGGTCTGGGCACTGAACTACAACCCTGAAGACCAGAATTCAAATCCCCTCCCAGCCATGAAAACCCACTGGGTGATCTTGGGCTGGCCACATTCTCCCAGCCTCAGGGGAAGGCAACAGCAAATCCCATCTGAACAAATCTTTCCAAGAAAACCCCATGATAAATTTGCCTTGTTACAGTTGTGTGTCTTCAGGTCACTTCCAACTTGCCACGACCCTAAGTCAAAAATGACTTGAAGGCACACAACAGCAACAGCAACAACAACACTTACATAGTATATGACCGGTGGTCCAAAGTCATCTGTATTCTGTAAGGCAAAAAACAAAGCCAAAGTTTTTTATCCTTGCACTGAGAAATCTGTGCATCCTGTTTTGTCAGATTTGTAATTTCCAAGTAGTACAGCTTGGGGGAAACCCAAAGCTTGCTGACAATTTCTGAGGGCTGTAGTTTCAAACCGAAACCATTCCAAGCTCTGCTCTTGGCTTGGGGGAAGTTAACATCTGTATCAAAAACTGTCCAATGCTGACAAAACACATCAAGACGTTTTAACTGAGCTGTACTTCGTAAGGACTTGAGAATAATTTCATTTGTTTGGCATTTCAATACAAACCAAATCCTAAACTGATACGTGAATTGGAAAAGAATGATCCTGTGGCTGGCACACTTCTATAATATTTGTATTAGAGGTTTTCTTTTTTTAAAAAAAAAATCAGGATGAATCTTATTTTCAATAGCTATGAGACAGTTTTAGGCTTCATACACAGATCGAAGCAGTCAGAGGTGGTAAAGAGCTCTTTCGTCCAGTGTTTCCATTACAGGTTGCTTGACTTATTTTAGGATTGCAGTCATGACTTAACGAGAAACTATCTTTTCCCTTGGTCCTGGAATGACTACAAGGTAGATTATGAAGAATATTTTCACATTTTCTCATCCTCAATGGAAAGAAATTGTCAAACACTGAAAGATTTCTCTTTCTTTCTTTCTTTCTTTCTTTCTTTCTTTCTTTCTTTCTTTCTTTCTTTCTTTCTTTCTTTCTTTCTTTCTTTCTTCTCTCTCTCTCTCTCTCTCTCTTTCCTTCCTTCCTTTCTTCCTTCCTTCCTTTCACATTTCATAACTTTCCTCCTCTCATCTGCTGCCTCGGAGTGGGGCTTTGATGGCCCTTGTGGTTTCTTCCTACTTGACAATTCTATGGCCCTTTCTGCATGGCATTTGCCATGTGAAAGGGTGCCTGTAGCATCGTGCAATGGTGAGGAGTGATCTGCATGACGCACTCACAATCGCGCAACGCTCCAGGGGCCAGCAGGTGCCGATTGTGCACCTTTTCATTTGTGGCTAGAAGCCGAAAATGATGCATGATCGCACATTCCTCCCAGGCCCCGCACGCACTTACCTGGTGTGCGAAGCATCCAGAGTCGCGCCGGTCGGGCTTCCTGCCCCAGTGCAGCCTGGGATCTCGGGCGAGCAGGCAGCTTGTGTGGAGCTGAAGCAGCAGGAACGCAAGAGCCTCTCGCTGGAGGCTGCTTGTGCGATCCCTTCACCCCAGTGCCGGAAAAAGGTAAGGTGTGGAAAGGGCCTATGATTCTATTATGTGATGAGTATACACACACAGAATCCTCTTGCTAAATTTTTACACACTTTGCATGAAATTTTGTCCAAACCCAAATGACCAAGAATCTGCATCATATAAGTGTATTGTAAATCTACATTTATGTGGCTACATGGGTGGCTGTGTTATGACACCTTTTTGCTGAATACAGATCAGTAGCACAATGCGTCTTGTCCCACTGTGAAACAGAAAATTCACAGTGGCTGCTTCTGCTATCCAAATGAATAAAACAGTACACTGAAGGCAGTGATGAATACTTAACACATCATGTACAAATCCACAAAGGCATAGCTAGAATCTTGTTGGTTAGACCCACTGACTCTCTTGCTGAATGCTGAAATCCAATTGATTCAGTCACTCCTCTTTAGTCACAACTAATACTAAGAGTTAAATTAGACTGGTACCTTTGTAGAACTTCACATACACAACCAAGAACAGGATATATTGGTTGCACAATAGCCAAAAAGGCATACCCATATACGTAACGCAGCTTGCACGTGTATATGACACCAACAGGATTCTGGGCAATTTTTTACCCCTCCCCTGCAAAAAAAACCCTTTCCAAAATTCAAGATATCACCAAAAACAAAAATACACCTTTTGTGATCTTGCTCAATGAGGGGAAAAGTATGATATATTCAATTCTGGTATGTGTGAGAATAGAATAACTGAAAAATTCCACCCTTCATGCAGAGAGTGATGTACATTGGACACAAACAGAAGGAAAGCTGGGATTGTCTAAGAGCTGGAATATATAGCAACAGTCTAGGTGGCATCAAATGAGCGAACAAAAAGATGGGCAAATTAGCTGATGGGTCATTTATGGAGAAAGAGTAATTTGTGGATCTCCAGTACTTACGCCATTGTCATTGAAGCTGTTATCGCCAGCTGAGTTGCCATCAAAGCCGTGGCTATTCTGTAAAAAGAAGGACATAAAATGATGTGTTAGTATTTTGTGACTCCCTATGACTCTTGAGCCATTCCAGATAGCTTTTGACATGGTCTGTTTCCTGAGTGTTGAAAGATTCATCGTAAACACAAAGCTTTTTTGTCTATAAGTGTCATGCTTAGCATTCTGAGGGGAACTACAGTTGCACACTTCACTTTGTCTCATATTCCACTGTGTTCCCAAATGGATGCCAAACTAGCATATTTGGCATACTGCCAATCTTTTGAATGTGTTTAAAATGTTTAGATTGCTTTCAGAGCTCAAAAGAGATGTCTAGTGCTTTCCTTTTCATGATCCTTTGTACAGAACAATATCTTGGAGATCTCTACCAAGAAATAAGAAGAAGAAGAAGAAGAAGAAGAAGAAGAAGAAGAAGAAGAAGAAGAAGAAGAAGAAGAAGAATACATAAGAGGATGTGGTCTCTGAGCAGTTCCAGAAAGCTTTTTACAGGGTCAATTTTCTATATATTGAGAACATAGCTGATACTCCCATAGCTTGTACACTACTATCTACTCACTTTATACTTGGAGAACCAATAAGCTTAGATGTTAATTTCCCTGCAGACTGTCTACATTTCTACTCTACACCTATAATCTTTTCCCAAAATGCTTTAATAAAAAGCTGTGTTTAATAATATTTTTTAATAAAAATCAGGTTTTGGACTGACATTGGAGAGAAACCAGTGTGGACACCAGTAAGACCTCCAAAGGGTGGGTATTTCACAAGTGGGGTGCATAACCAAGAAGGCCCTCTCCCATATCCTCCCGCTTTGTATGGTGGGACAGAAAGGAGGCTTAGTACTCCCTGGAGAACTACAAAAGCTGAAATTTCCATCCCCTTTGTAGACAGACTTCTAACTTTCCCCTTCACCCTTTGTACATTTCCAAGTAGTGAGTACTGATACTGAACATATTAAAGCAATACTAGATTTCATGGAAGATATATGTGTGCATGTTTATACTTACTCCTGGAACAGCTGCAAAATTGTTCTGCAACAAAAAATAGGAGAACAATGAGTATTAGGCATGTTCCCAAACATGATGATCTTTTGTTAATGGGGTAAATACCTTAACGTGTTAACATTAAGGTGTCGATGAATACAACTCTTATCTCCCTCAACAAACACTTTCCCTCCCTACTGGGCTGACTCACTCAGAGCCTGAGATTTTGCCTGTCAAGTACAGGGTGTAACACTCTGCAGGGGCAGTTCCACACCTCTCTTCCTTTGTTGCAAGCATCAAGCATTGGGGCTGGCACTACAGCCATTAAACAGCCAGGAGGAAAGGAGGCAGCTAAGGATTGGGGACTGCCTCCTGCTTCTCCTGCAGTTCTCCAGAGAGAAAGAAGAAAAGAAAGGAGGTCATAGAGGGTCCTCTTCCCTGTTCGCGGAGAACTACAATGGAGAAAGGACACAATCCATCCCCAACCCCAGCCATATAATGGTCATAGCATTCCCCTTGCAGGGCTTGGTGACTACTGGGAGGGTGCTATGAATAGCGTTCGAAGGGCTAATGAATAAGGCCTTTGTGTCCTGTCCAAAACAAGATATAGATGTGTCTAACCTTGAGTTATACACATGTATGTCAGTAACCAGATTCCACCCTGAGTCTTCTGCTCCTTCAGTTCACTACCCATTCTCCATTCCTGTTTGATAGCACCTTCCTTTCTATTACTTGGGTTGGAGAAACCTGTCAGTATCAGTTTCTGCTTTTTTAACACTGAGTTGGCTTCATCCCATCATGGAGCTTGAATGTTTCCAGGGTCCTCAGGAAAGCATGTACATGTTTGTGTGTGTGTGCTTCAAAATATACACACTGTGCACACACATTACCAATCATACAGATTTTTGTAAGCGATTTTTCCTTCTGAGATAAATAATTTTGTCCACACTTTTCCCTAACATGTCCACTTTTCTGTACATTAATGCAGGGCTGCTTTATCTGTTAAGCACTTTAGGCCCAGTGCCTAGGGCCTATGGAAATTTCAGGGCCTACAAAAGTAGGATTTTAGGACCTACAAAAACATCCCTAATGGTACACTGAGGCAAGGTGGGGAATCAAAAACAAGCGTGCCTATAAAAACCTTAATGCAGCCTTGCATTGATGCCTAAAGTTTTTCACTTGACAACTGCACCTCAAATTCAGATTGTGTGAATATTAGTGTATAAATGTGTCCTATTTTATACATAGGTTCAGAAAGCGCACATTTGTGTGTCCTAGAAGTATATGGAATTACAGCTCCCTTCCCCACCCATTTATATGGATATTTATTTATGTTGCTATATTTATGTTACTATACAGGGCCTGGCATTCTGCCTGGGTCTTATGTCTTCATAAATGGTATTATATGTGTGCTAAACTGAACTGAGTCATTTCACAGTGTCCATATGCCATGACACTATAAGGTATGGGCATTAACTGCACAGTGGTAGCCTCTGTTACTGATATGCCATAGCCCAATGTGCAATAATAGCAATGCATCCAGACACTATCTCTAAAGTGTCAGAGTAGAATGGGAGATCCTGATGCACATCGGAAGTGGCCAATGAGCATCGGAAATCCCCAGTGCCCCTCAGAGCGCTCTTGCTGGTTGCCAGGTGTGCACTTTTGCAATTCACTGGCAGGGTTTCTTTGCATTTCTGAAATATAGCTACGGATTCATAACATTACAAAACATAGACTGTGATGTAGGATCTCAGCCAACATCTCTACAAAAAAAAGTAGTAAAAGCTGCTGAATAGTTTACTGTAGCTTTAAAGGAAAATATTTTTCATCCAAAAGAAAGACCCGTGCAAATGAGCAGAAAACTAGGAATGCAGATAGTTACCTATTTTATTCCCACTTGCACAGGCATAGGATTTACAAGCTTATTTTCCCACTGGATGAAATCATGATAATTTGCACAATTTTTTCATTTTTTTTTTTCATATTTGAAGACCTTTTGCAAAAAAAAAAAAATGTTCCTGGGAAAATTATTTGTTTGGCTAAAATATTTTCTGCCCCTAAACATACAAACATACAAGTGCATTTTAATAAAAATCCTCAATTGCACAAAGTCTCATAATATTTAACTGCTTTTTTTCCTATAGGACCTTTCTTATCAAGGATGAGGAAATGTGCAAATATTCTTCGCATCTCTACTCAAAACACTAAGACATTTTTGATATTTACCCGAATGCCATTGCCTTCTATCTTAGGGCTGCCTCCATCACCAATCCCAATGGTGTTGTCACTATCCTGGGTGGGGGAGAAAAAGAGGAACTGTTAAGTGGATGATTGTGAAGAAGACAGTGATGAAGGTGGAGGGAGGGAGGAAAGAACAGGAAGGAAGAATAACGGAAGTGAATCAGTGCTAAAGGAAATGAGACAGATGATAGGAGGTGTAGTGTAAATATATAAATGTTCTAAGGAAAGTATTTTAGAAAACTATGTTTAGCTGTTACAGGGCATCTTTAAGGAGCACTGAAAATGCAGCCTATCTACAGCCAGGCAATCCAAGAGCTGATTCACATTTCAGGGAAATTTGGTTTTATACTGACTTTGTCAGGTGGGAAATGAAGAATACTATTTGGGTTGTGGTGTATGGACCTCAGGACCAGATGTCCATGGTCCAGACAGATGGGATGCCTCAGCCAATGGGTGGAATTATTGTTGTTGTGTGCCTTCAGGTCATTTCTGACTTATGGTGATCCTAAGATGAATGTATCACAGGGTTTTCTTGGTAGAACTTGCCTTCCTCTGAGGTTGAGGCAATATGACTTGCCCAAGGTGACCCAGTAGGTGTCCATGGCCAAGTGGGAGTTCAAACCCTGGTCTCTCAGTGTTCAATATTCAAACCACTGTACCACACTGACTTTTGTTTTTTGGAGAGGAGGAGATGAGCCCCTCCCTACTGGGATCATGGGCCACCAGTGGACCTCAGTTACTTTTACCATGAGTGAGGAGCTGACTGGTCAACTGAATTGGCCAACTGAAGTATCCACGTTGTCCCTAGAAAATTCATTCCTACTCCCACCCTACATACGTTCACACTTGAGCAACTGACCAGAACGTTGAGTACCTTGTCCATATTATGATGTCTTTAACATTTTTCATTACTTTTATAAACCAAAAGGGGATTCTCAAGGTATTTTCCATGTATCTATTGCTGGGACTGTCATGAGAAATATCTTGTATAATTTTTCCCCCAATAAAGTTATTTGCACCAAGTAATAAGAGGTGTCAGTAAATATCTAAAGGAAATATAGCTCTGATGGATCATGTGTGTCTGATACTTACTCCTGAAGAGGGTTGGAAATTGTTCTGTAATTGAAAAAAGACAGGAAAGGAAAGAAGTTAAGAATACTAGGTTAACATACTGATCCGCTTAAAAGATAAAGGAATTCTGGGTACTTACCCCAATGCCATTGCCTGCCATAACAGGGTTACCTCCATCACCAATACTAATTCTGTTTCCTTCCTGAAAGGGAACAGAAACAGATGATAATAATGATAACTGCATTCCAAGCTACAGACTATATAGGGAAGTATAAATTAGGCTAATTCACCTCAAAATGTTGACTGAATGAAATACTCTCCCATCTTTTCCTCTCATCCTGACTGCCATTTTCTGTCTCCCATAGCATCCTGAACCATTTTTTTTTCTGGTGCATTGGGAAAATAGCTCCCCCACCCCCAAAAGATGGAGAATATTGGGAGGAAGTTCTGCAAACTAGCCTGATGTGTGTGGAAAACAAATAATCTCTTATGAGAAGTTTTAGTTCTGGTCTAATAATAATAGTAACCACAACCACAACCACAACCACCACCATCACAACAATACATATGCATATTAGTTATGCATTTCTCATAGCTAATATGCATATGTATTTTACTGGTTTAAGTATTCTGCTTGCCCAAATGACTCTACCCATTCTCCCTTGCATCATTTAGTTGTAAATACTTTTATAGTACACCTTATCCATTCTTCTTCCCTTCAATTCTCTCCCCAAAGTCCTTCATAAACCCTATAGTAGGTCTACTAAAAAAGCAATCATATATATCTATAGTAAAAGGTATGTACATTCTAGATATTCAGCAAATTTTGTTTATACTTGCCTATGCCCTTTCCCAGTGTTAAATTTTAGATACCAATATATCATTGGTGGGGACTTTCCTTCTTTAAGATACTCATTAAGTGAGATGTAAATTGTCACTGATTTCATCTGCTCAAAAATACTATTTTCTGCATGAAAAATGCTGACTTCTGCATCAGAACTGCTGTTTACTTGCAAAAATGTATGCAAATTTTGCACAGAATAAGTCCTGAACTGCGAAGCTTCTCCTCAGTCCAAGTTTCTCCTTGTCAGAGTTTCTCAATATTCAAGGAACCATTTTTCATTTTTAAAGAACATGTTCTTTCCATCTTCACTTGTTAATGCTGTTTTCAAATTGGCATTGTTTCAGACAAAGAGAAGGAATCATAATTCCCTGGAATGCCTGCTACAACTTTAAGGGGAAACCATTTTTCGATAGAGGAAAAGACAATGGTGACCAGCACACAGCACAAAGGCATTCTAGGTGCTTACCCCAATGCCGTTGCCACCGATAACAGGGCTGCCTCCGTCACCAACACTAATGGTGTTGTCATCATCCTGGAAAGCAAAACAAAAAAAGGCTAAAAGTCATAACTCTGTTGAATGCAATGTATTAGCCAAGGATGTGAGAATCCAGTTTGCCTAAAAATGAATGCTAGACACAATTCTCTCCTCATCCTGATAGATAACTTGGTAGCCCTTCCTTTGGAGCCTCCACAACACCCTGAAGTGATCCCCCCCCCCGGAGAATTGTTAAGTGGGAGAACCTTTGGGTTAAATTTTGCACAGCAGTCAGGTGAGCTGCAATAGAAATTTTTCTCTGCAAAGGGTCATCATGCAATGAAACCAACTGGTTGAGCAAGGCAATATATTAAGGCCAAGGATCATGAATGATTGCTGATACTTACTCCTGAGGCAGGCTGGAAATTGTTCTGAAATTCAAAAGAGGAGAGGAAAGAGAAAAAGAATTTTAAAAATGTACTTAAACATGTAAGAGTTTATGAGAAAGCTGCATATTTTCCTGTCTCTTTGTTTTACATAAAGGAAAAACAAGAATCAAATCTACAAGAGCAAACATAGACTAGAATCCTCTTGGTGTATTTCAGTATTGGTTGCATTTTCCCCATGGTCACACACACAACCGTAGTGAGGAATAGCAGGTAAAATTTGTCAGCTCCAAGCATCCTAATTCTCCAGTGCTATATTTCCCTTGAGCCGCTGAACCTGTGACTTTTTGCCTTCCTGCTTTCACATCATATACTGGTGGTAGGACTGCCAGATCTCAGGGCCTGGCCCTGAGTGTCCCTCTCCTCCGGTCCTTGGAGTGAGGGGTCATAGCTTGGTTTCAGGTTTTGGTTCTGAAATCTCATGGCCTGGGATAGTCCTGACCTCGCAAGCCTAAGTGGATGAGAGTGTCTTTCTCCCTGAAATGACTCCACTCTTTTTCCTCTTCTGTCATCATGCCTAGAAGTATATCCGCTGAAAGCATATTTCCCATAACCCTGTGTCATTACCTATTGAAAAACCTGAAACTCTGTTTCATAGTTCAACTGCAAACAAATATTTGTCATTCACTCTCTCCTATGCTCCTCATTTTCCCTCTCTGGTACTGAATTTTAAGATAGCAGTTGGTAATAAAGCACTGTGCATGTTGACACTTGCTAAGTAACAGCTAAAAGAAACCAGAATCTTCTGAAAACCTTTCTATAGCTCTAAAGATAAGATTGTTCTTGCCCTGAAGAAAGACAGAAGCAAAGGCAATCAGCTAAAGAAACAAAGACATTCTTAATACTTACTCCAATACCATTGCCTGCTATTTCTGGGCTACCGCCATTGCCAATACTAATGCTATCTCCATTCTGGAAAAGAGTCAAAAACTATTAAGTATAACTGTCATTTCAATCAAAGTATTAGAGCAGAAAGCACCATGAGTTCAATTTGCTTTAAAGTGCAGATGAAACAAAATTCTCTCTGTTTTTAAGCTGACATTCTTGCCACCATCTTATAACCACCACCCCCGTTATACAAAATGGTAGCCAAGATTTGTTCTAGTGCACTGGAGGAGAGTGGCTGTCCTTTACCCCAATGGGGGAGAAATATTGGGGGAAATATAGTAAAGTGGCTTGATTTTGCGAAAGAAGGATGAAAAAAGGATGAAAAATCACGTGATAAAAATCAGCTCAACTCTTTGTAAATTATAGCCATGTATCATTCTTTTGACATGGGATCCACTCTTTCATCAGTTCTTCCCTACTTGCCTTCTTTCCTGTAGGGAACGTTAAGGAATCTCTCATTTTCTCTACAGGAAGAAAGCAAAAGGAGCAGAACTGATGAAAGTCTGGGTTCTGCTTTTCAAATAATTCTATTTTCTCACCATGCTCTGGTCCCTAACCTGTTAGATAGGTAGGGGATGCCTGTACGGCAATTTTTATTGTTATTGCTTGCAATAGACAATTATCGTGGTAGTAAAATTCACCCTCAATCACGTTACCACAATATCCCAGCAGTAATGGAGTTATAATTTTTGCTTGTATTTACTCCAAACAATACAACTGAATTATTAAAAAGTCCTTATAATTTCCTGGAAATGATAAATATAATAGTAGATTACTGGTAAACATATAAATGTCCTCCTAGGGAAAAATAAACTAGGCTTTTAGTTTCGACAATGTTGGACCCCTTTAAAAAAAAAGAAATAGAGTGATTTGCATCTTAAGTTTGAAAACCATTGCACTAGACCAACTTTCAGTCCAAAAGGAACATCCAGGATGCTTTTTTTCTTGCTAATGTTGGTCCTGTTTTCAACAACCTGTTAGATATTTGCCATTTTTCAGGTCTCTTTAAGCCTGGGCAGTGATTATTAATATTAAATATATCAACACAGTGGTAGGTGTGATTGATCATGCCCTGATACTTACTCCTGGAGCAGCTGCAAAATTGTTCTGCAAATTAAAAAAGGAGGAGGGATAGTTAAGAATGCTCTTAAATAGCTACAGTGTGTTTTAGGGATATATCTTCAGTAATCGGATTCCCCCCATACCAAACGCAATTGGTCCATGCAGCTCCCGATCATGACAAAACAAAGGTTTCTGCTCTCTCAAATGACTGCACCCTTTTTCATTACCATCACTTTTTCATTACCGTCACACCACATTGCCCCATTTCTGCCCTGAAATTGTACAAAAACTTCCAGTCGCATTTTCCAGGCTTTTCGAGGGGTGGTGGTGGAAGATTTTGGAGGTTCTGGTGAACATTTCAAGCTAGTTCACCATTTCTAGAGGCTTCCAGGAGCATCAATTGACATACAGGGGACATTTTTGATCAAAAGTTGGCAAGGTTAGGTCTAGGAAGAGTCCAGGATAGTGTGCAGGTATGAAAAAGAGCTGGGGCAGCACATAGTCCGTGGGCCAGTCACATTTTCCCCAGGCCTAGTCCATACCCTCCAACTGTGCCAATTTCTCAGGGACAGGCCTGGCTAAGTCTCTGTTACCCAATTTTGTCAGCTTCTTTAAAGATGTCCCAGTGTCCTTCTCTTTCTTCCACATTCATCCTGACCTTACCTGGTTTGCATTCACTTAACTCATCAGGAAGCAGAGGAGAGGAGAGCAGGGGGCAGAATCTTACCCTTCCCATTAGGTTCATGCAAGAGCAAGCTGCCTCAGCCTCTCCTAGCCTGTGTGTGTTCTTCCTCTTCTTTGCTGTCTTGACCACAGGCTGATGTTGTGCTACACGCATCCTAGATTTGATCTGGAAAACTTTAAAGGGTATGCTGGTCTGGAAGCCTCTCACACTACACAGTTATAGCACTGCGATTCCACTCTGTCTCCTATGGGATCCTGGGGCTTGTAGTCTGATGTGGCAAGGACCTGTTTTACTGAGAAATCTAACAACTCCTTCTAAATGACAAACCCCATAGGAAGCAGCCATGGCAGTGAAAGTGGGATCATAGCGCTATAATTGTGTAATGTGAAAGGGTTCATGGTCCAAAAGTACTCCTCTGAGTATGTTTGCACTGCAGCCTCTCCTTCCTCTTTATTCACATTCTTCCTCAAAGTCTTCCCTTATAAAAATTATAGGGAAGGCAGCTGTGGTGGTGTGAGTACCAATTCTTTTCTACACAAACACACACACAGACAACTGGCAGGCTGTGCTGCTTTGCTGACACAGAACTGGAAGTTCTGGTTTTCCTTTTCACTGTTTTTTGCTAGTTTCTGGTTTTGTTTTTTAGTGATTTTTGCCAGTTTCTTTGACTTTTTCCCTCATGTTTGGGGGTTCTCTGGGAGGTCAGGGAGTGGGGAAAGGTGCAAAACCATCATGTTTTGTGACAGTCTTGAGGATCTGTAGACCATTTGTGATCAAAAATGGTGTCTGCAACAGGGAAAAAAATTGGAGTCTGAGGCCTTGGGAAACGTCTTAAGTGATTTTAGAAACCACAGAAAGATGGTCAGGGAGTACAGGAAAGCTGCAGACCAATTTTCTTCATGTTTGCCTTAAATTTTGTAGCAGGCTTCTCTGAGGGCAAGTGTGCATACTGCCATTTAGTACATTTTCCTATTTCTTTTCACTACTTTCCCATCACTGGATTTTCAAGAGCAAAATCTCTCTTCTTATGGATGTTCCATGACATCCAACATTTCATAGATGAAAAACTGGGCACAAGAAGCCAAGAAATAACAGACGGTGGTCAAGATGGTGAGCATTTTTCACGAAGACGATCACACAGCAGAATGACAGCACAGGTTCAGTCAAGACCATCCCTGCCAAATGGGGATGAGAGCAGAGTACGATATTCAATAAAGTCTCCATACGCATTGTGGTTGCTTCTACTGATGACAAATGGAAGCAAAATCCACTGAATAGTCTATTACAGGTTTGAGTTCAGCACAAAATGCATAAGAATTCTGGGTACTTTAGTTACAGTTACTTCAGTTAGCCTTTTTTTGTGGCTAAAAGCTGTTACAAACCACACTAAGAAATATATGTTGCACGATAAAATACAAAAATAAAAATCAGATTATCAAATGCCCTGAAAACTCTACCATAATAGCATTCAGAGCTATAGCATGCATGCTTTTTATTACTTTTTTTCAGTGTTTGGAAACAGAGCCAATTTATATGTAATGCCAGGGTCCTAACCCAACAACAACCCACATATCTTCACAAAGGATTCTTACCCCATAAGGTTGTCTCAGGAATTTCTCCCTGGGCTTTTGATGTAGATCAGTCATTCTCAATCTTTGGTCTTCTGCCTGTTTAGGACTTCAGCTCCCAAAATCTATCATTGTTGTCTAGGCTGGTGGAGGCTTCTGGGAGTTGAAGTCCAGAAGAGCCAGCAGACCAATGGTTGAGAATAGCTGATATAAACAACACCATAAGTAAAGTCAGATATCCTCTCATCTCCCATACCACAGCACGGAACCATAACTTACCCCAATGCCATTGCCTTCTATAGTAAGGCTACCTCCACCGACACTAATGACATTACCGTCATCCTGGAAAGGAGCACAGAGAACCTTAGTTTGGAAAGTGTGAATTAGGTAGATCTACAAAGTGTAGAGTGAATTTTCTTCACCATCCCAATTGACATCTAGAATCTCATTTAACTTCCCCCAGAATATCTTGTCTGGTTAAGCTCCAAAAGCTGGAGATATTGGCTGGTATCCTCTTATGTCTCTCTTTTTTGGTATTTTCTTCTTCTCTTTGCAATGACCAACACCCCCACACACACAAACACTGATTTACCCTAGAATCACTGAAGTGCCAGCCTGGTGGGAAGATTGAAGAAGCATCTGACTAAGTACCCATAGCCAGACATAAAATAATCACAGCATTTTGGGGTCTCCTGGGATGCTCTGCAGGTCTCAGTGGATGAAATAATAATTTAGCATCTGTCTATAATAACATAGCTAGATATGTCTCCAGTCTCACTCTTCACCGGTCATGGAATGGCTGTAGGGGAGTTGCAGGGGCTCTATGGTAAGTCTAGGGGTGGTGAAGGGCCAGTTGTAGCATAGTTCCACATACGGAACTACTATGCTACCCTGAACCATAAAGGATTCCAGCCATGGAGAAGGAAATTCTACCACTTGCCTCATTTTGGTGTTCATTCAGAACAAAAATACCCCAGGAACATTTTCTCAAGAAAAGTCTTCTAAGAAATTTCAGCTGACTTGAACTTTTGTTCACCTTGTCAGTCCAAAAGAGATGCCCCAAGAACCTTCCCTTCTGGTAACAGTGCTCCTGTTCTGAATAACACCCTGGGAATTTATTTATTTGGAAGGCAAGGAAAATCCAAGAAGTTAGTTTAAAGCCATAGTTCTTGACCTTTTCTTTGCCAGGGACTCCCTTTATATACCTTTTGTTGCCATGTACCACCGGTACTTAACTCAAGATTTAAAACCATAAGGTACAGCAAATATTCATTTAAAGTTGCTCATCAAGGGTCTTCAAACTTGCTGAGAAGGGAGAAATTAAGTAAATGCACACCCTCCAATTATAATGTATAAATATTGTTTTTATTGAGATGATTCCATACAATTTTGTCTCTCTTTCTTTCTCCTTTTCTTCCTTTTTTTCTCACTTTCTATTTTAACTGTAAAAGCTCATAATATTTCTCCAAGCCTTCATGGACTCCCTGTGAGGACATCGTGGCTTCCTGGGGCCCAATGAACCCTAGATTAAGAACTGCTGGTTTAAGGCAGGCTTTATGGACCAAGCATGCTTACTGATACTTACTCCTGAGGATGGTTTAAAATTGTTCTGTAATTTAAATAGAAAAGGAGGGAAGGGTTAAGAATGTCATCAGATAAATAACATTTTACCAACGGAGCATACACTGTCCATTATGTTCTTTTCTCAAATAAGAAAATCATACTTCTAACACAAAAAACTATTTTGCTTCTGTAATAGTCATACTTAACCAAACTAAGATCTGCTGATCTCTGAAATTATCCCTGAAGGGTTATCCCTGAACAACTCTGTAATACCATCTTTCCCTTCCTCCTTCCCTCATGCACAACGCACATATTACACACAGAGGCCTCTTGGCAAGTTTAACTGAGAGTTATTCCAATGTTTGTACTTTGGGGAATGTTGCACAAGGAATATCCAGGGCCTCCTTGCACAATAGTTTCATGAGCTCTGCAATGGCAGCCAAATGGCACTAGATACATCCTCACCCTGCCCACTCAAACAGGCACAGATTGGCCGTGGGGGGGCACCAGGAAGTCTCATCCATGCCGCTATTCAACTCTCCACATTCACCCACTTGGGACCCATGCATAAATGGTTTCCTGGGATGCCTCAACTAGGCCCGATTCTGTCTTGAAGTTGTATCTCAAAAAAATAAAATAAAAATAAAAATCTTTCTCACAAGCCATGTGGCATCTGCTACTGGAAAACTGGAGGCAAATAGGCCTGACTAAATTTGCTGTTTTTTAAGCATTTAGCATCCTCTCCCACTGAGGTATTGAATGCTCCAAAGCAAATGCCTCTGAGACAGGATTTTCCTTCTTTATCTGAAGTAGGTAAGGCACCCTGAACACTTATTACTGCTATATCTTGAAGATGAAGAAGGAGAATCTGAAAATTTTTTTGCTGTACTTTTAAAGAAAACTTTGCTACAATTGTATATTCAGAAATGATTAGAGAAACAGGGGTCCATTTAAAACATCAAGAAATACCCCAATGCCATTGCTTTCTATAACTGGGCTGCCTCCACCACCAATGCTAATGGTATCTCCATTCTGGAAAGAAATGGAAAAAAGTCAGTAAAGATCACAATAGCAAAAACTTCATTCTTTCCTCCACATTATTCTGGGGCAGGGTGAATTAGGCCAGTGCCCTTTAGAAGGAAAAAAAAAATCCAAATTAATTACCATCCCACCAGGACATTAAACAACAGAATTGTTGTAACAATCTGGAACTGAGACAGCTATGCGTCACCATCAGCCATTCCCCATAAAGGGGAGATGAGGGCCCCAGATGAGTGCCCAAGGTAGTGCTGGCTAGCACTCTTATAGAAGGATGTCACCTGGGACAAGGAATTACCAACTTTCCCTTTGAACCAACCAGCAATGAGAGATGTGTGGGTTGGTTTGCTTCACCCAGCAGGGCTTCGAGAAGCAAAGGAGATTATCACCAACCTAACTGCCCACAACCCACCAGGTGTGGCTAGAAATGGCCAAACAGGCAAATAAACTAAATTAGAATAAAGCAAGGAGAAGCCAAAAAAAGTCGTCCACAACCAATCAGGGCATAAACCAAAATTCCTACTCTGCCCCACAGATAACTGGTAAAGCTCATGCTATATATAAGAAGGCCAGTGGAGGCTGGCAGAGAGAAAGAGGCTGAGATCCAGGTTGTACCACCTTCAATGAGCTGGTATGACTCTGCATAACATACAACCATGTCATCAAATGGTTTCCCAATATCCTTTTTTGCCAGTGGAGAGAGAAGAGCAAAACTACTTCCAGCTAAAGGTTGGGAAAGATGAAACTCTTTCCCATTACAATACTATGCACTCATTCTGGGGCCATTTCCACACTACGCTGTCGTAGTGCTATTATTCCACTTTCACCATCCTATGGAATCCTGAGCTTTGGAGTTTAGAGAGGGGCCTTTAGAATTCTCAGCCAGAGAGGTCTTTGGCCTCAGTAAACTAAAACTCCGGAATTTCCACAGGATGTCGAAAGTGGAATAATAGCACTATAACAGGATAGTGAGGAAACAGCCTGGGACATTCCATGTGTCTGGGGGCTGGATGGAGGAGATAGTTCCCCCACGCCCCAAAGTGGAAGAGAATACTGAACATTGGCCTTGATTACAAAGGTAGAGGGAGAGAAAATGTTAGAAATTCCCAATTAGAAAAAGCACAAGGACATGCACATTCTGAATTAGATCACATTTTCAGTTCAGGAGAGATGTCCAAGGTACTGTTCACTCGGGCAGCGGCAGCCTCATCCTGAATCCAATACAAATCTCAATTAGGGTAGAGCAGAATTAATGGAACTCAAGTGCTCAGTTACCATATCTACAACATGAGAAGGACTCATTATTTTTTTTCTGAATGCATGGGGACTGCGTGGCCTCCCATACGTTGTTGTACTCCAATTGTAAGTATTAGCTATGCTAGCTAGAGCTGCTAGGACTTGCGTTTTTTAGTTACCAAGTTGGTTTGAGAGTAACAATTGGATTCAGGCCCTTCTTTGACCAACATCTTGAAAACAGGGGGAAGAAGATGAAGTTAAGGCCATTCGCACCCAAATAACAGTGATACAGAATATTTTAAGGCAATGTTAGACTTAATGAATCATGCAGTCTTGCTGATACTTACTCCTGGAGCAGCAGCAAAGTTGTTCTGCAATTCAATTTAAAAAAGGGAGGAACAGGAATTAATAATGTCTTTGAAAAAATAAGGTTTTAGCAACCGAACATGCATTCTCCTGTTTAATTTTTATTAAGGCAGCAACGAACAGAAATCAAATCTCACTGTGCCTTCCATGACTAAACCTCACTCTGTCCTCTCTTGTTCTCTCAAATGACTTTGGCTTTTCTCTGGGCCTTATGCCTGTAACTACCATTTTGTAACTACCTGTAACTACCTGTAACTACCATTTTGAATACCTTTACAATGTAGCTTCCCTCTCGCTCTGCCGCTCTCTTTTTAGCTTTCCCCTTCAAACTGATTCTCTTTATTTATATATATATACATATATGTATATATAAAGCAGTTACACAGAAAATGATGGAGTGCATGGAGTACAGTCACGTGGTTTCAAAAATGGCTGAGGATGAGAGGTAGATAGTGAAGTGAGAGAACCTTTAAAGATAAACATGTAAGTTCTGACAATTACTTTTATGTTATTTTTGTGGTTAGAGGGGTATGGTGAAGGAGAAAAATCACATGTCTAAGGTCCTGGTTTGTGCTCTGTCTCACCCTACCGTGAATGCTGAGATAATGGCAAAACAGACGGAAGAATAATGTGTTTTATACCCTATCCAGGGGCTTGGAGAATTCAGGTAGTTTTTTTTTTTAGCATACATATCTAAAAAGAAACTATTTTAATTACTCTTGAGAAATATGAATAGAAATCCTCTTGTTAATCCCTAACTAGAATAGACCCATTGAATCAATGGGATTTGCCCATGCATTGACGAGGGATGAAAGGCTATTAATTTTCTAGCTGGTGGGATTTTTCAAGTGTTTGCCTGGTATTCATACATTCCAAAGTACTCCATGAAATTATTCTGCACAGAAATAACTGTGACATTTCTTTTTGCACAAAATAGCTGGGTAACAAAAAACTGTTTCCAGAAACCACTTTTTTTTAAGCAAAAAATCTATTTGCGCAAAAAAACAAAAACAACCCCCCCACTAATGTTGTCCCCCCAAAAAACATAGAAAGTGGTTTCATGCAAAAAAAGGGAGAATTTTAAAGCAAAGTAATTTTTTCACATAAAAACATGTTATTCATGAAAAAAAAAATAATTTCCAGAAATCTATAATTATTTTGTGCAAGCTTGCTGGGAGTGAGATGTGCAAAAATCCTAGCAATTCTACACACGTGCGCGCACACACAGCCAAAAAAAAAAAAAAAGTGCTGTCCAGTATCCTGTTGGGAGCTTACATCTTTGTAAGTAGACTTACGTCTCTAGGAATTAGAACTGGGCAGTCCCAGAACATTGATATCCAGTAAAGAGCTTCTGTTACATTTCTTCATAGGGAATCCAGCAAAGTGAATATCACAAAGTGACATTCGGACTGATAAGCATTGGGACCAATGCATAACCAATGTGCACCAGTCCTGCTGTGTCTCAGGATATTGTCTAGAGCAGTGGTTCTCAACCTGTGGGTCTCCAGATGTTTTTGGACTTCAGCTCCCAGAAGCCCTGAACATTGACCATAGTGGCTGGGGCTTCTGGGAGCTGAAGTCCAAAAACATCTGGGGACCCACAGGTTGAGAACCACTGGTCTAGAGAGTGCTGGTGTGCAATGGGACACTCTTGCTGATGTTCTGCTACAGGTCTTAGCAATTCACTAACCAGGTTTCTTAGTGCCTCTCCTAGATATCTAAGTATACATAAATTTTCATAATGTAGACCATAACAGAAGATTCTGGCCCCCACAAATATTTCTACACAGAATAAATAGCTAAATTTTTACATCAATGGTGTCCGCTCACTGTTCAACAGTTCATTTACTAGGGTATTCCAGATGGGACTAAGCAATACTATTTAGGCCAAATTCTTGCTTTTCTAAAAAAGCCAGACATTGTTCTTATGTGCTGTCAAGTCAACATTGCTCTACCTTTGACAGCTCTCCAAGTTCTGGCTGATCTGTCAAACGGGCAAGAGAATAAAGCAGTGTATCTTGAAAAGTCTGCTACAGTTTTAAAGAGGTTTTTTTTTTTTCAACTGATGAAAGAACAATGCCAATGAGTCAAAGTACAAAAAGATTCTGGATACTTACTCCAACGCCATTGCCTTCTATGGTAGGGCTGCCTCCGCCACCAGTACTGATGGTGTTGTCATCATTCTAGAAAAGAGGAGAAAGAACTAAATGTCATGGAGGAAAAGTGCATTTCAATTCATACATTTGACTGAGAAATACACTTTGCTTCAAAATGCATGCCCCAGGAAATTCTCTTGCAGCCTTGCTTGGCAGCTTGGCTGCCATTTTCTATCTTCGACAATACAGAGGGAGGGGGAAAAAACCTCCTGAGGCAGAAAGTGGGTGACTGCCTACCCAGTGCCAGTGGGGGCTGCTTACTTTCATGTTTGTGGGGCTGTGAATCTAATCTCGCTTCAACTTATGGCAACCCTATGAATGAGAAACTTTCTACACTACACTGTTATAGTGCTATTACTCCACTTTCAACATCCTAAGGAATCTTGGAGTTTGCAGTTTAGAGAGGGGCATTTAGAATTCCCAGCCAGAGAGCTCTTTGGCTCTAGGAAACTACAAACTCCAGAATTCCACAGGATGGTGAAAGTGGAATAACAGCACTGTAACAGGGTAGGGCAGAAATGGCCTAAGATACATGGCCATCTACAGCCCTGCTCCAGTCCTGCAAGACTGTGTCTTCCTCGATTGTGTCTCTTCCCCTGTAAGGCAGTCTTCTTCTTTTTGCTATTGATTCCCACTTTACCAAACATTACCACTTTTTTCCAGTGAGTCATATTGTCTCACAATATAGCCAAAGTACAATAGCACCACTTTGCTTATTTTGGCTTTTAGTAAAAGTTTCGACTTGGATGTGATTTCAAACCCATTGCATTTGTCCTTGGGGCAGTCCATGATATCTGTAAAACCTCCTCCAGCACCACATTTCAAGTGAGTTAGTTATCCCCCTTGCCAGCTTTCTTCCAGCTTCCACGCTCATACATAGAAATCAAAAATATGATGACATGGACAATTCTGACTCTGGCATTCAAAGGATCTGTATTTTAGTCCAGTCTTTAAAAGAGTGATTCAAAGAGTTGTGTGTGCACACACACAAACACACTGGCTGAGCAGCTGCCAGGTGTCACTTCCACAAGGTTGAGAAGATTCAGGGAGAGATCTGCAGAATATCTTTCTTTTGTTTGGATGGTTTTTACTTCGTTGGAGTGAGAAAAAGAAAAGAAATCTTAGACATTTTCTCAGAGAAAGGTCTTGTGAGAAATTTTTGTCCAGGGCTACAGAACACTTCCTAAAACCAAAAGGAATGCCCTAGGGCTTGGTGACCTTGGGCAATGACACTGATGGCATAGCTACATCTCCCTCTCTTAACCATTGCTTTATAAAATGAGTAATGAGTGGAAGAAGTTGATATAGAAGTCTATAGTGATTATATCAAATGCCTTAAGGCTTTGCTAGGCATCATGAATCATGCAGAAGTGTTGATATTGATACTTACCCCTGCAGCAGGTTTAAAATTGTTTTGGAATAGAGAAAAGGAAGGATTAGAAGGTAAGATTAGATAAGATTTTATTAGAAAATAACAGTTTCCTGCTTGTTATTAAGACCCAAAGACAAAAATCAAATCCTTTCCAGTAAATATATGCTTCCTTACAGATCTCATGTATGAAATTTTTTTCCTTCCACAAATCACTCAATCCATTCCCTTCTGCCATCCTTGTAGCCTAAAATTATCTCACAGAACACCTTCTCAGTGCAGGCTTTATTTCTATTACTTCAAATCCCTCTTCAACCATCCCCAAGTAATTTTTCCAGGCACCCTGTAGTATCCTCCACTGGTAAAAGTAAATGTTCCTTGTTTATTCTCATGTATCTTTAGCTCCCCTTCTCCTTCTGTTTTTGTATTTCAGATACTAAAATCCTCTGGTGGGCATGACTGATTGGAAAATGAAGAAGGTTCCTGCTCTTTTAATGGTTGTACAAAGGAGGAAACTTCAGCCGGTGTTAGTTAGGAATATGGTGTCTAGATCGAGGGAGGTAATGGAACCACTCTATTCTGCATTGGTTAGATTTCATTTGGAATACTGTGTCCAGTTCTGGGCACCTCAGTTCAAGAAGTATATTGACAGGCTGGAAAATGTCCAGAGGAGGGTGACCAAAATGGTGGAGGGTCTGGAAGCCATGCCCTATGATGAGCAGCTTAGGGAGCTAGGGATGTTTAGTCTGCAGAAAAGAAGGTTAGGGGGAGATGTGACAGCCACTTTTAAATATTTGAGGGGATGTCATGTCAAGGAGGGAGCAGGCTTGTTTTCTGCTGCTCCAGAGACTAGGACAAGAAGCAATGTATTCAAGCTATAGGAAAGGAGATTCCACCTGAACCTCAAGAAGAACTTCCTGGTGGTCAGAGCTGTCCAGTAGTGGAATATGCTGCCTTGGAGTGTGGTGGAGTCTCCTTCTTTGGAGGTTTTTAAACAGAGGCTGGATGGCCATTGTCAGGAGTGCTTTGATGTGGTTTCCTGCATGGCAGGGGGTTGGACTGGATGACCCCTGTGGTCTCTTCCAACTCTATGATTCTATGTTGATACCTGAGAAAAAATGATTGCTGGAATTCTTTTTTCTACCCACCCTTTAAAGGTACAAATCCTCTCCAGTTTTCAATCTGGCAACCCTGCCAGAGGGGAAGATTTATTTCTTATTGATGCTTATTAAACCACTATGAATATGGCCCCTCCTCTGTAGCATTTTAAAGAGAAAGAAAGTCTGAGGAAAGAAAAACAAAATCCTGATCAGCTAAGAGGACAAAGGAATTCTGGGTTGTTACCCTAATGCCATTGCCTGCTACAACAGGGTTACCTCCGTCACCAATACTAATCATGTCACCATTCTGAAAAGGAGAAGAAACAGCACATGGCCACATTGAAAATCATACATGAAATCCAGTCTACATGGGAAGTGTGAATTTGCAGAAAAATACAAAAAAACAAAATCTCCTCCCAGCCCAAATTTACAGCCTAGCTACCATTTTTGATCTACCAAAATAGCCTGGACTGAGTATTTTTCAGCAGAATGGAAAGGTATGACACATTCTTCTATTTTTTCCATTTTCTACATTTTTTTTTCATTCTCTAAAATAGCCAGGACTGAGCATTCTTCAGTAGAATGGAACAAATACTGTTATTTTTGCTCCAAATACAGTGGCAGGCATCCTGTTGGGAAGTTAAGTCGTTGCAAACTGACCACAATCATGAAAAGTTGACTTGTATCATTGTGCAATATTGGCATTCTTGATGGAAGGGGGACCAGAGATACAGCCATACCATCAGAGCTATTGCACGAGTGGAGCCAGCAGCACGACTGGGTTGTGTAACAGCCCCAAAGCACAATGTGTTCTACTGAGCGACATGTCTCAAGGCACAGTGTGTCCCAATGCACAGCATTTCCTGTTGTGCAATGGAAGCCCCATTGCTCAATGGGACAGCTTGAGCAGTGTGCCATTGGGTAGCATCACTCTTTGTTAGCACGGTTGTGGATCATGTCAGTGACCTAGTTCCGTCATTGTAAATTATGCATTGTAGCCTCTCATGCAGGATGTCTGTGATTGTTTTCATGGATGAAACTACTGTTTCAGGGGAGGTGAGGGGACTGGTATCTTTTTGGATCAAAGCTGGGGAACATGTGAGCCTGCTGATGTTGTGGAACTGCAGTTCCTCTGATTGCCCACCAACGACTATGCTGTCAAGGGAAAGATATACTCTCAGGCCCTTTTTGCACGGCATCTGCCATGCGAAAGAGGGCCTGGAGCCTCACGCGATTGCAAGGAGCAATCTGCATGATACCCTCACAATCGCGCAAGGCTCCAGGGGCTGGCAGGCAATGATCGTGCACTTTTGCATTTTCAGCTTTCAACTGAAATGGTGTGCGGTCACACATTGTTCCTGGGCCCCACATGCACTTACCTGGCATGCTGAGCCTTGGGAGCCAGGCCGGTTGTGCTTCCTGTCTCAGTGCAGCCTGGGAAGGTCCCAGGCTGCACTGCAAAAGGAAGAGGTGGGGCTCTCACATGAGCAGGAAGCTCATGCGGAGCTGAAGAAGCAGAGAAGTGAGAGCCTCTCACAAGAGGCTGCTCACGTGATCACCACACCCCAGCGCCAAGGAAAGGTAGGATGCAGAAAGGGCCTCAGTCTCAGAGGAAGGCAAAAGCAAACCTCCTCTGAACAATCTTGTCAAGAAAACCCATAATAATTGGTTTGCCTTAGGGTCACTATAAGTTGGAAATGACTTGAAGGCATACAACAACAAGGGTACATTTGTCCGGGTTTGTCTTCCATTGAGGTATCAGCCCAAGCTGACAAAAGGCCCTCTGTAATTTTTGATACCTACATACCACATAAACAACCACTCCTTCTTTTTAAAAAATAGCCAAACTGCAAAAGTGAGAAGTAACACTGAAGATACAATCCTGGACTTGAAAGATCAATATCTGCTTACTGATACTTACTCTGAGAGCAGCTGCAAAGTTGTTCTGCAATTTAAAAAGGAAAAAGAGTACAAGTGAAGAATAACTCTAAATACATTTGTTTTTTTAAGGGAACACGACCTTTCTGGTTTTGCAAAGAACAAACACTGATATCTTACACCACCTCACTTACAAATGCGTAAATAAGTACATTCGCTAGGGACAGCGATGCAGGATCCTCACAAAAGTGGAAAAATTATAAATATCAAAATGTATGTGTATGTCTGGGGGAAACATGGTGAGGAGATGAAGCACGGTGAGGAGAATTGGCACTCAGGGTCAAAACCAGCTCAGGAAAAAAAGATGGAAAGGGGGGGGGTGAGTCCATATGGTGGCCCTATACTTCCTCTTTCTTGACCATCTCCTTCCTTGACTGTGTGGTGGACATCAGGAGAGGGTTTGTGGTGCTGAAAAATCAAACAGCATGCCATCCTTAGCTGGCTAGGCAGTGGCTAGTAGAGAAAGAAGAGGACTAGGAGCAGGATTTTAAAGGGCTGTGTGTGATTGATGTTCAGGAAGTAGCTATTAACAAATTTGTGATATACCTAAATACAAAATGGAATCATTGATTTCAGTTAGCTTAGCCACATGTTACACTGTTAAATTAACATGCTGTCCATACTCATAAACTACATGATGCACACATTTCCATCTTTATGAAGGATTTTCCATCTTTCCATCTTTATGAAGGATTTTCTTTCAAAATGTGTTTTTTTTTTCATCCTGTTCCATCTATATAAAAGGAAAAGCTTCCCAGCCCTCAAATAGGGGACACCTGGCAGCCCCATGAAAAGAAAGTAGAATCAGTTGAGATGACTGACATAATTTTAAAGAATGACCTTTGTTCTGCTGAGGAAAGAACAATGCTGGCCAATGCACAATGGAAAAGGATTTTGAGTCCTTACCCCAATGCCACTGCCTTCTACAACAGGACTGCTTCCTCCACCAACGCTAATGCTATTGTGTTCTTCCTGGAAAGGGATAGGAGAACCATGACAGAGAACAATTGTGTCCACTAAAGAGGTGGATTCTGTATCTTCTGAAAGACTAAATTTTATCTTCTAGAAGCACCACAGTCCTCCCTTATATCCCATTGAGCAGATCAATATGAAATGCACACTACAGAAAATGTTTGCTTTATATGAACTTTATGGATTTGGGAGATTGAAGCTTAAAAATCTAGAGGGTGGGAAGTAGACTTCAGAGACATTGTCAGTGGTTCCAGATTGCTGCTACCAGCTAAAGTATGGGGCAGGGATGTCCAGTCCTTCAGATGTTGTTGAGATGCAATTCCTGGCACTTCTCAGCATTGCTTATTCTGGCTAGGGCTGTTGGAAGTTGCTGTTCCACAACATCTGAAGGGCTGTATAATTCTCTTCACTTCTCTAAGACGTCCACATCCTGAGTGCATTCCTAGAAGAACTTCCTCAATTCCACCCTGATTCCAAGTTTCCACATAGACAGTGACTCAATAAGTTGGGTATATTCTCCAAGCACTACAATCTTTAAAAGAATTAGACCACTTGTCCAAACTGAAAAAGAACCCCTAGATATGTTTTCTTTGGCTAGATCTGTGTTGAATAAAGTCTTTGGGACTGATAGATTAACTAATTCAGACTTACCCCTGCAGCAGGCTGAAAGTTGTTCTGCAATGACAGTACAGTTGGTATAAGTTAAGAAATCTCCTTCAAAAAATCATCAGAAGTTTTGCAAAAAACTGGACACAAGTATGTATAACTAAAATGAAAGTATATTTGTGTCATTTAGCAATGTTCCTGCCTCTTGCCTATATTGTTCTTTCTAACTCTCTCCCTACGGCTGAACTTTAGACAGCACATTCCTCTAGATAGGGGCCCTCCTTGACTTGACATTCATTCCGGAAAACACCTTGCATATTGGTGCTGTTATATAATGTCTGACATGCTGTTAGTGGCATATGGGGATGCAACATAACATTGCACATTCTAATTGTGATGGAGGGAGGAATTCATCATCTCCAGCCTCCGTGACTCCCTCCCTGAGCCTTCTACCTCTTGTCAGGCCGAAAATCTCTCCTCTAAAGCCATTCAGGGGCCAGAGCAAAATGAGAGGAGGATTAAGGGATGGCAGGAAGCAACTGTCTGATTCATACAGTTGGCTACAGGAAGGGACAGGTATCCTCCTGGAACTCCCAAGGGTCCATTGTAAGTTCAGGAGGATGGTGTTATCTTCCTGTAGTTAGCTGTTGCTGGGACACCTTTCATTTTCCCCTGACTATTGAATGGCTTGGGGTGAGAGCTTGCATGGGTTGACAGCTACTAGGTTCAACACTCAGAGAAAGGAAGGACCCCCGGTGTGATGCAGAATCTTGGGCGATGTCTCCTGCAGAAGGAAGACAAATGCCACTGGTGGTCCATGGTTTGACCAGGGAGAGAGATTCTTCCTGTTTCAGCAGGGTAAGATAGATACATCTTGTTTAACTCATGGGCCATCAGAGAGAAGTTAAGAAGCACTGTCAATTAACTTAAATTATGGGAAGGAGTCTTAAATACTTACCCCAATGCCATTGCCTTCTATAACTGGGCTGCCTCCACCACCGATACTAATGGTGTCTCCATACTGGAAAGTATAGAAAAAAGCATATTTGTGGAATGAGTGAGTGTAAAAAGAAGAGGAACTCCCCAGATTATCTTTTTTAGAGGAGCAGCATTTGATGAGTTGAGATCTGGGATGTAATTCAGGGAAGAATTCAAAGCTAAGAAAACTGAGGTAGCTGAGAAGTATCTCTTCCGTTTCAGACATGCAGTTAGGATATAGCTATGTATTTAATATACACTGATTAATAGATATTTAAAGCAAAATTAAACTATATATTTAATATACATAAATTAATACATATTTAAAGTATATGTATAGAATGCTATATATTTGCTCTTAACCACTGTTGACTTCAACTTATGGTGACTCTATGGCCATTTCCGCATGGGGTATTTGAAATGGTGCAGTCTGTCTTCCAGCGAGGACGTCTGCACCTGGGAGCGGACTGAGACCAGACTGCTTAATGTAGATCCGCACCTCAGCCCACTGTGGAACGACTCCAAGTGGTCGTCCAGTGTGCTTTTGAAAGACCGGAAAAATCAGGTCTTTCAAAAGCATGGAGCGCACCACTGCGAGCCTGCTCCCTTGTGCAGATTTGCAGGCTCGCACCAATGCAAGCCTGCGATCTGCCAGGGGTGGGCTTTAGGCTGGCGAGCTTCAGCGTTTGGTCGAGACCCTCAACCAACCAGAAGCCACCATTTTCTACGCTGGAGCAGTGCGGAGTGATGAGCATGCACTGCTCGGGAGCAGCCTGGACCAGACTGGGAAGCCAGAAGATCCGGTAAGTAGTGGCGTGGGGCAATTCCCTCGCCCCGTGTGGAAATTGCCTATGAATGAGAGATTTACAAGTCACTCTATCCTCAACAGCCCCCCTCATTTCTTACAGATTCAGGGACATATTTTTCTTAATTGAGTCTGTCCATCTGTAATGATTCTCATTTGAATAGAAATGTAATACATTTTATTGTATTGGGAAGACTATAACCAGGAAGCATAGTGCTTATCCAGGTTCTTACTGATGGTGGACAACTTCATGACAGGATCACTTTCACTTTTATTATTAAATTTTACAAAGGACTTGGACCTCACTAAAAGGACATTTCAAAAGGCAGATTATCCTTTGACAGCTCTTCAAATAGACACATGGTCACTTCAGAGTTAACTCTTTTTAGCAGCCACACCAGTTGATCTACAAGTCCTTAATTTAAGAAATAACCATTGCATGGATTTTACTTTATGTGTCTCATCCTTTACATAGAGCTGTGTGTGTCTGCCTGTGTGCCACTGTGTATGCACATTGTGTGTCTGCACCAATTTTCTTCCAATCAATGTTCCCATTTGTCATCTTTTTCTAGAGATGTCAATATGGCCACCCCAGCTGTATCCAGGCAAGTTGATCATTGAAGAGATACTTTACCATGCTCAGGATTACCATGTTTAGATAAACAAGTGAGATAAGTCACAATATTACAGTATGGAATGCTTAACTTCGGCAAACCAGCTTGCCACCCCCCAAGCTCTTTTCCCAGGACTTTCCTCCCCACATTGTTCCATTTTCAGTCCCATCTGCTTTTAATTCTTTCTCTGCCAACACTCAGCCAGCACTCCAGGTTTAGGAATTTCTCCTTTAAGAAGTAATTATAAAAATGGGCCAAGATCCAATAATTATACCATGCATGTTCAACGCATGTCTAAGAAAATTTTATAGGATTTCTTATACTGTGCAATTGCATGGGTAGAATCCTGTTGCATAATCCAGATTAGAGCAGACCCATAGAAACACAAGCCAGTATGGAGATAAATCCCATTGACTCAGTGTCTCTAGTCTAGATGGGATGAATAAGAGGATTTATGTCCCTGAGCAAATGTTACACTTGTGGGGCTCTATTTATGCAGCCATGAACTCAATGCATCCATTGCAGAATGCCCCAAAAGGTGCAGTTGTAGCTGTAAAGGAATGTACGCATGTCTGGGACACCAATTCCAGCCATCATCTTTTCTTATGTCCCAACAGTTTTCCTGTTCAATCATCCTTTAGCTTGGTAGGGATACTGTTGCAGTGTTGGCTTAGGGTTAGGGTTAGGTTGGAGGTTACACTATTCATTAAAAAGGTTAGATAAATATGTGACCATAATAAAGATTGACCCATTTTTGTCTGTAACTGTTGTTATTAGACAAAAGCCATTTGAAAGACAATGTTGTGTAATGTCCAGGTGACCCTAATGTACAGATTCTGATTTGTGGCTCTTTGTTTTCTTCTTTATTGCTTTTGTGATGGCTGAACACCTATATGTCAAAACTGCTTTCTTGTTTGCTTGCTTGCTTACTACTCTGTTGCTCAGATTAATCCACCACCTAGCTTTCTTGTTTGCTCATGTTTTTTGTTATTTGCTTAAGGTGGCCCACTGAAGGTTCAGGTAACCTGATTTGAAGATAAAGACCTATGGGAGGGGTAAGAAAAGATGCTGGGGAGGTGTAGGTAAATTCACTGGTAAGGTGGGATTTGTTTGGACATTGATAAAGCAGAGTGCCAACGTGATTAGGTGAAAAGTAAAGTGACAGAAAGAAACTATAGGGGTACAGCCCTTCCATCCTTCACTCAGTTTGTCAAGGCAGTACATGAGAAGATGAGAGAAAATTTCTCCCATTCCCAAAAAGGCTTAAGAGAGTGTAGATGCTAAGTGGAGGACTCTCTGGGAGCAATGTCCAGGTGGTATGGAGAGTCAGCCACTCTGTTTCACTGTTTACCAAGAAAAGCCTTCTTCACTTTTCTCTGGTTCACCAACCCACAGCTTTCTCCATGTTTTTCAGTAATTGATTTCTTAGCAAAGTTTGGGGCCTGGCATTTGGTTAGATTAAAACTGGCCACTGGAGAAAAGAAGCAGGAGAAGTTACACCATGTCTAGGTCCAGAAGTAGATGAAAGGGCCTTCCCCCATCCCAACTGCCACTGCCCTAGTCTTAGAGGGAGAGAAAATGCAAGCACAGTTCCATCATGCCTAGGCCAAGAAGTAGATGAAAGGGCTTTCCTCTATCTCACCTGCCACCACCCTGGCCTTGGAGGGAGAAAAGAAGTAAGAACAGCTTCATCATGTCAAGGCCCAGAAGGAGATGAAACAGCTTCCATCCATGCCAATTGCCACTGCCCTGGCTTAAGCTGGAAAGAAGAAGCAGACACAGCTCCATCATGTCTAGGTTCAGAAGCAGATGAAAGGCTCTCCCTCCATCCCAATTGCCATTGCCCTGATCTCAGAGGGAGAGAAGAAGAAGCTGTAACTACTTGACTTAATTTCCTTCGCCATTGCCATCCCCTTTTCCTTTTGTGTCTTGCCTTAGATCAGGGCTTTCCAAATGGTGTGTTGTGACATGTTAGTGTTATTACCGTTTACTAGCCTGACTTTGGAAGATATTAGATATCGGTTTTGATATCACAATTCGGCCCCATGTTGCCACCCTCGACCAAGTGTTTGTGAGGCCCCCGAAGAAGCACAGAGCTAGGCATGGCCATTAATTGCTGAACATTCCTTTCTCCACCCAGGCAGGCCAGACTCAGCCAGATCTTCGCTTTAGGAGACCTCCCTAGACAAACACCTCATTAAAGATGCACGTTAATACAAAGAACTCCCTGCCCCGAGCAGGCAACTTGACGAGCTAAACACTTAACTGTCAAGCACGCTGCGTCTGCATACTGGCCATTCCATTGTCGATTCGGAACTAATTCAATCATGCTAAATTCTGACCTTTTGGAGACATTGTCTCAAGCCCAAATCTCATTGTTCTCTCCCAAAGTACAGACTAGCCTACGGTCATATTTTCCCTATAAAAACCCCTGATTCTGAGACCTTCCTCAGATTGCTCTGAACTTCCATCCCGCCTTGCTGCCGCTTCATCCGCCGAGCTTTCCCCTCAGGCTCAGTCCAAGACTGCGCAATTACGGACCTCCGCTGTGATCCACCCCGGGCTTCGGAAAGATGTAGTATCACCCAATTCAACAAACCCCTCTCAAGAATTCCTCTATACCACTACCACCTTTATTTTCTATAGTTACTTGTGACAGTGTGTTGCATTCACTGTTTGCCTGTATTTAATAAAATCACTGTTATTATTTCTTCTTCTTGACTTGGCCTGACCCCATAGACATTGGGTTTAAAGATTCCGCCACGTTGCCCTGCCTCTTGTTTTGCTAACTTGTGCTCTAAGCTAATTTTCCGCACCAAGATTTGAGCATGTTTGGAGTCCCTCATGGGACCCCCAGTAAACAGGGTAACATTAGTGTGTCGCATGAAGCGTCACCTCTCCAGGATGAGAAAGACTCCCCCACTCAAGCCTCTCCCACTTCCACGGCTGCAGCAGCAGACCAGGATCAGGTGAGGGGGCTGCCTTTCTTGCTGCTGCTGCTTTCACTGGGGTCTTTCCTCAGTGAGGGCAATAGAAGTGGACCAGGATCAGGTGGGAAGGGGGCTGCCTTTCCTGCTGTTTAACTTCTGGTTTGCTAGTAAAACTGAATTGCTGCGTCACAAAATGATGAATGACCAACATGCCACCAACATGAAAAGCTTGGAAAGCTCTGCCTTAGATTACAAGCCTGGGGGCAGAGAACTGTTCTGGTATTCTTTTGTGGTGAGAGAAATATCTATGTGCTTACATACAGACATAAACAGTGGTCCATTGCCTGTTCCTCTGAGAGGATAAGTATTTTCAATCAATCAATAATTTTTTTACGCTCGTAGATCATCATGTAAGTATTTTGCAAATTGCCTATCTTTAGCCTGTACAACTAAAATTATGCTTTTCAGACTTTGGCCTTCCATACATTCTTGACTTTAATTCTCAGCATCCCTGAGCATTGGTCATGCTGGCTAAGACTTTGGTAGATGTAATTTCAGGCTCAAAAAGTTCTCATTCTTGATGAGACTGGAGTGCCTTTACCCTTTGAGACATGCTGGCAAGAGAACAGCAACACTTGCAAGATTGCTCTTCTTCTTCATGAGTGTGACAACAAGATTTATTTTTCACCAAGCTTCCTGAAAGTTGCACAGACTGGATGAGGACCTACACTGGGATTGTATAGCATAAATCTCCACATGCAGAGTTACATGCTGACTGTGCCTAGAGAAGTGAAGGCCCAGGAAACAAAAACCTTGAAAAATTGGGACGAAATGTTTTTCTCCAAAGAAATATGTGATGGGAGGGAATCATGGAATATTTCTTTTAGTATGATGAATAAAATGTTTAAGAGAATGTGTTTACTTATTGACTGTCCCAAAATCATTTTTAAAACTATATGAGAAGCAGACTTTTTTTTTTATGGGAATGATTGTATTATATCTGCTTGACATAATGGAGACCTAGTGGAGATAAAACAATTTTCTCTGTTTCACAAATGTTGATAACACACACACACAGAGAGAGAGAGAGTTTGTTTTTATTGAGAGTTTTGCTCCTTATAGCATGAAAAGGAGGAAAAGAGAAGGAGCAGAAAAAAAGAATGTAGCAGCAGCTTTAAGACTAACTGGGTTTTATTTTAGCATGGACTTCTATGGATATAAAGCCTTTTCTTCAGATGCACTACAGAGAATTTTGCTTGGTTGGCTTTTGTAAGGTGGTGTTACAAATTTACAATTTGCATATATTTCTTCATAAACAGGATAGGAAAAAAATGGGATTTTAAAAAACTAGATATGAGAGAACATGAAAGAAATACATTGTCCATCCATACTCCAGGTGTTGCTAGACTAGAATTCCTAACATATCATCTAATTGCCGAGCCCGGTCTCTTCCTTCTGCAGCGCAATCGGCATGGCTCCGGAGGCTTCACACGCCAAGTAAGTGCACGCGGAGCCCAGGAGCAATGTGCGATTGTGCACCATTTTCGGCTTCTAGCTGAAAATGAAAAGGTGTGCGATCGGCGCCTGCCGGCCCCTGGAGCATCACGTGATTGTGAGTGCATCGTGCAGATCGCTCCTCACAATTGTGCTCCTCACAATTGTGCGACACTCCAGGTGCCCTTTCACATGGAAAATGCCATGCAAAAAGGGCCAAGGTTGTGAGTTAGATCCTGCCTAGCTCCAGGTTTACTCAGCCTTCTATCCTTTTGCAGGTCAGTAAAATGAGTACACAGCTTGTTGGGGGCAATTAGCTAATGCATTGTAAATTGCTTAGAGAGCACTTAGCTGATAAGCAGTATAGAAATACACATGCTTTTGCTATTCCCCACCCAGATGCGTTGGGTTTTGTAATCATTTCATTATACAATTGGTCAGAGTAATTTTGGCTTCTGGAACAATGGCATGTTTGCAAAATATTTTTTAAAAGAAAATTTCAGTACTTTTCCTGGTCATTTACTCTCAAAGCTAAATATCCAGATTTCATAGGCTGAACAGCAAGAGGAACTGCTTATCAGGTCATGGCTAACTTGCTCTGAAGATTTTTTGCAGTGTTTCAAAACAGAAGTGTTTGTTTGATAAAAACAAGCAACACAGCAACATTACCAAAATGTTGGTGAGACTACAGCATTAGAGTTGGGTGCAAGTTTTATACCTTTCCATTCAAGTTTTGGCATGCTTATCAAAGACAGATTAAAACCTTACAGGTCAAATCACCCCACCAGCTATAGCAGTTTTCCCAGGCATACAATTATTTGCGTATTTTTCATCACGGGAGCCGGAATATGTTCCTGTATCCTATCTAAATGTTCCTGTAACACTTCCTTGTTCTTCCGCGGTTATCCCCCCCTCTTTGATCTTCCCTTCCAAACAATCTTCCTATTGCTAGGTGACATTGAAAACAGAGCAGATCACTCATTCAGAGCCTATTGATATTACAAATGTTACAAGTGGATGCATTGTTACAAGTAATAATTGAAAGTGCACTCCTTTTAGCACCAGCAGGCCTTGCCCTAGAAATCTATTGCAACTACTATTATATGTATTGCTGGCACATGATGGGTGCAAAACATGACAGAGTCAAAGCACCCTGACAGAGCTCTTAGTTTCTTTATGTCCTACTCATGGGCTTGCTTGAACTAACAAATTAGTCTCCATAAGAAACAAGGTTCCATGAGGAGATGGTGGATCCCAGATATTGTTGGACTCTAAATCCCATTAGAATCAGCCAACATGATCAATGGTCACAGATCACTGAAGGAAAACGAAAACAATATGGGGAGTTCACAGTGTTCATCTCCCATGATTAAGAGGATCTAGGTAGGACTTCTTGACTAAGGCCATTTCTACACTACATTGTTATGCTGCTGTCACTCTACTTTCAACACCTTATGGAATTCTGGGGTTTGTAGTTTAAGGAGGGGCATTTAGAATTCTAAGTGACTCTCTCTAAACTGCAAACCCCAGGATTCCATAGGATGTCAAAAGTGGAATAATGTCAGAAAGGCCCTTAGTTATGTGGTGGTTGCATTAAACTCCCTTTCTGCTGACTACCAATATTGTCCAATCCATTGTGCATTTGCCAGTGTGCCTACTTATTGTCCCGTTGCACTGTGGAGAATGCAGAGAACAATCCTAGCAAATAAAACAATCTATGGAAGGCCGTAATGAAAAAATTAAACAACATCAAAGAAGCTCCGACAGCATAGCTAGAATTGAGTTTCATCTAGTGTAGACACTTCAAACATTTGTTGAATGGTGGGTCAACACAGAGATTAATCCAGTTGATTCAATGGCTGTGTTCTAGTCAAGATAAATAATAGGATTTGGGCCCCTGTGAAAAGTAACACCACTTATGCAACCCTGATCCGAATACATCTATTGCACAACAGCCAGAAAAGTTCAATTGTTACGTGTAAGAGAGCTTACAAATTAATATGACATGAACCGGATTTTGGCCGCTCTGTTCTTTTAACAGTCACCTGGCAGCAGCCACTGTATCAGCCAGTATCAAAGATAGGGAGCAGAAGCACTGCTGAGCCAGTCTTCTCAACTCTGCTGGGAAACCACCACCTTCCTATCAGAGTTGCTACTGGGCAGGCAAGGTTTCCTCTGAGTGGACGGGAGAGGGAAGAGGCAATGTGGCCACACAGCCAGGTGCAAGGCCAGCAGGATTGTTTCGGTTATGTCTTGTGTATTAGAGAAGGTCACACGCCAGAGCACTGACTGGGTCACCCCACTACTTTCAGGGTGTCAAGGTAGCATATAAAGGCTGGTGTTTGCCTTGACCAGCTGCCAGCTAGATATCCTAGCTCGACCTGCCATGCCATTGGCAGTATGCCAATTGTAAGGGGAGATGCTGCCTAATTTTTCTCCGTTATCTTCTGTTATTCCTCGTTGTCTAATTGCTGGAATGCTAGTATGTTTTTGCTAAGCCTTATCTTAGAGTGTGGCAATAAATTCAGCCTCTAAGTCCTATTTAATGAGCCTCTGGAATTTTTTCTGCTTCACTAGGACCCTCTGCTGCGGCGAAGCCTTGCTTCACAGATTGTATTCTGCTCATGCTCAGAGGAGCCAAATCCGGCCAATCCTGACACTTCCTCCCACATTTAAATTTCCAGTTAATTGTCTTAGCATTATGTCTTATCAACTTCCTACAAATCTTGTTGAAAAGCCAAAGTTGCCAGGTATTCCATTATATCACCTCCCATTGGTCCTCCTTCAGTTCTGCGGACAAATCAGTAATTTTCTCACTCTCTTTCTGTTTATCAGCACTCCAACTGGCAATCATAAGAAATCTGTCATGGAGCCCTAGAGCCAGAGTCTTATGTCACGCTCTGTGACTTACAAGAGCCTGTCTTACTACTGATCGTTATCATTTATTCTGTACACCTTTAAAAAATGTGGGAAGAAGCGTACATTATATCATATGTGGTGGCATTGTGAAGTAGCGAAAAACTTTTGGATGGAAGTACATAACGAAGTGCAAGATGTATTTAAAATTAAATTTTGCCTATCTCCAAAAATATATCTTCTTAATATGATAGAAAATTTTCACATGAATAACTCAAAAAAGAAAATACTTTTATATATGATAACCGCTGCGAGGTTATGCTATGCACAGGTTTGGAAACATAATGGGTTTCCAAGAATTGAAGATTGGTTGCTAAAATTGTTAGATATAGTGGAAGCTGATAATAATAGGGTCCTTAGAATAAGGGAAAAAGAGGTTAGTGATTAGTGGAGAACTGTCCCCTATGGAAAAAATACTGGAGTAAGGATATAAATTTCCCTTTTAAAACTGAAAAATCATTTAAAACATATTAATTAGTGTTCAGGATATGTTTCTTGTCCTTTTTTTTCTTTTCTTTTAAGTTTTTTAAAGTTACTAGTTTAATAGGGAATGTAATTGGGAAAAAGAAAGGTGCATCAGATTAAGATAATTTACGATTTGGGTCATAATTTATTTATTTTTTCTTATTTTCTTTAAGTGTGTTGTTTATATGTTGATATATGGATAGAATATTATAGATTTATGTTACAAGATATTGAAGGATATGTGAGAATTAGAAGGAAATTACAGATAAGAAAGCATGTGCATATGGAGTTTCAGTGGGATGTTATTAATGGGGGGGGGGTGAGAGGGTGATATGTTTGAGGACATCTTTTTTTTTCTTTTGATTGATGATTTATTTATATTATTTATACTATTAAGAATATGTTATTTAATTTAATTTAAATTAATTATATTATATTATATTATATTATTATTATGTAGATATTCATGAGAAATAAGGTGGAATAAGGATTCAATATTTTTTAAGATATCACTATCTCTCATATTGGGGTTATTATTTGTTATGTGTTGGTAGTTAGGTGAAGGGTAAATAATAAGTTAATGTTAGTGGGTACTGGGTTGCTTTTTTATCTTTTGTTATTTTTTTTCTGTTTTTTGTTTTGTTTTTCTGTTTTGTTGAGTGATTTTGTATTGTTTGTGTTGTATTATAATAATAAACACAGATTTTGACAAAAAAAAATAAAAAAAATGCAAAGCAAAGTGGAAAGAGACAATTGAATGAATGAGATCACAACAGGTTGTGTTAGCTTTTTTTGGAATAATAATTGCACTCAGGCACATTTATTGTTTTGGGAACTCATTGGTGAATTTGGAGAAGGGACTTCTTTGAGGATGGATCTTCTGGGAGTGGGAGCAGCAGCAGCAGCAGCCAGAAAGAATCACTCAGGAAAGAACAGAAAGGTGGTCTTCACTGGAGTGGAGGGGAGTGACAGGGCAGAGGCATCTGGCTAGCTTTTGAGGTAGATTTCTGGTTCTGGATGCTTAATACTGTAAAAGAAGAAAAGAAGAGTCTGTAAGAAAAAACACTCTGCGATAGTTACAACAAGGGAAGAGCAACAACACATCTTTAGTTTCTAAAGATAGGCCATGGTGTTGTCAGGATAGAATTTTGCTCCAGCTCTCTGTGGCTGAGATTCTATTTCAGACTTAGATGGGTAGATAGGTATGGCCTTCAAGTCACTTGCCAACTGGCCTTGGCTCCATTCATTTCATAGGATTTTCATAGGCCAGAAATACACAGAGATGGTTTGCCATTCCCTTACTGCAAAACATACAGTATAAGGCCTGGGAGTCCCTGGCAGTCTCTGTTTTAAGTACTAACCAGCCCTGAGCATACTTAGTTTCCAAGCTCTGACAGGATCTGGTGCACAGTGTTAATTGTCACCTGTGGAATTGTGCATTAATTGTGCTACACAATTCTTGCGTTGAGTAGCAACAGTGTGCAGCTAAGCCAAGACACCAAATGTGCAGCTGAGTATAGAACCAAATGGGCATGCATACTGATGCACAGTAGACAGTGAACTGTGTGGAATGGACGTTCACGCGCAATGGCACAGCATGCACAGATCTGCTCTGTAATGTTGAACTGGATATAGTCATTCAGTGTCAGACAAAAATGTCCAGCCGCTTCCAAAGAGGAACTTATTCATCTATAAGACAGAAACAGGATTCTGGTCAATGTTGTTTCTGTCGCTTTTTCCTTCTTCTTCATTGTTTAAGGGATCTTTTAAGTGTTTATGTGCTTTCTCTTCCCTAGTTTCCTATGCCCAGTTCAGGAAAAATGTAGGTGTCCAGATGTCCTACTTAGCAGAGTTCACAGAAGAGTCCTCAAACAAAGTAGGGGTGACTTGCCATTTTGAATTAAATCAGTGCATTCACAATGCCATCTAAGGAATGGAAACTATTTTCAGCATACAAATGCTTTGCATTTCAGCTCTCCAAATCCCTGACCATTGGTTATGTTGATTGGGGATTGCAGGAGTTGAAGTTTACAGCAGGATTGTGTCAGCAGACTGCTGAAAGCCGATGTCCCTGAAGGTTCCTATCTCAGCAACCATTCCAACAGGATTCAACAGAAGATGATAGATAATAATGTAATTCTTCTCTAATTTCATACTCAAAGGGAGCAATAAGTAATTTTAGCCCATTTCATTCCACTGCAAGAAAATCTTTGTAGTCTGCACTGCTTTGAAAGACCATTGGCAGTTTGGGATTTATTCTATGTGAAATTTGTACACAGTATTTTTGCGCAGAAAACAACATTTTCAGTTTCTTCTTTTTTCATTCTCTGTGGAGAAAATGCTGTTTCCTGCTCAGATAATACTGTAGTCAAGACTTTTTCTGTACAAAATTCACAAATGGTATTCTTGTGCAGAAAACAGCATTTTCTGCAGAGGAAACAATATTTTTCTTTGAAGATATTTCTCTAGAGACTTTTTTCTGCATAGTAAATGCTGTTTTCTGCACCAGAGAAAATGAATTTTGTATGTAATAAGTCCTAAACTCCAAAGATTTTTGTTGGTCTGGATTGCTTATTGTCAGAGTTTCCCAGCACTCAAGAAATGTTTTTTTCAACCAATTTTCAATTTTTTTTGGATATTCTTTCTATCCTAAATGTGTGAATGGGAAACAGGACAATTCCACCAGCATATAATAGTATGTGCTTTCTTTTGTGTGATGCCTTTCTGTTTTATCAGATTGTAAGCTGGAACCCTTATTTTTATTGATTCTGGAAACCTTTGGGGTTGACAAACAGGATAAAAAAAATGATGAATGAATAATAAACAAACGAAAATTCAGCAGCTAGAATTCCACGAACTGCTGGTCCATACTAACAACTTTCATGAAATGCCAATATTAGGGACGAACTTTAAGATGTGGACCTAATTTGTGAACTACTCACCTATTCCCACAGGAAATAAAATGTTAAACTAGATGAGTCTTACCAAAGGCCACTCTTGGATTCTTCTCATATAGCCTGGCTATGATTGGTAGAAGTTGGTGACTCTGATATTGGTGGATGGGGAATCTATCATGTCTTTAATTCAGACTTTAAAGGAGCTATTGAAAGTACTGAACCTTTTCATAGAATCATGGAGTTGGAAGAGACCACAAGGGCCATCAAGTCCAACCCCTTGCCATGTAGGAATACATAGTCAAAACACACCTAACAGATGGCCTTCTAGCTTCTGTTTAAAAAACTCCAAGGAAGGAGACCCCATCACACTTTGAGGGATGGAGTTTAGCACTTGAGCACCTTTAAAATGTGGACTAAAATCTAGAGCAGATTGGCCACACCACTAGCATTAGAGCCAACAGCCCTCATTGACTGTGATGATAAGATGTGATTATCTGAGATAAATGGAAGCAAACCAGTATGTTATCATGGGTGGTATGATAGAAGAAGATAGCTTGCTGTGAGACACCCCCTCCTCTGTGCTGTTTAACCCTCTTCAAAGTGGTTTAGAGTTATGAATACTCACCCAGACAATGGGGCCATTGTTGGTATTCTGCAAAGCAAAAACAACAGCAAAGACACATTATTGGTACCCTAATTTTTCTGTGCAGAGCCAAGGTCAGTTCTTTCATTTCCATATTGTAGTACAGAACCATGCAAGAATGCCCCAGTGTGTATCAAGAGATGTGTAACAAAAATCCTATGATGTAACAACCCAATTTCTAGCCCTCGTCCACAGGGAAAGAAAGAAACTACATGTTCTTTCACTCCACACAATTATAGAAACAAGATCTCATTTGAAATGCCATAGCTCCATCTGATAGAATCCTGGGATCTGTGGTCTGGTGAGGCAGTACAGCAGTGAAAATTTATAATACCACAAAATATAGTCCCAGGATTCCATGGAATAGAATCAGGGCAGCTATTATGAGCTTAAGGTGCTATAACTATGCAGTGTGAAAAAGACAGCTCAGAAGGTGGTGGATTCCCCTTCATTGAAAGTTCTTAAACAGAGATTAGAAGGTAATCTCTTAGGAATGCTTTAGCTGTTGAGTCCTCCACTAACAGAGAATTGGACTATAGGGCCCATGGAATATGTTCCAACTCTCTGATTCAATAGTTCCATGATTATAACTTCCAAGACACTTGGAGGCATGGTGGTGATAACTGAAAGAGAATTCTTCCATTTCTGCTTCACAGTTTTAATCTGAATGGCTCATATGATCACAGCAACATTTCTCAACAAACATACATGGAAAACATTAATTGTACAGAAACAATTAATGAGAACAGAAGCGCCTCCAAAACCTGGAAATATCTGGAAATTTAGTAGAACATTTAGAAGTAGAGTAGTTTGTATGCCCAAGAAAAAACTATGATTGCACAACTGGAAGTTGCTCTTTTAGTGATGCCTGAAAGTGTAAGTTGAACATTTATTCTGCCAATATTTTAGAAAGTACTTTTCAACATCTGTGAAATATTTTTTTAAGGACCAGTACAGAGGGCAGATACGGGAGCCTGGAGCATTTACCGCTGCTTTGGAAATTGGTCTAGAGCAGCAGTGAAGAACACATGGCCCTCAAGATGTTTTTGGAATGCAGCTTCCTTAACCCCTCACAACTGGATATGTCGGCTACAGCTAATATGAGAGCTGCATTCTGTCAACACCTAGAGGACCACAGTTGTCCATCCCAGATTTAGAATATTCACTGGGAGGGGGGTGGTCTGGAATATGAGTTGACTCTAAACTATGGCAAAGAGCCAATTGCCAGATTGAGGAACGAATTGGTGAGATAAGCTAGAGAACAAACAATACTATGTCATTTGCACGTCTCTGACACTTACTCCATTGTTGTTGAAGCTATTGTCACCAGCTGTGTTGTCATTAAAGCTACCAGCATTCTGGAAAGAGAATACAAGAAGAGATGGTGGTGATTTGTAGTTCTCTAAATACCAGAGAAAACAGTTAATGAAATATAATGGTTTGAGTGTTGGACTAGGGCTTCAGGAGACCAAGGTTCAAAACCCTAATCAGCCATGGAAACCCACTGGGTAATTTTGAGCAAGTCACATTCAGTCATCCTAGGGACAAGGCAATGACAAAGCTCCTCTAAATTGCCAATAAAAACTCATGATTTGCCATAAATTGGAAATGACATGAAGGCAGTCAAGGCACATGCCGGTGGCAAGAAGCTTCCAGGGTCAATATGGACTTAGGGAATTTTGTAATACCCACTTATTTCCAAGGAGGAATGTCCAGCAGGGAGGTTCAGCCATGAATAGCTGGCTTCAGCAGTTGGAAGCTGGGTTAGATTGCTGCCTGCCATTTTAAATATCCTACAAGCAGTGGAGCATCAAGTTGGTGTCACTCAGGTACACTATTGGAAATAAGTATAAAATGGTACCCAGGGGTCACCAGTGTTGAAATAAGGAACCTTGATGAGGGTTCCTCACACTAAATTCCAGTCCTGTTGCAGTGCACACAGACAAGCAATGCTGGTCTTTTAAACCACATTAGAAACAGGGAACAAAATATCCTAGTGACAGTAGTTGACTCGATATTAAAACTAATTGATGTAGTTGCCATGGACAAATGGATACCTTTAATAAGAGGTGGAAATATAGAGAAATTTCCCAAAAACTGGGACCCGATGAATAAGTTTATAAGAAACACATGGAAAGACTTGAAGGTAGCTAGCTTTTTTGGATTGAGGTTATCATTAATATTAAATCAGAGATATCTAAAAGTACTCAAGAAGTTAAAACCTAACTGTCTAAATAGATTATGTAATTTACTTTTAGTTATAATAACCTCATCCCATATGAGTTAGATTCAGACATGTATAATTATTGGAAAGGCTCTACGTTAATTTAAATTGTTGTGTAATAATATAGGACTTGTCAATGTGTGTATTTGGAGATGGATGAGGCTGAAAGAATGCAGATGTTTGAATGTTGACTGTTTTTCATATATAAAACATATAAAAATATAAAATATATATTTTATACATATATATAAGTTAGAGATAGAGAGAGAGAAAGAGAGGCTTGCTACTTCCTAGACAGCTCTCAAGGTGAAGACTTATGCCTTCATTCCCCCTGCTAAACTATTTTCCTTAAGAGAGAAAATAAAAAAGGCAAATGAAGTGTAGTTAAGCAGTCCTCTGTTCTCAAAAGTCATTGAAGTAAGCATCTCCATTGGGATCAATTTTAATTGGCTGAGGCTTTGCTCTACTCTGCACAGCATTGAGATGAAAATATATTTCTTATGGTCTAACCACCAGAGTGCAGAAAAGCATATCTGCTGATGTATGAACTAGGACTGCCCTATACAATCTTACCATGCATGGTGTTGTCTATTGAAATAGTTTCCCTAAAGTAGAGCTTTCCAAATTGTGTGTCTTGATACATTAGTGTGTCACCTGCAGCATGTAGGTGTGTCACACAAACGTAACAGGTGGAGAGATTACCTCTCCTACTACCACCATGGGACAGGGTTGGATGAAGGGGCTCCCTCTCCCACCACTACTCCAGGCTGAGGAAGACCCTCGTGAAGTGAAGGAACTTTGCTGAATTATTTGTTGCATTACAGCGTCACAAAATTGTGCATGTCTAAAACATGTGTCACCAACACAAAAAATTAAGTTCTACCTTAAAGGAATGGTTTCAACTCTGTTGAAGTTGACCCAGCCGTGACAGGAGCCATTGTTGAAATTCCCCATGAGAAGCAGAGAAAATGGGATGAGCCCTGCCATGCGGCACACTGAGGTAACTGCCGCAAGTAGTAGGTGATTGGCAGCAAGATGTTGAAAGAGGCAGCTACATGCTAAGTTTATGCTCTGCCCCTTAAAGTAGGTTACATGCTCTTATAATAGAGGGTGTTTTCTCGCTGTTCAGTGTTCAAGTAACAGTCAGCTGCCAGTCCAGTTGACTCTTCTGTGCGGAGTGAAGCAGGATGCCACCATTTGTGTTATTCTTCCTGAGGTCTTCAGAGTGTTGGGAAGCCCATATTTTGGCCAGGAAACAAATAATAGCAAATATCCTCCTCCTTGATCTCTACACAGAAAGTGAAATATCTCCCCATAGCAGTTGATTTTTCCATGGATATCTTATCACCACAAGATGCCCTCTCTCACTGAGGGGAAACATGATTAATATTCTCTGCTTTCTTATGACCACTTTCCACAAGTGAAACATTCAACTCTAAAAAATCCATCCACTTTCTCCTATGATCCTAGAAAAACCTTTTCTCTTCTTCTAGCTGAACTTTCATTTGTGCTAGGAATCCAGCAGGATGGGGACGCTCCAGCAACTGACCCAATTTGCAATGGTTTATGATTTGCCAAGGGCTTTTCTCTCTCTAAAAGGACATTCAAGGAAGCTGGTCCTGGTCTTATCCTAAAAATATTCTTTCGGGCATTGTGCATTTTCAGAATTCCCAGAGATGTTATGATCTAGTATTTTTAAGCAAGATAGCAATTTAGATTGATGGTGCATATATTTGTTGATACTTACTCCTCCTCCATATCCATAAGAATTCTGCAATATAAAAACAAAACAAAACAGAAATTCAGAATACCTCCCAATACCCAACCTATAATTACCATAGCAAAATTTCATCTTAAAATTATACATCCCTTGTTAGAAAAAATATGATTATACATAGTTGGGAAAATCTCCTCATCTGCTATGTCTGGACTATCAGTAGCAGCAAAATTACGGAGAGAACAAAACAAGGGCATCGGCCTCCCAAATATTAATTGTGACTTCTCACCCAATTTTCCTGCAGTAATCCAATTTTTAGCATTGCAGAGAGTGAGAGAATGAAACCATTCACACCTGGAACCCCTTCTATTTGCTGTGTTGACATTCCCTTTATTCCCTTGTCCCTTTTTTTTTGGATGACAAAAAAGTGTTTCTAAATGCTGAAATTTTAAGTGATTTCAAGGCTGGAAATTTGGAGACTGATACTAAGTTTCATGGGGGGAGGATTCTGATTTCGGAGTGCAAAGCTTTCATCGTGTCCCCCTTGGTAGCCATACCCTGGACTAACAGAGAACTCAGCTGTGCAGACATTTAACCTTTGAGTTCAACAGGCATCCTCATGATTTAAAACATACATGTAATTACACAAATACACTCTGGAGAGGAGGGTTCAATTCCCTTCTCAGCCATGGAAGCCCACTGAGTGACCTTAGGCATCTCACACACTCTCAACCCCAGAACACCCCATGATAGATTCACTGTAAGATTACCATAAGTGGGAAACAACATGAAGGCACATAACAACAACAACAACAAGTATATATGTACACGTATATCTGACGGTCTATTCACTGATGTATGGGTTCTTCAAAGAGAAGGAAGCAGAATCAGACCAAAAGTTAGCTATAACTTTACAGAAATAACATTTGATTGATCAATTCAAAATCCAAAGGAATTCTAGGTACTAACTCCATTGTCATTCATGCTTCCACTTCCTACATTGTTGCCATCAAAGCTGCCTCCGTTCTGCAAAGGTAAAGGAGAATCACCCCGTTAGGTCAACAACTCTGAAGAGCAAACAGACTCTATGTGCTATAGTCATTTTGAAAACTTCAGTGACACCAACCAGATCAAGATCTGGAATGTATTTCTGGAAAGAACCTGGGTGGGGAAGTCAAGCAAGATAAGTGGGAAGGAAGGTGGGAGACAACTAAGGCCGTTTCCACACTAGCCTGTTATAGTGCTATTATTCCACTTTCAACATCCAATGATCCAAGACCGGGCAGGAGTAAGAGCAGCGAAAAACATGCACCTGGTGAGGGTTGATGGAAAGGCTTGGTTGCCAACTTTATTCATGGAAAGACTTTGATGCCTTTAGCAGGAATCTGCTTGATGTGCAGAAATTCAACAAGAGCAGCTTCCTCTTAGCACTACTTACTAAAGGTTCATCACCTATTATCATTAAAGGCATATGAACCAAGCCAGAAAAATGTTGGCAACTGTAGGAAAGGTAAGTGCTGGGCAAAACCAAAGGGCAAAATTCAGGAAGTAAGCTCATGATCCAGGCTTAGATGAAGGGGCTCCCTCTCCCACCACTGCTCCAGGCTGAGGAAGACCCCCGTGGGGGTGGCGGTGGGCCAGTCCCGAGTGAAGGGACTTTACTGAATTATTTTTACTACATTACTGTGTCACAAAATGATGCATGTCTAAAACATATATCACCAACACGAAAAGTTAAGTTCTGCCTTAAAGGGATGGTTTCAACCCTGTTGATGTTGACCCAGCTGTGACAGAAGCCAGGGTTGAAATTCCCCATGAGAAGCAAGGAAAATGGGATGAGCCCTGCCATGAGGCACACGGAGGTAAGTGCCTGAAGTAGTAGGTGATTGAAGTGGCAGCAAGATGTTGAAAGAGACAGTTATATGCTAAGTATATGCTGTGCCCCTTAAAGTAGGTTACATGCTATTATAATAGAGGGCATTTTCGTGCTGTTCAGCGTTCAAGTAACACTCAGCTGCCAGTCCAGTTGGCTCTTCTGTGTGGACTGAAGCAGGATGCCACCATTTGTGTTATTCTTCCTGAGGTCTTGGGAGTGTTGGGAAGCCCATCTTTTGGCCAGTAAAGAGACAATAGCAAATATGCTCCCTCTTGATCTCTACACAGAAAGTGAGATATCTCCCCATGGCTGTTGATCTTTCGATAGCTATCCTATCAGCAATGGATGCCCTCTCTCACTGAGGAGAAACATGATGAATATTCTTTACTTTCTTATGACCTCCTTCCACCAACTGAATCATTCAACTCGAACAAATTCATCCACTTCCTCCCATGATCCTAGAAAAACTTTCTCTCTTCCTCTAGCTGAACTTTCATTTGTGCCAAGAATCCAGCAGGATGGAGAACCACCAGCAACTGACCCAAGTTGCAATGATTTATGATTTGTCAAGGGCTTTTCTCTCTCTAAAAGGACATTCAAGGAAACTGGTCTGCAACTTATACTAAAAATACTTTTAGGGCATTGTGCCTTTTAGAATCCCAGGAGATGTTATGATATAGTATAGTAAAGCAAGATAGTAATTTAGATTGATGGTGCATATATTTCTTGATACTTACTCCTCCTAGAAATGCAAAAGAATTCTGCAATATAAAAACAAAACAAAATAGAAATTCAGAATACCTCCAAATACTCAACCAATAATTAGAATTGCACAATTTCCTGTTAAAAATTATACATCCCTTGTTAAAAAAATGATTGTGGAAAATTGGGATAATCTCCTAATGTGCCCTCTGGACAATCAGTAGCAGAAAAACTACTAGAGAGAGAAAAAGCAAGGGCATTGCCCTCCCAAATATTAATTCTGACTTCTCCCGAAATTTTTCTGCAGTACTCCAGTTTCTAGCATTGCAGAGAGTGAGAGAATGAAACCATTCATACCTAGAACCCCTTCTATTTGCTGTGTTGACTTTCCCTTCGTACCTTTGTCCCTTTTCTTTGGGTGACACAAAGGTGTTTCTAAATGCTGAAATTTTAAGTGATTTCTAGGCTAGAAATTTGGAGAGTGAAACTAAATATCATGAGGGAGGGTAGGATTGTTACTTGGGAGTGCAATGCTTTCATCATATCCCCCTTGGTAGCCGTACACTAAACTAACAGAAAATTCAGCTGTGCAGAAATTTAACCTTTTATTTCAACAGGCATCCTCATGATTAAAAACATATATTTATGTACACATGAGAGCCATGCTGAGCATTGGGCTATGACTCTGAAGAGCTGGGTTCAATTCCCTTCTCAGCCACGGAAACCCTCTGAGTGACCTTAGGCGTGCAACACACTCTCAGCCCCAGAAAACCTCATGATAGATTCACTGTAAGATTACCGGAAGTAGGAAACAACATGAAGGCGCATAACAAGAACAACAAATATATATGTACATGTACATCTGACTGTCTATTCACTGATGTATGAGTTATCAAAGAGAAGGAAGCAGAAGCAGCCCAAAAGTTAGCCATAACTCTACAGAAATAACATTTTACTGATCAGTTCAAAATCAAAAGGAATTCTGGGTACTCACTCCATTGTCATTTAAGCTTCCACTTCCTGCCTTGTTGCCATCAAAACTGCCTCCGTTCTGCAAAGGTAAAGGAGAATCACCCCGTTAGGTCAACAACTCTGAAGAGCAAAGAGACTCTGTGTGCTGTAGTCATTTTTAAAACTTCAGTGGCACCAACCAGATCAAGATCTGGTATGCATTTCTGGAAAGAACCTGGATGGGGAAGCCAAGCTAGATAAGTGGGAAGATAGCTAAGGGCATTTCCACACTAGCCTTTTACAGTGCTATTCTTGAACTTTCAACATCCAATGGTCTAAGACTGGGCAGGAGTAAAGCAGCAAAAAACATGCACCTGGTGAGGGTTGACGGAAAGGTTGGGTTGCCAACTTTATTCCTGGTAGGACTTTGATACCTTTAGCAGGAATCTACCTGATGTGCAGAAATTCAACAAGAGCAGCTTCCTCTAAGCATTACTTTCTAAAGGTTCACCACCGATTATAATTAAAGGCATATGAACCAAACCAGAAAAAAAAGTTGGCAACCGTAGCAATGGTAAGTGCTGGGCAAAACCAAAGAGCAAAATAGTCCCATTCAGGGGGTCAGCTCATGGACCAGGCTTGGATTAAGGGGCTCCCTCTCCCGTCACTGCTCCAGGCTGAGGAAGACCCCCGTGAGGTGGGTGGTGGGCCAGGCGCGGATGAAGGGACTTTGCTGAATTACTTGCTGCATTACTGTGTCACAAAATGGTGCACGTCTAAAACATGTGTCACCAACACAGAAAGTTAAGTTCTACCTTAAAGGGACGGTTTCAACCCTGTTGAAGTTGACCCAGCTGTGACAGAAGCCACTGTTGAAACTCCTCATGAGAAGCAGAGAAAGTGGGATGAGCCCTGCCATGAGGCACATTGACGTAACTACCTCAAGTAGTAGATGATTGGCAGCAAGATGTTGAAAGAGGCAGCTATATGCTAAGTTTATGCTCTGCCCCTTAAAGTAGGTCACATGCTCTTATAATAGAGGGTGTTTTCATGCTGTTCAGTGTTCAAGTAACACTCAGCTGCCAGTCCAGTTGCCTCTTCTGTGTGGAGTGAAGAAGGATGCCATCATTTGTGTTATTCTTCCTGAGGTCTTGGGAGTGTTGGGAAGCCCATATTTTGGCCAGTAAAAAGACAATAGCAAATATGCTCCCTCTTGATCTCTACACAGAAGGTGAAATATCTCCCCATGGCTGTTGATTTTTCGATAGCTATCTTATCAGCATGAGATGCCTCTCTCAATGAGGGGAAACATGATGAATATTCTTTACTTTTTCATGACCACTTTCCACCAACGGAATCATTCAACTCGAACAAATCCATCCACTTTCTCCTATGATCCTAGAAAAACCTTCTCTCTTCTTCTAGCTGAACTTTCATTTGTGCTATGAATTCAGCAGGACGAGGACCCTCCAGCAACTGACCCAATTTGCAATGATTTGTGATTTGTCAAGGGCTTTTCTCTCTCTAAAAGGACATTCAAGGAAGCTGGTCCTGGTCTTATGCTAAAAATATTCTTTAGGGCATTGTGCATTTTCAGAATCCCAGGAGATGTTATGATCTAGGATATTTAAGCAAGATAGTAATTTAGATTGATGGTGCATATATTTGTTGATACTTACTCCTCCTCCAAATCCATAAGAATTCTGCAATATAAAAACAAAACAAAACAGAAATTTAGAATACCTCCATATACCCAACCTATAATTAGCATAGCACAATTTCCTCTTAAAAAATATACAACCCTCGTTAGAAACAAAATGATTATACAAAGTTGGGATAATCTCCTAATGTCTGGACTATCAGTAGCAGCAAAACTAGTGGAGAGAACAAAACAAGGCCATTACCCTCCCAAATATGAATTCTGACTTCTCCTCCAATTTTCCTGCAGTACTCCAATTTCTAGCATTGCAGACAGTGAGAGAATGAAACTATTCACCTAGAACCTCTTCTATTTCCCGTTTTGACGTTTTGATGTTTCCTTCGTCCCTTTGTCCCTTTTCTTTGGATAACACAAACATGTTTCTAAATGCTGAAATTTTAAGTGATTTCAAGGCTAGAAATTTGGAGACTGATGCTAAATTTCATGGGGTGGGGAGGATTCTCATTTGGGAGTGCAATGCTTTCATCATGTCCCCCTTGGTAGCCATATCCTTGACTAACAGAGAGCTCAGTTGTGCAGACATTTAACCTTCGAGTTCAACAGGCATCCTCATAGTTTAAAACACACGTGTATGTACACATGAGAGCCAGTCTTAGCATTGGGCTATGACTCTGGAGAGCAGAATTCAACTCCCTTCTCAGCCCCAGAAAACCCCATGATAGATTCACTGTAAAATTACCATAAGTGGGAAACAACATGAAGGCACATAACAAGAACAAATATTTATGTACATCTATATCTGACTGTCTATTCACTGATGTATGGGTTATCAAAGAGATGGAAGCAGAATCAAACCAAAAGTTAGCCATAACTTTACAGAAATAACATTTTACTGATCAGTTCAAAACTGAAAGGAATTCTGGGTACTCACTCCATTGTCATTCATGCTTTCACTTCCCACGTTGTTGCCATCAAAGCTGCCTAAGTTCTGAAAGGTAAAGGGAAATCACCCCGTTAGATCAACAACTCTGAAAAGCAAGCAGACTCTATGTGCTGTAGTCATTTGTAAAACTTCAGTGGCACCCACCAGATCAAGATTTGGAATGTATTTTTGGAAATAACCTGGATGGGGAAGCCAAGCTAGATAAGTGGGAAGGAAGGTGGGAGAGAGCTAAGGCCATTTCCACACTAGCCTGTTATAGTGCTATTCTTGAAGTTTCAACATCCAATGGTCTAACACTGGGGAGGAGTAAGAGCAGCAAAGAACATGCACCTGGTGAGGGTTGATGGAAAAGTTGGGTTGCCAACTTTATTCCTGGCAGGACTTTTATGCCTTTAGCAGGAATCTGCCTGATGTGCAGAAATTCAACAAGAGCAGCTTCCTCTAAGCACTACTTACTAAAGGTTCACCACCTGTTATAATTAAAGGGATATGAACCAAGCCAGGAAAAAAGTTGGCAACTGTAGGAATGGTAAGGGCTGGGCAAAACCAAAGAGCAAAACAGGCCCATTCAGGATTTCAGCTCACATAGGAAGAACTCCTTTATTGTTATTTCTCATCTTTCCCACCTAACCTTTGTTCTGTCTTTTTCCTGCACTAGTTCATGACTAAAAAGAAAGCAAACATCTTGATGCATTACTGAGTGCATTTTTCTAATGCACAAGACGTTGGTACACATGTGGTTACTGTACATACTGTTGAAGATTTCTTCCGATGGTTTGCACATTTCTCTAATAATATCCACAGTTTTGTACATATCATTCACTTACATTAATTCTTGTGGGAATTTTTAATGTTCAAAAAACTGTACTTCAAATCCCCAAAGGATAAGCACATTCTGGGTGACATAATGATTCACAAATTACAAAATTGGTTAAGTCCTTTGTGAAATAAGAATCAGACAAAAATTATCCCAAATTACCACACATCACTGCTTAGAAGTGGTTAAGGCTCACAGAATCTGTAGAACCTGTACTTCCGGACAATGCGGAAGGACCGCTCAGTCAAGTAAAATAAATTATTTCAGAGATCAATAACTTTTAGAGCAGAGATAGGGAACACTGAACTGATCCAAATGCTGCTGGAATACAACTTACATCATCACCTTGCACTGGCTTTGCTGGCTATGGTTAATGAAAATTACCGCTCAACAACACATTTCTTTTCCCCCTCCCACCATTTAAGTGAAAACAGGCAGGCCGAAGTAGAACAGATAAAAGAGTGCAGAAATAGCAGTCAGAAACATTTCTTCCTGACTTATTCCACTTCAAAAAGTATTTGGAGCAGGGTGTCCCAGTTTAGGGAAGGCAGATTTTACAAATACCCTCTCCTCTTGTGTGGAGTTTTAATTCTTCACTAACATTTTTTCTCTTTTTAATCAATTTGCTTCTCACTTTCAGAAAATCGTTGAGAACATTTTGAAGACTTTTTGGCCGTCTCTATGCAAAATTAGCATATGGCTTTTTTGCACTAAAAATATCATTTCCTGGACTAGAAACCACACTTCATGGGCAGAAAATAATATTTCCATGCATAAAAACAGAAAATGCTGTTTCTTGCATTGAAAATCTTGTTTTCGACACAAAAATTCCCTGTGTGATTGTTGCTCAGGCCAAGTCTCAAACAGCAAAAATTCTTATCAATCCAGGATTCTTCTTGTCAGGGTATCTCAATACTTAAGAAACAACTTTTTGACCATTTTGGGGGATATTTTTGAAATTTCCTCCCTGCTCCTCTTCTTGTGCCTTAGATGATAGTTTGTTCTGCTGACCTTAGCAAGCAGTGATGCCATTTTCAGTGCCACCTAAAATGCATCACTCACTGGTTGCTGTAGATGAATTTGAAAGTTCAAGAAACCTGTAATGTGAAAATGTTGGGTTGAGGAAGAGAGGTAGCCTTGAATTGTCATCACACACCAAGCCACACTCACACATTTTCCCTGGTTGTTCTTCTTTCTGCACATAAACCATGATTCTCCTTACCCTGGGTGCCGCTCTGGTGCCCTCCAGAGACAGCAGGCAGATGACAAGAAATGCAGCCACCACTTGGAATTTCATCTTTGTGTTGCTTCTTTCCCTCCTGAGGTAAATCTGGGATTCATGGCACACAGGAGGGCTCTCTTTATACTGAATGCTATCATGGGCGGTGTCAACCTCTATGTGCCCAGCCCTGTGACTCCACCTTAGAAAAACCCAGTGCCTGCTTCTCCTTCTCCTCCATGTCTATACTACCAAGTCCACAAATTCCTGACATTCTCAGGATGGCTACTCTTGTTCATTTTCTTTACATGCTCTCTCTGTTTGTTCTGTAATCAGTCACCTCCCTGCTTTCAGCTTGAGATAACACTGTGGGAAATTTGACCTGGTTTGGACCATTGAGTCAGCAACTCTGATTGGCTACCTGAGTTTATCATAAAGCCAAAACAGAGTGAGGGTCATGCTCCGTTCCTTCCTTCAGTCTCTTGTCTTCCAGGTAGCAATAAAAAAGGTAGCCAGAAAGAGCAGCACAGAGCATAATCATAAGAGTGGGGAAGGTCACTCATTACACGTAATCCTATTAAAGGAGAAATTTCAAAGGAATCAATTTGAAAATATGGCAGGTTGCAGATGGTAACCAAAGGGTTCTTATCAGGATGTAGAAAATGATTGATAATCATAGAATCATAGCGTTGGAAGAGACCACAAGGGCTGTCCAGTCTGATCCCTTCTGCCCTGCATGGATATACTGCTGAGAGGTGGTCATCCAGCCTCTGTTTAAAACCTCCAAAGAGGAAGACTCCAACACACTCCAAAGCAGGGTATTCCACTACCAGACTGCTCTTACTGTCAGGAAGTTCTTTCTAATGGTTAGATGGAATTTCTTTTCTTGTAGTTTGACACCATTGTTCTGTGTCTTAGTCTCTGGAGCAGCAGAAAACAAGCTTGCTACATCTTCCATATAACCTCGCTTCAAATATTTGAACATGGCTATCATGTCACCTCTTAAGCTTCTCTTTTCCAGGCTAAATATACAAAGCTCCCTAAGCCACTCTTCCCAGGGCATGGTTTTCAGGCCTTTGACTATTTTGGTTGCCCTCCTCTGGACGCATTCCAGCTTATTGGTATCTTTCTTGAATTGTGGTGCCCAGAACTGAACACAGTACTCAGGGTAAGGTCTGACCAGTCATACTGATAATATGCTTAACACTGTGTAGTCCTTTTCTGTATTCCAAGAGTTTCCCCATACACCATCTAAGGCACCAGTGATTAACTGTGGGAGGCTGAGGGGCACATTAGACTCCTGGGAAACTGTGAAGGGATTCACCTTTACCACATTCCAACAAAAAGATGCTGGAAGGGCTCTACTTCGTGACCTTCCAGTGTAAGCAATAAGCTGTGTGATAACATGGGAGAGGTCCAGCTTACAGTGACTGCTACCTGGCACATCAGGATTGGATGAGGCAGGAGGTGCTCCTTAGCTTAACTAAGTAGGGCATGATGAATTCTGGCCCTTGTTTACTGGGGCTAGGGCTAATTTATGTTTCCCCAATTAGTCACTGCTCTAATTCTGTAACATCCAGAGCTGACCAAAAATCTGTTTGACTTTAGATGTGTTCTTGTCCTCATTGATGCCTTTCTGATCTAGACAGACTGATCGGAGCCTTATTTGTCTGAAAGCTGAGAATTCTCAAGGAAAAAGAAGTATGTTCCACTATAGATTATATGGCCCTTTCTGCACCTTAGCGTCTTCCGGTGCTGGGGTGCTGGGATTGCTCGAGCCGCCTCTGACCAGAGGCTCTCACGTCCGGGGTCCTTTGGCTCTGCACGAGCTGCCTGCTCACATGAGAGCCCTGCTTCTTCCTTCCACAGCACAGCCTGGGAGTTTCCCAGGCTGCAGTGGGTCAGGAAGCGCGACTGCCGCGGCTCTGGAGGCTCCGCATGCCAGGTAAGTGTGTGCAGGGCCGGGGAGCAATGTGCGATTGTGCACCATTTTCGGCTTCTAGCCAAAAATGAAAAGGTGTGCAATCGGTGCCTGCTGGCCCCTGGAGTGTCACACAATTGTGATTGTGTCATGCGGATCTCTCCTCATAATCGCTCAATGCTTCAGGCTCTCTTTCGCATGGAAAATGCCATGTGAAAAGAGCCTATGTCTGATGCCCCTAGACAATGCTCTTGAAATTAAGAAGTGGAAATTTTCGAATGGAAATGGAAATCTTCTCCAAATGGAGTAAAACTGGCTGTATATACCAAATTATAGTGTATCAAAATTTATCCAAAAACATTTCATTCCAACAAATGCATATGCCATGATTTGTGAGAACTGCCTGTTCATAGGATAAACCTTAACTTCTTTACACACTTGCAAGCAACTGGGGCATTATAAGTTATAAACAGTTCCTGATTGACTTCTCTCTGACTTGTACAAATTAACAACTGCTCAACATTCAGCAAGTTCTGCAAACTACGTTCAACCTTGTTCTCCCAACGTGGCTGAAACTCTTATTTGCTGAAGGTGGCTGTAAGTCAAGTTTGCACACTGTGGGACAGACCCACTAAGAATTCAAGGTACTCAGTGCAAAATAATAAAATCTTACAGGCAGGTCAGGAAGTGAACTTGGGAGGGAGTTAGTACACACCTTGATAAGGTGGGTGATTGGTTCAGATTTTTTTTATATGACTTTGCTAATAAGATTCAATGGTGATTGAATCCAGAAAGATGGAGAAGTTCCTCATCTTGTAACCAGTTCCGGGCCCTCATTGAAGATGCCTCAGTAATTTCTGTTTTATTGGAATGCCAAATGACTCTTCCAACTCTTACTTCTTTTTTTTGGAGGAGAAGGGTAGTGCACTGAAATGTGTGGGAACCAGGTTCAAGTCTCCTTCGAGCCGTGAAACTTGCTGGATAACACTGAGCTAATCGGTTTTATCTCTCAGCCTGATCTACCTTGCAGAGCTGCTGCAAGGACATGTTTCCTTGAGATCAGTGGAGGAAAAGAAAAAAACTAAAAAGTGCATTACTTTTTACTTTATTATTCCTTTTTGTTTCTTTGTTTGTTTGTTATTACTTTGATGGAGGGAACCCCTATTTCTAGTAGGAAAATGAGATAAAATGGGACCAACCTTCCACTTAAAATGTTTCTAAAAATGCTTATAAATGCCTTTTAAAAAGTAACTGGTGGAAGTAATCAGGAAACCAACTTGCATAGAATCATAGAATCATAGAATCATAGAAATGTAGAGTTGGAAGAGACCACAAGGGCCATCCAGTCCAACCCCCTGCCATGCAGGAAAACCCTCAAAGCACTCCTGACAAGTGGCCATCCAGCCTCCGCTTAAAAACCTCCAAAGAAGGAGACTCCACCACACTCCGTGGCAGCACATTCCACTGCTGGACAGCCCTGACCGTCAGGAAATTCTTCCTGAGGTTTAGGTGGAATCTCCCCTCCTGCAGCTTGCATCCATTGCTCCTTGTCCTGGTCTCAAGAGCAGGAGAAAACAAGCCCACTCCCTCCTCGACATGACACCCCTTCAAATATTTAAACATGGCTATCATGTCCCCTCTCAACCTTCTCTTCTGCAGACTAAACATACCCAGCTCTCTAAGTCTGTCCTCATAGGGCATGGCTTCCAGGCCCCTCACCATTTTGGTTGCCCTCCTCTGGACCTGCTCCAGCTTATCCATATCCTTCTTGAATTGGGGTGCCCAGAACTGGACACAGTATTCAAGATGAGGTCTAACCAATGCAGAATAAAGTGGTACCAATACCTCCCTCGATCTAGACACCATACTCCTATTGATGCAACCAAGAATTGCGTTGGCCTTCTTGGCTGCCGCATCACACTGCTGACTCATGTTCAGCTTGTGGTCTATGAAGACTCCTAAATCCCTTTCACACGTACTGCTAGCCAGCCACGTGTCCCCCATCCTATATTTCTGCATACCATTTTTTCTGCCTAAGTGTAGGACCTTACATTTCTCTCTGTTGAAATTCATTTTGTTAGCCTTGGCCCAGCTCTCCAATCTGTCCAGGTCCTTTTGAATTTTGATCCTGTCATCAGGCATATTAGCAACCCCTCCCAATTTGGTGTCATCTGCAGATTTGATCAGCGTGCCCTCTATTCCTTCATCCAAGTCATTAATGAAGATATTGAACAGCACCGGGCCCAGGACAGAACCCTGTGGCACCCCGCTAGTCACTTCTTTCCAGGATGAGAATCTGCCATTGGTGACCACCCTTTGGGTACGGTCAGTCAACCAGTTACAAATCCACCTGACAGTAGCCCTGTCCAGCCCACATCTTACTAGCTTCTTTGCAAGAATGTCATGGGGAACTTTGTCAAAGGCCTTCTGTTCAGCAGTTATGAGAACGCAAGCAGAACTGACAGTCTCATAACTACTAGAGATTTCTGTTTATCTTCTGTTACCCTGTAAATTGAGGGTCCCGGGAGGGGCGCCCAAACAACCAAACAAACCTAGCAAGATGGGGAAATTAGCTGGAGCACTCTCTTGGCTAACGAGAGGCAGGGCAACGCAGCAGGATCTTTTACCCTATGTCTACAGCGTCAGGTCAGTGAGGAGGCAAATAGTTCAAATAACAATTAAGATTTATTAGACAGTTATTAAAGAAAAGCCCAAACACACTCCTAACTAGAAAAGGAAAATAGAATTTCAAGGGGAAGGGATGATACGTCACCTGTCCTGCAGTCCTGGAGAAGTCTGAATGAAGAGGAAGAAACCCGGTATGGCGGCCGAGGGGAACCTGCTGAACCGAGCGGCAGCAAGGCAAAGTGAAGTTCAGGCGATCCAGCGAGAATTCCTGAAGAGCTCTCAGAGCAGGGAATTTTATAGGGGAAAGAACAACCGCAGGCTAGTCTGGTGTCGGGTGAAAACAATAAATTTTGGGTTGGAGACAAAGCCTCCGAAAGGTCAGAAGTTGCATGATTAAGTTAAAGTCCGAATTGACAATGGTATGGCCAGTATGTAGATGCGATTAACTCGGCAGTTAAGTACTTAGCTCACCAGGGTGTCCTCTCAGGGCAGAGGATCTCTTTGTGGTAGTGCGCATATGTAATGAAGGTGTTTGTTTTGGGAGGTCCCCTAAAGCAGATCTGGCAATATCTGGCTTGGTTTGGTGGGAGCAACAAGTAATAGCCATGCCTAGCTTCATGCTTGTTCGGCAGGCCTCACAAACACTTGGCTGGTGGCAGAGTAGGGCCGAATTATGATATCAAAATGATATCTTTGGTTCATCAAAGGCCAGGCCAGGACACGGTGGTAACACTTCATGAAGGACTCAATGTGATCCCCCAAAGCTACCTACTTTTGCATCTAGGCAGAACCTCAGATGAAGAATTTCTGAGATACTGCAGACAGGATGGTGTCTGCAGTGTCCTTCTGGTCATGGGCTGCATTGAGACAAACAGTTGGGGCAGGTCATTGAGGCGGTCTTTCCAGGTGCCTCTTTACAATATGCTCCATGAATGGGAGAGTGCTGCAGACATCATTCCCCAGTGTCCCAACCTGCAGTGGCTCAGAAGTGCTTTGACTGGAGTGATTCCAGGTTGCAAAGTTTGGTATTTTTTGGGGGGATCACCTTTGATAGCCAGTGTAGTGTAGTGCTTTGAGCATTGGGTTCAATTCCCTGCTCAGCCATAGAAACTCACTGGGTGACCTTGGGTGCATTACACACACTCAGGCCCAGAAAACTCCATGACAAGTTCATCTTAGGGTCACCATAAGTCCGAAACAACTTGAAGACACATAACAACAACAACAACATCAGACATAACTATGGCGATAGAGCTCCATTGTCACAGTTACATCGACAAGGCAGAACCTCAGCTATTATTAATTATGCATTAAAACATATAACATTGTTCTCATTGTTTTATTTTTCTTTTGTGACTCGGTTGCACTCTCTTGACACAAAAATCAGTGACTCATGACTACGCTACTTGTAACTCACTACGTGCATCTTCAGCTTGCTGTACCTCAGAGCTTCCTCGTGTTTGTGATGGTGGTGGTGAACTTCAGAGACTGATCTCTGTGGCTATTCTATCTCTGACCAGATCTAGGCCATCTCTGAGGGGGTTCAACTTAATCTGGGGCCTAGGCTGTATCACGTGACTGTTACACTAACCACACAAAATCTAGGTTAGGCTATGTGTTGCGTCTCTTTCTTCTGATTTGTGGTAGAACTAAAAAGATAAGCAGTAGCCAGCAGAAATGCATAAGGTGTCCTAGATAGCTTGTCTTAGAGCAAACTAGGTTAACAGGACACTGAACACGAGGGACAAACAATATGAGTTCACCCTAACTAGCTTGGTGTGGCTAGTGAATGGGGTTACCAGGCAAAATAAGGGACAGGGCTCTAGAACTCTCCAAGGCTGTGAAGAAAAGGAAATTTCCGCAAGTATTGCTGGCACAACAAGCAACTCCTGTCAAAATTTTCTGTTCTACACAATTCTTAAAAGGACAAAACAGTCATGCCCCTTGTTTTACCTGGCAACCCTGCAAGTAAACTTTCAACTCATGGTAGTTGTAAATATTAAACTACATTTTGGAAAAGTTACTTTTTTGTCTACGGCTTCTAGACATTGGCGATAATGCCTGAGAAATTCTGGCATTTTTAGTTCAGAGAAATAACATTTTCAAGCTGTGTGCTAAATCAGACGTGACATTGGTTAGTGATGGGTGAGGAATTTGTTTCATTTCATTTTTCATTACAATTCACACAAATTCACAAATTTCTTCATGTTCAGAACTTGAGATTTGAAAAATTTGAATGTTGGAGAAACTAAAACTGGCATAGACACATCCTTTCACTCTCACCATTTTGGGTGCTTACTTCTTTAAAATCTGTGTTTGGATCCTTCTGTTTTCAACCAAATCTGTAATGAGAAATTAAGGTCACTTCTAGCCACCTTGTTGTGTTTGTTTTGTTTTTGGCAGTATATGTGGCCACCAAACCCAACACAATTCTACCCATAAGGCTGGCCATATGTCAGGAATCTCTCCCTGCTGGGCTGCAGCCAGCAAGGGAGGAGAGAGGTCAGGAACACCTGACAAGCTGAGCCAGGTTAAGATCCAGTCCAAAGGTTCAGGAGGCAGAGATTCGTCCGAAGGGTTTCAAGGAGCAGGAGACACAAAGGGTGTGAGGGCTTGCTAGTAATTTGCTGAAAGCAAGGAGCAGCCATGTTGGCAGACTTAAATAGCCCCTGTGAGTAGGTGCTGCTCATTATTGTTTCCTCAGCCTAGTCCAAGCAGCCTCCCTCTCAGCAGCCCATTTCAGCCTTCTGCGTGATTGAGGGTAGATGGGCACAGCTGGCTGCAACTCCTCTGCATCACTGCTGGTTCCCTCTCCATCAGGACCTGGCTGGGACAACTCAGTCTCTGTTTGACCTTCTAGTGCAGGGGATGTTTGCAGGTTGGCTTGCTCACTCACTGGCTTGGCCCCCTGCACAATCAGTTGCTCCTCAATCACAGCATCATTATCTACCACCTCTCCTACTTTTCAAATGACAATCATGTTTGGAGTGGTATCAGAGGACTGCCCTATGTTTGAAGTTATCTCAATTTAAAATCCAGTACAGAGCATTTAAACATTAAAACAAAACAAGAAGAGAGACTAAGAACAAGCCATGAAATTACCCACCTATAGTTGGTTAGTCCACATTGGCAACCTATTCAACATGCAGAACATCTGGCCATAGTTCTCCCCATGATGATGAGAGCCATTAGATTTTTCTTTACCCACTAGTCACTATTTCTAAATTTAAATGTTAGTCATTATTTTTTCCATTTTTGTCTGAAACTAATTAGCAATGCACTGTCTGTTGATGTGTTCCTTCAAGTTGTTTCCAACTTTGGCTACCCTAAGGTAAACCTATCATGGAGATTTTGGAGGGCTGTCATGCCCCAAGGTCATCCAGTAGGTTGCCATGGCCAAGTGGGACGTTGAACCCTGGCCTGCAGGGTTATAGTCGAACACTCAAACCTATGTGATATAGATCTATATCCTTTTTCAGATTCTGCATTTCCTCTTTTTTGGCCAAAATGAAAGGAGGCGTCCAACTTTGGGTGATGTACTATGAGTAGGTCCCTGAGGTAGTGGTATAGAGATCCACAGGTCAGTTGTGTACAGAGAAAATATTGGGTTTGCTCCCTATCTGTTATTCATTTAAACAAACATCCTGATAACCAGCTAATAATTAGAGCTGATAACTGATAAAAGTGTCACTGTGAGTGATTGTCCTTTCCTAGGCCTGACAAATGGCTAAAGCCAAATGTTCAGCATTCCCACCCTGTTGTAATATTTCAAGGGAGGAGGCTAAAGAGGACAAGGTGATATGGTCTATTTGGGCTTCAACACCACCCAAGATAAAGCCATTCATTCTACAGAAGTTGATTTCTGGGCACACTGTTGAGAACTACGTGTGTAGGTGCCTTCAAATCACCTGTCGACTTATGGTGACCACTTGAATTTCATAGGGCTTTTTCAGGCAAAGAATTTGCCTGTCCCAGGAATCCTCACATAAAACAAAAAATGTGAATGCTCCATCCCACTACTGTCAACACATAAAACATATACACACCCATGCTGGCATGGGTGCACAGCTGGAACACCCACTGATGATAGAAGGACATAAGGCTTCATGCAACCTTGCATTCATGTATATGGAGGCCAGGAAAGGGCAACTGTACAAGGCAAATTTATAGGGAGAGAGATCTGTAGGGAGTTCCCCATGACATAGAATGGCCATCCCCACCAAACGAAGAAACCCGCACACCAAGAAGAATATGGATAACTTGCAAATTCAGAATAATTATTATTTAAACAATTCATTTAAATATTAAATAAATAATATTTAAGAAATTATTATTATTTAAAAGGAAAAGAAGCAACTGAGGTCTCTAAAATAAAAACAACTACAGCTTATAATGAAAGGTTGGCAGAACACTGTAGGAATGGAATTTAACAAGAAAACACAAGAGGAAAAACGTCATTTTGCTTCCCAGTCGTGTGATCTTAAGAGACTGAGAAGGTTCTACAATGAGACAAAGCAAGGCAGTTGCTGAGGATTTTGAGTGTGAAAGGGCTACAGATCTAATTTATTATTTTCATCTTATTTTTACTGAAAAGCAGAGAGAGTCATTTGAAAGATTTATTGTATTTGCCTTCATGTTTAAAACACATTTTTAAAGAAAATTCTGTATATTTTTTAAATGGTGAAAACAGCTTCACTCTTCTCCCCCGAATTTATGGTTGGCCTGACAAAAGTTTTTACCTCAGTTTGGACCTTGAAAATAATGTGAGCATTCTTGGCGAGGGTTCCCAGGGTCATGCAACCAGGATGAGAAGCAACAACTGCTGAAATTTCCTCTTCTTCCCAACCATTAAAGCTACAGAAGCCCTCTCCAGATTTCACTTTAGTAGTTGTACGTGTAACATCACAAGGGGTCATCCTTAAGTTTTGATGCTGAAATTTCCATTTTTGGGATCCACCTGGCAACTCTAGTCTGGGGTACTCATCTTGACTTAGGAGACAGGGGCCATAAGTTGCTCTGCCTCAGACAGCAACAACTCTTGAGACAGCCTTGTTAGGAGGGACAGTTGAGTTTCCCCTCATGTGACTCTTTAGTCTCTTTCGCTTTTGTGGAGGGAACCTCAGCCACTTCTGAACTGCGAAGGCGAGATACCTTCAAGGATGAGTCTGATACAGGTGTGCCTCCTGCTGGAAGCTTTGGTCCTTCTCTGCATTCCAAATCCTTCCATAGGTGAGTAGGGAGAAATGGGTGAGAAGGCTATTTCAGCTTATTTCTAGCCAGGATTTATCAAAAGTTATAAAATCTGAAGGTGGGAGAAAGCAAAGCTGATGGGTGTTCCTCATCCCTAAAGCTGGATCTTACAGATGTGGAAAAATCTTACATTTGCTTCTGCTCAGGATTCCAGGACCACCATTTCATCCCTTTTCTCATTAATCAATAAATAAGACTACTACAGAAATAAAATAATAAATCAGTTGAGGCCCTTGTTCCAAGCCTCACTGTGGGGACTGATGTTAAGGAGAAAATGCAAGGAGGAGAATCTCGTATTCCTTCCTTGTGTGATCTTAAGACGCAGGTCTGGCTCTGCTATGAAGTAAAAGAGAAGAGCTGACTTATTTTGGCTGCAAATAATTGATTATTTAATTGATTGTTCTCTTAATATTTAATCATCTCTGTGTTCCTTACAATAGATTATTAACATTTTGTGGCCACTGGGCATCCAATGTTAATCTTCCACGGTCTGCCTTTGTGTACATGTGTCTGGGAGGCAGTTTTCTTCTTACCCTAGAATTTTTCTAGGAATTGTTTATAGTTCTGCAGATCTTCAGATTTTTCCAAGCCTGCTGATGCTGGAGATTTGGGAGACATTTGGCTTATTTTTTTGTTTGTTTTGTTTTGTTTTTAATGAATTTAGTTGGTCTGTACCTCTCAGACTGAACAAGATATCAATGCAATATTGTTACACAGAAATTTATACAGTTTGCACACCAAGGGCTCTAGGGCTTCTGTTTTTTTATCGTTCCATGCCTTCAAGTCGTTCCCAACTTACAGCAACCCTGTCATTGGGCTTCTTGGCAAGCTTTGTTCAGAGGGGAGTTTGTCTTTGCTGTCCGCTGAAACTGAAAGAGTATGACTTGCCATGCACCCCCTGAATGTGGAAATTTCTGGCCTTCTCTATTCAACAAGGAAAGGACAAAACACTGAAAATATGCACATATTGGAAAGGAGACAAGAAATACTTTATGCATTGACAAAATATTAAAAAAAATGCTTTACTCAGTGTGCCATTTGCATCCATTAATTCATCCATTTGCAAATGAACAGCAAAATACTTACAGATTTTTTTCCATTAAAAAAATCCGCATATAACCGGGACAAACTGGACTAAGAGATGAAGAAGGAGGTAGTCCGAGAAGTCAGAGATGCCCCTTTCTAGGATCTTTACCCCCCTACACACACACACTGTCACCAGAATATTCTTAATAATTTTCGGTTCAGATTTCACTTAAGCAATATTTTAGAAACCTTTCTCAAGGAAGCCTCTACCAGTTGGTCAGCCCAAAGAGTATTCTGAGCAGTTTGAGTATCCTTGCCTACGAAATTCATGGGTTCACCGAAAGTCAATATGTGATTTGAAGATGCATGCATGCACACACACACACAGGTGAAAGACAGGTCAAATAGCAGACAAGAGGAAGGAACACTGCTTCTGTATCACCAAAGACAGAGTTTTTAAATCTTTGGTATTTTTGGACAGCAGCTCCCCAAACCCCACAGCCTGCAGGGCTGGTGGCCATGGGTCCTTTGCCAAGATGGTGGTCTGAGCAGGTGACAGATGATGTTGACCCTAGATGCCAGCCCTGCATTGAATAATGGGGGGAAGCCAATAACTTAGTGAGCAACTGGGAAGAATACTGCTGGTGTGATTTCTTTTAAAGGCTCCACATATATTCTATTTTCTGTTGAAATCTGGAAACTTCAGCAAGGGGGTTTGAATCTTCAAGAAGGAACTTGTGTACACAGGCCTTCCTCTGCCTACAACCCAGACCCCTGACATTTCTCTAGATTGTATGCCTTCTAGCATTTCACAGATGGAAAGCAGGACATGTGAGGCCAAGCAACTTCATACTATGGTCAAGATGGCAAAAATTATTAATGAGGGAGAACACACAAGCTAGGAGTGGTTGTAGCAGTTTGTTTTTGCCTGAGCTTCCTGGGAAAGGCAAGATTCTACCCTCTTCTTTCCTCTCCAGGCTGCTGAGTTAAAAGAGCACAAACTGCTTTTGCCCTTTGAACTCAGTATGCAAAAATTGAATCAAGCTGAGGACAAAGGGAGAAAGGAGGAGGAGGAGGAGACGGAAGCTAGAACATTTTAAAGGCAGTTGAAAAAGTGGGATGACAGAGGATGAGTCAGGACTGTCTCTATCAAATCAGGACAGTTAGATGGTATGAGACTGGGGTGGACATCGCATTGGCCTCCCTAGCCAAAGCTATTTTGACAGGTTCTGTTGCCATATTTGTTGTCGTCAAAACAACGTAGCTAAAATTGGCTGTACTGCTACAGCTAGTTCCTAACAGAACCATTTCAACCAGTTTTGCTATTACCCTCCCTCCCCTAAAAAAGAAAAATCTTCTGTTTTTTTGGTCCTAGTGCAATACAGAGGAGAATCTAATGTGGAGATTTGCCAACCTACAGCCTAGATCAGTGATTCCCAAACTCTAGTCCTCCAAGTGTTTTGGATTTCGGCTCCCACAAGTCCCGGCTGCCTTGGTCAATGATTTGTGATTCTGGGAGATGAAGTCCAAACACCTGGAAGACCAGAGTTTGGAAAACACTAGTCTAAATTTTGCATGGGGCTTAAACCTGATATGCAAAACAGGAGTTATTTCATTTTAAAAAAAATGTTGTTGCTGTTGTATGTGCCTTCAAGTTGTTTCTGAGTTATGGCAACCCTAAATCAAAACTGTAATGGGGTTTTCTGACACTGAGAGTAAATGATATACCCAAGGTCACCCAGTCAGTTTCCATGGCTAAGCAGGCAATCAAACCCTTCCCTCCAGAGTTGTAGTCCAATGATCAAACCAGTACACCTCTATTTTGAGAGAACTTCAATTTGCTCTTAAGGAGGCCTTTCCTGGGATTAGATTTTAAAATCATGCAGCCTCTAGCTTATTTGCTTCTGTTTTCCTCTCCTCAGGCCTCAGCCCCAACTACTCTGTGGTGCAGTTTCCATCGGAGGTAGTTGCCATCTCAGGTGACAATGTCACCCTGAGGTGTGCCTTCTCCATCCAGGCCGGGCAGACCGCGTCAGACAAAGGGGCAATGTCTTGGTTCAAAGGCCGCCAGGGGGCACAATCCCCAGTGGATCAAGGAAATCGCTACAGCTTCTCCTACCCAGACACGTTCCTCAGCCCAGGAGAGGGATCACTGGTCATCACCAACGTTTCCTTGGAGGACGCTGGGAACTATACTTGTCAAGTGATGGTCTGGGGTCAAGGCGAGATACGTGGCAATGGAATCAACCTCCGAGTTTATGGTAAGAGGGACCAGTTACAAATAGGTCCTAGAGGAAGAGGAATATGTTTGTCTAGCCTGGCTGTTTGCTTTATCTTGTTATTGCTGCTGCTGGCATTCTGTTTCAGCAGTTACGGATGTGTAAGCTAGACCCTTTGTCCTGTGCAAATTAACCAATGGGAAAACTACCCAGCTATTATATGTAAAACTTCCTTAGAATTAAAAGCACATTTTTCCCAGCAAAAAATCATATTCCTGGTACACCATTAATTTTTTTAAAAGGAAGAATCTGTCAGCTTCAAGGGTTTTTCTGCACTACACTGCTATAGTGCTATTATTCCACTTTCAACATCCTGTGGAATTCTGGGATTTGTAGTTTACTGAAATCAATGAGTTCTCTGGCTGAGAATTCAAAATGCCCCTCCTTAAACTACAAACCCCAGAATTCCACAGGAGTAGAATAATAGCACTATAACAGCGTAATGCAGAACTGGCCCTAAGTTTTGGTGATGCAATGTACCAAATGCTTCCCTGTAGCATATGATGTGGACACATTCAGGGATGACTCATTTCTGGTTAGGTATGTTACAATATCTAAATTTTGTAGTAGAAAATCTTTGTATTTGTAATTTATTTGCAGATAAAGTGTTGGATCCCATGTGCTTTTTACTGCTGTAAAAGTTCCCAAGTCAAAAATTTGTTGTGTCTCTGCTCCATCTCCGTTCTCATCCCAACATCCCTATGATGCTTGGGTCCAAGCTATCTGAAAGATCTTGTCTACCCAAATGAGCTTCCTCAAACTTAGCTCTGTCCTACTGCCCTCACAGGCAGGTTTACTGGGAACACAGAAGACTTTCTCTTTGGCTGCTCATACACTCTGGAACTCCCTTTCTGGGGACGCTAGACTGGCTCTCCATTGTCAAATGAAGACAGTTCTATTCCAGCAGCCATTTGTTTTATATAACGGATGTTTTGTTTAAATGCCATATTGTTTTCAATACATGCTTTTTACATTAATGTTTTATATTTGGTTTCAATTTTACAGAAAATATAATATTATTTGACTCTTTCTGAAATATATTTATCAATTTTATCACAACATAACAGAAACACTAGCTGACATTTTTAACGTAAATATAAGCTAAAATTAAAATACCATAATCAAACAGTAAACTAAAAACACTCAACAATAACTCGATAATATGCTCATGTTCTAGTTATGTAGTAACTTCTGGCTGTTGTGGGCCTTCAAGTCATTTCTGACTTTTGGTGACTCTAAGGTGAACCTATCATGGGTTTTCTGGGGCTGAGAGTGTGTGACATGCCCAAGGTCACCCAGTAGGTTTCCATGACAGCCGAATGCTCAATCCACTATACCCTGCTGGCTCTCCATACACTAACTTATGAAAACACAAAAAGGACTGATTCCGCCAAACCAAACAGTAATAAGAAAGAGAAAGCAAGAAAAGAAAAAAAGAAGAAGATTCTACCATTACAGATCCATCTAAGCAAACTTATTTGGGTTGCTAGTAACCATATCCACAAATTATTGCATTGTTGGAGATCTTAGTGATCAAAAAGTCCATAAACAGTTTCTAATCTTTCAACAACAAATCTTCACTGAGCTTATCCTTTAAACCCACATTAGTCTCGCCATTTGGGATAGTTCAGTAACCCTAACAACCTAGTCTTATAGAATCACAGAATTATAGAGTTGGAGGAGACCACAAGGGCCATTGAATTCAACCCCATTTTGTCATGGAGAATTACACTTATCAAGGCATTTCAGGCAGACAGCCATCCAACCTCTGTTTAAAAACCTCAAAAAAAAAAAAAAGGAGACTCCAACACACTCCTAGGCAGCGTATTCCCCTGTCCCACTGCTCTTACCATCAGAAAGTTCTTCCTAATGTTTAAAAGTAATCTCTTTTCCTGAAGCTTGGAGCCATTGCTCCATGTCCTAGTCTCTGGAGCAGCAGAAAATAGGATGACTTCATCCTCCATATGATATCCCTCCAAATATTTAAATATAGCTATCATGTCGCCTCTTAACTGTTTCTTCTCCAGGCTAACCATACCCAGCTCCCTAAGCCAGTCCTCCTAAGGCATGGTTTCCAGAACTTCTACCATTTTGGTTGCCCTCCTCTGGACATGTTCCAGCTTGTCACTATCCTTCCTGAATTGTGGTGCCCAGAACTGAACACAGGATTCCAGATGGGGTCTGAGCAAAGCAAAATAGAGTAGTATCATCACTTCTCTTGATCTAGAAACTATAGTCCTACTGACGCAGTCCAGAATCGTGTTGGCTTTTGTCTTCTGTCACCAGTACCTCAGTCCATCCGCAGGTTTGAGCAAACAATATTCTCTGTTATTGATTTTTTTCTATTCTTAACTTTTTAGCTACAGGTGGTTTTATTTGCATCTCTAGCTATTCTGCTTGTTTTTGTTGTTGATACTACTGTTGCCGTGTGGTTTTAAGTCATTTGCTGCTTATGGTGACAGAAAGGCAAACTGTCATGGAGTCTTCTTGGCAAGTTTGTTCAGGGGAAGTCTGCTGTTGCCTTCTTCTCTGGTTGAGAACGTAGCCCAGTGGGTTTCCATGACTGGGCAGGGATTTAAACTCAGGTTCTCAGAGTTCTAGTCCAGCACTCAAACCACTACATTTTGCCGACTCTCTTTTTATCCTGTAAGCCAACTTGAATCCCAGTGTTTGCAAAAAGGCAGAATTTCAATAAAATTAATGATTGATTGTGTGTATCATGTTCTGAGGCTGGTTTTAATTCCTGAAATTCTTGCAGCTTTTTACACCTTTCCTCCAAAGTGTTCATTTTCTCCTTTTTTTCCCCCTCTTGAACTGAAGTGTGTTTGTAAATATTTTCAGTTCAAGGAATTTTGAACTATACACCTTCTAAAAATATACACATAGTTTGGTGCCTATTTTATTTCTCTGAAATTCAACACAACGCTTGTAAATGTGTGAAATTCCAAGGCAAGGTATGCGTGGCATTTTTATATTAAAAAAAACTACTCCAATAAATTCTTTTCGTTTAGACAAAAAAAATGACTATATAAAGTCAGTTAAGAAAAAGAAAGTTACTGAACTTTGGGACTTTTCTTATTCGAGAATAGAGTTTGTTGCTTTTTGCCCTGCTGAGAAAATAAAAACACGTTTCGAAATCCTTTTATTGGCAGGAGAACGCTGCCAGCGCATCTGTTTGTGTTGTCTGTGCTGCCCCCTGCTGGGAAAGTGGAGAACCCTCTTTGTATGTGCCTTCAAATTGCCATGCACACCTATTATTGAACCTTATCTATGACAAGAGTGGTCTTGCTACCTTTCTCCTTTTTCTTTAGCTAAAAATGTCATGGTCCAATAGTGTGTTTTACTTGTCTTAGATGAGAATGGGAAAATCTGGTGCATGCAAGGGCCAATTTTGGGTACCTGAGAACTCCCAGAAACCACATCTTCTACCAAAAACAAAAAAAAAGGGGGGTTAAAACCCCAAAATGGCTGGAAGCCCACTTCTAATTTTGAAGAATGAGAGCTTCTGGTGTTAAAATGGACCTGCAACATTTTTTAAAACATAAAAGTGAATTGTAGCTCCAGGAGGCTCACTGGAGCAGCAATTTACCTTTTTTTATTTGGAGGTAAGTTTGGGAGATTCTAGGGGTCTGAAGGATGTAAAAATGGCCCTGGAGGGGCATACGCAACACTTTGCTAACATCAGTCTAAAACAGGCAATGATTCTCAAGATCTCTTGGTTGTTAAGGCGTAGATAATTTCTATGATATAATTCTTAGATTGCATTTGTTTAAAGATATAAGGAGTCCCCTGTAGGATGAGACACCAAGGTCCATCCAGTCCATAGTTCTTTGGGGGACCCTAGTGTATTGTTCCCATCATCTTTTCATTTGTACTTGATCGCGTAACATGTTCCTCTGCTGGTCATATAGAATCCTCACTTTTGGTTTAATTTCCCTTTAATATCTTGGATCTCGTGGAAGAGGTCTCTTGTTCTTCCTTTTGTTGTCATCTTCTATTTCTCTGCACTGGTTATTATAGTAGTTCTCTCTGTCCCTGCACACCATGCTGTTTCTTTGGATATGTTATGCTGTATTGTACTTCTGGAGGTAAAGCCTCACCACACATAAAGCATTAAAGTTCCCTGATAGAAAGGGTTGAATGCTTTTTTCTGATGGGGAACATCTATATGCAGTTTAACTTTACTGAAGCAGAGTCACACATGCAGTGCTGGTGCATATCAGGTTGCACATTGGGTTGTGTGTTGAGTGATGCATTTGGTTGTACAACACTGCCATTGAATGTGGAGTAGAGGGAAGAAGAAGGGATGGGAGAGAGACTCCTGGAAGGCCAGAAAAAGATGAGCTAGATCAGCCTTAGGAACATAGGACGGATCAGACCCAAGGCCCATCTAGTCCAGCATTTCTTTATTTGGTTTGTATTTCACCTTTATGCCTAAAATGGAACTGGAGGCAATTCACAACAAGTTTTTTCCCCTTTAAAATAACACATTAAAAATAACAGTGCACTTATTATTATGCTACAAAACAATTAAGTGGCTTATAATATTAAAGCATATTGGACTGTAACCATTTTAAAAAGCACTTTAAGAAGGAAAATACAGCACCCTGCGTTAAAATTCCCTTCCTAAGCAACCAGTCACTGATATACTACCTTAGTGGATCTCAAACTTTGATTCTTCAAGTGTTTTGGACTTCAACTTCTGGACTGGCCAATGGTCAGGAATTTGGGAACCAAAATCTAAGGCATTTGGAGGACCAGAGATTGAAAACCACTGGATTACCCAGATAAAAGGTTTTTAGCATGCCAAAGGAAATGCAACACGGAGGGGACCAACCGAGCCTCCCATGGAAGGATGTTTCATGGCCTCGAATGAACCACCAAGAAGGCCCACTCACACATGTCCACCAAATATACCTCTGAGACTGTGGGAGCAATGGAAAAAGCCTCCCATCTTCTCTTCATCCAGTGGCCAACTAGATATATGAATGTGAAATTCATTTCAGTGTGTTTTTTGAGCTGAATGTATCCAATTCACATTCTAGACATACAGACAGATAGATGTGCTTCATAGTTATCTTTAATATTCACACTAATGTGTGCCTGTCTGTCAGATTTATTTTATTATTTCCTTATTCACTTGTGTTTATTGGCTTTTGGCTTTTTTCCCCTTTAAGTCTGGTCTTATTTTTCCTCTTTTTAATTTTCCAATTCACACCTCTCACACCTGAACACAGATCTGAATACCATTTGTGGTCAGAAGTCCACTCTTTGTCTAGACTCAGATGCCATTTGGCCAACAACAAAATAAGAAATGCTTCCACTGTGAAACTGTGCACAACAATACATATATTTTGAAGGACACACATGGAAATATATGCAAATGTTCAGGTGGGGAGACACTTAGATCTGAGTCTGAAGGAACTTGGAGGTTGACAGTGGAAAACTTCAATGAGTAGGAGCTTATGTGGTTCACTCATCCCTAAGAAGAGAATGCAATGAAAATCTGGGTTCAGTATATCTGGGTAGAGTTCCCCACTAGAGGAGGTGGGGGCTGCCTGATGAGTAACCTCTGTCCCTCCCATAGAAGTGGAATCTAGCCATGTGATTGCTAACTATTTTTTCTTCTCCCACAGCTCGTCCCTCCCACCCAACCATTTTCTTGCAGCTCCAATCTGAACCCAAGCCCAGCTGGACCCTGGTTTGCAGAACAGATGGCTTCTACCCGGCTCCAGTGCAGCTTGCGTGGTCTCTTTCTGGACTCAAGCTAACTTCATCCCAGAAGAACTGTACAGACTCCGCTGGGTTCCACCAGGCCTCCAGCCTCCTAGACCTACCCAATCCTCACCAGAGAGCCAGCTACACCTGCAGTGTGGAGCACCCCTCCTTGACTGAACCATTAAGCGTTCACTATGGTGAGTAGGAGAACCTGAATTATTTAAAGCACTTCTGCCCCCTAGTGGTGGTTCAAAGAAGTACAGAAGGTTCAGTGCTCACCTGAAGAAGCAGCATCAGTGGGAAGACAAAGGCTTCATCCTCATCACCACCACTTATCCACCACCTTTTGAATTCAAGACCATCACCTTGCTTGTTACTAAGCCCCAGTGCCTGAGCATTCCACAGCCAAAATGTTTCCATGTGCAGAGGACCTGTTCAAGAGTCTTCATTCTGTTGCCCCTTCTGCACAGTTTTCCATCAGCCTCACTATTGCGTGGCTTTCTTTGGGTAATGCGTATGCTCCATTGTCAGTGGAATATTTGCGATCACCTTTCTATGTAGATTTTATTTCTCTTGAAAATAATGTGCTTCTACAAATCTCAGGACTTCCCCAAGCTTCCTGAGACTTCCCTCTTCTGTGTGTGGGTGATGCCATTTTTGGCAACTTCAAGAAGCCATACACAGGAGAACAGAGATTCCCATTAGTACATAGATGATGGGTAAGTTCCTAGCAACTGTGGCCAAGATCTTGTTTTCTGGTTGTATAGCATAAAATTAGACAAACATAGCTACATCTGCATCAGTCAGTATAGCCATGTTCCCCGTCTTGTTGCTTCAACTTGATACCTGTTGCTAAAGCTCATGCTGGTCAAGCTTCTTAAGCAGCATATCTGGGCTAGTGCATTGAATTATGTTGCTGTCACAGAGCTTGCTCAAGCTTGAATAAGATGTCACCCTTGTAAAACCTCTGAAAAAGTCCAGCTGATTTCATAATCTCCTTTTACACTAGCACAAAACCACAACAGGATCCCAGCATCTTTCAGAGAAGTGGTGTTCAATGGCTCAAACCTTTTATTAATACAGTGATGAGATAAGCTTTTATATTGATCCTGATGTTAGAGGTAGAGGAGTTACACTGCAAAAAATGTTGACAACCTTTGAAGAAACTAGGTTGGTTTTCTCTGCTAATAAATCATAGACTTTCCTCCTTCCAGAATCCCAACTTCAGGCTTACTTAGCCCCTTCAGTGATTGAGATTCTGAATCTGCTCAAGATTGGGACAATCTTCAGCATCACCATTGGCCTTCTGGCACCAGGTATGAAAATTCCCTTCCCATCCCATACTGTATCTCTTCCAGGATATATTCTTCTTGAATAGATCAAGACATTCTGGGCTATTTTTTCAGGTTGAGCTGTCAGGCTGAGATTAGCAGTTTTGATGGGGATGGATTTCTTTCTTTCCTTCTTGGATAGTATGGTTAATCCTTTCTTTCAATATTACTTATTCTTTGACTTGAAGCCATTGTACCCAACTGCTTTTATTTCTTTTGCGTTTAGTCCCATGGGTCATGCCACTTACCCAAGTAGGCATCACACCCAATGAATGGGATGAGATGATGTTATGTTGGCATCACTAGGACAAGTAAAGGCAAATGAAGTGAGGATATCATCAGCAACTGGCAGCTTCCACATAAGCAGAATGGTGAATCTGCTATGGGGTTTAGCTCAAACTTTAAAGAACCTATCCACAGTGCTGGATCTGTCTTTGGAAACAGAGTCTGGCACTTTGATAGATCCTTTAAAATCTGGTCTAAAACCCATAGTTGATTCAGTACCCAGCTAACATGCAAGCCACCAGCTGACATTAACATGGAACTAGTCAGCCATACTCTAATGAACAAAAAAATGTTTTTAAATGTATGCCTGGAAAGAAATTGGCAAGTAAGGATGGAAAGAGTATTTGAAAATATTTGGAAAATGGAGAAAAGAACACGTCTTTTGAGTACTGAAAAATCCTGACAAGAAAAATCCTGGACTGACAAGAATGTTTGAAGTTCAGCACTTATTCTGCACAAAATTCACATGTAGTTGTTTGGCAAGAAAACAGAATTTTATGCACAGGAAATAACATTCCCATTTGGAAAAAAATATTTCAACACAGAAATCTTAATTCCTATGCAGAAAATGCTGTTTACAGTACAGAACATGTTGTAATTAGGAATTTATTCTGTGTAAAATTTGCACATGGTTGATTTGCATAGGAAACAATATTTTCAGCATAGGAAATAGCATCTTCTTCGTAGGAATTAAGATTTCTGTGTTGAAATATTTTCCATGAAGGAAATGCTGTTTTCGGCACAAAACAACCATGTGTGAATTTTGTGCATAGTAAGTCTCTAATTACGAATGACCATCAAAAACTGTGATTTTCGGATACTTTCCAGCAGCAGGAAAGAAATTGCTGGAATTCCTTGTTGACGGTTTTAAGAAGAAATTTAGTAAAGAATTACGTCCCTAGCAGGAAGTAGCAGTGGCTTCTAGAATTGTCCCAGTTGCTTGTGAGTAGATCTGGTCATCCAATTATAAGCACTTGTTTAAATTTTGGAAGTTCAACAGGTCCAGTTTTCATCCTCCAAAAGCCTAATGACTTCTCTACCTAGGCAGTCTAGGAGTGAGCTAACTTCCATGGCATCGCAATGGAAGATGTTGATCTTCCTGTTTCAGTTAATCCCACTTGCATTTATAGGATTATTCAAACGGTTTATTTAGATGTAGGACTGCAGAAGACATAAAAACAAATTTGTTGAGCTTGATGTAGGCTTATATCAGAGGGAAAAAATGGCCCGGCTTATTCTTGTTTCTTGGCAATCACTAAAGATTCTTTTCCACAGTACAGAAATTAACATAATTGATTGCTGAAGCCTGCCAACTAAATAGCTGAAACTGGCACAGCTAATGTGGATGGTTAAAACCTGGCAACCTTAAGTGCAAGACAAAACCAAATGATATATTTTCAACTATTTTTTTCTCTCTTGGTGAAGGAGATAGGTTGTGTTTACATCGTACAATTATAGCAGTCTGATACCAATTTAACTACCATGTCTACTTTCTATGGAATTCTTGGATTTGTAGTTAGTTAGTAATGCTCTGATAAGCATTCTGTCTGTGGTAGATATTCCTAATTATCTCACAAAATGACAAACCCTAGTATTCTAAAGCATACAGCCATGGGAGTTAAAGTGGTATCAATGTGTTATGATTGTGTAGTGTGTATATACCTTACAAGCGTGGCAAGTATTCTTCCCCATTCCACTCCACCACCATTACGCAACTGCTAAACATATACAGGAGCATTGATGTAGGGAAAGTTGGCAACACAGTCTAAGGCACAGAAATTACATGGCTACTGCACTCTTTAACACAGGTCTTGATTCTCCTTCCATAGTGTGTGCAAGTTTATGCAAAAAGCATCCAAGAGCATCTCCAGTTGGTCATGCTACAGGATCTTCACAAGTCCTGGGCTTCCCGCACCAGAGGAATCTTCTAAGAGAAAGACAGATGTAACTATTGTAGACCAATGGATCCATTCTGGAAGAACCTCTTTCTCTTATTGCCTATAGTGTGTGCCTCTTCCTCTTCCTGCCAATCTCTCTCTCTTTCCCAGAGTTTAGAATTTGTTTTTTTTTTTTTTTTTTTTTTGCTGGATTTCAGCTTCCCAAATCACCTGCCAAAATAACCAGTCGTCACGCTAGCTGGGGGATTGGGGCCCCTGGAGTCCAAAAAAAGTTACTTTCCCAAGCTGTGTGTACAAATTCACCTTTATTTCATCATTCTTTCCTTCTAGGGTAGTCAAGAATAGTGCTGGAGAAAGTTACTTTTGGAGGCTTGAATCTTACTGTTCATCCCAATAACATTAGACTCATTAAATCCATGGGATTTACCTATATATTGACTCTTTTATTCAATGGTTGATTTAATGTGCTGACGCTAGTTAGAACTAACTGACAGGATCCAAACCTTGGCGTACAACCCTCAGAATTCACTATCAAGCTTCTGGGTTTTGCAGAGGGTTCTGAGATATGTAGTCCAAAAAAACCCTGGAATTCATGGTTGCAGTTACAAATGCCTAACCCAAAGTTATGCATTCGCAAAATGATTCATGTTCATGACCTGTATTAGTTCAATAGTATAGGGAATACATAGTATGGACTTACAGGGCAGCTGCTGCTGCAAGCAATGAAGAGTCTGTTCTCCTGTCAGTCGGAGTACAGCAGACTGATGTTAACATCCCTCTCCCATGAGTAATCTCCTGGTGAGGAGGAATCGTGGCAGGGATTCTCTGTTGCACCAGGTGGGAATGTCAGCTTGCTGCATTCCAATTGACAAAATAGACTTCTGTTGCTCACACTGGCTGCCGCTTGGTAAGTCAGGACTGGGGGTATTTTCATAACTAAACAGCTGATCTAGAATACCAGTCCACATTTCTAAGTGTTAATCTATCCATATATCCCTACAAAATCCAACACTTACGGTCACTGATTATTCTAGGACCTGTAAAATTGCCAAAATACTTCCTCTTGCCCGTGGAACAGTTTTGGAGCTTTTTAAAAATATGTTTCCAAATACAGAGATAAATGTATGAACAGATACTCAATATGTGTGAAAATCAAAAAATGAAACACACAAATACAAAATTGACAGCCCATTTTCAGCAGGGACAGAAGTGCAAGACTGAAGGTTGACTGAGCTTTCAGATCCAGGGAATGTAAATGATGAAGTTAAAACTTGGTCTGCTTTATTCCCCCAGGTGAAATGTGCTATGGTTTCCCTTCCCAATATTGCATTAAACTTTATCTTGTTTGACTCAGCCTTTGGATTGGTTGAGTCAGTCTTCAGATTTAAAGAATGTAAACTTGTGATGTAAACTCTGCAGCTAAAAATCAGCCTGATTTGTTCCCCCAGGTGAAATGTCTCATGATTCCTCTTTCTAATAATTATATTAAGCTTTATCTTGTTTTATGTTGCTTCTTTAATCAATTACTGCCTTACTCAGTTTACTCAATTACTGTAGTCCTCACAGAAGATGAAAAAGGATCAAAACAGATAATTTTTTTCAGATGAAAATGCCCCAGAATGGGGAGTACCTCATCGCATGAAGTCACCTCATGGAAAGTTGCATAGGGAAAAAATGACTGCCTCCTCTCCTCGTGTCCACGAAGTCAGCCATCTTTTTTCCCTACATAAGTATCATTGGCAGCCCAAGAAACCTGGATATCTTTCATGTGTTTACAGCAGCCCTCCAGAACTTGTTGGACTGCAGTTTCCAGCATTCTTCCTCACTGGCTATACTGGACATGCAGTCCTGTAACATCTGTGGACCAAATGATTCCTAGCCCTAGTTAAAAACATCTCATCCTGGGACATCTCTCCAAAGTCAAGGAAGGAAGAACATTCCTAGGACTTTTCACATTCTTTTCTTTCTTTCTCCCTGCCTCATAACTTCTCACCAGGGCTGTTGTTCATTCAGTATTATGACCCTCATTGGAGCTAAAAAAAAAAAAAAAATCCAAAACAAAATACATCATATTATCTAGTCTGGAGTACTGCTGCTTTATATCTCTCCTGACAGTTTTAGGGCATGCAGCCAAGAGGAGATGCCAGCCAGCCTAACTAGGATGCCTCTTTCCTGCTTCATCATTCATGTTAAGCCTTTTCTCCCTTTCCCAAATCTATAAAGCATTTTAAGAGTCATTGTCCTGCAACCCTTCAGTGAAGACCCTGATTAGAGCCAACAACTGAAGATCAGAGTTCAGAATGGACATGAGATTTCAAGCGACGTCACTAAGGTTCACATTCCCTGGCATGGAAATAAATTAGTTTTAGCAGCTCATCATGTTTGCCTAATCTCAAGCACTGACAGTTCCAAGACTGATGTCTAGGACAAAATAACGATGCCAGAGAGATTAGAGGAGGAGAAGAGATAATCTTAATCCAGTCTAACAAATGCAACCAACTTTCCCAGCCAGTTTAGGACTATCAGAGGGACAAACTGAGGTTACTTCTAAATATCAACATTTAAACCATTTCTGAATCAACCCGAGGTGCATTGCTCATTGCCAAAGGTTACTGTAATGTGATGTAAGCACCTTGGCACATTCCAAATGTTTTGGACCACAATGTCCATAAGCCCCGGCTTTTAGGGCCCAAAATCAAGGATGATGGGAGTTGTGGGCCAAAATTCTTAAAGGCACCAGGTTGCTTCCTTCTGGTATAAATGGTGACTTCAATTCCCATTTGGCCATGCCCCTCATAATATAATCTTAAGGCAGTCCATATCCCTCGGTTTGACTGACCTTGGACTTTTAGAAAGGGGGTTTGGGTGCTGAAACTGCTCCCTCAGCATCCACATCCCGCATTCGCTGCCACATCCCTGTTGCTGTAGGGCTTTGTGGACCCACTGTGAGGTCTTTGCAGACCCCAGGTTATGAACCCCTGCTCTATCATAGACTTATTATGCAACTTTATGCATGCATGCATGTTGATCTATGTAGCAGAAGCTATAAGAAACCCAGTTACTGCATAGTGAAGATACATAACGGAACACTAGCAAAAGTGTCCTGATGTATATCAAGACCTCGCAATGTGCATTGGCATTTTCTAGCTGTTGTTCTGATGCACAAGAGGATCAATGAGTGAGAGGACTAAGGTGATTGGATCTCATTCTACTTCAGTCCTCATGTGCATCTGTCACTCTGCTGGCTCTCCTACATAGAAATGTCATGGCAGCCCCTTGCTGAATACAATCATTTCAGAACTGCCTGAATCTCATTGTTGTAGATGAAAATCCACTTCCAAAGATGTAAGCCCCTCAAAGGAATTCTGGCCATGATAAATTAAGTCAGCAATACACCAGATCTTGTGGGTTGGGGGGACCTGTACTGATTAACAATGCACTAATAATGGCATAGGATTCATAAAACACAACCAGAGGCTTGAAATTAATACATTACATGTGGGTTGAATGTACAGTTGGCCGTCCGCATCTTCAGGTTTGACTTTCATGGATTTGATTATTTATGAATTTCTTCAACCCCTGTTCCCCCATCTCAGGTTTCCAGAGGAACCTTCCCTCTCAAGGGCTCCAATCAGGCCACACAGCCCTTTAAAAACTCACCTCTGGTCTTTCTCCTCTTCCTGCTTCACCAACCACTTCCTGGCCAGCTAAGGATGGCTCACAGTCTGATTCCTCAGCACCATAAACCCTCTCCCGATAGAAAGGGTGTAGAATTCTGGGGTTTATAGTTTACTGAGTCCCAAGAGATCTCTGGCTGAGAATTCTCAATGCCACTCCCTAAACTGCAAATCCCAGGATGCCATAGGATGTTGAAAGTAGAATAATAGCACTATAAAGGTGTAGTGCAGAAAGGCTCTAATTAACAAAGCACCACATATGGCCGTTTCCACACTTTGCACTTTCCAGCCAGCCTCTCCCTAAACTGCACGCCCCAGGATTCCATAGGATGTTGAAAGTGGAATCATAGTGCTATAACATTCTAATGTGGAAATGGCCCTAGTCTACCATGTAGAACCAAAAAGAGGTAACTCAGAGGACTCGCCAAGCTTGACAAATATAAATGTGAAATCAAAGGGCTAGGGGTGACACGTTTTACAGCTGAACTTGCAACAGTGATTTGCAGTGGGAAGTGTTTCTGTTCAGGGTTCAGGTGGGACAGGCATGTTTTTTCCCCCACAACACTCTTACATCGTCACCCCACTCTGATTTTATGCCTCCCCCAACAGCCACCTAAGCCATCAACAGAGCTCGGGAAGAGTTAATTTTTTGGACTCCAACTCTCAGAATCTTTAGTCAGCGTGAGTACTTGCCCTGTTGGCCAGGCAATTCTGGGAGTTTTAATTAAAATAGTGATTTTCCCCATTTTTAGTCGTCATTAAAAAAAAATTGGGGGGGGGTGTCACCTCTTTAAGTTTTTTCCACCTTAAATATTTTTGGTCTTCAGCAACCAATCTGCTGATGCTTCCTTCCTCTTGTGTGTGTATGTGTGTGTGTGTGTGAGGCTGTTTTTGCTATGTAAGAATTCACACTCAAGAGAATGATGGGATGCTTTGCTTTGCTTCTGTGAAAAAGGTGGTGGAACTAGCATGCACACAATCAGAATGGTGTCACTGTTCAGTATTTTAATATGTTAATTTTTTTATTACCTTCACATCCTGCCTCTGCTTCCAACCTGCCAGCGCTCAGCCTCAGTAAGACTGAGAACCACTGTGTAGATAAATTCATGATCGAATACATGGGGCTTCAAAAACCAATCCCATGGAATTCTCACCCATTCCCAAGAGCAGTACTCATCCTACGAACCCGATGGTTGTACCTAGTGATTTCTACTCACATCCACTGCTACTGCAGAGAGTGTTCATGACTTACCCTCACTCCATCCCTGGGGTGCTAATGCCTTTTATTTATTTTAACCACAGAAGATAACCATGCAGACTTTATCACATTATGATCTCATTGTGCAGCATCAAGTGCTTTGCAAACATTAGCAAATTGTGTTTTCTTAAACTCCCCAGGCACTTACGATATCATAATTGCTTTATCCCGTGCAGCATTTGGCACCTAGGAGACAGAAGAAATTAAGTGAACTCATGAACCCAGAAACCTTGCCTGTTGTCTCGACACTCACCCTTGGTCCAGCATGAGACATAAGCCAGGAGCTGGTCCACACAGGGAACTCCTTTTTCCTGATCTTGTTCTGACTGGTTCCATCCAAGCAGCAATGATGTTGTTTTTCTAAAGGAAATGGCCATCTCTAATGCACTCTCATCTCTCTCTGAGCCACTCTGCATTACAGCGAGATACAGAGTTCAAGGCTATCTCCAGGATAATAAATCTGTTTTTTTCCAGAGGTCCATATGTCACGCAACCTCTTTAGTCATTCACCACCTGTCATCAGGGCAATGCCCGCCAAGCGGTAAATTAGGTACTTAACCTCACAGGTCAATGATGTTGATGGCTCACCGTGAAACATCAGCATCAAGAGATCAACCCAGCTAATCTAAGGAACATATTCAGGGGAGCCATGTTGGCCATGCAGCAAAATACAATAAAATCCAAAATCCATAAGATGACAATACCTATTTTGGACCAACTAAAATGCACAAAACACATCAAGTAGGCTTTCAAAGCTCCTCTGCCTTCTTCAGCAAGGAAAAGATGTTAAAAAGTGATGGTATTGGAATCAGATCTACATTTTATATGAGATGTTCTTTCTGTTGTAGTTACGTTTGTCTGCAGGGATCTCAATGCAGGCAGAGGCCACTCTCCTTCTTGGCCACGTGGAGAGACTTGGGGCGTTTCTGCACTATACTGTTGTAGTGCTGTGATTCCACTTTCAATATCCTGTGTAATTCTGGGGTTTATCGTTTACTCAGACCAAAGATTTCTCTGGCTGAGAATTCTAAATACCTCTCCTGTAACTTCAAACCCCAGGATTCCATAGAAGGTTGAAAGTGGAATAATAGCACTATAACAATGTCATGCAGAAAGGCCCTTAGACAAAGGACAGTAAAATTTAAACTCCATCAGCAGCAGTACAGTAACCGCTTTTGGGATCTGGGCTGCCTCTGTCCTTTATGAAATTACAGACCCCTTTCTTGGGCAGAGAGTATTGGATTTCTCAAGACATCTGTGCACTGCTCCATCCGAAGATATTTTTGGGTGCTGTATTGGTAAAATTTGCTGCTCCAAATGAAAGTTTTACCTTAAGTTCTAGACCCTTAGTTTATTCTTATTAAGGATTGTTTATTATTTATTTATTTAGGATTCTGTCCCCCCCACCCCCCTCCCAAAAGGAACATCATCTGTCTTGCCAGAATAAATTATACGTAGTAAACTATTTCCTACTATATGATTATCCAGTTTGCATGTGTATACCTGTTGCATAGATATCTTCTCCCCTTTATCACAGTGTAGAGAAGTATGAATGAATTATGCGTTACAGAATTAACCATGGCACGATAATTGGGCCAGCATTGCATAGTGGTTTGAGTAGTGGACTACAGTCCTGGAAATCAGGCTTCAATTCTTTGCCATGGAAACCCACTGGGTGGTACTGGACACATCATACACTCTCAGCCCCAGAAAATCCCTTAGGGCTACCATTGGTGAAGGCACATAACAACAATAACTGGGAAGGGTAATATTTGGGCACCATGGATGAACCAATCAGTTTTCCTCTGCAGCATCAAAAATTAAGATTACGGTTCTTACTGTCGTAGTTGTCGGCTGGAATCCTTTACAGCAGTTACCTATATGTTTAGGGATTGTGAATGTCCCCTAATCTGTACTTAATGAACAGCAGCCACTGCAATCAATGAGTTCTGTTCCCTGTGAATTAGGAAGCAGCCAGCAGATGGTCTCACCCCCTCTCTCATAAGCAATCTAAATCAGTGGTGTTTCCATGCTCAACAGTCCCTAGGGCAAGCATGGAAGTTGCACCTCTAGGTGCTGCTTCTCCAAGGAAGGACCCTGGCAGGGACAGGTGGGGGGCAGGGGGCAACAGCAGGCAGGAGGGCTGTGCTGCCCCTGCACCAAGCCAGGAAGGACCCCAGCGCAGATGGGGAGCAGCAGCGGGTAGGCTTTTTTGTGCCCCCCTGGCATTGGCACTCAGGGCACGTGTCTCAGTTGTCCCACCCTAGATACACCAAATGACAATGAAGCAGGAGGCGGTCAAGATTCATTATGGAACTATGCAACTATTATGCTTTTGTAGCAACATAGTGTAGTGGGTTGGAATGAACGGTGTACTATGTTGGCATCCTCACAGTGTCAAATTTGTGGTCGTAATAGCCCGCGCCAAGGGCCAAGATTGGAAGGGGGAACCCAACAATAGCATTGAAAAGATTCTGGCCTATACTATTATTTCAATAAGCAAAACTTTATCTTCAATGCTATAATACAGGAGCAGGCAACTATGTGTCTAGGGGCCAATTTTCTGTGGTCTGAAACACTTCAGTGGCCACACAGACTGCCGAAACACGTTAAAAAGCCAAATCAGAACAAAAGGATTTGGACATCCACGTTTGCTTCTGAGAAAAAAAAGGGGTGGGTGGAAGAGAGATCCTTGAACATCTGTTTAGTTAGGTAGTGTTTCCTGTCCAGGAGGACACATTCTCAACATCTAGCATAGTAGTAAATCATGACATGCAGGCAGTTCTCATGACATGCTTGAGTGCCATGCTTCCATTTTGAGACAGCTGTGTGGATCCATATCAAGAAACCAGCAGCATTCACAAAACTCTGAAGGTCCTTGTGGATGCCTGTTGCTCCATGTCCAGTTAAAGATAAATAGATGAGGCTTCATCTTTTGCTCTTCCTGCTCTCCACTGACATGGAAATAGTTGGTTCAAGGGGCTGAAGTGGAGAAAAGGTGGTGGTGGGGATAGATGGGAGAATATTGTCGCTACTTCTTCTAACTACATGTCTCAAAAGAAGATTGCAGCTATTGCTTCCGGGAAAATCAATTCCACCCACCTTCCATGTATTATGAGAGCTCCAAATGGGATCAGAAGGAACAGAAGAGCCTGCAAGGGATAACAATTGATGTCATTGTGCCAAATAATTGAAAATTCCTGGCACTTCAACCCTGATAGAAGGGCATTTTTAAAGATATAGTTACTTGGGCCATTTCCGCACTTGACTGTTATTGTGCTACTATTCCACTTTCAACACCCTTCGGAATCCTGGGGTTTGCAGTTTAGGGAAGGGCATTTGAATTCGCAGCCAGAGAGCTCCTTGGCCTCAGTAAACTACAAACCCCAGAATCCCAACATATGTTGAAAGTGGAATAATAGCGCTATAACAGTGTAGTGCGGAAATGGCCAGAGTCTGGATGGTCATTTATTAGGAGTGCCTTGATGTGTATTCCTGTATGGCAGAAAGTGGTTGGACTTGATGGTCCTTGTGATCTTTTCCAGCTCTATGATTTTATGACTCTAATTTTTTTTTCTTATTGTTGAGAATAGCTGTATTTCTAAAATTTGGCTGGTGTGGATGGGCTAGAATTTTGTTGTCTTAGTTTGTGATAAAAACTCACTCAATTTCCCTGTTCTTTCTCCCAAAATTTTAATGGAAAAGACTTGAGCATTTTAATTAAAAAAAATGTAGGAGAAAGCAAAACTGACTGACTCAGTAATATCCCTGTTTCTTAGGGACCTAAACAACAGGGCAGAAACTGCATGGTGTTAGGTATCAAGGGTGATACAGACGGTGCCCACCTGCACAAATTGACAGAGAGCATTCTCCTACAGCTGTCCTTCTTTTCAACCATCATGGCTGGTTCCATGTCGGCTCCAACAACTTCCCCATGTTGAAAATGGTACCTATGCAAAGTGGACTAACTATAGGGTGCCGCGAAAGTCATTTTGCATGTTCAGGGTCACCATTCTCAGTGAGCTACCATTATCAGCCCTGGGTAGGGAGGCTTGTCTGCAGCAACAGAAAATGCTGATAGGACTGTCACGTAGCCAAGATCCTCACTCAGTTAAGGCAACATTATTTCCATATTTGCCAAACCCAGCATGTAAATATTCAGACCAGGTACACTGTGTTATCACAGAAAAACAAGAGGCGGTCTTGCGGCACCTAAAAGATTCACAAGTTTTCTTTGGCAAAGCCCTGATGGCCTGTAGCCAACTTTATCAGACACTTATCTGCCAGTCTCTGTTACAATTTTGTGTACTATCTTTTACTGACTCCTCCTCTCTCTCCTCCCCCTCCTTCTTTTCATTTCTGCCTTGCCCTGGAGACTGCTGGCTTCTTTGTTAGTGAGTCAGCTCTGTTTTAGTCTGAACTGTAAAGGAACTCCGTGAGTTGATGATCTCTCTCGTTCAAATAGCTTGTACAGCCCCTTTCAAGTTCAGACTAGAACCCGGACTGGACTTACCATCTCACTGACATGAAAACCACCAGCTATCATTACTAGTATTCCCCTCCCCACCCCTTCCCTCCCGCCATATTCCATTATCTTCCATTATCTTTAACAGCAGTCTGACCTGCAGATATTCAATAAGTAAGGCATTTACTAGCAGGAAGATAAAGGTGACGGGGGACAGGGAAGCTCTATTTGCTTATTCTCTCAGTCTCAGGCTATAGGGGAGAGGCTGCTGTTCCAGTGGGTGAGCATCAGCTTTGCGTACCCCTGGGTCTCCTGTTCAGTTCCTGACATTTGAATAGATCAAGGCAGGTTACAAGTGACCATCGGGACTTCTGCCTGACACCCTGGAAAACCACCACTGGTAAAAGAAGAGTAGGTTAGATAGAGAAATAGACTAGAATTTTGTTGATGTCATGCACGTGTTGTACAGTACATTTTTGCATTTTTGTTTTGTGCATATATATATATATATATATACACACACACACACATATACATATATATCTTGCAGAGGGGACATTGTGTAATGGACATATTCAGTCCACAGTCGCATAAGCAGAGGCTGAAATTGCAACCATTCCCCACGGGCCTAAATGCTATTGTACAGCCTGACTACAGCTGAGCCACTGAAGCATGGAGATTTACCTATATGTTGTCTCACCATTCTATAACTGCTTCAGAGGGTTTACTGTGGCTGGGACTTAGACGGCCAGCATGGCATTGTGGTTTAGTGTTAGGCTACGACTCTGGAAACCAGGGTTCGAATCTCCATTCAGCCATGGAATCCCACTGGGTGACAATGGCAAGTCACATTCTCTCGGCCTCAGAGGAAGGCCAATGCAAATCCCCTCTGAATACGTCTTGCTCTGATAGCTTCACTGTAAGCCAAAAAGGACTTGAATGCACATGGCAACAAAGTTGGTACTTACCAACAGATTCCAGCCATGAAGTTTGGGCATTCCTAGAGGGTATGTTACTATTTGCCAGCACCTTCAATGTTTCACATTATTCACTGGGTTGCAGAAACGGTCACTGTGCATTGCCCACAGGACAGAACCATAGTAACAGTGGAATCATAGTGCTATAATTGCATAGTGTGAATGGGGCCCTACACACTGATACAGAAGCTACCAATCAGCAATGGGTAGATCTGCCTGAAACAGCTAGCTGTGTGATAAGAGTCACCATGCTGTACAATCCTATGTATGAATTGGCCTCAATAAGCATTGCTCCTAGATAAGGATCCTGCCCAGAGTGGCCCCATTTCCTTATCATTATCACCATGATCTATTTACTTGCTACCTACATCTGGCCTTTGGGGACATTAAAAGGTTGGTGGCATTCTGGGAGGTGGGCAGAGTAATTTGCAAATGGTTTTAAGGTGTTTGGGGGCCAGTCCCCAGATGGCCATGGAAATCCATTTGGGTAGCTTGGGCAAGTCTCTTAGCTTCAGAGGAAGGCAAAGGCAACCCACCTCTGAACAAATTTTGCCAAGAAAACCCCATGATAGGTTCACCTTAGGATTGCCATAGGTCAGAAATGACTTGAAAGCACACAACAACAAGGGGCCTTCAGGTCTGTGGGGCTCAGGTGTTGCATGTTCCTGTTGTCATAGGAGTTTATAAGTCCATTAGAGTGGCCCCAGAGGGTGAAAATTCACCCAAAAGACACATAGACTGGGAGCTGGATCTGCTCTTAGATAACTTAACCTTTCTGAGCACCCCAGTAGCCAAGATTCCCCAGAATTTTCAAGCACTATGGGGTTTCTCACAGTACCCATAACAGTAGCTTTAGAATCTTCCACGCTTTCCTTCCTACAACCCCTCATGTGAAGCAGATGGCAGCCTCTCAGTGCAAAACATGCTCTTGTGTCATTTCACACTTAATTGAAAGGCACAGTACATATTCTGATGAGTACATTTTCAAATATATTAAAACCCAGAATGGAGACACAGACTCAAACAAGAAAAGTCAACCTTGTTAGTGCAAACGTAAGGAATTCAAGAGCTTGTTTCCATACAAATCACAACCCACTGCCTTCAGAAGAGTCTCTCTTGTGTTCGCCTGCTTCCTCTTTATCCATTTTTTAAATTATTTTTTCTCTCCTTCTGAATTTCATTTTCCATCTTACCTTATCTTCCTGTACTGTTTTAACATGATTAACTGCCTATTTCCCCACATCTTCCTTAGCAACTCCTCCTTCTGTCACCAGAGGCCATTTCAGAGGCCCAGGCAACCTGTAATTACTGTGGTCAGTACTAAGAGGATACCTGTCCAGATGTCCTGGAGGATAATACTAGCAATTCAAATAGTGGCAATCTCCCTGTTTCTCTCAGCCCTTCAGTAACTTGATACATGACAAGGAAGCTCCAAGACCACAGAGCCGAACAGATGCTTCTGTCAGCCCCCTGGCTATTCCCCTTTAATGCTACCTCTCCATGACTGTTCTTCTGTACTGAAGAATGTATCAGTGTGTGCCACAGAGTCTGCTTTGCTCCCCTAAACATCCCTGCTGAGGGCAACTCCTGTCAGTCCAACAAGCTTCTGTAAGGCAGAAGGGGAAAATATCAGCTTATGTTCTGCCTCCGACAGCCGACTTTACAAGAGAGGAACCAAAGAGTTGCACATCTTGTTCCTAAACCCTCAGGTGCCCTTCCAAGGGGAAATGGTGTACACCACTTCTTCTTTCCCATTGGAGAGACAGATGTCTACCTTCTGGTTCTTCAAAATTTGGGAAGCCATGCTCACCAAATTAGTTTCCTCTCTCCATCCCCAGAAAATCTTCTTTCAAAATCTGGATGGAGGAGGGTAGAGTTCACTGATTATTACTTCCAGGTTTCAAGAACTGAGAGGCAAGAAATCTGGCTATAGTTCCTCAAGCCAGTGAGGGAAAAGCGTTTCATAGATACTCAGGGATTTGCTCTCCTCTGGAACAAATGTTTCAGTTCTAACACCATACATGACTTGAGAGTTTCCATTCTTGAGGAAACTATTCCTATCTTCACTGTCCCTCTGGCTTCCCCAGAATGAATTAGGAAGTTCCCATACAGATGGAAGGTCACAGCTTAGAAGAGCAAATCGACTCCTGAGGGCTTGGTCTACTCAGGCTTTGAGTCCTTCTGCAGAAGAGCTTACGGATCAAAGGAGGCAAAGTAAATACCCTCTTCACTTGGGTCAGGAAGCTCCACCATGAACGTTGTACAGCTGAAGAAGAGAAATAGAAAATGATGGGGTCCAGGCTGGCATTGAAGGTGCTGGAAAGCAAGGCTTCATCCCTCCACTCTGGATTTTTCCATTGGAAGAAGCCAACCACATGGGAGATGTTGTAGGGTGAGTAGCAGATGATGAAAATGGTTAAAGTGGCTGACACCAACCCCACAGCTCGTTGTTTTTTGCTCCTGCGGATGTGAGCTGAGGAAATCACAATCCTCATAAAGCTAAAATAGCAGAAACAGGTGATCAGTGAGGGCACCAGGAAGAGGACGATGCTCAGTTCTAGACGGACAGGGAGCAGGATGGCCAGCTGGTCATCTGTGAAGTTGTTGTAACAGAAGTTTTGGGAATAATCTTTTGATAGAGGATACTTGGCCGGGTGAAACTCAGTGATGTATACAATGCTGCAGTGCCCAAAACAGCAGGCCCAGAGGCCTAAGCTGGCCACTACCACGTAGACTAAATGGCGCCTCAGCCTGTAGCGGATGGGATAAGCTACACCCAGGATCGCTCCACACTCACTGCTGTGAGGAAAAGGGTACTGGTGTAGATGGTGCTGAAATAGAGGAGTCCGCTGAGGGGGCACAAAAACGGAGGAAGATCCCAGCGGCCCACAAACTGCTCAGATACTTTGAAGGGCAAGAAAACCAGGAAGATCAGATCAGAAAGGGTGAGGTTGAAGAGAAGAATGCTGTTGGGTGTGGCTTTGGTCTTCAGCTTCTTAATGAGGGCATGCAAGGCCAGCAAGTTGGTGGGAAAGCCAGTTAGAATGACAAGTACATAGATGGAAAGGTAGAGGCTCCAGGTGTCACAATTGGAAGGCATGCTGGAGGATTTTCACCTGTTGAGAGAGGTGGCACATCAGAGACAATGTGTGGATTAAGGAGAGGGGAAAGCAACAATATGCTCCGTATGCTTCTCAGACTTTTGGCCAGAAATGTGGAAAGATTTTCTAGCCCTCCTGATATTTCAGAGTCCTGCAGTATGTACTGCAGGGTCTTCTCACACTCCTCATTCAAAGAGGGTGTTAGTGTTGGATAATATATGCTTTTCAATTAATATTTTTATATCATTTTAATTCTACATACAGTTCAATATTATTATTGCTTAGCTATATGTAGTTTTACTTGCATTTCTTCTTACTCTGTAAGCACCTTGAGTTCCACTTTTGGAAAAAAGTCAGAATATAAATGGATTTTCTATAGCAGAGACTTGAGAAGAACAGAAGTCTTAGCCAAGCATCTGCCTCTGCTCTCTTGTTTTTCTTAGTGACTTTTTTCTAGTTTGGGCTGTTGTTTCTGACCAGAAACTTGTGGAATGCCAGCAGAGCTTTACACAGACAGACAATGGTGATGGCAGCAATCTGTGGTTGTGTGTGTGTGTGTGTGTGTGTGTGTGTGTATGTGTAAATGGTAGCTTCCCTGCCTTCCCTGCCTTTGGGCATGTTTCAGTGGCTGTTCCAATTGTGGGCTGGGCACAGAGCAGTGATCATATCCCATTGTGCAATGGAAAATGGCTTGCAAATGTGGGTTTTAGATAGCTTTTCACACAAGTGCCTAAATCAGGGGCAAGGAATGGCCCTGAATCCTACTATCATGGGCCTGATAAATTCCCATCAGTCCTGCAAATTCATTGAAACTGGTTAATATTCATTCACTAGAAAAATCACATCTATTCAACCACCTTGACTACTCTAGTTCTGAGTAGGCCTATTAAATCAAGGGGATTTACCTATGTGTTGACTCACCCATTCAGTAATTCATTCAGTGGGCCTTCTGTCATTGGGGCTATCCACAAGACTTCCAGCCATGCAAATGTGCATTGTTGGATGATTCGGAACAATTCGATGGGGCTTTCAGTGCACCATTTGATTCACTGGGATTGCAGAAACAGCTGCGGTGTACTCACCATGGCACAATGAGACAATAAAGAAGACATTCTGGCATCTCCACAGTTGGTTGTACAATACTGGTATTCAGCAGAAGAACGGTGTAGGGCAACAAGGGATGCAATTACTCATAAATTTTCTTGAAAGAAGCAAGTAATTTTAGCAGTTTGCTTCCCACTGTGAGAAAACCTCTGAAAAAATTTCGAAGTCAATTCACAATTCAGCACTTATTCTGTGTAAAATTCACACATGGTCATTTTGCACAGAAGACAGCACTTTCTGTACAGGAAATAGCACTTTTTATTTTATTTTTAGCACAGAACATAACATTTCTGCATCTGGACATTATTTTCTGCACAAAAAATGCTGCTTTCAAGATAAATCAACCAGGTACAAATTTTGTCTGACATGAGACACCATCAGTTGGCGTCAACCATGCTGAACTGGACAAACTAAGGATCTGACACTAGTATAAGACACTTTCCTGTCATCTTCCTATGTTTCTACATTAGTGCACCTAAGTAAGCACATGGAACAGGAGGTGAGCGCATGGAATCCCATTAAATATACCCAGGCCATTCCTCACTAGTCTGTGATAGTGCTATTATTCCACTTCCAACATCTCATGGAATCCTGGGGTTTGCAGTTTAGGGAGGGGCTTTGGCCAAGATCCTGGATTCCATAGGATGTTGAAAGTGGAATAATAGCACTATAACAGTCTAGTGTGGAAATGGCCTCAGGGGACCAGTGTTATTAAGCTCCAGGCCTCATTCTTGCCATACTCAACTTTGTTTGTGAGTTCTAGGCTGGCCTTGAATTATTTCCTTCAATGGCTATGAGAACATACTTCTCTCTCAGAAGCTCCTCATAAAATACTGGCACCATGAACAATGGAGCATGCCAGGGTTGGCTGGGTAACTCAAGAAACAGAACAACAAGGAAAGACTGAAAGACAGACTGAAGGGAGACTATGCAGGGCATTGCCATCCCAATAAGTACATGATAAAACTTGAAGTGTGGTCCATTAGCTTTCCCCTCTCACTGCCCAGGACTGTCAGACTTGGTTATTGTTCTTATCCATTACTGGTAGGATGGCAGCTATCATGTCTCAAAAGAATTAAGGCCACCTTCGCCCCTTAATGGACTCTATACTAGGGCCTTAATCCCATTGGTTAATTCCTACAAGCACAGACTCATTGAACAAATTGCTGAATGGTGAGTTACCACATAGGTAAACATCATTGATTCAACAGGTCTACTATATCTCAAAATAAAACAAAGATCTAGGTATGCATACTATCCAACCTTTCACAGGTGAAAACAGGGACAGATGTGACCAAATAGCATCAGAGTGTGGTCAAGATGGCAAATGTTATTAATGAAAAAGAACACACAAACCAGGAGAGGCTGCAACAGTTTGCTTTTGCCTGAGCCTACAGGGAAGGGCAAGATTTCCCCTTTCTCTCCTCTCCCGCCACCACTAGTTAACTGAGTGCAAACTCAGGCCATTTCCACATTACACTGTTATAGTGCTATTATTCCCCTTTCAACATCCTACGGAATCTGGGGGTTTTCAGTTTAGGGAGGGGGATTTAGAATTCTCAGCCAGAGAGCTCTTTGGCCTCAGTAAACTACAAATCCCAGAATTCCACAGGATGTTGAAAGTGGAATAATAGCACTATAACAGTGTAGGGTGGGAAGACCTTTTGTCATAGAACAGAAGTGGGGATTATGTGGGCCTCCAAATGTGATCAGACTCCAGTCTCAGCTGCCAGTGTTAATGAATTCTGAAAATCATATCTAACAGTTTCTGGAGGGCTACATGACTCCGCCCTATCATAAAAGACAAGAAAATCTGCAAACCCTCTTCATACGCCTACCACATGCTTGAATTATCCTGCACTTAACCATAACTCTGTGTTCAACTTCATCCCTGGAGAAGTTCAATAAAGTGCATTCCCCACTTTCTCAACCCAAAAATAAGGTGGAAAGTGTTGCTGCCATAGAGGCACACAGCTCACGCACCGTGAGATGTTGTAAAATGGGTGGGAAAAAATTCCTGAAAGAGATCAGCAGCCATTATTTCACGCTGCACCTCATTTTCGCCTCTCCCTAGTTGGCATGGTGCCTCCCCCCGCCCTACGTTGTGATAATAAGCTCATTCCAGGGCTAGCTTTGATCTGCAATAATCTCTTCCTCATTGGCAGCAGCCCCAGAAAAGGTCAAGAGGGGGCCCCATTTGACAAAACATGCAGCAAAACAGCTGTGTGTTTGTATAAAGTGATTTGGCCACAATCCCTGCTGCAGACAACTGGCATAAAACATTCTGGCCCACTTGGCATCCAGCCCAGGGCCACTGCTGCCTTCCTTCTTCTTTCTTTTCCCCATGCTTCCTGGCTTTCTGGGCTGCTCCTGAGAAAATCAGGGAATGGGTGGGAGGGAAGTAGCAACATCTGTAGGTGTTAGTGAATTAATCTTGCAAATCTATCCATAAAGTTACTAGTCCACATTATTCCCGCATCTACTCAGACACACATATACCTGTTACCCTAAGGAAAATGGACTGGCTTCCTTCATGTATTCATGCAACATTTGTTCTAGTTGTTGTTCAGTGTCAAATCCAACTTTGACTTATAGCAGCCTTATTAATGAGAAACCTCCACGGTCTAGTCATCAACTGCCCTGCTCAAGTCTTGCAAACTCAGGGCTGTCAGTTCCTTGATTGAATCAATCCATCTTTTGAATAAATCTCCTTTCCCTGCCATCTTCCACTGTACAAAGCATTGTCATCTTTTCCAACGAGTCACACCACCTCATGATATGTCCAAAGTTTATTCGTCTTCACTTCTAGGGAAAGTTCAGGCTTGATTTGCTCTAAGGTCTATTCATCTTTCTAGCAGCCCGTGATATATGTGGAACCCAGCACCATATTTCAAATGAGTTTATTTTCTTTGAGTCATGTTCCCTTACTGTCCCACTCAAAATTCCAAAGTTCATAAAGCTCCTCTGTTGGATTATTCATCTCCACTGTGGGCAAATGGTGATTTATAGGGATGAGCCAATCAAATCCTCAAATCCTGGGCAAGGATTCAAGATTCATGAATCCGAAGCCCTGTGCCAAAATAGGCAAACCAAATCTTTCAAATCCACCAACCAAATAGTTTGTTGGAGACCAGTACGCCTGAAAACCTGGGAGATTAGACACACAAGGGGAGATGGCAAGTAGGTGAGTTTTTCCCTTAGAGCAATAATGACCTTTGCTAACAATTTCAGCAACTACATCTGGGGTTGTATTCTAAGATTGAACATTTAATATCTAAGTTCATCACTTGACTGGAAGCTACAGGCTTGAGATTTCAAGGACAGCTGAAAGATTCCTTTGCATAGCTCCCTTGCAAAGCTCTTTCATACATAATTCTGGGGTTTGCAGTTTTACAAGGTGTCACAGCCTTCTCTGCCACAGTGTGCTGGTGCATCATCAACCTACAAACGTCAGGATGCCATAAGGAGCTATGTAAAGAAAATCCAGTTTTGATCTGGATTATCTCTCTACCATAGTATGTGGCCCTGTTTACACAGGCAGGAGAATGTGGGACTAACCCACATTTTCCTGCCTGCGTAGAAAGGGCCTTCATGTCATTTTCAATCTGGGGAGATCCTGAGGCAAAACTATCACAATTGTCCTGGCCAGATTTTTTCAGAGGGAGGTTTGCCTTTGCCTAGGATTTTGCTAAGGCTGAGACAGTGTGTCTTGCCCAAGATTATCCTTCTTTCTCTTGCTTTTTAAACCCTTTTTTTAAAAAAATTAGAAAGATTTGTGACATTCGTGGATTTCCAGAACCTTCCAGGGATTCAGATCCAGATTTGGATTTGGAAAATTCTGGATTTGTCCCATTTCTAGTGATTTATAAAGCTAAAGGATCAGTATAATGTGATTCTGAGAAGGCAAGTGGTCCATTCATGCCATTCCTTCCCTGATATTATTATCCAGCAAACGGTGCATGAGAAGCTGCCTTATGCCCAGCCATATTGGTCTGCCTAGCCCCCAAGCTTGGAAAAGCTACTATTTTGGACTACAATTCCCAGAATTCTCAGTGTTGGGTAAAGGATTCTGGAAGCTGTCATCCCAAAAGTGGCTATTTCAAGCTCTGTCTCTTCCACTTTTGTCCACACTGATAATCACAGCTCACTGAGATTTCAGGAAAGGATTTTTCCTGATAAGGGACAAGGCTGGAACCCACAATGTTTGCATGCGGAGCATGTGCTATGCTACTCAGCTGCCTCTTTCTCCATGTTCTGAGAATGAACATGAAAGCTCAGAAGGATTCATGGGTGCTTCTAATCTCACAGTCCTCACAACAGTAACACTACACTGTCAGCAAGACCATACGACAAGACAGTGACCAGCCCAGAGTGACCCAGCAAGCTTAGGTGGTGAACAAGAATTTAAAACCACATCTTACTGAACTAAATTAAACATTTCAGCTTTGAAAGGTTACATCTACAGCCCCAAACCAAAAGCAACCATGCTGTCTAGGCTTCTCTGAGAGGTGGAAAAGAAACTTTTTCAAGCTCTATCCAAGATTTTCATTATTATGTTGTTCTGGCAGTGGCTTCTTCCTTATCTTAAATGTAGGCATAAGCTCCATAGAAGGTATGGGGAGCATGCTGTCCTCCAGACGCTGTTGGACTACAGTTTCCATCCGCCTAGCCAGTTGTGAGTAATGATGGGAGCTACAGTCCAACTACATCTGGACAGCCACATGTTCCTTTCTCCAGCTCTTACGGGGTTTCAAGTGCAAGCTACCATGTTACTTGGCAGAACTCGTGAGTCAGTACCACTTGACTTTGTTTCCTGTGCCTGCAGTTCCCTTTCCAGTCAGCCACTTTGGTGGCACTAGAGAATAGCAGATGAGCAGATTCATCTCCAGCCAGTGAAAAGGATCAGAAAAGCAAATTAACTAAGAAAACAAGAGATGGGCAAAGGTTAATACCCTTTTGAGACGGCAGAAGGTGAATGAAAGGTCACAATTTGGAAGGGAGGGGACACTGGGAAAACCATTTCCTATGACAAATAGGAACAGTGACAGGGAGCCTGCTTGGAGAACAGCAGGGAAAGCTGTTTCATCTCAAAATTATTGTTTGCTTTGGAGATAGGTATTTCGTATCTTGCTGATTTGCACATGTTATTTCTATCAGCCTTTATCTGTTTACACTGTGGTAGCAGCCTGGAGGTTTGCAAGAGCTGCTCTGAGAAACAGAAAGGAACTCCTGCATCCGGGGAATCAGACTGATCTGGGTGACAAGGGGCTCAAGATCCCATTAAGGTACATCTTCTGAGATCATTGAGCAAACGGAACCTCCCCCAAAGGCTTCCAGAAGTGGCCTTATTCCTGTTGCTGTTTTTGTCTGCAGCAAAGAAATAGGATATTCTAGATCGATTTTAACAACTGTTGTGAGAGATCTGACATCTCATCTGGCTCTAAAGGATGAACTACACATAGGAGTCACTTGTTTAAACAAGTGTGTGTGTGTTTAATTGGATTGTGTTTATTTTTTGGATAAAAACAAGCTCTGGAGCCCTAATTTAGAACATGATCCCAAACCATGCTCATTTTGTGTTACAGATTATTTCTCCACCTACAACTGGCAGCATTGAAATTTATTTTATTTTGACCTTGCTTTTCTCCCAAATGGGACCCAAGGCAGATCACAACATGAATTAAAACAAGGTATGTAAATTAAAAATATGTAATTAAGACTTTTTTTAGAAAATTAAATAAACTACCTGATTAAAGCATCACTACTTTAAAACAATCAAAAATCATTTAACACCATAATGTGCACAATAAAAATGTGACACGCAAACCTCATTAAAGAGCTTTCCACTCAGTCACCAAATGCTTTTTCAAATAAAAAGGACTTACCTGCTGGCAGAATGAGATCAGGGAGAGCCACTCTAGTTTACTGTGGCAGAGAGTGCCATAGCCTGGGAGCAGCCACCAAGCAGACCCCCTCCTGTGGTCTTGTTCAATGTGCCTATGAGTGTGGTGGGAACAAAAGAAAGCCTTTCTTGAGGATCTTAAAATTTAGACAAGCTCATATGGGGAGATATGGTCTCCCAGATAGCCCCTGAAAGCTTGGCATATAGCAAACAACACTTCAACTGAAGCCAGAAACTTGGTGGGGTGGGGTATTCAACAGAAAACTAAGCCTCAATCTTCAAAGCTGGGCAAGGAGAAGATTGGGAGCTTTAAAGCAGAGGAGGAGAGTCAGCATAATATAGTGATTTCAGCATTGGACTGTTACTCTGGAGACCAGGGTTCAATTCCCTGCTCGGCCATGGAAACCCAAGGATGACCTTGGGTGCATCACACTCACACAGCCCCAGAAAACTCCTGTGATAGGTTCAAGTCAGAAATGTCTTAAAGTCACATAAGAACAACAAAGAATCATGAGGCCCTTCAATTGTTATTGGAGTACAACTCCTGACACTCCGCACCACTGGCTATAGTGGCTAGATCTGCTAGAACATAAGAGTTCAATGACAGCTGAAGGGCTACAGGATTCCCACCTAGAAGACACAGTAGAAAGATGTTAGGTTTGATCTGTGATCTGATCTCCCAGCACATCAAATGGAGGGGGGATTCAGATCATCCATAAGGTGTTGAGAGGTGGGGGGAATAACACGTGTACGCCTGTTCAAATGTTAGTATATAAACCACTAAACATCTTGGGACTTGGTTACCTGAGAGGTTGTTTTCTCCCTTATGGACCAGTTAGGTCTAGACTCTTTGAATCTCCCTATAGGAAGCTACCTGAGTATTAAGACTCTTGGTGAGGGATTTCTCTCATTCCCATCATAGTCACAGATTTGTCCAGTAAGGACACATGAGAGGACCTTCTTGGGGGGCTGCTCCCAGGCTGTGGAATTCTGTCCCATAACGAGCTAGGCAGGCTTCATCTCTACTGTCCTTCTGCTGGTAGATAAAGACCTTTTTATTTCATTGTGCATTGGTTCCCATATTGTGAAGATCCTTGTCTGTGTTGGATTGTCCTCAAATGTCAGGAAACCTGTTTTTCAAACAATTTTCAAATATTTTCCTATATTCTTTCCACCCCTAGTATATGGATTCACCAACACTATGAGAACATATATGGAGTCAGCAATAAAAAACAGGTGTGGTAGCAGTAGTGGATTGTAGCTCCCTTGTCATGAGATAGTGAACTTGCTGTGAGTTCTTGCCCAAATTTTAAAGGACTTGTCTGGAGTGCTGACCATAATTGCAGGATGGGATCAACACTTTGGCTAGCTCCTTTTAAATTCAAACTGAACCCGTGAGCATATTCACCATCCCAATAATAGAATCTATTAGCATCTACCAAATAGCAGGATGATGGAGTCTGAATGCAAAAGAAGAGAGATGGCTTTCTCATAGGTTAGGCAAGAAGAGGACAGGAGGCCCAATAACTGTGCTGCACAAACTTAATTTACCCTTTAAATTAAAATGAGACTCATTCCTTAATTTTACAAATAAGGTCACAAGAAGCAGGGTGATTTTAGCATTCTACATCCTGTTTCTCTTTACTTTTCATTCCCGTATTCTCCAACAGTTCACAGATGAAAAGCAGGAACATGTGGTTAAGATAGCAGAAAAGATTAATGAGGAAGAACACACAAGCTAGAAGAGGCTGCAGGAGTTTGCTTTCGCCTGATTTCACTGCAAAGGGCAAGATTCTATTTCCTCTTCTCCTCTCCCCCACTGAGTGAACTTAGTACAAACTACTTCTGCCCTTTGAACTCAGTTTGCAGCAACTACAGTAAGCTAAAGACAAAGGAGGAAGAGAAGAGAGAAACAGGGACATTTTAAAAACAGCTGAAAAGTGGGATGCTAGAAGATTAATCAAAACTATTCTTGCCACATTGGGATATTTGAGGGGTATGCATTGCTTCCCTCTCTTTGCATAACATTGGGATCAATTGCTCCATCATGCACAGCTGACACAATCTTTGCAGAAGATTCTGGGCTAGGAATGGAAAGAGTATTTGCAAATATTCATTCTCCGATCAAAAAAGAGAGCCAGTGCAGTTTGATTATTCGACTAGGACATTGGGAAACTGTACACAGTCCATGGGTCAAAAGAGGGGAAAGAAGGTTCCATATGTTGACATTAGATATCAGACACTGTTAATAGCCTTGCAGAGAGATATGCCCATCCCAAGAGAAATAATTGCAGGCTAACATAATCTACCATTGTACAACAGCTTGATTAAGACCAACACGTCATATAATGTTATCGTAAGAAGCTAATCAAATGCACTGCACAGATGTTGATTGGAGATAAAGCACTATGAGTGATGCTTAGCTCTGAGAACATTGGTCAACTCAGAATTACGATGATCCTCAGCCAGAGCTTAGAAAAAAATCAGTTTGAGGACTATAATTCCCAGAACTTCTGGCCATTGTGTTTGCTACCTCAGATATTGTGGGCACTGCTCAGGGGTACAGAGTCATCCGGGTGCTTGCCTGACAAGATGAATTGGAAAGTGTACTATTTTCCTTGGACATGCATCCAGGATGTCACTGACAACTTGACAAAACTCATCCAGAACACAGATTAGTACCCCTTTCTCCTTATTCCTGTGGGTACCAACAACACTGCCAAGAACACCTTTGAGCAGATCATCTCTGTCTCTGAAGCTCTGGGTAGGAAACCAAAGGTGTTTGAGGCACAGGTGGTATTCTCATCAATTTTACCAGTGAAGGATAGAGGACTACATGGGGACAGGGAGACAGTGAATGACTATCTTTGTAGATGGTGTAGATTTGACTTCTTGGGAAACATCTGAAAAAGCCAATATGGCTGCACAGCAAACACAAGGAGGAAGTGAAAAGAAAAAGGAATATGTATACAGAATGGAAGGAAGGACAAATCGCCAAGGAAGTACAACTGTACAGCCCAAGCTTGCAGGAGAATTATAAAGAAAGCCAAAGTTCAAAATGAGCTGAGACTGGCTAGACAAGCAGGGAGCAACGAAAGGAGATTTTCAGATATATTCCAGGCAAGAGGATGCCAAGGAGACAGTGGGGCAGCTATTCAATAACAGATCACAATGAAAAGGCAAAACTACTCAATACCTACTTTGCCTCAGTCTTTCCCCAAAAAGATACATGTGTGCATGTAGCAGCAGAGACTTTGGCAAGTGGATCGCAAATCCAGATTAATAGGCACTTAGTCAGGAATCACCTAGCTAATCTATACAAGTTCAAATCTGCAGGATCAGACAAACCACCTCCCAAAATACTGACGAAACTTCTTTATGTATTTTCTGAATACCTACCATCATTTAAAAAAAAAAAAATCTTGGAGAACAGCTGAGATGCCAAAGGACTGGAGAGGGGCAAATATCATTCTTCTCTTCCAAAAGACAAAAAAGAAAATCTGGGAAACTACAGACTGGGAATACCTCAATACCAGGAAAAAAATATATTAGGAATGGATTGTACAGGAGTTGGTCTGCAAATATCTTGATGACTATGCAGTGAACAGTAGGAGCCAACATGGACTTGTCAAGAGCAAATCCTGCCAGACAAATCTTACATTTATTTTATTTTATTTTTTAATTTGATCACTAGTTCAATAGATGGTGGGAATCCTATAGATGTCATTTGTCTGGATTTCAGCAAAGCATTTGATAAGGTTCCCCCATAATGTTTTGATTAACAAACTGATTAAATGTGGGATAGATGGGGACATTGTCAGACGGATCAACAACTGGTAAGAAAACTGTGCTCAAAGAATTGTCATCAATGGCTGTACTTCAAACTGGAAGAAGGTCTCAAGTGGAGTGCCTCAGGGTTTTATCCTAGGGACATTACTCTCCAACATGTTTATCAACGATTTATATTACACATTCAGCACTTCTTTGTAAAGAAGGTGGAATTTTGCACAGAAAAACCATGCCTACTTGTGGACAGAATAAATCCCTTAAATTCTTTGGGATGAGCCAGTGTGAAGAAAACACTGCACAGGAAATATTCATACTCATTTTCTGAAACAGCTGGTGAAAAAAAAACTATGGAAATGATTTAATCTTGCAGGCAAGGAGGAAATAGTCAAGGATTTCCCTACTTCCTGAAAAATCACTTCCCTGGACACATCCTCACACTGCCCTGTGCAAAGGGCTCTGCCAACCAGCTCTGTTTCTGGATACAATCTACACGAGGCCAGCAAAGCAGCTGATGGAAGGAGATGAGGCCAGAAGGTGACAGAGATGAGATTTGTCCAGAACAGATGGCAAATTGCCATTAGTGGCAGTGTTTGTCCTCTGCTTTTGTTAGCGCAGGAGAGGAAATTGCCATGGGTCTAACTCTATTGCCTTTGTCTCCAGATAACATGAATGAAGCATTTCTAGATGATTCAGTGGCAAGATTGAGCTGATTTGCTTCTGGGAAGCCATTGCAGGCCCTGATTCTGATGCAATTATGATGCAAGATTTATAATTCCATTTGACAACCTTAGGACCCCTTTTAACTTTGAGATCAAGAGAAGGGAACATAGGATCCTCCAGAGCTTGCTGGATTTCAGCTCCCACTCCCTGGATTCAGGTTAGGCCTGATGAGAACTCCAGCCCCAAAACATCTGGAGGGCCACATGGTGCCCAGCCCTGCACTAGATCCCAGAGCATCATCTGAAGGCATGTGTAGCCTCACAGTGCTGCAGATAAGCAGATTTGTGCTTGGATGGAAGACATCTCCAAGGACCTGTATCTATTCTGCCTTATATAGAGTTGTGGCTTTGTTAAAACTGACACTCACATCAGGATCTTAGTCCCAAAATTTGTTCTAATAGCCAGAAGTGTGATTGCTTTTGAGCTTAAACAGAATAATGTTCCCAAAAAGCAATATCCCAACCTTCTCAAAAAGTTACTGCATACTCATGTATAAGTCTAAAAATTTCAGTAAAAAAATTGACTCCAAAAACCTGGGTTGACTTATCCACTGGTCAGTGTAAGTACCATACCTTAACTCTTATGAAAAATGGAATTATCCCTTCTTGTGAACAGAGTGGTGAAAGGAGAGAGCTTAGTCCATCCCAGATCTTTTTGATTGCCTGGGTGAGCAAATGTTACTTCTCTTCAAAGGGACACTGTGAGAGTAAAGGGGCTGGTGCTTCTTTTGGGTTCTCCTTGGACGGACTAAGCTTTCACCTTTTGCCACTCTACTCAGCCAATTTCCATACTAGGCTGTTACAGTGCAATGATTCCACTTTCCCCTCCCTGAACTGCAAACCCCAGGATTCCATAGAATGTTGAAAGTGGAATCATCACACTGTAACAGCCTAGTGCAGAAATGGTGTCAGAGAAGAGGTTGGTTCGTTCTCTGATTAGAGTTAATACTGCACCTTAACTTTGATTTTATCTTATTTTATTCTTATTTTACTCTCTTACTAGAGTGGCAAAAGACCTTTTCGAATGACTGGGAGGGAAAATGGCAGCAGTGGCAGCAGGGGCAGCTGACACCCTGAGGTGGCCCTGGCACTTTCTTCTCTCTGTGGATATGCCCTCCACTTATCCATGGTTAATATCAAAATCCATAATTTTGGCCCCAAAACCTGCCCTAAACTTGTATATGAGATCAAGTTGGAATCATAGAGTTGGAGGAGACCACAACATCCGTCGAGTCTAACCCCTGCTATGCAGGAACACAAACTCAAGGCACCTCCAGCAAATGGCTGTCCAGCCTCTGTTTAAAAACCCCCAAAGAAGAGTGGTAGAAGAGAAAATTACAATAAAATTTATTTAAAAAAAAACTGTAGGGAGGAAAATGCTCCTTCCAAACAACTGACCACACACTGAACAAGCTCAGTAGCCATGGGACGCTGTCTTTCAATAGGAAAAGAAACATGGAAAAATAGTCAATGACAGTGGGAGAATCGAATGCCTCATTTCAACATTCTGAACAGAACTTGAGAAAGCAATGTTGAGGCTGTTATTTCCTACATGCCATGCTAGTCAGGAGATGCTGGAAACACAACTTTCCCAAGCTCTGGTTTAGGAGAAAAACACGGCTATTTGACAGAAATCAGACCAGGAGCACTCCTGATAGTCGACAGCCCAAAACTGCAACATTCTGTTGCAGATTTCACATGGAAAGCCCTAAAGCAGTGGTGTGTGACTACCGGGGAGGCCCTCCCTCTCTTTTTCCTCAAACGCCCCTCATTTTTCACTTCCTGAGCCATTTTAAGGCCAAGGAAGATTTCTTCTTTACAACAGAAATTACCTGGAAGTCAAAAAAGCAGTAGGAGGAGGAAGCTCAGACGACTCAAAATGCTGTTGAACTATGTGCTTCCCACAGATCACACTTTGCCTAACCTTACCTTAAAGAGAATTTATATGTTCTGACCAGGGCCAGCCTAATTAGAATTGCCAAGCCAGGACTGTCCCAGGTCCTCAGATTTCGGCATCAAAACCTAAAACATACAGAAGACCTTTGTGACACCACTGCGGGGTGGGGGATAATGTCAGTAAGCATGACACATTAAGCATCTCCCCCAGCTGCATATCCCCCAACTGTCCTGGTTTGGCATGGACATTTCTGATTAATCCTCTGTCATCCCACTCTTCCAGTTGCTTATAAAATGACCCAGTTTTATTCTCTTCCTCCTATTTTCCCCCTTTGTCCTCAGTTTACTCGTTATTGAAAGCTGCGTTTAAAATGCCAAAGTGCTTTGCAATCAAGTAATTCTGCACGAGAGAGAAGAGAGGATAGGGGGAAGAGTCCTGCCTTTCCCAGTAGGCCCATTTTTCCCACTTTTTCAGGTTCTCCTAATCACAGTACATGAATTGCAGAGTTCCTCAGCTTACAATAGCAGTTCTGTGTGTGTTCATCCTCATTAATAACTTTTGTCTAGTCACACCATTTTGACCAAGCGCTGTCCTGGTTTTCAGCTGGGAACAGTTGGAAAGTATGCAGTTGCACAAAGCACACCAGTCAAATAATAAAAAAAAAATCATGTCTAGCTAATGAGGAAATCACACACACAACTTTTCAAGGCAGCACTCCTGTCCTGAGATTCTTCCTGCTTGTTCTGGGGACTGGAGCAAAGTGTTCATGCCCTGAGACCTGGGAATCTTAAGTCTAAAACATTTCACTTCCTAAGCTTAAAAAAAAAAAATGATAGTGTTCCCAATCCATGCACCTTTCCATGCACAAAAAATCAGCAGGATTGGCAAGTAGGTCTTTCTTCAACATTGATGCTGGGACAGTATCTTCCACAGCCCCTGAAGGCACCTAGCTGCCACTTCCCAGCAGCTGTCATTTAAGGCAGCCATTTCACTCTCCCTAATGGAAGACCCAGCCCTGGTTCTGATGTCCACAGCTCAACTCTTCCTATGTATTTTTTTAAAAACCACTAGCATTATCAGACTATGATAAAAGTAGACATTTCAGCAGTGTGGGAATAAGAGATGGCAGATTTAAAGTCCCTTAGGAACTATTACATTCTGATATGTACCCGCCTCTGAGGAGCCAAGTTGAACTTCATCTGACATCATCCAGACAGGCAGGGTGAGACTCTTTGACTGACAACATGTTTCCCAAGTTTGATTGACACCTAACAAGGCAACGGCAGTGAATGTATTTCTTCCCATTGTCTCTGGCACCCTTTCCCACTTGAATGGAGACAGCACTCACAAGGCCAAAAGGGAAAGATCTAAAGTTCTTGACACCAGGGCTGGGGATCATAGTTGTAACTTCATGCCATCGTACGATGCTTCCATATCTTGAAAGCACTGCTGCCACTTAAACCAAAGCTGGGCATTTTAAGCTATAAATAGCTCAGGGGAGTTGTAACCCAGAAAAAAAGTGAATTTCCCAAGCTCTGGTTTAAAGACTAGTTTAAAGGTGTTTCTTCCAACTACTTGGAAAATTACTTTTTTTGGACCATGACTCCCAGAATCTCTTTCACGCAGCATGGCCCCAAGCATGAGAGATGGGAACTGAAGTCCAAAAAAAGTAACCTTTTCAAGTTCAAGATTCCTTGGTATCCACCTTTCAATAGTTTTGTCAATCCAAAGCAGGGGGAAAGAGGAGATGGAGGTTGCAGTGACAAATGTTCTCCTGCACAGTGCTCCCATCCTATCTCACAAAACCTTTGACACTCCAGCTGTTTTGGACTACAATTCCCACAACCCTTCACCAATGGCCAAACTGGCTGGATCTTCTGGCTGTTAACAGTCTCCACGCATCCTGTTCAGGACTGGTCCTACTATGTAGTCAGTGAGGCAACCAACTCATGTGGCAGACATTAGAGGACAGCAGTAGAAGATCATACCCTTCAATATTTCACAGATGAAAAGTGGGGCACCTGGGGCCAAGTAACACCACAGTGTGGGCCAAAGTAGCAAAAATTATTCGTAAGGAAGGACAGGCTAGGAGAGGCTGCAGCAGTTTGTTTTTGCCTGAGCCTACTCAAAAAAGCAAAATTTCACCCCCTCCTTTCTTCTCCTCCTGTTGAATTAACTGAGCACAAACCACTTTTGCACTTTGAACTCAGTTTGCAGAGATTAAAATAAGCTGTGAACAAAGAGGAAAAACTGGAGGAGGAGAGAGAAACTGGAATATTTTATAAGCAGCTGAAAAAGTGGAATGAGAAAGAATTAACCAGGCATGTTCCTGTCAAAGCAGGACAGTTGGAGGAAATGGAAGATTCCCAACCGTTCCTCCCAAGAACATTGGCCCATATAGCCCCATAGTAAGACAGAGTTATATGGCCCACATGGCCTGTCGCTCTACAGCCAGCTGCCTGTGGACACACTGGAGGCTACTGACATTTTGCCAGTTCTGAAGTAAGATAGTCAGCCCAGTTTACTTTTATATACAGAATGGAGTATGTGGCAGCTTATCCAAGCAGCAAAAAGTCTTGGAATAACCCTGATAGTATATACCAATGGTTCTCAAGCTTTGGTCCTCTCGGTATTTTGGACTTCAGCTCCCACCATCTGCCATAACTGGACATGCTGGTAGAGACTTCTAGGAGTTGAAACAGAAAAGGGCTAGAGGATCAGAGACTGACAATCCCTGGCATATACTAATAACAAAACTCATTCTTTGAGCACTGGACTAGCCTTTCACACTCCAAGATGAGTAACAATCTCATCCCCCCAGCCATTGTGGCAGCCTAGAATGATGGGAGCTATGGTTCTTTGTACACATACAAAGGATACTAGACTGGGGAAAGATGTTCTAGACCAGGACAAAGTTTTCCAAGTACTGACTGTCCAAACAGAAGTGCCTTCTGTAGCCTGTGATGACAACTACTTCCTGATCTTTGCAGTTCTCAGATCTCATTTAACATTATTGGGTCATTGCCATCACCACACTAAATTGTTCTTTAATTGCCCGTCACATCTTGGTCACTCCATAAAACTGACAATGAGAAGAATAATTCCTGCTAATGGCTCAGGGGGGACCTAATTTCCTGACTTACGTATTTTTAATTGTCCACTATCAGAGTGTGCCTTAATTTACAGGAATTGTAAAAAGGCTCTATTATGAAAAATAAGCCAAAACCAGGAGAGGGACACACAGAAGTATAATGAATAAACTTCTTGGTCAGACTGATAGTGAATACAGAATGAACACTAACTATGAGTGAATCTAGAGGTTCTTCTACACAAGTCCTGTTGGATATGAGTAAGGCCTGCTCAGAGTACCACTGTTGGGTGAGATAGCAACCTCCTCTCTCTCTCTTAGTTCCTGAGGAAAGTCCAAGATAATGGGCACCATTTGCTGGCCAAATGGTGCCCCATGTTACCATGCCTTCCAACAGTCCCAGTATAGCAGGGACAGTCTTGATTAATCCTCTATCATCTCATTTTCTCAGCTGCTTTTAAATTTTCCCAGCTTTTCTCTCCTCCTCCTCACTTTCCCCTTTCATCTTCAGCTTACTTCAACTCTAGTAAACTAAGTTCAAAATACAAATGTAGATTACACTCAGTTAACTCATTGGGGGAGAGGAGCAGTGGGGAGCAATCTTGCCCTTCTTGGCAGGCTTGGGCAAAAGCAAAGTATTGCAGCCTTTCCTACCTTACATGTTCTCTCCTCATTAATAACATTTGCCATCTTAACCACACTCTGATGCTGCATGGTCACACATGTGCTGGTTTTCATATGTGAAATATTGTAGAGGATGTAGCAATAGCAATAGCAGTTACATTTCTATACCACTTATCAATGCTGAGCACTCCCTAAGCAGTTTACAATGTGTTTAGCTAACTGCCCCCAACAAGCTGGGTACTCATTTTACCGAGCTACAGAAGGATGGAAGGCTGAGTCAACCTGGAACCCTGCAGGATCGAATTCACAATGTTGTGGCTGCAGTACAGGACTTCTATTACTTCTACTTCTACTATTGTTATTTGTATAAATATTAGTATTAGTGTCAATGACAGGAATCCTGTTGGGCCATTGGTTCTTCATACCTGGATGTATGTCTGTGGAGATTAGAACTGCACAGTTGAACAGTTCTAGCAGAAGACTGCTTTTATATCACTACATAGCAGAATCAGCAAAGTGCCTGATGCTCACTGGTGCCCAATGCACAATGGGAACAGCATGCAACGGAATTGAAACACAATGGGACGAATGCACATTAGCGCCTGATGCTCATTGGGACTGATTCTATGTTCACTGGGATCAATGCAATGCACATTGATCCTGAGGTATACCACATTGTTCTTGATGAGTATCAAGCACCAATGCACATTGGCTATTCTTGCTGCTGTCCTGTTACACATCTTGGCAACTGAGTAACTGGCTTTTGTTTTTGTTTTTTGGCATCTCTGTTAAGTAGGTTGTTGTTGTTATTGTTGTGTGCCTTCAAGTTGTTTCCAACTTATGGCGACCCTAAGGTGACCCTACCATGCGGTTTTCTGGGGCTGAGAGTATGTGATACACTCAAGGCACCTGGTGGGTTTCCAAGTTTGAGCAGGGAATCAAACCCTGGTCGTCAGGGTCATAGTCCAATGCTCAGACCACTACATCACATTGGCACTCATGAAACTGTCTGGGATGAGTATATCTAGATAACTGTTCCGTATTCACCATCAGTACTCAATCATGATTGTGACACTATTACCACAGTCATCGGTCTCTTTTCCAGACCTACTTTACCAGGCATCTGCTGCATGGGGAGAAGGTGATCCATTCTGAAAGTGACTGCAGTGCAAGTGAATGATGTTTCTGTCAGGTTTGTCCGGGGATGGGAGAAAAGTCAGGCCAGGAGAAGTTAGTTAAGTATACAGTGATATCCCTCTAGATCATCTTAACTGACAACAAAAGTAACGTGCGAGTCAGAATGTAGGGATAATCGAAGTCCCTCAATCCTGATTTACTGGGCATCAGTCACTGTCAGTGATGGAAGTCTGTTCTCGTGTTGATTGGATGCAGCAGACTGATATTTCCACATGCATATCCTTCTGTGAGTAATCTCTAGGCAAAAGAGAAATTGTGACAGGGATCCTGCTTTTGACTGTCACACTGGTGTGGAAATGTTAGATTGCTGGTGTAGAAATGTCAGTCTGCTGTGCTTCAGTTGACAGGAAAACCGATTTCCACCGCTTGCAACAGCTGCTCCCAGTAAAGCAGGACTGGGGGCTCAGGCTAGGAGATGCAACATAGTTAAATATACTTAACTAAGTAGCTTATCTAGAATCTTAGCTGTAGTTTATAATAGTGATATGACACTGAAACATAAATAAAGTTACATTTTTTTTAAAAAAGGAATATTTTCCTGTTTCTCAAAAGTAAATGAAATAATTACTTTTAGTTGCATTTTTTAAAAGAAAAATTGAATTGCTGCAAATCCTAGCCTGTGATACAGAATGCATTCTCCTTCCATCTGGCTCATGGTTGCCACAAAACAGAAGACAAGACACAGTATGAGACATCTTTTTACGCATTGATATTCCTGATATAATTTATTGAACTTCCCAAAACTATAAAGTAAATATAGGTTACAATTATGCCATTAAAAAATGGTGCTTTCCCCAATTAAGGTACAGTTATAATCTAATGGAATGATGCCTTGGTTATTAGGAAGAAGAACAAATTACAAGCAAGTTTGTTTTTGTTGTTGTTGTTGTTGTCATTGTTGTGTACCTTCAAGTTACTTCCAACTTATGGTAACCCTAAAACAAACCTATCACAGGATTTTCTGGGGCTGATCATGTGTGATCTATCCAAGGTCACCCAGTGGGTTTCGACGGCAAAGCACAAAATTGAACCCTGGTCTGTAGTCCAACTGTCCAACTCCCAAGTCCAACTCTCAAGTCACTCAATCACACTGGCTTTCTAACAAATAGTTATCTGTAACTTCCAGAGCTTAGAAGCAACTACATATCTGTTGTTAATTATTTTCATGTCATCATACCTAGCTTCTCCATGGCTGAGTAGAGATCTGAATCCAATTATCTCAAGTACCCTAGCCCCATTAACTTTTGCGGTAAAGCTCTTTCTGTAACACAGTCAGATTCCATCTGCGGAAATGGATTTTAAGAGTAGCCCATCTACAGACCCACAAAATAGATACCGCCTTGAATGGGGAAAAGAGTGCAAAGATCGATATAGGTAGCTAGCTAATTAATTGCCATCTAGTTATGTTGCCGGATGTACTGTGGAATCTGGAAAGTGTAGGACACCTGTTTCCAATCCACCACCCTATAGATGTGTTGGACTACCACACCCATTTCCTCTAACCAGTTCAGCTAGAGTAAAGGAAATCTTGCTTGTCATCCAGTGCATCGGGCTGGAGGAAGATGAAGCAGAGGCTACACTAAGGAAACACATCAAGCCTGTAAAGTCCTTTAACAAGATGGCTTTTAACCCCAATAGCTGGGAGATGGCCCACACCTCAATGCTCAGAAGTCTATTGCGCAATAGTGCGGTTCGACTTCTATAAATTTTCTTCATTGCGCTTATATGAGCGCACATAGGCAGCTGAGGTGTAGCTCAATCTGGGGATTGGTTGGAAAGACTGTCACAGAACACATGTTTATCATCAGTGCTTCCAGGCTTGACCTGAGACAGAGACCTGCAGTGTTATTTTTTTAATGTGCCGAGGACTGGCGCTATATTTGTACTCCCTGGTTAAAACTGTTTTCTTACCTGGAAATTTGCTGTAGATCCATGGCCGACGGCTCATGGATGTGCAGCAAATCAAGGATTATTATGGAATACCACTTTGAGGAGCACTGCAGCCCTCAGGATGTCATTGGACTGCAAGGTCCTCAGCCTCACCAGCATACCCAAGGGTAAGGAATGTGGAGCTTGCAGTCCAATAGCATATGAAGAGAAGCATGATTCCCACCCTTGCTTTACAGACTTCAGCCTAAAATCTCATTGTTAGTTGCAATTAGAATAAACCCACAGAATCAATGGTATTCATCTGTGTGTTGGCTTATCATTCCAACAATTGATCCAGTGGGTCTTCTCTGGCTGGAACTAACCAGCAAGATTCTAAACATAAACTTGCAGCCTTCGTGTGGTATCTCTCATGCAAAAAGAAGCACAGGGTAGCAATTGATAGAACATTTATCATCATAATAAATAGACAAGTTGGAGAAGAGCAACAAGAATGATAAGAGGCATGGAGGACAGAACACATGAGGAAAGGAGAAGGAGATGGTCAAGTTCAGCCTGGTGAAGAGAAGACAGAAAAGTGACATGATGGCACTCTTTAAATATCTTAAGGGCTGCCATAGAGAGGAGGGGACAGGGTTGTTCTCTGTTGCCCTACAAGGTAGGACCAGGTCTAATGGTTTTAAGTTACAGGTGGGTAGGTTTTGATTGAACATTAGAAGGAAATTCTTGAAGATGAGGCAATGGAAACAATTACCTATTCTCTTGGCGTCTTCAAAAAAGAAGCAGGGCAGCTACATGCTGGGGATGCTGTAGCTGGAGATCCTGCATTGAACAGGGCGTTAGACAGAGCCTCGTCCAACTATATAATTCTATGATTCTTTCATTGTCATTATCACCATCATATTATATTTGTATCCTGCTTTCCCACAGAGAACTGAAGGCTGTACACCTAGTCCTCTTCCTCCCTGCTTTATCCTCATATCGAAAAGGCAGGCCAGACTGAGAGATCACTAAGTCAGTTGCCCAGCCCAGCTTAAACCTGAATCTAGATCTTTTGAGGGCCAGTCTAACACTCTGACTCCAGGAGATGGGGAAAATAAGTCCCATTTAGTGGCCCTAAAGCCCCCAAAGGTCCCATACTCCAAATCAAAATTTCAAAAAAAAAGGGGGGGATTTTTTTTTAATCCAATACCAGGGGAAAAAAATCTTTTCCAGCCTCCATCCCATTGCTTCAAAGACACCCACCCACTTCCCAAGCTGACCAAAATGGAACCAGAAGTGATACGACACTGCTTCTAATTATGCCTGTGGGGTTAAAAATGTCCCCCTCTTCCTCTTTATTTGCTCATCCCTGCTTTAACATCTACACCACGCTGGCTGCGCCTTCACACTCCAGTTTGGAGAATATAAGTTTTGAAAGCTCCCTTGTATAAATATTCCCTGTATACGGAAAAGAAAAAACAAAGTGTTGGTAGAAAGATTCTAAGCCTACCCTTCTCCCCAAGGTACTCAATTTCTACATGCAGGGAGGATTTCTTTCTTGTAATTATGAGGAAGATGACTAAACTGAGACTATCATACTTTGGACTGACTCATTAGAAAAGACAATAATGCTTGATAAGGAAGAAAGCAGTAGGAAAAGAGGAAGACTGCACTACAGGTGGAAAGACTCAAAACAGGGAAGCCATAGGTGCTCTGAGTTTGCAAGTCTGTTGAGTCTAGAGCTGTTGGAGAGCTCTCAGTAACAGGGTTGTTGTAAGTCAAAGTTGATTTGACAGAAATCAACGACACCAACAAATTATGGGAAGGGTAGGATTTTTATTTCAAACTTGCAATACTTATCTACTTGCACTCTGAAATGGATCAAGTGAGTAAAAGCTATACCATGTGATACTGTCACTGAAAACCATGCCTGCCACAAACAGCCCTCAGTCACTCAGTCACTTCAGCCATTATTATCTTTCCCTATAAGCCAGCTTGTCCTTACCTCCTAAAGCAGTGGTTCTCAACCTGTGGGTCCCCAGATGTTTCTAGACTTCAGCTCCCAGAAGCCCTGAGCATTGACCATAGTGGCTGGGGCTTCTGGGAGCTGAAGTCCACAAACATCTGGGGACCCACAGGTTGAGAACCACTGTCCTAAAGAGTAATAAGAACATGTCCCTTTCAGGCAAAAAATGTGAAAACTTCAGTTCCCAAAAGGACCAAAAGGTCCCAAAAGGAAGCAGAACACAGAAGCTGCCTTCTACTAGGATTAAATTATTTACTAGTCTAGGGATTGGAATCCAGAAACACTGGGAAGGATGGAGGTTCCCTACTCTTGATTTGTTCTTTGAAGAGCCATTTCCCATGATAACTCAAGAAAACATCCATGTTCAGGGGAACTGAAATAGTAGTAAGACATCAAGCAACTTCATACATTGAATTCTTCAACTCTGCTGAGATTGGATTTTGCAGAAATATATTGCCTTGAGGTTGAACAGATCTACCAGCATTGGTCTGCTCTCTGAGGTCCCATGCTACAAAGGGAGAAACATAATGAATCTGAAGGATGGGAAATGGTCAGAGCTTAGGAAATGTTGCTTTTTCAGATTATAAATTCCAGAATCCCCTAGTTAGCTTGGTTGCTAGCCATGCTGACTGGGCAGTTCCTAGAGGTGTAGGCCTCAGTCCAACTAGAGGAGACTCATTAAATCAATGGTTGAAGAGTAAATCAACATTTATACAGCTCCTATTGATTCAGTGTGTATACTCTAGTTGGGAATACAAATAGGATTCAAGTTGGTGCCTACAAAAGGTTTTGTTTTTTGTTTTATGTTCTTTTTGTGAGTTCTGGGAACAGATTCCAGAAGGACAGGGGTTACACGAAAAGTGTGTGGCATGGCCCTCCATGCTCTGGATCATGCCCATGGCTGAACAATTGCATCCAGGTCACAGAGCTCAGTAAACTGTGTACATACATATTGCTGCAAATTTGGAAATAATGGGTATAATTTAAATAGAAATGTATCTCATCATAGTGAAGAAGACCCTCAATAAGTAACCTGTGCAGCTGCTACTTAGGATTGTCCAAGTACTAACACTTGATCACCAAATTGAAGGTCCAGTGGCGGAACTTGGAGTGTGTGGAGGAGGGCAGGAGGGGGGCGTGGCTACGGGACAGGGGAGTGGCAACTGTGCATGGGGGCATGGCCACGGTGCATGGGGGCATGACCAGAGCATGCAGGGGTGTGGCTACAAGCCAGCCCGCCCCAAAATCTTTGCCACCCGGGGCAACCACCTCCATTGCCCCCCATCCCTGTGTGACTGTGAAGGTCTCTGTTCTCTCAGATTTTTTAGAGTTCTTTACCTTTAAATCAGCACAAAAGCCCTTCAAGCAGAGCAGGAACAGAAAACTGGAGTGCTCTGGATTGTTTGGACAACTCCCATAAACCTCAGACAGCAATGACCAAGGATTATAGATGCTGTAGAAAAAAGCATCAAAAGGGACACCATATTTCCAACTATTCCAGTAACAGAGGATGCCTTCAAAGAGAGGATTTTCCACTGATAGCTCCTCAATTGAAGGACTAAGCAGGACTCACGACCACCCATGTTTCACGCCCAGTTAGATGACTGCTGTCCTTACCATTAGCATGCCCTAGTCCTTCATTTCTAAAAAGGAAGGTATCAGGAAACAATGCTACTGTCTGATCTTCCTCTGACAGCTAATCCAAACTGTGTAGAGAACTCTTGAGTGATGGGGAAGTTTCATCGGTCTTCACATCATATATTCAACAGCAGAGAAGCTTAGCATTTGCAAGACAGATTTTTGGCAGAATCCAAATTCAGCCTCAGCCTTCCCTAAATCAGCTCCAATGTAAGTATTTGGTCTTAATGGATTATACACAGAGCCCTTGGGAATGCTGGAATTATTGTAACATAGGGAAGAGAAGACAAAGTATTTGGCACTTAAGGAGAACAGTGGTAACCAAATCTTCAGCTGCCCCAAGTAGAAAAGGCAGGAAAAGTCTAGTGGCTACAGTTCCATAAGCCATGCTTGTGAGAGATGTGAACTGAGTTCTCTGCAAAGGACTACAAGAGATTTTGTCTGCTATGTTAGGATCTGAGCCTTATCACAGTGCTAAATATTTGAAAAATCCAGGCTTATGGCTGTTCTGATATTCATTCTGTCCCATATCTGAAGCATGTCTGATGTCAGCATGTGGCATCTTTGGGTAATTCTGAGGGCCAAAAATGATTCCTGCCCTTGTCATTTTGGCTACAAGTAGATAGTAAGCTGCTATTATAATTTCCTTCAATGCAATTGTCTTGCAGCAGCTTTTGATTCAATTGATAGAAACTTGTTGTGGCATAAACTGACTACCACCAATATAGACAATCGCCCACTGCTGCTTATTAAGGAACTTTATTCTAATACATCAGCCAGAATAAGAGTGGGCATCTCTGACTCGTTAACTGATCCGATTCCCACCAATAGGGGAGTCAAACAGGGCTGTTTATTGGCACCAGCACTTTTCAACTTATACCTGAATGATATAATCCCAGTATTATCTGGATCAGAATTTTTCCCGCCCTCTTTAGGGTCAAAGAAGGTTTCTATCCTTCTATATGCTGATGATATGGTTTTAATTTCTTTGACCCGTATAGGTTTGAAAAGGTTGCTGGCTAAGCTCAATGTATATTGCTCCAATGAAATGTTGAATATCAATTATACTAAAACAAAGGTGATGGTATTTGGTAAAAGGCGCTCTTCCTTTAAATGGTCTATTAATGATCATCAAATTGAGCAATGCCGGGAATTTAAGTACCTAGGAATTCATTTCACAGAAAATCTTTCCTGGAAGCCCCACATTGAAGCTATTAGAGCATCTGCTCTGAGATCCACTGGAATAATCCTTAGATTCTATAATACCACAGGGGGTCATCAGATTGTCCCAGCCCTCAAAATTTTCCAGAGTAAAGTTATAGCCCAGATTCTGTATGGTGCTGCAGTTTGGGGATGGGATAGTTCCTTGTTAGCCAAACTGGAAACCATCCAAAATGCTTTTCTAAAAAATTATTAAGACTCCCACCCGGCAGCCCTGCGGCACTGGTCCGAGCTGAGGTTGGCCTGCCCCGATCAGATCGCATGTTCATTTTATTTTGTTTAACTACTGGAGAACTATAAAAGATTCCTGTGTCAGAGTCTTCCCTAAGCTTTGTCTTGAACAGTTAACATATTGTAAAACCTGGAGTGCAGGTTACGATAGACTATTGAAACTGTACCCTGCCCTCGGTGACAATTTACCTACCCTGAACTCAAAAGAGAAACTTCGTAATTATTTTTTCGATTACGGTGTCCATTTGGACAGACAGGACATCAACCACTCTAAATTTTCAAAATGGTACAAACTATTTAAATTTGATCACCAAAGGGCTGTGTACCTGACAAAACTAACATATCTAAACCTTCGCCAGGCTTTTACAGCCCTCCAATTCCAAACTATGCCCACAGCCATGATTGATGGCAGATATTTGCATGCTCCATTGGCCCTTCGTACATGTATTTGCAGGGCCTCAGAAATAGAGGACATGCCGCACTATCTGTTTTCTTGTTCTTTGTATGATGAACCAAGAACAAAGTTCTTGGGGGCTATTCTGTCTTCTTTACATGCAAATACCACAACCGAAAAGATTTTTTACCTGCTGTCCGACACCAACTCTGCAGTAACCCGTAAGGTCTCTCTTTATGCCCTTGCAGCTATGAAAATCAGGGCCAGTCTCATCAAGGGTATGGCAGTTGACTGTGCTGGGGATGATTTTTATTGATTTTTATTGATTTTAATAATTGTAGCACTAATGTTCACCCTAATATATTTTATGATTATATAGTTTTTTATATCTTATATATTTTATAACTCTATATGTCCATATTTTATTGTACTAGTCACCTACTGTATTTTATATGTTTTTAATATATGATCTACTGTAATATTTTAATGCTTTTTTTGTACTTTTATCACAGATTCTGGTGACATGTATGCAAATGGCCTATGGCTAAAGCATTATAATAATAAAGTAAAATGGATATTCATTCTGTCCCATATCTGAAGCATGTCTGATGTCAGCATGTGGCATCTTTGGGTAATTCTGAGGGCCAAAAATGATTCCTGCCCTTGTCCTTTTGGCTACAAGTAGATAGTAAGCTGCTATTATAATTTCCTTCAATGCAATTGTCTTGCTGTGCCTTACAATACCTTCAGCCTTGCTTGGGACATTTTGAAGCAGGTAGTACCCTAAAGGGACCAGAACCTGTCTGATCTTGAAAGCTAAGCAAGATTAGCCCTGGTTAGTACTTGGATGGGAAACTGTCAACAAATACCAGGTGCTGTAGGCTATATTTCAGCGGCAGGAACTGGTAAAACCACCTCTGAGTATTCCTTGCCTAAGAAAACCCTATGAAATTAATGGGGTTGCCGTAAGTTGACAGGTAACTTGAAGACACGTACAAGTCAGCTTCTCCCAAATTTGGTTCCTCAAATGTTTTTAGGAACAAATTTTATCCCTGGGAGGGGATGATAAGAGTCGTAGCCCAACATTTGGTAAAAGTATGGTTGAGAAATGCCGGACTCAGCATTCTGGAGCCTCAGCTTACATTGCAGCACACACAAAGAGATCATCTGACTTGCAGAGGGCAACTTGTAGCTGTCTAAGTGACACTGAACCACTTATCCCATCATCCCTCACCACTGCCCATGCAAGAAATGACTGAAATTGCAGTCCACCAAGATCTGGAATGTCACAATTTACCCTACAAATGAGGTCAAGTATGGGATCCATCCATGTCCTAGGTGTAGAATTGTGAGAGTGGCGAGAGAGACACTCCCCAAATATAAGAGTTGTGAGCTATTGTTCAATGCGCTACAGCATTTATGTGAAAACAGAAACCAGTCAAAAAAATGCAAGGTGTAATTGGTGTGGTTTTGAGAACTACTACAGTGCTGGGAATAAAAACACACAGCAAGTTCTACAGAATATTATGACCTCTAGAACAATAGCTATTCCCAGGAATTATTTATATTGTACAGCGTTATATGGGAATGGGAATTCCTGTTTGGTGCATTCACTTTAGAGCAGTGCTTCCCAGCCTATCTGATGGAGTGACCAAAATTTTTGCCCTGATGTACGAGGGACCAGCACCACAGTTGTGCCCATTAGCTAAAATTCTTTCTTTTTTTTGTAGAAAGTCATCAGGGATCATATTGGTCTAGGGACCACAAGTTGTAGTACCACCGCTTGGTAGCGGCACACACAACGACATGATGAAAGAAGGTGGTAAGAACCACATAGGTTTGCATAGGCTGGTCCCATGGCACCTGATGGCTCTCAGAATTCAACAGAAGGTACCATGTGGGATCTGGTTGGCACATTTAAAAGCCTTCTAAATGACAAGAGATCCTGCCCCAGTTGGCATGCATGTAGAACCTCTTCCAGGACTTTTTGGACAACAAGTCCCAGAATTCAACACAGATTCTAGAAGTTATAGTAGAAGAAGTAACTTTTCCAAGGTTTGCTCTGAACGTGTGGGTTATAGGAAGCCAGATCACCAGGCCTGTTAGCAGCCAGGGGAAGGACATACTTTACACAACTTTGGAATTTCCCTCAATATTTAAAAATTACATGATTATACTGGACTCTGAACTTTGTAAACATTTTGCAACCCAATTTTCTTGGATCATTTCTTGCTTTCTTGCTTTTCTCTCTTGCCTGCCCTTAAAATAATAAATTACCTTCCTGCCCATTTCTGTCCTCTCAAAAACTTTGTGAGGTAGGTTAGGCAGAGAGAGAAAGAAACAGACAGACACAAGGTGCCCATTCACACTACAGAATTATAGCACTATTATTCCACTTTAACTGCCATGGTTCTATCCTATAGAATCCTTGGACCAGCAATTTAAGGAGGAGCATTTAGAACTCTCATCCAGATAGTTTTAGTGCCTCAGAAAAATACAAGCTTCAGGATCCCACAGAATGTATCCTCAGAAATTTAAGTGGAATAATAGCTCTATAATTGTGTTGTGTGAATAGATCTCCGGTCACCTAGTGAATGTCATGGCCTGGGGGTACTTGAAACCAAGTCTTCCCAGTCCTATTCCAATGGTCTGACCAATGTAGTGCACAATAGCAGTGCTTCCAGATGAGCCACGGAATCAGAGCTTGCATTATTCTTCTGGACTGCATTTCCAAATTCTCTCATCTGGCATGACTGGTGGATTTGAGAAGCTGTAATTGTTGTGTAGTGGTTTGAGCACTGGACAACAACCCTGGCAACCGGGATTCAATTTCCCACTCAGCCATGGAAACTCACAGGGTGACCTTGGGAGCATCACACACTCTCAGCCCCTGTAAAACCCAGTGATATGTTTGCCTTAGGGTCACCATAAGTCAGAGATGGCTTGAAACTCACAATAACAATCCAAAACAGTAATTTTCAGTAACTATAACTTTGCCAACCTGCTGGCTGGGTGATCCTGGGAACTATAATTCATAAAGTAACTTTTCCAAGCACATCTGCACATGATGCTTTGGGAAACTTACTTGAATGACACCCATTTTTTTCCTTCCTGACTCAGCACATGGTGACTTATACAAGGAACAATTCTGGGGAATCATACAGCTGATTGTATAACTCTCCAAAGGATCTTTAGCTTGTGAAGGAAGAGAAGCGGTTAGTTGGAAGGGAGACCTGGATTCAGCCATGAAGCTCACTTCCTTGGGAAAATCACTTTCTCAGAATAAACCTACCTCATAGGCTTGTTGTGAGGCAAATCTGCACCCTCTGAGCTTCAGGAGGGGAGGGAATGTTACAAACTGATAAACAAATGGATTTTTATAAAGCATCTTACAGCAGAGCAATAAAAGAGCCTCTAAATCTCTCCTTCACTCCCTCTCTCTAATTCTAAGCCATTTATGAATCTGATTTGTTTGCTAAAATGAAACAAAATAACAAAAACAAAATTGCAGCCCTGGTATGAATGCTAACCTGCCGGAGTCTTCTGATCCTCTGGGAAGGGCGTTCTCTCAGTCTCACCACCATCACAGCCAGTAAGGACAAAAGACAGAGCCTTCTCAGTGGTTGCTCCATGCTGTGGAATTTTCTCCCCTAGAAGGCTAGGTTGGCCTCCTAGAATCACAGAGCCAGAAGGGCCCTCACAGGCCACTGAGTCTGACTTAGTGCAGGAGCTCCAGTTGAAGTATCCAAAACAGGTAGCTATCCAGCTTCTTTTTGAAGATGTCCGAAGAAAGCAACCCTGCCACCTCCTTAGGTAACTTTGCTGGTCTCTTTTCATCGCTCTGCTTTCATTCCAACTGGCATTTGTGTGATATCTTTTTCATGAGGTGCATGTGTGGCATCTGAAATCTTTTTCATGCATTTTAAACGACTTTACACTTCTAAAATTTAATGCTCTTTCAATATGGCAGCTTGTTTAATTATGTCTCCACCTTTTTTAGGACCAGATGTTTAGCTTTATGAGAGCCTGCATGGTGTAGTGTTTTGAACATCTGACTACAATCTTGGAGACCAGGGTTCCATTCCCCATTCACCCATGAAAACCTGCATCACACACTCTCAGCCCCAGAAAACTCCATGATAGGTTCATCTTAGGGTCGCCATAAGTAAAAAACAAAGGCACACAACACAACACAACAATTCAGCTTTATCTTGTTTTGATCCTCCTTGGGGTCCCACACCAGGGAGAAATGTGAACCATAGTGTATTTTATCTGGATAATTTGTTTTACTATTGCACAATATAGCTTTATTATTCTTTCCTTCCCTCTCTCCATCTCTCTCTGTATACACACATAGTTTATATTGTCCGCATTTGGCAGGATCTACTGGTTTTGGTTGTTTGCCTTAGAGCGCTGTGTACATGGGTGGCACTCTATAAATAAAGAACGGCAATAGTCCTGCCCATGATGATGGCAAGCTAGAAATAAAGCAAAGTGAAATAAATAATAAAATAGCATCTTTCTTTCCCTTTTTTATTTCTTTTTCTTCCTTTTTGATGTTTTTCTTTATATTATCGCTGCAGATTATGACGATGTCAGTTTCACAGTCTATGCTGTGTCACCGACTGGCATGTTACGTTGTTGGGAGTGTGCCCCAAACCCTGGAAAACAGCGAGGTATTGTCTAATAATAATAATAATTTCATTTTGCTATTGCTGTTGTTACTGGAGTTGCATGGGGGATACCCCAGCGTTATTATTCCGCCCTTGATTTTCAGAGAAAAGGCAACGGGAGATCTGGCAGGATTTCAGAAAAGGGAAATCAGTTGCAAATCAGCTGTTCATCCCCGTCTACAAACATTCTACCTTCTCTCTCTCGCATGCACACACTCGTTCAGACTCACCTTCTTGAGTACCTTGTGAAGGGAAAAGGACCCTACTGCATCGCTACCGCCCACCTTTTCCTCTCAGGGAGACTTCTGCGATAACTTCGTGTTCCTCTGCCCCGTCTCCTTGGAGTTGAAAGTGGATCTCTTCTTTGCCTGATCCCGAATCCCCCGCCTCCCCTCCGCCCCCCGGTCCCCTTTGCAGGCAACGGAGAAGCGTAGCTGATGGACGGAACGCCTTCCTCTCGCTAAGACAGCCGAGGGGGCCGGGGCTAGGCAGGGATGGGGCGGGGCGGGGCCTCGAGAGGACCCCCACCCACGCGCGTGGGAGACGGAATTGCTTTTAGCCGGCTGGTGGGACACGTGGCTGTGGAAAGAGCTCACACTTTCGACTCTGCAAGGCTGCCTCCCAGGACAGCGCCCGGAGGTAGAGAGGCAGGTTTCCTGCGCCCCGGGCTGTGAGAGAGGCGATCCTTGGTACAGATAGACCTCTTTCCTGGGAGAGGAAGCAGCAGTTACTTCCGAGTAAACCCGCCAAGGTTCGCAGCCTTTCGGGATGGCAAGAGGTTTGCGCATGGGGGTGGGGGGGTGGAGACAAAACGGTGGGAGAAAGAATAGAAGTAGACTAATTCATGATTTTGTTTCTATTACACTGCTATACTATGCTGTGCTATACTATGTGGTGTAGTGGTTTGAAGGTTGGACTACAACCCTGGAGACCAGGATTTGATTCCCAGCTTGGCCATGGAAACCTGCTGGGTGACCTTGGGCAAGTCATACTCTCTCAGCCTCAGAGGGAGGTGCATCACACGTTCTCAGCCCCCTGAAAACCCTGGGATAGATTTGCTTTAGGGTCTCCATAAATCGGAAAGGACTTGAAGGCACACAACAGCAACAACAGCAATTGTATTATTGTACAGGGATGGTTGTCCTGTGTACTGCTGCCTCTCTATGCTCTCCAGAAGTAGGGAGCAATCACAAATGTCTGCTTAGAACTGATAGGGCTTGACAGTGGAAGCTGCACAGCTACAGCTTTTCCCAGGCATGGGTTTCCAGCCATGGTAGAGAAACTTTTTTCTGTCATGCAGTGGATCTAATTGTTATTGATGTGCGGTGCAGATAGCTCTTATACTATTCACACACTGGAGTGAACACCTAACACACATACACCGGAGAAGTCAGTGGCAACTGGTGGTTCCTAGGTCAATAAGGTAGTGAACACTCACAAGGTTTTGACTAGCTTTCATGGAACTCTCCAAGGTGCTGAACTTTTTTCTTAAATAGCTTCAGCACCTTGGAGAGTTCACAAAATGAAGATTAAACCATGGAATGGATTCCCTGCTCCACTCCCATGGAAGCCATTAGCAGCCACTGGTGCAGCTACTGGTCTGGGTAAGGATTGTGCCTTCAGATCCTAACTTCATATCTGCATTGCCTCTGCTTGTGTCACCAGAGGTGATGCAGTGCTGCACCCCAGAATCACAGAGTGATTGCCACTTTGCTCAGACAACCAGTCTCTGCTGCAGTGGCTTCTGCAGACAGGCCAAGCCAATACAATGATCATTTTTCCAGTGGGTCAATCCGGGGCAGACATCCAAGGCCCTAAAGGGAAGAATGAGCAAGAGGGTCTTCAAATGCAGCAGGGCTGGATGACCACATTTTGAAGCAAGAAACCACCATCCAAGAATCCTTGTCCGTAAGACAATTAAGTGGAGACTACAGTAATACCTGCCCAGGCTGACCAAAGGCAAAGGCTTCCTGAAGCAGGGGAAATAATGGCAAAATGGAGTTGCTGTACCTCTTCCATTTTAGGAAGAGAGGCCAGCTAGCCGGGTAGTTGCGCCTTTATTCAGTGCTAGCAACAGGACAGGAAAACCTCCACCACCTCTGAGGGTGGTAGGCCAGTTCTGTCCTCTATAAGAGGGTAAAAGGCCAGGGGTTCCAAAGGAACAGCTGCAAGCTTGCCAGTGCTACCCCCTAACCACTTGCTCCTGGGGTCCTCCAGATGTTGTCAGACTAAAACTCCCATCATTCTTTGCCATTGGCTGGGGTGGCTGGGGCTGATGGGAGATGGAGTCCAACAATATCCTAAAGTCCACTGGCTTCTCATACAGGGAGCTGGTGAGAGGTCTCAAAGTTTGCCTGATACATGTTGACAATTTTTTTTGGGGGGGGGAATCATGGTTATGGTTACTGTGCATTGATATATTTAATTTGAGAAGATCAGTGATCCATCTCTAGAGTCTCCCTGCCTCCCCATGATTATGATTATGTGAATGGAGAAAGACTGAAGGGAATTTCTTTCTCATTGTGAGTTCCTATCTCACAGGACTGTTGAAGAATTTAAAAAGGGAGAAAGAAACATATTTATTCCCCTGAGTTCCTTGGGGACAAAAATGCCAGAAGGACAGGCAACAAACAAACTTCTGTCACAGGAAGAGCCAGGTGGAATAGTTGTGGATGTAAGTATTTCTGCTGGACTGGAATCTCTAAAGGCTAAACCAAGCACATCAAGGGGTCCATGCTGCTGAGGTGGCTGGTGGCTTTCATGTCGTGGAACGCTCTGGGTTTTAGTCTGAATTTTAAATCAGCTATCCAAGGGACTGAACTATATCTCCAAACTAGGTTCATAACCTTGGGTCGCTCCTTCAAAGTTGAGACTGAAACCCAAAGGAAACCCATTACCTTACTGATACCAGAGTCACTGGTTGCCCTAGATCTGCTCTCCTCCTATTTCCTCTGAGTCAGCCCAATTGAATGGCTACAACCTACAGCCTCCAGAGAACATGGTTTTACTGTCTAGACCAGTCAAATGCCAGATGGCCAGCAAATGTAATAACCTGGAGCAGTTCTGTGCCATCTCTGGGTGAAAGAACATAGCAGCCTTACCTAGTGGGGAGTGGGTGGCCCTGTAGGGTTGAATCTGTGCTTGACTGAAAAACCAAAGGGAATCTGATTCATTTCTTTTTTTCGCCCCACCCTCAACCAATCTTATTTTCCCCAGCACCTGCTCCAGTGCCAGGTTTGTGGACCTTTTTCTTTTATACACTTCCTGTTATGTTAAAACAACTTCCCCAATAAATAATATTTGAAATCTACATCCTGCATCTCTGGCTTCGGCAGCAACCTGATAGTACTGGATAACTGGCTTTATCTTTGCCCCCCCCACTTTTTTTTAATAAGCTAGTTCCTTAGATCATTAATAATGTCTCTCCAGTGAACAGGAAGTGTAGGAGGGGGAGAGAGAGAAGTAACAAGGAAGCCAATGTTCTTTCAAGAGCATTCCCCTGGCTTTATTACCCCCAGTGTCTCAGCTCTAGGAAGCAGTTTGGGCTGGAGCAGGATTGTCAATGAGCAGCATCAACATCTGAAAAAAGCCAGGAAGGTTCAGAGTGGCCTAAAAGGACTTTTTCAGCTACATTGGATACCCGTCTCCAAACTGGTATTTCTGACCATGTGACAGGCCACATCTCCCACCAACGCCCAGTTCATGGCTGTTGGGTGTGTTGGCTGAGTGTGATGGGATCTGTAGCCCAGTACCAGAGCACCAGATTAGGAAAGGCTGATAAGATCCATTTCTGCACTATACTGTTATAGTGCTATTATTCCGCTTTCAACATCCTATGGAATCCTGGGTTTGGGGAGGGGCACTTAGAATTGTCAGTCAGAGAGCTCTTTGGCCTCAGTAAACTGCAAATCCCAGAATTCCACAGGATGTTAAAAGTGGAATAATAGCACTGTACCAGTGTAGTGTGGAAATGGCCATCGTCTATGCCTGTATAAGCCAACAGACAAGGCTGATCCAAGACATCTTGCTGCCTAAGGCAAAGGACCAGATGACATCTCCTCCTGTTGTTGTTGTTTTTTAACTTGATTTAGAGAAGTGGTTCTCAACCTGTGGGTCCCCAGATGTTTTTGGACTTCAGCTCCCAGAAGCCCTGAGCATTGACCATAGTGGCTGGGGCTTCTGGGAGCTGAAGTCCACAAACATCTGGGGACCCACAGGTTGAGAACCACTGATTTAGAGTATTTATATCCCAACTTACAGGTATTCAGTCCTGTCATGAAAGTATTCTAGATGCTTTTGCTTAGTTTAGAGATAGGCTGCTTTATGTTACGAATACTAATTACTGCCTGTAACAATGCAATGAATATCAGTCAACCTGTAGCAATGTACTGTACTTCAATAGTGGGGAAATAAGGCTTGAGGGATCGAAAGTGCCAGGTGTGAGGCTGTAACTCCCTAGAGCCATCTAGTCAATAGAAGGAGGAACATCAAGGACAGATAATGTGCACTCCCAGGAAGACATTGTAAACAACCGGAAAGGGGCAGGTAAAACCTGGGAAGATGTCAGATTCCAAAGATCAAAGTACGCAAACATGCACCTTCCCTTGAGAACTGTTTGAGGTCAGGGAGATGGGGTGATTTTTTTGGGCTTGCCAATTGAAACTGTTCACACAAAAAAAATTTGTATAGTATATGATATTATATAAAACAATATATATAAAAATAATATTATATAAAACAGTTTGTATAATATATAATATTGTATAAAATATAAACTGATTTCTAACCAACGTACCTCAGATCGAGCAACTTTTAAGCTGCAATGCCTTAGTTATACCTCAATAAAGTGTCGCAGCTAAATCCTGAGTGTTTCTTGGAGAAATCTAGTCAGCCAGCACACAACTCTTTACCTCAGAAAAGAGATTTGGAGAAGCTCATGAGGTTAAACAGAATACAATTAAAACACAGACAGTTTCAAATATTGAAATACACTTCAATCAGAAACACAGCAGCAAACAATTTAAAATGCATTATTGAGGGAAAATAAAGCCCCCATAGAATACAAAGCACCTTCCTCAGCAGGGAATCAGTTGCTGGAAGCTCACGTGAATAAAAATGTGTTTGCTTCTCAGTCAAAGGACAGCAAGGATAGGGCCAGCGTTGGAAATAGAGGCAGCTGGTAGTTCAGAACAGTGAGTCCACTCTTGGTTTTATGGTACCTACTCCACATTTTATAGGAGCTATCCAATGTGCTGAATCTATTTGGGGAATAAGGCTTTAGCACCTTGGATAATCCCCATAAAATGCTCCTGTAAAACCTGGAGCAGCTTTTACGGGGGCATTTTATGGGAACTATCCAAGGTGCAGAAACCTAATGCCAAAATAGATTAAGCACCTTGGATAGTGCTTGTAAAATCTGGAGTAGCTCCCATAAAACTGAGCTGGAAAGCCCTCAACCATCTCTGATTGGATGCCAATTGCATGGCCTGGGAGCAGCCCCAAAGAATACCCTCTCATGGGTTTCCCTCTAACAGTTCTTATAATTCTGTTTACAAAGCCAGCTGGACAAACATTTTTTTCTCCAGCATTGGTGACTAGAAAGGTTTCCCAACAGCACTTGAAAACAGCAGGCTAACCTAAAAGGTATAAGGCAGGCTCTCCAACACATAGCCCTCTCTCTCTTCAAATGCCTTGCTGCCACCTCAAAGCATTTGCCGCCTGAGGAAACTTTCTCATTTTGCCTAACTCAAGCACTGGACCTGATGTCAGAGTAATCTAACACAATGCTGCATTTTCAGTGCCTTGTCCACTTAGGCCATTTCCACACGATGATGTCCTCACACGTCATCCCGCGGCAGTCTTGGCAGGGAAGAGAGTGTGACAGCGATGCTCCCATCCTCACTCCCAGTGGAAGGGAGCTTGATGGCCCCACCTCTTCCTTTCGCAGTGCAGCTAGTCACTTTCCCATACTGTGCTATGGAAGGAAGCATCGCCATCACCTTCCCTGCCCTTCCGCATGACAGTAAGTGCAAGAGCACCATGCAATTGTAGGCATAAAACATTTTTTTTTTTTCATTTTGTGAATACCTCATGAGTGTGACGCTTGAAGACAGGATGGCAGCGGGTTGGTGACGATGTGCAGAAGCATGACCGGCCAACTGCTGCCGTCCTGTCCCCAAAGCAGCACAGCCCTGTGGTGCAGAAACGGCCTTGGTTGTGTCAATCAAAAAGGCACAACCTTGTCAGGGTTGCCCTCAGACATGACTTGAAGGCACACAACAACAAAGCTACCATGATTCCCAGACTAAGATAAAAGCAGGATAATGACCACAACAACCGGCTAATATTTTACTTAAATTTCACTCTTTACCTGGCAGGGTGCAGGAGAGAGCTGTGAAGCACCCAGTGCTTGAAATGATGAAGATGGCCCAACATCTTGGGGCACTGTGGGAAATGTGAAGCACTGATGTCAGAGAATCACAGCAATATTCCACATTTCTCGCTTTGCTACTTGTTACCCTTTGCCACTTCCATATCCTTATGGCAAATCAAGCCAGAACTCTCCTTAGAAGCCAAGATGACTAAACTGAGACTGTTGTACCTTCGCCGTATCATGAGAAGACATGATTCCTTAGAAAAGACAATGCTTGATAAGGTGAAAGTAGGAAAAGGGGAAGACCCTACTGCAGATGGATCCACTTAATTAAGGAAGGCACATCTCTAAATTTGCGAGACTTGAGTAGGGCAGCTGATGATAGGGTAACTTGGCAGTCTCTCATCAATAGGATGCCATAAATCAAAGCTGACTTGAGGGGAGTTAACAACAGCAACAATCCTTATGTTTGGAGATCATCCTGCAGGGGCCAATTTAGTTATGTGTCTTTTCACTTTCTGGAACAAGATCCCCCTCCCCAAACTCTGAATACACTGTCAGCTCAGGGGGCAAAAGACACTGTGATTTCCCTACCATTTCATTGACATTTTTCAGTGATTTAACTCCTTACTTTCTTTTCCTACCACCTCAGCCACATCTCTTTCCTGTACACTAAATAAAGGCCTTGCCTGTGGTTGCATCTCAGCATGGGATGAAAGTCTTATTGTTGTTATGCCCTGATCTAAAAAATGCCATTTCGGGATTTGGAGTGGTACATTTTAATAGCCCCAATTCCATGTCCAGGGTTTCTTTTCCCCATGTATGTATTATTGTGGACCCTTTTCTTTTCAGTTGCATGCAGTTTGCATGTGTTTCAATATTCACTTTTTATGTTTTTAGCTGTACTTTTCATGCATTAAATTGTATGCTACCTTGAATCCCAATTTGGGGAGAAAGGAGGTAGGATGATAATGATGATCACGGTGATTTGGAGACACATGGAGTAATGCTGAGCATGCATGGTGTAGCAATTTAAGTGTCAGACTGTCAGGGCCTCGGGTGTGGTCGCGCCGGCAGGCGCCGCAGAGGCCGACGCCGCAGTTACCTCCAAGGAGGAGGAGGCGGGTCCGGGCCCTCCGGAGGCCGCAGCCGATGACGGGGGCCGCGCGGCCGCCGTGGAGGGCTCTGCCACGGCAGACGCCGATCCCGGCGGGAGTCTCTCCGGCGTGACGGAGGCCGCCGCCACCGACGAGGATCGTCCCGGCGTTGCGGAGGCCACCGGCCCGGCTCCCGTGCCACTGGGCGTGGCAGGCGGAGACCCACTGGAGGAGGTGGGCCTGATCCCGGGGCACCGCCTACTCACGAGGCTGCCTCGGAAGAGGCTGAGGCCGCCGCCCTGCCGCCAACGTTCCAGCAGCGGCCGCGGCTCAAGTAGGCCAGCCACCGATCGCAGCGGCTACAGGAGAAACACCTGGGGGCGGGGAGCTCCCAGCCGTAGTACAGCTGTGAGCCCAGCTGCGTGCTCGGGCCGGATTGGCCGCTGTCCGGCTTAGAGGCCTTTTTAGGCAGACGCAGGGCTGGGAGAGGCACGGAGCAACAACCGTCGGCTTTCCGCACATCTGTTGCCCGTGCCCTGTTCCAGTCCGGCCCGCGTCTGTGTCCTGCTGCCCGGCTCTTCCAAGATCCTCCCCCGCTTTAAGGTGAAGTACCCACTTTGTGTTTCGGGTGAGGCAACCCGCCGTTATTTTCTGTTGAAGCCTGCTGTCAAGGCAAACCTTAGTTCAAATCTCTGGTGTACTGCAGCGCCTCTGTTATAGACTGTAATAACGCTGCTTGTGACCAACACCGGACCGGCTCCTGCTTGACCTCGGCCCGCACTGACACAGACTAGGATTCTGGGACTGATGTATTTAAGTCTTTTACTCCAAGTCTCAAGTCTCTACCTTCAAGTCTCAAGTCAATCTCTAGTCCTTGAAGATACTTTCAAGTCAAGTCTCAAGTCTGTAAGCCAGCTTTATATCCCAACCAATATGCCAAAATTTCTGGACAGGATCATATAAAGTCAATTTTAACAATTTAAGCACAGTCAGCCTTCCACATTTGCGATTTTGCCATTTGCAACTTTGGAAGTGGGGAATAGGATCCTTCTTACTCTCTATTTCTGAAGCTGGAGAATTTTTCAGATCCTTCTTACTCCCCATTACTTAAGCTTCAAAAGGATCCTTCCTTCTCAAGCCTGTTGCCTAACGCATTTGCTGCTGCTGAGCAGACAGGTCCACTGCCTAACCCATTTGCTCTTCCCTTTGAGAAATGCACCCATTCTTTGGGCTTGAGACAGATTGTCATGTGACCAGTAGGCAAAAAGAGATGGAAGCGTTGTTCAGAGTCATAAGGTTTCTGGATGAATGTGTTATGTTACTGAACCAAGGGCAGCAAGTCTGTCACTAAAAATATACAAGTCTCAAGTCGAGTTGAGTCAGTGCATCATTTATTGCTGAGTCAAGTCCGAGTCGAGTCACTAAAGTAACTTAAGTCTGACCTGAGTCCGAGTCAGTCAGTAGCGCAGGAATGTGGGAGTGGGGGGGCGATCTGCCCCGGGGCGGCAATGTTTCTGGGGCGTCCCAGCCTGTAGCCATGCTGCTGTGGGCCCTGGCCACGCTCCCACATGTCCTGGCCATGCCTCCATTCAACACAGCCACACACCCCACACAGTGGCCACACCCCTCGCACTGTAGCCACCACCCCCCCGTACACACTCCAAGCTCCACCACTGTAGGCAGTCAACTCGAGTCTACATCACTGGATTCTGAGAGACGAGAATTCAAATCATTGCTCAGTCATGGGAATCCATGGGCAAGTCACCCTCTCTTAGCCTCAAAGGAAGGTAATGGCAAACTTCTGAAGACATCTTGCCACAAAAACTGTATGGTAGGGTCATCATAAGTAAGGCACATACTAAAAACAAGGGTAGCATTCTCAGACCAGCCAACCAGCATGTTCTTAAAGTACCTTTTTGATGTAATATGGAAGATATTTGTAGAAAAGGTGTTAGCAAAAGAGAAAGGTGTTACACCGCCACAAGAAGAGTTACAACTTTGGAAGGTGGAATACTAGGAGGTATAATAGGCTCTAGGGATGGGGTACACTTAGTTATACCGATAGGTTTAATTTAGGGTTAATTAAGTTGGTGAAAAAAATTAGTATATTGGTATGTAGGATAATAAGAGTAATTAAGTAATGATAGTTATGGTTTAGGATAGAAATAAGAATGGAATTATAAATATTATATTTAAAAAGGATAGAAATAAGAATGAAGTTACTAATATTGCATTTTGAAAATATAAATTATAACCAGTATAATTTATAATATATTGGATAAGTAATACTATGTATAAGAAATTTAGAGAGAAATAAAAATTTAAGCATTTTCCCCCTTCCTTTCATTTTCACTTTTCCTATGTTATGTTTTTGAGGGTTTTTTAGAATAAAAACTTTTAAAAATATTAAAAATATATGTTCTTAAAGTACCTCATACTCTGCAGAGCAGATGTATGGCAGTGCAGAAGCTCCTGACTAGATACATGGCTGTATAAGATCATGCACCTATTTTTTTTTCTTTGGCCACTGTATGACTCTTCTTTTCCTGTTACACTTGAGGAAGGATAATCTTTGAATTTGCAAATCCCGCCCCCTCATGTCACTCTGCTATGTGTTGTGATTTGCTGCTGTTGTGTGTCTTCCAAGTTGTTTCCGACTTAACTGTGACCCCTAAGGTGCATCTATCATAAAGTTTTCTAGGCAAAATTTGTTCAGAGGGGGTTTGGTTACTCCGAGGCTGAGAGAGTGTGACTTTCCCAAGGTGACTTGGGTTTCAATGGCCAAGCAGGGGACTCGAACCCTGGCCTCCAGAGTTGTAATCCAGTGCCCAAACCACCATACTACACTCTGGCCATTTCCACACTAGACTCTTATAGTGCTATTGTTCCACTTTCAACATCCTATGGAATCCTGGGGTTTGCAGTTTAGGGAGGGGCATTTAGCCAGTGAGCTCTTTGGTTTCAGTAGACTACAAACCGCAGAATTCCATAGAATGTTGAAAGTAGAATAATAATCTATAATAGTATAGTGCAGGAATGGCTTTTATCAGCCATTTAGGCCCCTCCCTAAACTGCAAACCCTGGGATTCTGTAGGATGTTGAAAGTGGAATAATAGCACTATAACAGTCCAGTGAAATGGCCTTGGTCTTTGTATATTCCAGAGAAAAGTAAGTGTGCCCACTATCTCCACCTACAGTTCTGGTACGTCATTGATTTACTAATAGGCCAAGGAGAGTCATAAAATGCGATCCCATGCTCTCAGGTTCCAATTTCTATTTATTAGTTTAAATAAACTGGGTAGATTCCCACCTCCTTTTTCCACAACAGCCATCCCCAGATGTGATTGGACAACACCCATCAGCAGCAGCAACCATCCTGGCCTTTCTGGGACTCATGGGAGTTGCAATCCAAGATACTTGGGACTTTTTTGCAGTTACTGTATTTTATTTTCATTGTTTGGTCTGTCTAGTGTGTACAGTTTTTTCTTTGATACTGTCCGAAGACCTTTGTTTGCACCAGACGAAAATACTTCTAGCTTCTTCTTTGGGGCCTTTTCCCCCACCCCATATGTGAAGGGGTGGCCAAATCATGAACTACATATGCATGTGGACACATGTGTGGACACACACACGCGCACACACGCGCGCATATGTATGTGGCCTCTTTGCCTGGATGTAATACTTTGGCGCCTCCTTGTGTCTTCATCATATATTGCAGACACACGGTGGTCCTTTACACATGGAGAAAGCAAGTAAATTTACATCTGAATCTAGTCAAAAACTTCTGGTTTGTCTGCAGGAGGCTGGGAAGGATTTCTTACTTTCAGTTGTTTGCCAATAAGGACACTGTCCTGACCTAAATTATGTAGTATAAACAAAAAGTGTGTTTACTGTGGAAGGATTGCGAGCTTTTTTCTGTCATAGGGAGGGATGGCTTATGGCTCCAGCATTAGTGAAGTGGGGAATCTGTTCTGGGTTTCAGTGTGAACTTTAAAAGGAATTCACACTCTCAACTTATTTTGGGATGGCCTGGAAGCCACTGGCTGTCACTGGTTTTAGGACTCAGAACAAAGTCCTGGGTTCAGAAGTTTTCAAATCCTTTTAATTCTTCTGCACTGAACTGTAGCTGATAGGCTGTGGAGTTTCTAGTGAAAAGAAGAAATTAGATCTCACAAGCTTACTACTGCCTTAGATTCTCACTGCTTCCAGATGATGGTAAAATCACCATGGTGTGCTAACTCACCTTTTAGGACTGGTCCACATGACATTTTTAGAAAAAATCTTTTCATGTTCTCTCAGGATGGCTTCCTTCTCCCAGCCCTCTTTTTCTTCTTACCAAAGAAATCCTTTCTTATTTTTCAAGGATGGAAAAGTCACAGCATCTCACATGTGGCCCCCCAAGACCTGTGGCCCTTAACTCTTCCAAATACCCCCTTTGAGAGAAGACCCGAAAGGGGTTAATTGAAGCTTCTGAGATCCTCTTGTAGTCTGAATTCTCCTTTTAAATAGCTTGCAGTATGCCCTCCCCATACTGAACTTCAAAAGATACCAGTTTTTTATAAATGGAAACAGAGTCCTGGCCACAACTGATTTTTTTTTTTTAGAAAAAACTTTGGAGGTATTTTGGCATCCGAGGGCAGCCAATTGCCCCTTCCCTGGCCCTCTACCCTTAATGCTTCTCTTTCAACTTTTGTGTGAAGAAGTGCGGTTGGGTCCACGGTTCTGATGCACTAGGCAGGTGAATGTGTCACAGCTCAGCCCACATGAGACTTGCTGTCCTTGTTGTTCTGTGCCTCCAAGTCACTTATGACTTATGGTGACCCTGAGGTGAACCTGTCACAGGATTTTCTGCATCTGAGAGTATGTGGCATGCCAAGGTCATCCAGTGAGTTTCTATGGCCAAGCATACCCTGGTCTCCAGGGTTGCAGTCCAATGCTCAAACCATTGCATGATGCTGGCTCTCTCACATGGGCTCCTGTCCCTTAATATCCTTCACTGCTAATGTCCTAACTGAGTTAAGGTATAGTGACATGGAAGTTCCATATAGCTAGCATTGTTGATTGCTAGCTATATGATTCTAGGGCTTGCAGTCTGAAAATGTATCTTATCCAAGCTACAGAAAAATATCTGGGCCCCAGTAGCACTATGCAGGCATCATATTGGAGAGTGGTTGTGACTGGTGGGCCCCTGTGTCAGTGGGACACTGGATTTGTTCCAGATTTTGAAGGAGCTATCCAAGGTGCTGAACCTGTTTTGGAGGTGGGCTCAGGACTAGATTCATCTCCACATTGACAGGGAAGCCATAGATTTGCTTCAGGAGTTGCTCCAGATTTTAGTCTGAACTTGAAAAGAGCTATCCAAGGTGCTGAACCTGTTTTGGAGATGGGCTCAGCATCTTGAATAAAGCCTGGACTGAATTCATCACCCCACTGACATGAAGGCCTTCAGCTGCCAGTGTTTACAAGGGAATTCAATGGGTAAACACAAAACATTCCACATGTCTGGAATCTCAATAGTGGAGCATTCTAGATTGTGGGGAAGCCCTTGTATGTATAGATGCATACACAGAAGTTCTATACCAGGAATGGGATTCACACGGCCCATAAGGTGCATGTGTCCCCATGGCTTTCAAACTTTAAGGCCTCCCTGGCCTCCCTCTAGCTGAAAATAATAATAATAATAATAATAATAATAATAATAATAATAATAATAATATCATCATCTAGTGGCTAATATCAGTTCAGTGGCTAGCGTTTTCTGTTTGGATGATTACAGCATATTACTTGCATTAGAAAAATCTTTCACATTTGTAGATGCAGGTGTTTGATGTGGAATTTAATTGATGGTGATCAGCCTCGTTGGATCCTATATACATTTAGTGACTCAGATTGAAAGGCTGGAAAGAAAAGCAGTTGTCATTCAGTATGCACAGTCCAGTATTTTTCAAGGAAAACTTTTTTCTTTGCAGCTTTTGAGTTTTGCACAAAACTGACATCTTTTGCATAAACCAATTTTTGGCAAAATTGGCAGTCTATAAATATTCAAACTCTCACAGCAGTTCACCATTTTTTTTTTTCCAGTAGTGTATCTTGATAGGTCAAGATACTGACTGGCATCCAGTGAGGCACTTAACAATGTTGTAAGCTAGACTTACGGATTCCTAGCTGTTTCATATTCATATGTACAATAATGGCATGATTGCCATGACTGCAAATGCCCCTAAAACCCACCTTAAAAGCTAGACAGCCATAATGTGTGAAGGAATTATGCAGCACTGGCAAATGGAGTGCTGACGGATGACATGTCCAGCCCTCCTTCTTCCAGTGAGCCACGGTGTGACAAGGAATTGTTGAAGGACTTCTCAGGAGTCCCTGCTTCTGCTTTTCATACCACAGCTCACTTTCAGGGGAGGGCAGGATATGTCATGCTAAAGCACCCAGCCCTGCAGAATTCCTTCACTCTATGCACTTATCATAGGCCAGTTCCACACTACACTGTTGTAGTGCTACTATTCCACTTTCAAGATCCTGTGAAATCCTGGGATTTGCAGCTTAGGGAGGGGCATTTAGAATTCTCAACTAGAGAGTTCTTTGGCCTTGGTAAACTGCAAAACCCAGAATTCCATAGAACGTTGAAAGTGGAATAATAGCACTATAACAGTATAGTGCAGAAATGGCTATAGAGAACAAGGAAAATTGCATCCCAAGTTCCAGCTAGAGAAGAACCAGGGAATTGAGGGAACTCATGTAAAAGCATGGAACTAGTGTGGAATTGTAGTCTGAGTGTCAGACAGTGGACTGACATTTGAATCTGAGTGTCAGACAGTGGACTGACATTTGAGTCACCCTCTCTCAGCTTTAGAGAAAAGTAAACCTCCGCTGAATAAATCTTGCCCAGTATAGGATTGCCTTAAGTAGGAGTTGACTTGAAGACAACAACAACATATAAATGTTGACCTTCCATGTTGTCATGGATCCAGTGGATTCACTCTACAGGCGTATCTCAGTTAACAAAATCTAAAGGAGTTTTCATGGCTAGTGGCCTTTAGGTGCTGGAAAAATCACCAGCCAGGGCCAGGGTTAGAAGAAAATATTTTGATACTTGGGATGTAGCCAGGAAAAGAGATATAATTTTGAATTTTGGTGAGCAAGCAAATTTGGGGAGGGGGAGCTCTAAAGGCGTGCTGCTTGTTTTCTGGAGGAACTGAGGGTGCATTTAAGAATAGCATTGTTTGGATTCATCACATGCACACACAGTGAGCATATGTTTATGCAAAATATATGCACTTGTAAATAAACAAATACAATCAAATCACCATCAAATCATCACATCTCTTTCCAATCCATAATGAAACAAGCATAAGGAGAGTCTTAGTCCAGGACTGCCAAATACGAGAATGAAGCCATGAGTCCAAAAACGCTATGATCAAACAGTAGATGCCCCCATTTTATCCTAGATCTCTTTGTAGACTATGTTATTCTTGCCTGCCCAGAGTCCCCAGTACCATCTCACTGAACCACCGTCTCTTTTTGTACATCTTGTACTTGAGGCTAGGAACAAAGCAGAAACATATATGAAGTTGTTGCTGCCACGTATCCAAGCTCAGGACCTTGACTCTATAAAAATACTCAAAGCTTGAGGAAGTTAGTTTCCCTCCCTCTTCTGGACTAGAATACCCATAATCATGCTGACTGGAAATTCTGGTAATTATTTTAAAAAGTACTCTGTCGAAGCTTAACAGTATGACACTTAGCCAATGACTGGCCTGGCACAGTGCTGGCTGAAATCTGTTGCCCTGCCTGAAGTTATATTACTGCACTTACAAGTAGCAAGAAGTCTCAGAGGTAGGTCTGCAGAAGTCTTGCTTCTTTCAGTGAGAAAGACCAGCAAGGGATTGTGGAATTTTTGTAGCATGAGTTGCCTTTACAAATATGCAAGTAAGGCAAAAATAAACAGCAAGCAGTTTTAAAGGGCAGCAGATTTGTTCTCTTTGTTTCAGTTTGCAGAATCCCTCCCTCCCTCTCTCTCTCTCTCACACACATACACACACACAGGTCAGCAGTCTTAGCATCATACTCTAGTCAAGTGGTTCTCAACCTGTGGGTCCCCAGATGTTTTTGGACTTCAGGTCCCAGAAGCCCTGAGCATTGACCATAGTGACTAGGGCTTCTGGGAGCTGAAGTCTAAAAACATCTGGGGACTCACAGGTTGAGAACCACTGCTCTAGTCTGATCCAGAGCCTAGAAATTTACTTTTGGACTAAAACTCCCCCAAAGCTACAAGTCAGCAGCACTAATTGAGTAGATGGGGTAGCTGCTGGCCATGCTGGGTGGGGGATTTTGCAAGTTGCAGTCCAGAAAAAGTAACTTTTCCTAGACTCCAATATGTAAGATGAATGAAGGCATTGGTTTCCTCATGAACTCAGCTTCTCCAGGTGCAACTGGTACTGTCTGGCTTTTGTTATCCATTAACTCTCTGTTTCCCCAGTGAGTGAGCGTGCATGCCTTTATCTGTAAGATGTACCTGTCATTTCCCACCTGCCCCCCAACCCCATCCTCTGAAGTTAATTAAAATGATAAGCCAGCTTACTGAAACTGGTATCATTGACCCAGTTCCTCCTTTCAAAACAGGAAACACAGCATCTGGAGTGACATCTGCCCCAGGTGGGTCACAAGGAGGTCTTGTACACAGATCCTTCAAACAGGCTTGGCAACCTGATTCTCCATGTTCAGCATAAAGCTCAAGTAAGACCTCAGCAGTGTTTCTCAAACTTGGGTCCTCTCATATGTTGTTAGACTTTCAACACCCATAAGCCCTGACCATTGAACATGTTGGCTGGGACTTCTGGACCCTGAAATCTAAAAATATTTGGGGGGATTTCACCTTGGATGGCAGGACTAGAGGGTCTCCTGTGGAAAGCTCTATATAGTTCTCATTATGGGGATCCATAGAATGTGATACTAAGGACATAATTTGAGTTGAGACACTTCAGTTACCCCTCACACTTGTTGGGACTTCCCTTTGAAGCCCCATCCACTTCTGCATGACAGCAAAAATAAAAGAAGAATTATATTGGGGTAATAAATAAGTTACTTTATTCATCAGCCATTGGACATGTTGCTCCATGCATCCCACAAGTAGGCAAGTCATTTCAGGGCAGAAGGGGACATATTTGCCTCTCTTTCAAAGGCCCCATGAATTCCAGAACCTCATACCTTTTAAAAATGTTATTTATGAAGCCTTGAGCCACTCAACACAAAGCAATGCAGAGGCCGAGACTGCACGTCCTTATTCCAGAGAAAGTCCCACTGTGTTTAAGCATTATTCATCTGGCAATAAACAAAAGGGCAATGCCTGGGAGCCAATATAATTAAGGATCTATCATCTTAGTCATAATTGTTTGAACAATATTGTCATATTGTTTGAATATTTTTAAAAGAGTAAATGCCACATTGGGGGGAAAAAGAAACACCAGGGTACTCCAGACTAATGACTAATACAGTTTTACAGTTTGAAAATGCAGGAAATAGCATTCTCAGACCAATCAACCCTTTCTGCTTCATCTCAAAGATGCTAGGTATATTAGGCTGAACTGCTCATCTCAGTCTTTAAGTCATAGGTGAAAAATGTGTGATCCTCTAGACACTGGAGGTGTGGAGCGCATACCTGCCATGTTTGATTCCCCCCGACCCAGCCTGCTAGTTGTCAAAAAATGCAAAAAAAATTTGACGTAGACTTTGAAGGAGGGTCAGTCTAGGTAGCCTTAAGACTCTATAAAAGTGTTAAAAGAAATCCTCTAAGAGTGTGTGACAAGTTAGAGTGTTTTGCAATGTGCTGCGTAAGCCGCGTTAGCAGAATTCCCTGTCTCCAACACAAGGTTGGGGGTGACACTGTGCTTAACTGCTCCATATGTTCTGTAACACATTTCCTGATGTAAGCAATGGTGAGATAAGAGAGAAGTGAAGAACATCGTGGAATTTCAGAAGGGGACAGGCACGTAGGAAATGTTTTTGTGTCATTATACTATAAAATCACTCTGCTAAGTGTGCTCTGGGCGCTTGGCACTTTGGAAGCTATTCCAGCCTAGCTGCCCGGCCGTTATTTTTTAATAAACTCTTTTTCCTTCATCCTTCGTGGTCTCACTGCCTCTGTGTTCCTGCAACAAATTCTTTTTAAAAAGCCCATAATGTTCTCTAGGGACAAAACACAAAGTGAACAGGAAGTGATGTCTGCTTACTTCTTTTTGTAAAAAAAGGGCCCTGCTGCTCCTAAAATAGCCCCAAAACATGGTGAAGTTGCCCCCCCCATTATGGTTTTTTGGGTGTCATTTGCAGTGATGTAGACTCGAGTCAATAGACTCAGACTCAAGTCAGACTTAAGTCATTTCAGTGACTCAACTTGGACTTGACTCAGCCAAAATTACACACTGAATCAACTCGACTTGAGACTTACATATTTTTCGTGACTGACTTGCTGCCCTTGGTTCAGTAATATAATACATTCATCCAGAAAACTTACAACTTGCTGATCACATGACAATCTGTCTCACGCCCAAAGTGTGGACACAGTTCTCAGAGGGAACAGCAAATGGGTTAGGCCATGGGCTTGAGGTGAGGTTGAGGTCTGCTTAGCAGCCCACCTCCAGTACGTATAGGAGGAGCTTTCTAAAACTTTTCCTAAGAGCAGAAGGAAAGACTCGTGTGCAGAGTGCGGGGTGTGTATCTCAGAGGGGAACAGAAAATGTGTTAGGCAGTGGGCTTGAGGAGGAAGGATCCTTCCTTCTAAAACTCTTGAAGCTTCAGTAATGGGGAATAAGAAGGATCCTGTTCTCCACTTCTGAAAAAGCCTCCAGCTTTGCAAATGGGAAGTAAGAAGGATCTATTCCCCACTTCCGAAGCTGCAGGTAACCAAATCACATAAGCAGAGGTCTGACTCCACTTAAATTGTTAAAACTGACTTTATTCGGCTCTGTCCAGAGAGTCTGGAATACAGGTTGGAGTGTAAAATCGACTGCTAGATCTGAGACTTGACTCAAGACTTGACTTGAAGGTATCTTACAAGGACTTCAGACTCAACTTCAGACTTGACTTGAGACTTGAAGGTAGAGACCTGAGACTTGACCTGAGACTTGGAATAAAAGACTTAAATATATCACTGCTCATTTGGGGGAGCAAAATGGGTTTGTTTATTTGTTTTTCAGGACAAGGTATGGTAAAGAGGTACCGGTCTCCAAGGTCTCCTGGTGGGCTATTGCTACTCTCTAGTCTTCCACAGCCACCCACCTTTGCTTTAGAGGGTGTTGGACTACAACGTCTATCATCCTTCTCTATTGGCAGTGCTGGCTAGAGCTGATGGGAGTTGCACTCCAGCAATATATGGAGGCCTACCCATTCACTTATCTCATTTTAAGACAATGAGGTGCCCAGAGGACTGGGGGAAAATGCTCAGACTGCCAATCATGTGCAGTTGGCTAATGCATATTTTCAGGAGTGAGAAGCAATAGCACTCCAGGTATGTTTGGATGGTAGCTTCTATCATCCCTAGCCACCTAAACCACTAGCAAGGGATTATGAGACTTGTAGTCCAAAACATCTGGAGGGTAATGATTGTTGTCTCTTGGACTTTTTTGATTTTCTTCAAGAAACAACTATGCCTTCCGCCATAGTGGGGGAAAAACTGGAGAAACTCCATAATAGAAACGCTGTTGCTATTGTGGACAGAGTTTGGGAAACATGTTGAATACACAGGAGTTATTAGGAACAGGTGGCAATCTTATTTCTTCCTGCAAGTTGGCAATTAATTAAGCAATTAATCAAATTGTCATGCAGGAGAGATAGAATCTCCCATAAACCTTTTCTGAATAAGAGTGAACAACCTATGTTTATTAAAAGAAAGTTACCCACAGGTTGGTTTATCAGCTTAATTCTTTACAATAAAAGTTCCTTCTGTATTAATACTGGAAGCACGACTCCCTTCCTGAGATATTCGTTGTGAATGCACTGTGTTTCGCTTCACTTTTTAAATCTATTTAACAACCCAGAGGCTCTGTGTAATCTGTATAAATGGTAACAAGTCTCCTATTGATTATCTCAGAAGGCAAAATTTTAGCTGGAACAGGAGGTCTGAACTCTGAATTTCCTGGTACACACCAACACAGCCTACAAGAGCAAATACCAAAAAGAGAGAGAGAGAGAAAGGCGTAATTTGTCGTTCAGAGCAACAGCTGGACCACACCAGTGGTCCAGGGTTGAAATCTTGAAATCATTCATACAGGTCTTAGCAGTGTCTCCATGACACCATAAACAGATGAAAGCTGAACTTTCAGACATCAGCTATGAAATGAGGATCACTTTTCCATTTGAAACAAATGCACTAGTTGGAAACTGAAAAAGCTAGTTCCAGCGAGAAAGCTTCCCTGCTCAGATCCTTCTTGGGTTCTTGGGAGGCTGAGTTTTACGGACCACACAGAGTACATGCCTATGAAAGCAGACCAACCTACTGCATTTAGTGCTTAGTTGAAACTCATGCCTTAGGCCAGCCATAAACAGAGTCACAAAAGCCGTGGAGAAGACTCCGTGTAGACCTTTCTTTTTTAGCAGGTAGTCTGAACCTCTTTGAAGGCAATGAAGGTAGCTAGAGTCAATGGGAAGAATTTTTTCCCTTTCCGCCAGCCCAGAACTTGAAGTAAGCTCAAACAAGTCTCTCCAAGGACTACCTCCCTATCCTGAGCCTTTCTGCAGGCAGCTCCCCCATATTAAAAGAGAAGACTTATCTACTCCATTGCCATCTCTCTCAGACACACAGCAGGGCATACAAAATTGGTACCCTGAGGGCATCGTGGCCTGGAGCTTGCAACCCAATCCAGCAAAGCAAGCAGAAAAGGTTCTTTGGATGGCAGTGGAGGAGAAGTAGAAGACTGCTGGGTCTAAAGAAGCATTGAGGGTGCTGAGGAGCAAAGCATAAACCCTCCAGTTGGGGCTGTCACCCTGAATGAAACCCACAATGTGGGAGATGTTGTAGGGAGTGAAGCAGATGGCAAAATTCAGCAAGGTCATCACTGCCAGACTCACAGCCCTTTGCTTTCTGCGAGCTTGGATGTTGGGTAAGGAGGTCAGGATGCGGACTAGGTTGATGTAGCAGAAGAGGCAAACAAAGAAAGGGACCAAAAATAGGACAATGCACATCTCCAGACGGACAGGGAGGAGGATTTCAAGCTGGTGGGGGGAGAATCGCTCATAGCACTTGGAGACATTGGTAGGGTTGGGGTCGGTCTCGTTGAGTCCCGGTAACTGGTATTGGACAATGTAAACGATGCTGCAGTGAGAGCAGGCAAGGAACCAGAAGAAAAAGCTGGCCACAATGGCATAGACCGGCTTACGATTCAACTTATACTTGATGGGATAGGCAACACCTAGGTAGCGTTCCACACTGATGGCCGTGAGGAAAAGGGTGCTGATGTAGATGCTGCTGTAGTAGCAGAAGCCAGTGAGAGGGCAGAGGAAGTCCGGCAAAGGCCACGTCATCCCTGAGGCCGCCTCCACCATCTTGAAGGGCAGGAAGAGCAGGAGGATGATATCAGAGACAGTCAAGTTGAACAAGAGGATGTCTATGGGGGCTGGCTTCTTGCTCACTTTCACCATGAAGGTGTAGAAGGCCAGAAGGTTGGCAGGCAGTCCAGCCAAGAAGACAAAGATATAGATGGCAAAGACAACAGCCTCATGTGATGTCATAGCCATCCTTTTGGTTTCTGCAAAAGAAATGGAAAACTGGTCAATGTGGTGCACACGTAGGTTACACACGCTTGCTTCCTAGTTCCTCGAATTGGCAGCCCCATTCTCCATGTTACCCTGTTCTTCTGCTCTAAACCAAAGTATTCTTCTTTTATCAAACATGCAACAGTGTCCACCAACCAATTTTGTGGGTCTGTTTAGGGTGTGGGCAGTCTCCAGTCTACTCAACAGTTGCTTAAATCTGCAAGAATCAAGGGTTGTCTCACAAGGCACATGCCCTCTGAATTTTGTACACAAATATATAAGAATTTGGAGCCTATTCATTATGGAGCAATAAGATGGCAGCAGTTCCTCTAGAGATCAGCAAGAATAGGAGGGAAGGAGTATGTTGGTTAGTTGTGGGGAGATGGTATCTGGTAGTTCAGAGAGCGGGGTTAGCTGATGATTGATGGGGTATTTAGCATCTGCACCTTGATCATGTGTCCTCTCTCAATAAACGAGCAGCTACTAACAGCAGCATTTAAAGAGCACAGGTGGAATCTTCCTTCCCAGTTTGTCCAGGTCAGCTGGCAGTACCCTGTCTTCCCTGGCAGCATCACTGGGGATAGGAAGTGACAAGTGGGAAGGAGAAGGCAGATAAGATGCCCTCTTTGATCTTGGTTCAGCAAATGTAGGTAAGATTTCAAATCAGTGCTTTTGCTTTTAAAAAAGTAACTATTTACAGAAATAGTTCCAAGCTCTCCAAAAGTAGTGTGTTAAATAACTACAACGATTACAATAGTTTTTTTTATTATTATAGTTGCTATTATAATTGTAAAAAAAAAGCCCTGTTCTGCTTATTTCTCAAAAATTAACTAAAATAGTTAGTTTTCGGCTATTTTTTGAACAACATTAAATGTAGCAGCACAAGGTACAGATCAAACCAGCCATCAGTTTCAAACAATATTTCTCTTCAACCGTTGAGACCACACTTCTGTTACTGGAAAATTAACAGGAAGCTATGGTTACACTGTAAAGTTATCCATTGTTCAATTAAAACTATAATTCCATCATTAATGAGGAAAAGAGTTAATCACAAGAAACTCATTACTTGCAACAAATTGTTCACTGATGAAAGGAATAAATTGGAAGGAGCTTGTTATTTATAACTAATTGTTCAGAAGCTCTGCTTCAAACTCATGTGGTGAAACTTGATCCTCTTATAAAGCTAACTGAAACAATGCTGGCCAGAGCTTGGAAATGTTCCTTTTTGGACTACAACTCCTATAATCTCCAGACCAGTACGATCATTGGCCTGAAGAATTCTGGGAATGGGTACAGAAAGAAAAAAATACTGTTCCAAGCTCTGATAGCAAGTGATATAGAATTTTCTTTAATATGCTCAATATTTCTAGAATGGTCTTTCACTTTTTAAATCATTCATGGTTGTTTCCTAGTCCCATTCCCCAACTTCATTTAACCAGAGATAAGGAGTGCGATAGGACAGCAAAATAGTAGGATGATGATGATGGTGATGATGGTGATGATGATTACCATTATTATTTTGTCATTATATTTGTATTTTTAGGGATATTCTGCATTGCGAATAATGTGAATTACATGGATAGCAGAACATATCTAATGACAATGAATGCGTCAGAAAACATGTACAAAAACAACAAAAGTCATCAGAAATTCAGCCTTATGTAGAATATCCTTTACAACACTGACTGACAACCCTACATGCATCTAGACATATCTACTTAATGAGATTTATTCCACTTTACCACACTGAACCCACTGATCAACACAGCAACTTCTCCAGAACAGCAACCACCTTGAAACTTGAGTACCAGATCTGGAGGGTATGCTAAGGGTAGAAGGGACAAGGTGACTGGCTGGAGCCCAAGGGCTGGAACTGTGGAAATGATCAGACTGTATTACACTTGAGACCATAAAAGTGGCAGCCTATCTTCTCTTATAGCTGTGGTTAACTGAGCTTTAGGAAAGGCACTTCAGCCCTTTAAAGGTGGGGAGAAGGGGAATGGGAAGCTACCAAGCAGTAGTTGTCCCAGGGAAGATAGAGGACAGTCATTTAGGGAGCTGCAAAGAGCTAGTGTGGTATAGTAGTTTGGATTAGGATTAGAATTAGGACTCTGGAGAACAGGGTTTGAATCTCTGCTCAGTTGTGGAAACCAGCCAGGTGGCCTTGGGCAAGTCATATTTTCTCAACCTCAGAGGAAGAAAATGTCAACCCCCTCTGAACAAATCTTGCCAAGAAAACCCAGTGAGAGAGTCACCATAGGGTCACTGTAAATCAGAAACAACTTAAAGCACATAACTACTCCTACTCCTACTCCTACTACTACTACAAAAACTGGCTAAAATTGGTACCCCAAGGAGGACACATTTGTAAATAGAGTCTAAGACCATCTGACCATGAGACAAATAACTCCTCATCATGAATTAAGGAGGAAATGTCAGAAAAGTGCATTAAAAAACAAACAAACTATTGCTGTTTACAAGAAATATAGACAAGTTATGATGTTGGGCTTTCTGTTCCAACTAAACACTGAGGGTAGTCAAGCCTGACTGCAACAGGGTTGTTTTTTTCCTCCAGAAACATATCAGTCAGTTTTAAAAGACTTCTTTTTAAAAAATCCCAATGTTTGTAACAAAAGCAAGAGAAAGAAAATTGGAATGTTTCTAGTAAAACCTCTGACTGAAACAGTTGGTGAGGCCAATTAAAATCTCACCACTATCCTGAACTTGCTGGATGGTCTTAGGTCAGCTGATCTCTCCAAATTTCATTCCCCACCCCTATTAAAATATATAAGTTAACAAATATTGACTTACCTTACTAGGTTGTTTTACAGTTAGGTAATGTGTATGTAGAGCTGGCCTACATCTGTTGCCTAACAGGAGGACGCTGTCTATGTGAAACTCTTGAAAACACAAGAAAAATTTTAATTTATTATTGTGTGAAGGCTGGATATTTCTTACTCTTGCTGCATTCTGTACATTCGTTTAGCATTACCTCAAGGGAGGCTATTATCTGTTCCATCTGCACTATCTTAGCAGGAAAGGCAAGGATGTAAGTGAGAGTGGACAATAATATCCAATGTATTTATTATCTCTTGTTTGTGGGTTTCTAATCCTTGGTTCTAATTTGCATGCAGTCAGACTTGTTTGAACTCTGTTATTCAAACAGGGTTCCAAAAGTCCATTTTCTGAGAGGCCTAAAGGCAGCTGTACTTCTAACCCACACAGAGCCAAATAAGAGAATGTTTGTTTCAAAGATTAATTTCTCATCAATTCTTTGTTGTTGTCGTCACTGTTTCCAATATTCTCACCTCATATATTGTCAGGAGTAATCTGAGTTGAAATCCAGACTCAGTCTTGCTTGAAGCAGATCCACTAAGGTTGCAACCAATTTGTCCCATTAATTTCAATTGGTTTACTCAAAGCAAGAATAAATCTGCACCTAAGCCAATGGTTTTTATCTCAACTTTTGCCCCCTCCAGAGGTTGGGACTTCAGCTTCCAGAAACCCAAGTCAGGTAGCTAAAAGATTATAGAAATTGTAGTCCTCCACAACTAGAGGTACCAAATGTTGATTCAAAACATGGGTTTAGGCAGAAGTAGAAATAGTTATTGTTAACTGCAGTCAGGTCGATTTCAACTCATGGAGACCCTGTGAATCAGAAACCTCCAAGTCCCCCTGTGATTAAACACCCTGCTCGAGTCTTGCAAATTCAGGGCCGTGTCTTCCTGGATTGAGTTTATACATCTGTAATGCAGTCTTCCACTTTTCCTATTGCCTTCTGCTTGTATTATTGGACTGCAACTTCCATCAGCCCTAATGAGCATAACCAATGTGAGGAATGTTAGCCATTGCAATCGCACACCATCAGAAGAACTGCATGGTTCATACCTCTCTGCTGTACAATGTTTTGTAAACTTGGAAAGCCAAACATATTGACATATTTTCTCACCTGATTCATTTACAAGAGTTATTGACCATCACAATCCTTTCACATTTTGAGAATTCTCTATGAAAACTTCACTCACAAAGCATCATTCCTGGTAATTATGGAAAACAAATCATGGCCTACACACAAGGCACCCATTGTAATTTCCCCAGATGCGCCAAAGTAAGACAGATGCTCTGACGTACTTTTAGAAACTTAAAATGGAGGCTTATAGCTCCCTGGCAGAAGACGGCTGACTGCTACAGTCCCAAAAGTGCCTTGATGTCTCAGCATTAGTCCTGCGCCACATGCAGGAAGAAGTTCAGTTTCCTTACTATCTGGTCCTGAAGATTTTAAAGCAATCACACATTCTGGAGACGGTGGCACTGTAAAAAGTTGTTACGTGTGGCATTCTGCCAGTGTGACAATGATAACCAAACTTAAAATAAGGGACTTGAATGGGCCTGAATATCAGAAGACAGAATGCTGAATCTTCTTCAGGGTCCACACTCCCTCACAGTGCCCACCATCAGCTGAACTTGGGTTTGGTTTGGTTTTTATTTTGGGGGTTGGATTATCATTGCCAGAATCCTGAAAGCAGTACAGTTGGTAGCTTTGCTGACTTGTTAGAGAATGCCTATTTGCAGTGGAACAGTAGTGCTGATAAGGGGCAAGACACATGGCTTAAAGGAAAATAAACTAAAGCTTTATTATAGGAACTCCATAGGAAATAGGATAGGAAAGTTACTGGGTACTGTCTAGTCCAGCTGCATTCTCCAGGAGGACTGAGAGAGAGAGAGAGAGGAGAGGTCTTGAGAAGGAGCAGAGAGACATCCTTAAGAGTATCAGTTTATAGCACAGGAGATCAGGAAAGGCAGAGCTAAAAGGAAGGAAACTTTGGCTCACCCTAACTAACTACTTCTGCTACTGCTGTCCCACTACAAGGCATTCTGGGTTCTGCAGTGCTAAGCGTTGTTGCACTTCTAACTGTCTGAGGGATACCAGGAGCTTGGCTATCATTGTTACTGGCTTGCTCACAAATATTTAGATTCCAGTTTAGGCCTCTCTTTTTCTTTCCTTTTCTTTCCTTTCCTCCTGCTGTAGTCACTACTTCTTCCCTCTTGAACAGGACCTATCTGAACAGGAAGTAGACCTAAATAAATACAGATAAATAAATATGCAAGCCAACTGACTAAATTCCAGTCAAGATCTTACAGCCACTGGACAAAAGCCATAACTAGCTATCACTAATGGATGTAGGGTAGAGTGAGGTCAACCATTTTTCCCGAAAAGAAGCAATGTATTGCCAAAAATGAGGGTAAAGGAATACACAGATTTCCATTGAATTACCCTGTGCCAATTTATATTCACAAGTGCAAATTTAGAAAGCAGAGGGTCACAGGATAAGACTAGCAGTTTGATGCTCTCTTAACTGCCATGGCTCCATCCTATGGAACCCTGGAAGTTGTAGTTTTGTGATATATAATATGTATAGCCCAAGAATGCTAGTGTTGTATTTCAGGGGAGTGAACAAGAGAAGTTTAACCTCCCTATCACACTACACCATTACGACACTATATTCCACTTTGACAGCTATGGCAACGTCCTGTAATATTCTGGGGTCTGTAGGTTAACAGGATGCAAGAGCGCTCTGCTGATAATTCTAAATGCCCCTCCCTAAACTGCAAATCCCAGGATATTGCCATGCAGTTAAATGTAATGTAGCACAATAAGAATGTAGTGTGATAAAGATGCAAGTCCCTTACCATACTACAAATTGCAGGATTGCACAGGATGAAGCCACGGCAGATGAAGGGTTTTCAAATTCTGCCATGTGGATGTACCTCATAATGAAGAGTTAAATAAAAAAATAAAATGTGTATCACCGTAGCTGGAAAGATTTTGACCAAGTACCCCGTTTGCTGTCAGTTGCTCGATACTGCTAGGAAGCTCCAAGACCTGCTTTCCCTTCCTTTGGCCCTTTGTCTTTAAACTGGACTCAGGACTAAACAAACCTTCGAATGGATAACTCCCTTTGAACAGCCCTTCAGTTAGAGTCCTCTGTAAAATACAGAACATGACCACTCTAGCCTTAGTGATCAGAAACAGATAGCCATTGAGGTCCTAGTTCACATGAAATGTTTGCTTCTCCATTCCAAATCATCATCATTGTCGTCGTCATCATCATCATCCCTACACATAAACACTGGCCAGAGTCCTACTGGCAGGATGGTGTATAGTGCAACCGCCATGTAACTAAATGTGTGCAGATTTACCCTATGCAAGCACAATGTTGGATCTTAGCTAAGTACTGTACCATGTTGTGAAGAAGCACAATCTCTCTCTGGCACACTGCTCCATATGATATTGATCTACAATACAGAGGAGCATTGAGCGCTGTGAGGATTTTTTTGAAATCTGAAATACTACAGTCCAGAAGGAAGTTCACCAACTCACTTCCTCTTTGCGAAAAGTGGCCAGAAGCTACTATCAATACCTGACCCATTGGGTGAGTCACTGAGCAGCAATAGAAAGCTCTCAATAAACTATCTCAGGTCCTGGGATTGACACAACTCACTGCTTAGCCACTGGATCTTCTTGCACAGGAAGATGCATAAAAGTAATAGAAGCGAGAACCACAGTGTTACAGGCCATACACTCTTACACATTGATATGGTTTTATTGGCAAAATATGATTAACTGGCAAGAGATAGTAACTGACATTGATATAAAATGTACCGTGATGTGACTGTATGGCCAAGCTGGACAAGAGGAAAACACTGGCTGAAAATATGCACTGCAACGGTAAGTCAGAGATCCACTCCAGGCACAGCAAGGTCATAGTCAGAAAATCACCAGGTAACTCCAGAAATTATAAGCTTAAGCTAAGCTGGACAATAGCCCTTTTCGCAAGGCATTTTCGATGCGAAAGGGCCCCTTGAGTGTTACGCACATGTGAGGAGTGGTCCACATGACACACTCACATTTGCATGATGCTCCAGGGCCTGGCAGGGACTGCTCATGCACTTTTCATTTTTGGCTTTAAGCCAAAAATGGTGTGTGGTGGCACATCGCTCCAGGAACCTGCGCACATGTACCTTGCATGCGGAGCCTTGGGAGCTGGGTCGGTCGCACTTCCTGTCCAGTGCAGCCTAGGAAGGTCCCAGGGTGCACTGCAAAAGGAAGAGGCAGGGCTCTCATGCAAGGAGGAAGCTCGTGAGGAGCTGAAGAAACCCGGACGTGAGGGCCTCTCACAGGAGGCTGCTCGCACAAGCACCGCACCCCAGCACCGAGAAAAGGTGAGTTGCGGAAAGGGTCAATAACAAAGGGGATGTTCCCACCAACACACTGATTGTTTCAAGTCTCCTTCCCACCAACCTGTGAATTTCTCTATTGTCCCCACACCTGTCCAACCAATACAGAGGCCCTTTCCACATGTGGGAAAGGAACCACGCAAAAATGGGACTCACCAGACTTCTTCAGCATCTGGGCGAGTCCGTCGGGACAAGGAGCAGTATGAGCTCGTCGCTCCACACTGCTCCAGTGTCCAAAATGGTGGCTTCTGGTTGGTGGAGGCTCTCCACCAACTGGAGAAGCTCGCCAGCCTAAAGCCCACCCCTGGCAAATCTGCAGGCACACACTAGTGCATGCCTGCAAAGCTGCATTGGAGCATGGCGACGGAGCAACATGGAGTTGCGTGCTCCATGGTTTTTAAAAACCTCTAAAAGGAGGTTTTTAAAAAACATGCCATGCAACCAGTTCCAGTTGCTCCGGAATGGACTGAGGTGCGGAACTGCAAAAAGTAATCCATCCCAATCCACTCTACAGTGCAGAAGACCTCCGTCGGAGTTATCACAACATCCATTAGTCCTTTGTCACCTAACATTAAGATTGTTAGCCCAGTCCAGACCTCATTGTCCACTCTGTGAACTCCATTGGTCACTTGGCCGAAGAGCCATTCACATTCATGCCCTCCAGGTAGAAACTGGATATAAAAACCCCCAGTTCTGACCAGCTATCTTAACAGTACCTCGCTTGCTGGTGGCTTTGCTGTCACTCCAATTTCTGAATGAGTACTGTCTTTAGGACGAGTCTAACCTGCATCGCTGTTTCTTCGCTGCTCTCCAGATCAGTAATTATTGCCTTCACCACCTTTGAAACCTCACTATCTACAGTTTTCCTGCCTTTCTGTTTCAGTTAGCCTTGTGTGATTGTGTGAGTGCTTGTGTCTTCCATATGATTGTTAATTCCCTAAATAAAACATATTCTAGCTTACATTTGAATCTCTGGCTGGTTCTTCCCTAAGAAGACCCTGTAAACATTGGTGGAAAGATCTCACTAGGGTGCCCCCTCTCACAGGCCTCCTAATTTTGAGAGAATAATTCCCCATCTTCAAACAGAGGTGCTGGCATTGCAGGTGGACCCTGAGTCACCCATGTTTTGGAGTAACAATAGAGTTCATCCAAAGGACCACCTAGTCTAACCTCTTGGCAGTGCAGGCATCCCTGAGAGTCGTCTGTCTAGAGATGCCCCACTTCAGCCTTACTCAAACAGTTAAACCAAAATTATTAGAGTCAGACCAAATACTACAATCAGTAAACATGAATGCATGCACATTTACTTTACAGAAGTGTAGATGTGTATTTATGGGTGATGTAAATAGGTACATGCACATATATTTTCATACAAGCCTGTTCCTGAGTTTCTGGGTTTCATAGACATAAGGGTGGCATTTTGCAAAGAAGGTAAGAATAGGAATAGGAGAAAGGTGGAGGTATTCGTCAAGAGGGACAGAAAAGCATTCTCATGTCAACAGAGGACGCTTCTTAACTACTGAAAATATTTCGATACATTGTAAGCTGATAATGTCTGAAGCTACTGTTATTGCAAGTAACACATTTGGAGAAGCTGGAAGGTAAATTCCATGGAACTTCACAGTCAGACCAGATTCACAAAAGAAAAAAAAAATCGAATGGAACCCTGGTGGCGCAGTGGTTAAATGCCAGTACTGCAACCACAAGGTTGTGAGTTCGATCCTGCCAGGCTCCAAGGTTGACTCAGCCTTCCATCCTTTCGCAGGTCGGTAAAATGAGTACCCAGCTTGTTGGGGGCAATTAGCTAAAAATACATTGCAAACCGCTTAGATAACACTAGTTGATAGGCGGTATAGAAATAAATAAATGCTATAGAAATAAAAATAAATGCTATATAAAAATGAGATAAAGTATCAGGGTGTACAAAAACACATTTTATTTTTTTAAAGAAATAGCCCAATGTGTTTCAGTCTGGAAATAACTGAGCAGTATTCTTTAGGGGTGCAGGAATTTTTAAGAAAGCGTGTCTCTTTTATTCAAGATTTATACGGTGTAGCTAAATAAAGATGAAGACACTTCCACCCTCATTTCTTTATTAGACAGTTAAAATGGACTGGTGTTGCTCTCTGTTCTGCTGCTTCCAAATTCTAGTTTAACCAGAAACACTTCTACAATTAACTCTAGTGTTGGAAATTGTACAATCTGGCACTGCTTCCCACTCTATCAGTTCTTATTAGGGGCTCGGCAAAAGCTGTCCTCCAGTTTTCTAAAAGTTTTTTTTTCTTTCCTCTTGCCCAAGATATCTGCTTTTCTGCTGCATTCTTTCAACAAATACTCAAAGAGAGAAAAGGATATAAAGGAACAGGAAATCATGATGAACATTGCATGCCATTGTTCAGCATTACGGTAGAAAGTGCAGAAATGAAAGCTGTATAGAACAATGTAGAGTTCCAAATACATTATTTCCTCCTCAGAAAGAAGATTGTTCCAAACTCCAAAATCCTGGAAAAAACATTGAGGTTATTTTAGATGCATTCTCTCTAATAAGAGAATCACCAGAACTGAATTTTTGTAACTCCCTTTGATAGTGAACTCAGGTACAGATTGCTGGGTTGTCAATGCAAGGCCACCAAGCCTTCCTGTGGAACAGACCCAACACTGACAGAGGCCATTTCCACACTACACTGTTATAGTAATATTATTCCACTTTCAACGTGGAATCCTGGGGTTTGCAGTTTAGGGAGGTGCATTTAGAATTCTCAGCCAGAGAGCTCTTTGGTCTCAGTAAACTACAAGCCCCTGAATTCCACACAATGTTGAAAGTGGAATAATAACACTAAAAGAGTCTAGTGCAGAAATGGGCAGGGACTGGACGTACATGAGCTGTATCCCAGCTCCACTGCATAGTGTCCCTGCCCAGGTTTGACCCATTTACTGCCACACTCACCTGTTTTAATCCAAACTGAAATCAGTTTGGGAAGCCACACAGAGCCCATCTTACATAGCCACATTGGTGCAAGTGTATGTTTCTACTGTGTGCTTGTGTTGATTATATCAGTTTATGTCCTGTAACACAACCGCAGCAGCTGTGTTCGGAGGAAGGAGGTGTACCACCAAGTATGTGCATGTTCACATATTCAGTTAACCAAATCGCCTTTTTCTCTCTTCACACTGTTTCTGCTTGCCTCTGCTTCTAGAAAGTGAAGCTGGTAGAACAAGGGAGGTGAAATGCTGAGCTGCAAATGCATGGAATAGTATGTATACAAAGGTTCTCATAAAAACACCAAATCAACCCCCCCCCCCGCAAAAAAAGGTGACACCATCTTTTCTAAACACCAAGGCAGGAACAAGCAAGTGATTTAGGTGCCTACCTGACCGAGGTGTGTTACTATCAACCTGGCCTCACCATCCTCCACTTCACCCCGATTCCACTGTGATCCTGATTTGGGGGTCAAATAGACATTTTTTAAAAAGGGACTGAAGACATCTTATAACATATGAATATAGATTAAAGCTACAGTCAACCCTTCACATTTCTAAATTTAATTTTCACAGCCACAGTCTGGCCAGCTAAGGACAGCTCCTGGCCTGATTTCTCAGCACCACAAACCATCTCATAATGCAAAATGGGCATGAGACAGGAAATATAGGGTCACCATGTCCATCCACCCCTTTCCCTCTCCTTTTCCTGACCTGGCCATTTCCGCACTGCACTCTTATAGCACGATTATTCCACTTTCAACATCCTACGGAATCTTGGGGTTTGCAGTTTTGGGAGCCCCTCCCAAAACTGCAAACCCCAGGATTCTGTAGGATGTTGAAAGTGGAATAATCGTGCTATAAGAGTGTAGTGCGGAAATGGCCCTGTTTTAGACCCTGGGTCCTCACTCTACTCACCAGGCCTTGGCCCCTTCCCACATATTTTCATGTTTGCAATTTTTTCCACTGTGCCCCTAACCTCAGCAAATGTGGGGGCTGAGTGTATACAAGAACATCTATAAAAAGTCAAATATAAGAGTGACTTGAAAGACGATTAAACAACTTTGTCATTAGTAATTCTAGTAAGCTTGATGATATGTAATAACAGAACAAGATTTTTTTTTCTTTTCATTGCAATTTGTAGGGGAGTCAGAGTTCTTTTCTATTTTAATTAGTTACTGTAAGAAGGATGTGTTTAGTGTAATAGATTAGTTGGTTTAATAATGGGTTTCGTTAGTATGTCTTATTTTTATTTTAGCTTAATTCAGTTTAGTTTAGTCCTAGTTTTAGTTATACATTGATATTGTTTAAGCATAGTTTATTTCTTCTTCTTTTGTTCCCTTTTCCCCTTCCTTTGCAGTTGTGAATGAGTTTGTTTGTTAACTCTGAACTAAAATTAATAACTATTAAATAAAAAAGAAGATTCAAATTGTACAAAAACATCTAGGGAAAATACCAATGTCAAAGTTACTGGAAAAAAACCATGAATCGGCTTATAAAGTTAAATCCATTAAAATTCATTAAAAGACAAACCACAAAAGATTACAGCACACTGTTAAAAGCCTTCCCCAGTCAGCTTCTAAAAGCTTCTCAGCCTACGAATGTTTTGAATTGCCAGCAGAACGAGAACTGTTGGTGGGGCATCACGCCTTCCTGGAAAGGAGTTCCAAAGTCTGGGAGCAGGTCCTCTCGCATGTTCCCACCAAACAAGCCTGAGAAGGTGGTGAAGCAGAGAGAAAAGGGATTTCCCTGAAAAAATTGGAGCTCTAACAGGTCTGTAAAGGAATATACCGATTGTTTCAAATAGCCTGGACCCAAGTAGGGCCTTATGTGTCATCACCCGCATTTTGAATTGTGTCCCGAAACAGATGTGCAGCCAGTGGAGCTGTAGCCAGCCCCCATTAATAATCTGGTTCCCGTTCTCTGGACCTGCTAAAGTTTCGGAATATGTTTCAAAGGCAGCTCTACAATACAGCAATATGGTTCAGCCAGTGACAGGAAGGCTATCACAATAAAAGGAGCTTCCATATTCACTAGGGTTAGGGGCACAGGACCCCTGCAAAAGCGGGAAAAGTGCAAATATCAAAATGCCCCCCTTTAGAAGGGGACCAAAGCATGGTGAGGAGAGGCTAAGGAAAGGGGAGAGAAAGGGAGTATGCGTCAGCATGGTGATCCTATATTTCCTCCCTCATGCTCATTTCCTTCCTTTGGTATTGGGGGACATCAGTAGAGGGTTTCTGTGCTGAGAAATTGGGCTGCAAGCTGATCTTTGGTGGCCAGGCAACAGCTGGTGGAGAAGGAGGACCAGAGACAGGTTTTCAAAGGCTGCACATCCTGACTGGAACCACCAAGAGGGAAGGTTCCCCTGGAAAAGGAATGCCTGAAATGGAGGGGCAGGGATTGGAGAAACTCAAATAGTCAAATCTGTGAAAGTCAAAGTCACAAAGGTAGCAGGCTGACTGTATAAGGTCCTTGTAATTTCCAAACATTCAGATAGAGAAAGTAGATATGACAAAGAAGGGAGAGCCTGTACCATCAGTACTACCCTAAACTTGGCAGTGTGATCTGAGTTATAGGATCCACCGCTGGAGTGGAGGTTGATCAGGGTCCCACCACAGGAGGCTGTGGGGGAGGGGAAAGGCCTTTTCAGTAATGCCTCCCCCAGGTGTAGAATGTCTTCAGCGAGATTCCCCAAGATTTCCTTGGAGCCTCTTTTCACAGCCTTCTGCTACCAGTCAGAGAAGCCAGTGTGGTGTAATGGTTTGAAAATTGCACTATGACCCTGGAAACCAAGGTTCGATTCCTTGATCGGCCACGGAAACCCACTGGGTGGCTTTGGATGCATCATAAACTTTCACCCCCCAGAAAACCCCATGATAGGTTTGCCTTGTTGTTGTCGTATGCCTTGAAGTCATTTCTGACTTCTGGTGACCCTAAGGCAAACCTATCATGGGGTTTTCTGGGTCTGAGAGTACACGTGTGCTTTACATCGCAAAGGAGAAAAGCACATTTTGTGCAGAAAAGAGTTCTACAGATTCCAACTAAGAAAAACTCCATGCTTCTTCCTCACCCTAGAAACAAGAATTCATGCAGGCCCTAGCAGTCAATTTCCAGGCTGCCTTGCTGTGTCAAAACAGCTTATCCCAGTGAGAACAAGAAATTTTCCTACAATTCTTCATATGTCGAAAACAATCATAACACTCGCCTTTAACAACAGAGAGTGTTATCAAGTGTGACTTGCCCAAGGTCACCTGGCAGGTTTCCATAGCTAAGCAGGGATTCCGACTCTGGTCTCCATCATCACAGGGCAACGCTCAAGCCACTACACCATGCTGGCTATCTATTTTCTTGTGTGTGTGTGTTTCTGTATTTTTGTGTTTTGTATTTTTTTTCTGTTTTGTAAAAACGTACATGTCAGTACACAGATTTTATAATGACCTGCCCTGTTAGTCTTGAACTTTCCTCCTCTTGAAAGCAATTCTGGGGACCCAGAGTCTGGGAGAGTGATAGCAGTTCCTTCTCTTCCACTTGGTGGCAAGAATAGCGGAAGGGTCCCCAGAACAGCTCCACCCCTGGTGACTCTTTAGCCATTCACATGTGCCCAGGAGCCATCTGGCTGTCCAAAGGATGCAAAGAAGCAGCTGGTACCCTCAGACAAGGATAAAAGATGCTTCTTCAATCTAAAGTGTGAAAGGACAGGCTCCTGGATGCATTCACACAATGGCCGGGAGGACAGAGCTTCACCTGGGATCCACTAGCTGCCCTTGCACACTTGCACACCCAAGGGCAAAGGTCTTGTGCAAAGAGACACAGGATACCTTTCACAACAGCCTTAAAATAATTTACCTTGACCTATAGGGGCGATTATACCACCTTAAACTACCTAGAGCAGTGCATCTTAAGCTATCTGATGTGCGAGATCGGAGGGGGGTCTCAGTGTGCCAGGGACTAGCACTGTCTTTATGTCCATTGACTCACAGATGGGTACTAGTCCACAGGCATTATTTGATGTATCACTGACGTAGAGGATTCTAGCTCTGACGAGTAACTTGTCCAAGCTCTGGTTTTATGCTTCCCCTCCTGGGTCTGTGTTTCCAGCTTTCTGAATGCCTCCCTTCTCTCTCTCCTGAGTCTTACAAATGCATCTCTCTGCCAGCAATTTGCTTGTCTCCATTCTAAATAGTGGGTGGGTGAAATAGGCAGGGCTGCCACCCAAGTGGGGAGAATTATTTATCCATTAGTGTCTTGCAAGTATAAATCATAGTCTGAGAACTTAATACATCTCCTAGGGGAAAGTAAAAAACCAGGAGCTTGAATGTAAACAGACTGGTAATAGCACTCTCTTCTCTGATCTCTGGCTCAAACCCTGCTCGTAAAAATTGTTCCCGGGTACATGGCCTTTCGCTGTTTTTAGATCCTTGGCAGAGCTTGTCTTTTAACTGCCTGTCACCATTTTCACCTGCTGGAGAACACAAGAGCGTACAATCCTGCTATCACTATGGACTGAAGTGGAAAATCTGTCTCTTTGACTTTCTCTTGCATTTGAATTTTTTAAACCTCAAGATCTTCCCATCTTGAATATGAAAAAAAACCTATTGCAAGTACTGGTATCTTCTCCAAAAAATGAAATGAAAGAGATCTCTCTCCTCCTTGCCTCAGTCAAATTCAAGAAATATACTTATTCCTAGTCTGGAGAGGACTATGTTGTACCTGGCTGATATATACAGGCAGACATCAGTTAACAAAGTGAATGTGTTCCTGAGCATTGCTCTTTCAACAGATAGTTTGATACCAGTGGCAGAAATAACACTGAAAGAATAAGGATAGGTTACACACACATGCACACCCCGCCCCCCAAACAAGAGCAATTCAACATGTTTCAGCAAAGTTTTTCTTCAAAGCTAACAGCATGCACATGTGAACCAGGTCTCGTGAGCCTCAGTAAGCAAACAAAAACATTTCGAACCTTCTAGACAACACAGGAACACTTCCTCCAAATTACATCCAGGGATGGAGAACAGTATACTCCTTCTATCTGGGATGGTCATCGTCTTCCACTGAGCGGGCAGCTTCAGGAGGGATACACATGGAGCAGTGAGGGAGGAAGAAGATACCCACCTAGACAGTCAGATCAGCCAAATTAACATGGCAACCAATAGAGTGACAAATGTTGCAGCCAGATCTCCCTCACATGTATTTTTATCTGGGTTTTGTTATTCTTGTGCAGGTCTATGACTGTAATAAAATAATATCTATCTATCTACATCCAGGAATGACTTTTTCTTTCACCAACTTCTACTTTTCTTATGATTTCATGTTTGGTGGCCAGACTTATAGATCTACATTTTTAAAGAACATTCTGGGAGGTAACTTGGGAGGCCAGGCTTATCTGTTCTCTCATTTTCTCTCTGTTTTACTGTTCACGCATGCTCAGTAAGGAATTCTGGAGGGAGCTGCTATTCACCCTGCCTTTTGTAAGCAGGCACATTCATCTACAATAGGACTGATTACAGCAGAATCTCACTTTTCCCTAGCTCTACCTTTGTTTATTGCATGAACTAAAACTGCGTGTTTCTCGGGCTCTCCTTCACTCTCCTCCCAGTATAAATGCTGCTAAAAAAGCTATGAAGACAGAGGACAAGAAAGAAAAGGGGTAGGAGTATAAAATGCCTTTTCAACATGTAAAAAAAAAATTCTTTGTCAGAGGCTTTGTTAACTGAGACATGCCTCTATATGTTAAGGAGCCTTCTTGGAAAACAAAAGTGGCAACCCAATCAGCATCCCTAATCTGGACTGAGATCATTAAGGAGACAGAGCATAATGTTACACTTGTGGAGTTACTCATCATCTTAATAATGAATTGCAATACTCCGTTTGCATGCACATTTGCAATTAGAATGTATGCTGTGCAATTTGTATCAGTGCAGATCCACACTCATCCACATGCATTGACACCATACACGAGACTCTGCTTCAGTGACCTTGAACTGAATACAGGCTTTTTGGCACTGGACAAAAATGCCCAACCTCTTCTACTGGGAAGCTTACAAATATGTAAGATGGCAATAGGATAATGGACATGGTTTCATAGACAAGTATGCAAGCTCACACCTTTAAGAACTGAGCATTCAAAATATCCACTACCAGTGGTTCTCAACCTGTGGGTCCCCAGATATTTTTGGACTTCAGCTCCCAGAAACCCTGAGCATTGACCATAGTGGTCAACCACTGCAGGCTGTGACAGAGAAAACTATCTCTAGCCTGACTATGAAGGAGTTTGTAATGTTTCTGGTTAATGGTCATCAAAATGAAGCTGAAATGAATTCTGAGCCATCTGTGCCAGGGCCATTTGTTTCCGGTACCATAAATTACTGTTCCCGATCTTGCCTGATTCTGGATGCCAGATTTAAAATGTGCTAGTCACTCCCTAGGGAACTTCACCGTGTCTCAGGAAGTTGAATTCCTGAGTGGTGGGTGGACAGATCCCAACTGTAGAGCAATAAGCAATGAATGAAGCAATGTTGATGTCAGAGGGGCTTACATCCACATAAACGTGTGTAGGATCGCCCTGTAAATGAAGTGAGGAAGAGATTTACTATGTGCTCTGGCAGCTCAGATGTCACATAACTGTCAGATGTTTTTGCAAAGTGGCTGGCTCTCTTAAATCCCAACTGCTATTATTAAATAATTGGGCAGTAACTAACTGAGTTAAATATCAGATGGAGACCCATCGGGGAAAAAAAAATCCTGTCCAAAGCTGCAAGAGGCAGAATCCCTTCTCGCTCCCAGCTGCAACTATTGGAAGGAAGCTGACGTGTATAAAATAGCCGTCTCTCTATCCAGCCTCCTTGAGGGCTAGAAACCTAGAAGGACGTTTTGTTTGATGTTAGGGGCCAGCACTTCCAGGTACCTGCCAAGGCCTGCGCCCCAGCTGCTGATCATCTCAGCTCTCCATGCCAGCTTCTTCCCTTTGTCTTTGCTAAGGCTTCCTGTTCGCTTGCTTTCTCAAAAAGTGCAGGCAGCAGATCTCAGAAAAGTTACTATTTTGGATTTACAGTGTACAGAAACTCCCAGTCTTTGGTCAATTTGGTCAACATGGCCAAATGAAGTAGAAAAAAAGAAGCTCTTCTAAATTATGGCAAGAGTAAGGAGACAGAGTAGTGGTTTCTGTTTGTCTTACTCTCACCTTCTGGACTGGGGTCAGATAGAGGCAACAAGTAAATAGACTATGGTGATAATGACAAGGAAAAGCGGCCTTTCTGGATAGGATCTCACTCAGGGAAACTTATCCATGGCTTCCTCAAAACCTTCTGCTAACAGTAAGCCAGTATAAATACTGAAGCTGGAAGTCTATCCATGCTTATCTACGAGCAATGCTTATTGAGGCCAATGGGACATAGGATTGCACAGCATGGTGGCTCTTATCACACAGCTAGCTGTTTCAGGCAGATCCAGTCATTGCTGATCGGTAGCTTCCATATCAGTAGGTTGGGCCCCATTCATACTATGCAATTATAGCACTATGATTCCACTTCTATGGTTCTGTCCATAGATGCACAGTGACAGTTTCTGCAACCCCAGTGAATAACATGAAACTTTGTAGGCACTGGCAAATAGTTATATTCCCTCCAGGAATATACAAACTGCATGGCTGCAATCCTGTTGGTAAGTCCAAGCTTTGTTACTGTGTGCTTCCAAGTCCTTTCTGAGTTCTGGCGACCCTAAGGTGAACCTATCAGGGCAAGACTTATTCAGAGGGGATTTGCATTGGCTTTCCTCTGCGGCCGAGAGAAAGTGACCTCCCAAGGTCACCCAGTGGAATTCCATGGCTGAATGGAGATTCGAACCCTGGTTTCCAGAGTCATAGCCTAACACTAACCACAATGCCATGCTGGCCGTCTAAGTCCCAACCACAGTAAACCCTCTGAACCAGTTACTGAATGGTGACACAACATATAGGTAAATCTCCATGCTTCAGTGGCTCAGCTCTAGTCAGGCTGAACAATAGCATTTAGGCCCGTGGGGAATGGTTGCAATTTCAGTCTCTGCTTATGTGACTGTGGACTGAATATGTCCATTACACAATGCCCCCTCTGCGAGAGAGAGAGAGAGATATGTGTGTGTGTGTGTGTGTGTGTGCGCACAAAACAAAAATGCAAAAATGTGCATGACATCAACAAAATTCTAGTCTATTTCTCTATCTAGCCTACCCTTCTTTTACCAGTGGTGGTTTTCCAGGGTGTCAGGCAGAAGTCCCGATGGTCACTTGTAACCTGCCTTGATCTATTCAAATGTCAGGAACTGAACAGGAGACCCAGGGGTACGCAAAGCTGATGCTCACCCACTGGAACAGCAGCCTCTCCCCTATAGCCTGAGACCGAGAGAATAAGCAAATAGAGCTTCCCCTGTCCCCCGTCACCTTTATCTTCCTGCTAGTAAATGCCTTACTTATTGAATATCTGCAGGTCAGACTGCTGTTAAAGATAATGGAAGATAATGGAATATGGCGGGAGGGAAGGGGTGGGGAGGGGAATACTAGTAATGATAGCTGGTGGTTTTCATGTCAGTGAGATGGTAAGTCCAGTCCGGGTTCTAGTCTGAACTTGAAAGGGGCTGTACAAGCTATTTGAACGAGAGAGATCATCAACTCACGGAGTTCCTTTACAGTTCAGACTAAAACAGAGCTGACTCACTAACAAAGAAGCCAGCAGTCTCCAGGGCAAGGCAGAAATGAAAAGAAGGAGGGGGAGGAGAGAGAGGAGGAGTCAGTAAAAGATAGTACACAAAATTGTAACAGAGACTGGCAGATAAGTGTCTGATAAAGTTGGCTACAGGCCATCAGGGCTTTGTCAAAGAAAACTTGTGAATCTTTTAGGTACCGCAAGACCGCCTCTTGTTTTTCTGTGATAACACAGTGTACCTGGTCTGAATATTTACATGCTGGGTTTGGCAAATATGGAAATAATGTTGCTTTAACTGAGTGAGGATCTTGGCTACGTGACAGTCCTATCAGCATTTTCTGTTGCTGCAGACAAGCCTCCCTACCCAGGGCTGATAATGGTAGCTCACTGAGAATGGTGACCCTGAACATGCAAAATGACTTTCGCGGCACCCTATAGTTAGTCCACTTTGCATAGGTACCATTTTCAACATGGGGAATTTGTTGGAGCCGACATGGAACCAGCCATGATGGTTGAAAAGAAGGACAGCTGTAGGAGCATTCTGCACTCTTTTCTCTCTGTCAGTTTGTGCAGGTGGGCACTGTCTGTCTCACCCTTGATACCTAACCCCATGTGCTTTCTACCCTGCTGTTCAGATCCCTAAGAAACAGAGATATTACTGAGTCAGACAATTTTGCTTTCCCCTACATTTTTTGTAAGTCTTTTCCATTAAAATTTTGGGAGAAAGAAAAGCATAATTGAGTAAGTTCTTATCACAAACTAAGGCCATTTCCACATTATACTGTTATAGCGCTCTTATTCTACTTTCAACATCCTGTGGATTTCTGGAATTTGTAGTTTCCTGAGGCCAAAGAGTTCTATGGCTGAGAATTCTAAATGCTTCTCCCTAAACTACAAACCCCAGAATTTCATAGGATATTGAAAGTGGAATAATAGCACTATAACAGTGTAGTGCGGAAATGACCTAAAAGGACAAAATTCTAGCCCATCTACACCAGCCAAATTTAAGAAATACACCTATTTCTAGCATAGAAAAAAACAAGTTAGAATCAAAAAATCATAGAGCTGGAAGAGACCACAACGACCATGAAGTCCAACCACTTTCTGCCATGGAGGAATACATATCAAGGTACTCTGTTTAAAAACTTTCAAAGAAAGGGACTACACTACATTCTGAGGCAGTGTATCCCACTGTCAAATTGCTCTTACAGTCAGGAAATTCCTCCTAATGTTTAGTTAAATGCAGCCACAGAACAAGTTTAGCAGAAAACACACAAGCAGTGGTAAGTCTTTGGTTGAACATCCTCCCACAAACTCCAGCATACTGGGTAATTTCACACCAGATTTCCGTATCCCATCCTCAGACAAGAGCAAGCTCCAGGTGTTCCCAGATAAGATGGATCACCTTGATCCATTTCAATCTGGCTTCAGGCTTACTGGTAAGCAACAGTGGCCCCAAAGGCTGGGGTTGGAGAGAATTCTGGATGTTGCACAAAGGGCAACAGTCTACACTTTGTGCTCTGTCCAAAACCAGACTTATACACATGTAAGCAACACTTATATGCAAATATGTCACTATCAGGGTTCTGGCCATAATCTAACAACTTCTGGATGGCTGTTTGATTTCCAGCCTTATATTTATTCCTGATATAGCTGCTGAGCAATAATTGGCCAGAAAACATCTTGTTTAAATACCAAACATTTGCTGAAAATACATCCATCCAGGAAAATATTTAATGTCAATATTTACAGAATAGACTTGATGAGAAAGAGCGGTTCACGTTGGGTCTTTGGGTTTCAGTAGCGGTCAGGAAGAGCTGAACATGCATCTGTAAATTAGTCTTCTAATAACTCTCTAACCTGCCTCTAAGAGGGATAGAAACTCTTCTATAATGAACAACAGCTACTCAAGTTCCCTCTTGAGAAATGTCCACAAATGAGGTTGCCAAGTATTGCTGGTGGAGACAATAACTCTCTGGACATAGCCCGCTCTCAAATGCAAGACTGGCCCTACCGCTAAGTAAAGTAAGGTGGTTGTCCCATTTGCCAGGTGCTAAGTGGCAGGAAAAAATAATAAAGTGGTAAAGAACTGAATTTCATGTGCTACATAGTTGCTTCTACACCCTCTAGACCTACCTGATGCACTCAGATGCTATGGAAGATATTGGCCATTTCTGCACTACACTGTTATAGTGCTATTATTCCACTTTAAACATCCTGTGGAATTCTGGGCTTTGCAGTTTCCTAAGAGCTCTCTGGCTCAGAATTCTAAAGGCCCCTCCCCAAACTGCAAACCCCAGGATTTCATGGGATGTTGAAAGTGGAATAAGAGCACTATAACAATGTAGTGCAGAAATGGACATCGTGTCATTACCTGAACTGACTTAAGGTTCAACTGACAATCTGCTCAGTTTCTACAGGTGGAGTGTGATGTGGGGCTCCATCATCTTTTTAACAGGGCACTGAATTTCCTAAAGCAACCCTAGTTGGATGTCGCACACAAAAAGAGGAACCTTGCTTCCAGGTCCATTCATTATAGGGAACTGGAATTAAGGTGGAGGAGGAGGGGTCTTTCGCTTTGGACAGGATATCTGAACCTAGTACCTGTAATTTAAGAGAAGCCCAAACACCAGGGGTCAGATCCTGAAACTCAGACATGGTGCTCTGCCTGCACAGTTCTATGCCCTCCTCCAACCCTGAAAGTTGTCAAACTATGGGAGATCACTGCTACAGTCATTTAATGGCCTGGCTGGGGAGCAAGGGGAAATTTGGGTAATGAAGGAGCAGCTGATCTCAACTGCAAGGTGAAGAAAAACAAAGGTGCTTCCCCAGAAGGCGTGTCCCCCACCATTTCTCTCCCCCCTGCAGCTGAGATCAGCAATATCTTCATTGTCTGAGTCGTCATTCTCCCCTCTGCTAGTAGACAGCAGCAGCATTGGCCCCTTGGGGCTTGATAAATTGCTTATAGTAGGCAGCTATGGATAGATAATAACTCCTTGCCCTTCATTCAAAAGAAAATATACATACACAGAAATATGTCACCAACCAGACATGCGGTCTTTTGTATCTTCATAATTTTTTTTCAGAGAAGTCTCAAAATGTGAAATAAAATAAAAGTTATGCAAAAATTTCTTTAATTTGCGTAGAAGAGAGAAAATGCTTGAAATGTTGAGAAGAACAGGAGACACAGTGCCATTGGGTCTAGGTCCAGTAGACCTCTCTCCATCTCAACTTCCATTGCTCTGGCCTCCGAGGGAGAGAAGAAAGAAGATCAGCCAGCATCTTCTGGACTTGATCCCCTCTCTTTTCCTTATGTGTTGGTCTTGCTAGATAGTAAGCCTGATGACAGAGAACTGTCAAATTAACAATTGTAAATCGCTCATGTAAAGCATCATGTACACTCACGGTGCTATATAAATAAGTGGCTAGTGGTAGTAAGAGGAGGAGGAGAAGTATTTATATTCCTAATGTGAATGCACCCAGTGTAATAATAATAAATAATAATCATAGAATCATAGAAATGTAGAGTTGGAAGAGACCACAGGGGCCATCCAGTCCAACCCCCTGCCATGCAGGAACACTCTCAAAGCACTCCCAACAGATGGCCATCCAGCCTCTGCTTAAAAACCTCCAAAGAAGGAGACTCCACCACACTCCGTGGCAGCACATTCCACTGCCGGACAGCCCTGACCATCAGGAAGTTCTTCCTGAGGTTCAGGTGGAATCTCCTTTCCTGCAGCTTGAATCCATTGCTCCTTGTCCTGGTCTCTGGAGCAGCAGAAAACAAGCCCTCTCCTTCCTCTACATGGCATCCCTTCAAATATTTAAACATGGCTATCATGTCCCCTCTTAACCTTCTCTTCTGCAGACTAAACATACCCAGCTCTCTAAATCTTCCTCATAGGGCATGGCTTCCAGGCCCCTCACCATTTTGGTTGCCCTCCTCTGGACTTGCTCCAGCTTGACCATGTCCTTCTTGAATTGGGGTGCCCAGAACTGGACACAGTATTCAAGATGAGGTCTAACCAAAGCAGAGTAGAGTGGTACCAGTACCTCCCTTGATCTAGACACCATACTCCTATTGATGCAGCCGAGAATTGCATTGGCTTTCTTGGCTGCCGCATCACACTGCTGACTCATGTTCAGCTTGTGGTCTATGAAGACTCCTAGATCCCTTTTACATGTACTGCTATCCAGCCATTTGTCCCCCATCCTATATTTCTGTATTCCATTTTTTCTACCTAAGTGTAGGACCTTACACTGCTCTCTGTTGAATTTCATTTTGTTAGCCGTGACCCAGCTCTCCAATCTGTCTAGGCCATTTTGAATTTTGATCCTGTCCTCTGCGTATTAGCACCCCCCCCAATTTGGTGTCATCTGCAAATTTGATGAGCATGCCCTCTATTACTTCATCCAAGTCGTTGATGAAGATATTGACGACTTGGATGAAGGAATAGAGGGCATGCTCATCAAATTTGCAGATGACACCAAATTTGGGGGGTTGCTAATACGCCAGAGGACAGGATCAAAATTCAATAATGCTAAATTTTTGTTTGTTACCCACCTCTCCTCAAGGCTCGAGGCAGAGTAGGACAGATTAAAATACAATTCAAACACATTATGATTAAAATACACTAAAATACACAAAAAACATAAAACCATTTAAATACAAATATATCATAATTAAAATATATTATAATTCAAAATAGACTGGGAAGGCCTGCCAGAAGAGGTAAGTCTTTAGCAGTTTTTAAAACTCAGACAACGTATTTTGCTGTCAAGTCTCCTCCGGCAGGTCATTCCACAGTCTAGGAGTGGCCGACGAGAAGGTTCTCTGGGTGGCCATTGCCAGTTTAATTTTAGGCAGTTTGAGTAAATGACCTCCGGAGGACCTGAGTATATGGGGCAGATTGTATGGGAGGAGGCGATCCTGTAGGTAACTTGGATCCATACCATGTAGGGCTTTAAAGGTAATAACCAACATTTTGTACTTTGCTCGGAAACAAATTGGCAGCCAGTGGAATGATTTTAATATTGCTGTAATATGTTCACTCGTGAACACCTAGAATCATAGAATCACAGAGTTGGAAGAGACGACAGGGGCCATCAAGTCCAACGCTCTGCTCTGCTTGTTTTTATTTTATCTAATAATTCATATTGTTTATAATTTTAATTTATTTCATGTATTTATATACTATTTTATGCATTTATGTCCTATTTTATGCTCTTATATCCTGTTGATAGCTTATCCTATTTATATATTTATATCCTATTCTTAGTAGGTGTATTTTTTCTATATTGTACCATTGGACTATGTTGGGTCTATGGACCATAAAATAAAGATTTGAATATGTTCACTCCCTGATGTACCTGTAATCAATGTAGAGACAAACAGGCTGCTAAGTATCAAAATATAGGAACCTAGGAAGCCATGTTATACCAAGTTAGACTGTTGGTCCACCTACTCCTATATTGTTAACTCATGTTGGCAGCTCCTTGGGTTGGGAGCTCCTCCTCTCCTCTTGATTTCGAGCCAAGAGTTTCTCCCAGGACTATATACTCAGGTGGACATCTCTGGGAGCATGGAAACTTCTACATGCAAATCTGGCTTCTCCCACTGACCAATGGTCCTTCATTCCAGTGTTGGCTGCTGGCTTCCCTATCTGCGGGGTTGGGAATCTGCTCCGAGTTTTCAGCCATTTCCACACTAGACTGTTACAGTGCTATTGTTCCACTTTCAACATCCTATGGAATCCTGGGGTTTGCAGCTTAGGGAGGGGCCTTTGAGGGGCCTCAACTGCAAACCCCAGGATTCCCTAAACTGCAAACCCCAGGATTCCATAGGATGTTGAAAGTGGAATAACAACACTATAACAGTCTAATGTAGAAATGGCCTTAGTTTCACCAGCCACCCCTGTTTCCTTCAGCGAGCCTTAAAAATTATGTTACTCAGTCAAAAATCCATAAACAGGAATCACTGTTTGCCAGATTTGTGAGATGCATACAGATCTCTAGGCCTACAAGGCAGCAAACAAGACTCTTCTAACTTGGGAAAAATACTGTAATTCCACCTTTACAGTCAAGAGACATTACCAAATCATCCAAGGTGAACTGTACTTTTGTTACCAAGTATATCATATTTATCCCTTGAAACACAATTCAAGTGCAATAGCCACAGACTAGACACTGATTTAATGAAATGATGAGTTGTATGATGCTGTATGACAATCAAGTGTGAAAATTCTATCTTTCTTCCACACTTTTTTTCACATATGGGGAGTCACATGCTAGTACTGCAGAACACAGAGAAGGAGATACTCTGAACTGAGGCACCATGAAGCTCACATAGATCTGGAGTGTCTCCTATTTTACAAGGCAGTAAAAATCTGTTTGCCATTTCAGGTACAGGCCTCACAGAGCTGTGGTCAAGTTTATCTGCATGAGGCAGGCAGGTTTGACATTGCCAAGCAGCTGCTGAGGCCCAGAAGGGAATACTTCAGACCCATATACCCCTTATTCCTACAACTGGGGGCATTCCTTTTCAACTCTTGTTGTTGCAGTAGTCAGTGCTTGGCAAGCTGCTAGTGACATGAGCAAGCCACCTGCATCTGACTTTTTTTAGGTCAACGCAGAAGTTGTCATTCCTTTCCTCCCTCCTTCGACACTGACCAAAGCACTCCCTTGGACCTACTGCAGCCTGCCCCTATGTCCACTCCATGCCTGTTGAGAACATGAAGGGATTGGAGAAGTGTCTGGCTCCATCCCTGTAGCCAGATGCTACAGTGGATGATGTAACTGTTTTGCGCCTGGCTAAGACCTCGTAGCCAGATGAAAAAAAATTACATCAACCGCTGAAATTTTCAGAGACTTCCAGAGAACTGCCACCTACTGCAGAATAGGTTTTCCTCATTTCACACCTTGCTACCAGGATGTAGCCCAGTGGTTCTCAACCTGTGGGTCCCCAGATGTTTTTGGACTTCAGCTCCCAGAAGCCCCAGCCACTATGGTCAATGCTCAGGGCTTCTGGGAGCTGAAGTCCAAAAACATCTGGGGACCCATAGATTGAGAACCACTGATGTAGCAAAATGTTTCTCCATGGTGAGGCTCCAGAGACTCTATAACAGCTCCAGGGTTTGGTGAATGGCCAGGTGTAGCACAGTTCCATATGTGGAACCACTGCGCTGTAGTGGACCATACAGGATTGTGGTCATCAAGTATTTGAGCCACACATGAAAAGGAGCCCTCTGGCAATTCTCCAACCAACCTGTGAGAGCAGGTGCAGTGTGGAAGCCACAAGTGATCCACTGAGACTGCCTTTGTGCCCCTTCCAATTCCTCAGGATGTCTTCCTTCTTTCTACATTTTCTCTCTTGGAAGCCTCTAGAAACAACCTCTTTACTAACTAACATTCACACTTTTTAACATCCAGAAGTTACCATTTTTTTCTTTTTCAAAGTCAGAAGTGGATTTCTGGCCACTTTTGGTTTTTCATTGTGTTTTGGCAATCCCCGCAGTGCCCCTGTCCCATAGGGGCCCAAGAGGAAAAAACTGCCTTGCAAACCCTCCACAGCGCCCCACTCCTGTTTCAGAATGATACACAAAATTGACAACACCCTCTGTTTGTTATTAAAGGTGAGTGTTATGGTTGTATTTGACATAAGAAGAATTGTAGGAAAATTTCTTGTTCTTAAGTAGAATAAGGTATTTTGATCCATCAAGACAGCCTGGAAACTGATTTATAGGCCCTCAAGAATTCTTGCTTCTAAGGTGAGAAAAGGGTAAGGAAGCCTTTCTTTGTTGCAATTTGCAGAACACACTTCTGCACAAAATGTGTATTTTCCCCTCTTTTGTGATGTGAAGCACATATGCACGGCAAGTGCATAAGGACTGGCTGATGGATCAACCAAATGCAGACAACCCATCTGATACTTCTGAGGTTTGAAACCCCAGACGTCAAGGATAGAGCTGTCATAGTTTTGTGGAGCTGTGCAATTGTGCAACACAAAGGTAGACAACATGGACCCAAATCTTAACTTTGCTTGTGTTAAGGCAAACCAGCACAGTGTAGTGGTTTGAGTGACTTTGGAGACCATAGTCTGAAATGCTCCTCGGCCATGGAAACCCATTGGGTGACCTTAGGCAAGTCACACTGTCTAAGCCACAGAGGAAGGCAAAAGGAACTCCTCCCCAAACAAATCTTGCCAAGAAAACCCCATGATAGATTCGCCTTGGGGTTGCCATAAGCCAGAAACAACTTGAAAGCACATAACAGCAAAGGTAAACCTACACTGATGTAGTTCCGTGATAGTTGTGTTATATCACTTTTTGCATGATATTGACATTTGCCAATCAATTGCATATCGCCCAATGTGCCTGCATCATATCCCACTGTACAAAGGGCAATGCACAGTGGATCTTTCTGCAATCCCAGTGAATAAGGGTGGCACACTGAAGGCACTGACAAATACTTCCACACCATCCCAAAATGTGCAATTGCTTGGCCAGAATCCTGTTGTTTAATCCAAACTAGAGCAGACCTATTGAATCAGTTGTTGAATAACAAGTTAATACATAAGTAATTTCTATTGGTTCAATGACTCTCCTCTAGTCAGGACTAGATATAGGCCCATGGAAAATGGTTACAAATATTTACTGCCTGCTGACAGACCCTAGCTCGGAGAAGAGAATTATTTTATATTCATTGAGCCGGGGGTTAGGCAGATGGAAATGTAGATATCCAGGTTTAAAGGCTGAAATCCCGCCTTGGCGTAGGTCTGACCAAGTAGCCCCCAGTCACGTATCCAAAGGAAAACCTCAGAAAGGCACATATAAATTTCAAATGGGCTGACTGCAACTTTGTCACCTTGAGAGGCTAAGTATCTCCTGGACAAAGTTAGTAACCACAAATGGCAGGAACTACAAAGTTGAGGTCCATCTGCATAATCCAGTTTCTGTCCTTTCCCAGGAAAAGGGTCTGCCCCCCCCCCCAGGATGTTCTGCCCTATAATTGGGTCCCATTTTGGGGCTCTCTCTCTCAGGCTATCTCTCTCTCTCCTTCTCTTTGTCTGCCAATCCGTCCCTGTGTTTTCCTGAAATAGCGATCTTCAAGATCAGATGTAGTATATTCACTTTTGTCCTTTCAACAATTCCCTCTCTCAAGATTTTCAAGTCAGTAGTCCTTGTGTGTTTGCCTGAGTGAATGCTTTGCATGTGAGTGTGAGTAAATTTTGCCAAGTATACTAAATAAAAGACCATTTAAAAGGACAGTTGACTTCTCTTTTTCTCATGCAGTCTGACCCCGTAGACATAGGATAAAAGATCTTGCTGCATTGCCCTGCCCTCCATTTTGCCAAGCAGTGCTCTCCTAATTTCCCCAACTTTTGTACAATCTAGGTGTCCTCTAGGGACACCCCAGAAGTCAGAGTAACACTACAACTGTCTTTTGCCTCATCTAGGAAGATCACTGATCAGGTGTTACAGAATGTGGAGTCCAAAAAAATCTGCTTTGGGATTGGGTGACTTTGAACAGAAAAATAACAGTGAGAAATAGAGATGTGATTTCTAACTAGTTTTTTGCTTTCAGCAATTTTCGTTCCCCTGCGGGAAAGTCTTCAAAAACTGAGCAGTTCTTTGAAAACTTTTTGCAATTCAGGACTTACTCCATTCACAATTTGCATCTGGCTATTTTGTACAGAAAATAGCATTTTTCTGTGCAGGAAACACCCTTTACTGCCCAGAAAATAATACTGTGCAGTTTTGAAAGATTTTCTCACAGTAGGAGATAATTGCTAAAATTAGTCACTGCTCCTTTTCAAGAATGAAATTGTTAAAAAATTATATCCCTAATCTAACATTACCTAACTGCCTCACTGCTTCTTAGGCACTTTTCCATTGAAGAAACTGACCATCACAAAGTGTATAAATTCAATGCACTCTCCTCCTCTCTGTTCCTGAGAACATTAATTCATGTTCACTGCCTCGTGCTCTTTGGATGAAAAAAAATACACCAAAAATAAGTGTGTGGCATTATGTCTAAGAAGGCATGCTGCAGATACTGCAAGTCAAATCTTGTCAATGATCTTCTAGGTTCATGGGAAGCCCTCTCTTCTCTTTCAGCTTCAACATCTCCATTCCTATCTGCAAGATGGGTATGATCATACCGATTTTTTTTTCCAGAGTTGTTCTACAGGAAGACCAAAGATATAGTGGAGTCAGTCCTCCAGATTTGTGGATTTCACTTTCATAGATTTGATTATTTATGAGTTTCTCCAACCACTGCCCCCCACCTCAAGTGCTTCTTTTCTGGGGGAACCTTCCTTTTCACAAGCTCCAAGCAGGCTATGTAGTCCTTCCAGAACCCACTTCTGATCCTCCTCCTTCTCCTCCACCATCAGCTTGCAGGTAAGAACAGCTTGCAACATGATTTCTCAACTCCACAAACCCTCTCCCACATACCCAAGGAAGGAGATGGGCAAGAGGGAGGAATTATAGGGCCATAATGCCAACCTACCCCTATTCCCTCTTCCTTCCTTGAACAGGTTTGGACACTGGGTGCTGGTTTCCCTCGTCATGCCTCAGCCTCCTTCCCACAGACACACACAGACATTTTGATATTTGCAATTTTTCCACTTTTTCAGGGGTCCTGTGCCCTAACCCTAGGGGATGTGAAGGGTCAAGGCATAGTCATAGAGACATAGTCAAGTTATAGTCTTGTGACATCTGAAAAAGGTTAAGAGATTTCTTGTGACAGAAAGTTTCCATAGATTTAGAGCATAGTCTATAAGATCTACAAACTGCTTTCCAGCGTTACCCAGTACTACTATATTATTTTATATAGTAGTGTAGTGAAATGTCAACCGTGAAGTCCTAAAGTTAGGATGACTTGCAAAAAGTTATGTCACAGACTTTTGAAGTCCAACCCCTGCTCATCACACCTGCTTATCCAAAGAGCTTTCACCCTCCCAGCAACCCCCTGAGGAAGATTTCACTCAGGGATGAAGAAGAGCTCAAGGTTGCCCAGTGAGTGTCCTAACAATACAAGGATTACAGGCTGCCTTTTCCCAGCCTGGGTCAGTCACTTTAACCATTACATCATAATACATGTTTACATTTTTCCCTTCTTTACTCATGTGCGTGTCCCTAAAAGTGTACATGTGTATATATGGATAGATATGCATCAAACATATGCAAATCATGGCAACTGTGGAGAATATTTCATGCTTCTAATAGACTGGTGCCAATGATCGCTTTCATTCTGGGGCAAACAGGGTATTTTTATTGGATTCATGGCATCTGGGGAAAGGTATAATATTCCCACTCCTCATACCCCAGCGGAGGGCAAAGTCAACCCTAGGGGCCCATGTGGCCCCCAAGATTATCTTAATTCCTCTCAGTTCTTGCACATGCCCTGGAATGTTATTTTCTGGCAGAAAAAAAAGGGGGGAGTTGCCCTGCCTTTTTTAATCAGCTTCTAATCTAACCACAAAAAATCCTTTAAAGCTGGACTTCTGTATACTTCCTTTTTTTTTTTTATGGTTTGGTTTTTGGTATTTTAGCAGTTAGTCTGTCCCCTCCTCAAGATCCCAGTGACACTGGCCCACAGACCTGCTGCAGTTGCCCACCCCACCATAGAGTCATGGCCCCGATCCCACTGACCCTCTCTTCATCTCCCTCTCTCTCTCACACACACAGACACAGACAGACACACACACACTGTTTCTGCCTTTAAAATAACAGTAGATAATCTTAGTGCATCTATGCACTTCAGGTATTCCCGCCTGTGGCAGAGTGCCAACCATAGAACATGTTTTTGAAGAGCGAAAAAATTTAACTCGTCCTGGGACAGCTTTTTCCATTGTAAATCCACTGCTCATCGAGGGCCTGTAGCATTCTTCCGTCACATCTAAGGCTAACATATATAAAGGGAGCCTTCTGACTCCTCCGAAAACTCCTTGTCACATTTCCCAAGCCAGCCCCGAGGAAAAAGCAAATTCTTTTTTCTCACCTCCCTCCTGAGTTCAGCCTTGGCTCTGACAACCCTCACCACAAAGGGAAGGACTCCTTCCACAATGGATCCAGTTGTGACTTGTCCTTCCAGAAGTCCAGAGGCTTCACTTGGCTCTCATGCCCTGAAGGAGAGCCAAAGACAGTATGGCTAGCACTAGACAGTCGGTCTAGCATAGCATGATTGCTTGTCAGTGTGCCTTGATAGGGGAAGGAACACACACAGCAGCAGCAGCAGCAGCAGCAGGAAACTGGCCCGTCTCCTCATGTGGCAGGAGGGGAATTTTTTTTTTTTTTCCGAACAGGGAAACAAACTCTGGGATGCAAGAAAAGACGGACAGAGGAGGCATTTGATTCCAGTGTTATGCTGAGGGTGCCACCCACAAAGTCTCTAATCTTCTTTTGGAGTCGGATATGCTTCCAGTTCACACGACTTGAGTCCTCTTTTTTCTTTATCCTTCACAGTAGTACTGCTGTTAAACTGATGCGCAGACACACTGGTTAACGCCCCCCTGCCAAGCAAATTGCCTCCCAAAATTCTCCATTATTTATACAGAACTTGTGAAGACCATTTCACTGAATTCCCAAAGTAGGAGGAGAATTTTTACAGTTGTTTCTCACAGTAGGACTTCTCCATTTTCAAGGACATTAGCACAGCTCCTTTCGCACATATGTGCTGCCTCCATTGTGCCCTATTTTGCTCTCTCACTGTGGAGGTGACCCTTTAGGGATTTAGAAGCCCACATTTTACTAGGTTCCATTGTGCCAGTAAGACTTTGAGTGCAGCCTTGGTGGAAGACTGCATGTCTGGCAACCAAGGACCAGATGAGATGAATACCAAAAGGCTGCTGACCAGAGCACTGCCCACCATAGCAACCATGAAGTAGCAATGTTTGGTAGTTGTGACTGGCATCAGCAGAAATTCTGCAGTACCCTCGCCAATAAAATGCCAGATCTTCAAGTTATATATTTGCTGCAGCAGCAAGTTGTTATTATTTATTATTCCAAAAAAGGAGAAAGCAAGAGGAGACCCAAGTCCTCTTATAATTTTTAAATATACAGGTGGCATGCCACTTTACATCCTGCACAACTTCCCAGACGCTTCAAGGCAGATTCTTGCCTCTGTCGTCAATTCACTAATAGTCTTAACCCTGTCCAGAGTCTTCGATCCGCTGCCTGCAATATGGGGAATAGTATTGCTAACTTAATTTACAGCAGGAGTGACAAAAATCAGATCCATGAGTTGGATACAGCCTACGATGGTTCCTCTTCTGGCCCACAAGCTTCTTTCCCAGGCCTTTCCCCTACCCCAGCTCTGTAAGAGGGGCAAGAGTGTTATTACCAGTCAGGATAGATTGGAAATGATGCCCTTTAACCCTCCCAGACCTATAGGCAGCCCTTTCCTCTCAGTGCTGAGATGAAGGAAAGGGTTTATTGGAGACATGCCTTTTTCCCTGTTTGGCACCCAGCAAAGGTGATTCATCCAATGCTGAGCAAGAGAAATGTCCTCTACCACATGGCCTACATGGATCAATTAAGGAAACAAAAGTAGACTTCTTGCATCTCAGCCCTGAGTCTCAGGATTTGACTCTTTTTATCCAGTCCTCAAAATGGAGAGGAATCTCAAGGCAAGAACTGTGCTTTGAAAAATGTGTGTGTGTGTATTTTCCCCATTTGTTAGACTTCATGATTTTGTTCTCTGCCACTATGGTTCATGACAACACCAAGTCCCAGACCAGTGCCACCATATGGGGCTGTCACTGAATCTCACATTCTGGTTGTGAAATCACAGGATCTGGGATAGTCCTGACCTGTTAAACCTATACACACAGAGAGAGAGACAGAGACAGAGAGAGACGGAGCTCATGGAAGGAAGCAGTGGTCCTGGCCACTTTGGGACAGCCATCCTTACCATTGCTGACATACTGTCCCTAATATTTTGGCCCTGTGACATTCCCCATTTGGCCAAAAAATGGCCCCTACCAACATGGTATAGTAGTCTGAGCATTGGACTACAGCCCTGGAGACCAGCGTTTAGTTTCTCACTCAGCCATGGAAACCCACTAGGAGACCTTGGGCATATTACACACACTTTCAGCCCCAGAAAAACTTCATTATAGGTTCATCTTATGGTTGCCATAAGTTGGAAACGTCTTGAAGGCACACAACACCAACAAACCTCTGTCATGTTTTATTTTGTCAGCATGGGTGGAGAACTTCAAGACCCGGAGATGAATCCAGCCCTCTGGGGAATCCCCAGATGGCCACACATCTTTCTTCATGACAACATTGTTTAGTGGCTTTCCAGCCTCCATCTGTTCATTTCCTCCTCCATTCTTAAAAGCTGAAATGCCTCTCTTTAGGCTTAGTTCCTGGCAGTGAGAGATTAAAGCATGACTGTGTGGTATTTTGGCCCTACCCTTTTACTTTTGGCTCTACCCACTGCTGAAATGCAACCCCTAAGAACGTCTCTGAAATTAAATTTGGCCTTCAGACTAGAAGAGTTTCCCCACCTTTGGTGTAAGGGGTAGAAATAGAAAATACATATGAGGCCATTCAGATGCATGAAAATACTGTGCAAATATCATGCATTGCTGTGTAAACTAACACTGGCTCCTGCCTCAGTCTAATTGTTGCTCTCAGACAGAAGACACCCAATTAATCAACAGCAGCTTGGAAAGTACACAGCTATCAATTCAATTGGTCTGTTTTAATTGAGACTAGCATTATAGTTGTTGCTGTAATATGCTTTCAAATCATTTCCAACTTATGATAGCCTTAAAGCAAACTTATCAAGGGTTTTTCTTGTCAAGACTTATTCAAGGGGGTTGTCTTTGCCTTCCTCTGAGGCTGAGAGAGTGTAACTTGCCCAAGGTCACCCAGTGGCTTTAGATGGCTAAGCAGAGATTCGAACCCTGGTCTTCAGAATCATAGTCCAACGCTCAAACCATTATAACATGCTGGCTCAACCTTTAAATGGTCAATTTTCAATGGCATTCCTTGCTCCTTGGAGAAAGGATTCCTTTTTGGAGTTCTATATGATTTAATTCTCCATCTAAGGATTCTCTTCTAGTGCTCAAAACTGTGTTTCAGTACCCAAATGTTTCTTTTACTTCTTTTTCATAGAGTAGAAACTACTGCACTTCTATTTCTTCTAGGCATCAAAAATGCAACGCACAAATAAAGGATGGAAGACACTTGGCTGGACAACAGTACATGTGAAAGGAATCTTGGTGGACCACAAGCTGAATGTGAGTCAGCAGTGTGATGCGACAGTCAAGAAAGTCAACACAATCCTTGGTTGCAACAATAGGAGTATGCTGTCTAGATCGAGGAAAGTAATAGTACGACTCTATTCTGCTTTGGTCAGACCTCACCTGGGATACTGTGCCTCATTTCAAGAAGGATATTGACCAGCTGGAATATGTTCATATGAGGACTACCAAAATGTTGAAGGGTCTGGAAGCTATGCCCTATCAGGAGCATCTTAGGGAGCTGGGTATGTTAGTCTGCAGAAGAGAAAATTGAGTGGGAACATGATAGTCGTGTTTAAATATTTGAAAGGAAGTCATAACGAAGAGGGAATAGGTTTTCTTTCCATTGCTCCAGAAACCAGGACAAGGAACAATGGATTCAAACTACAGGAAAAAAGATTCCACCTGCTACCTCAGATTGTGGTGGAGTCTCCTTCTTTGGAGGTTTTTAAATAGAGGCTGGATGGCTGTCTGTTGGAAGTGCTTTAATGTGTGTTCCTACATAGCAGGGAGTTGGACTGGATGACCCCTGTTGTCACTTCCAACTCTACTGTTCTATGAATTTATTTTCCATTTGTTCATTCATTATGTTTATGCTTCATGCTGCCACCACAAAGCTCAGGATCAAGAACAGCCTGTCCCATTCAGGGTGTGACTTTACATTCACACTATTCAGATGTGTAAATCCAGACTTTATAGCAGCTATCCAATGTGCTGAGCCCAAGGCCCAAACTAGGTTCATCACCATGGACATCTTCTTTAAAGCTGACAATAAATTCCAGAGCAAAATGAGTGTATCGCTGTCAAGGGAGCCTCTGCTTCCTGCTGATAAGAGTGCATTAAATTCTCCCATCGTCCTTTTTATTGTCTCCATATTTCATGTTTGTTTGTTTGTTTTACAAGAAGGCCCCACCTTTTGACAGCCTGTTATCTGATCACTTGTTCTCTTGGTTCTTCTAAATTAAGGACAAATTCCATTAATTTGATGGGGGTTTCCATCTTTCATTGGTTCTTCTTGTCTACGGGGGCTCGCTTGGAACCACTCACACATACGCACTGCTTGCAAAGCAAGCTAAGAGGTGCTAAGCCAGCTGAGAGACTTTTCAAGCAGTACACATGCTGTCGGTCCCAAATGAGCCTCCATAAGTCCTTCATGTCCCTTCAGTACAGTACATGGGTTCTGCTTCTCAACCAGTTCTGTTTTCTGACAATCTCTAACCTGTCAGATAAATGAGCGAAGCCTGTATATTAAAATGTTTGTTGGGGGAGCTTCAGTTTTGGTTAAGACAATGATACCGAGGGATTGAAGCTCCCTCTTCTTCCTGAGTATAATTTAATCAACCTGATTTAGAGATGTGAAGATCTCTCAGTTTTGATCAATCTCAAGATTCTCTGACTCTCACTTGGATTTTCTTCCTCTCCTAGTTTTCCGTTGAGTTGCAGAATCTTACGTTTTTCTCGAGCAATGAAAATTGCATACATTTTAAGGCATTTTTCTCCTCATGTTGCATTTAACACTGCAATTTGCCAAACTGACTGAAGCATCTTTGTGTGTGTGTATGTGTGTGTGTGTGTATACGTGTGTTTTCCAATCATACACCTGTTGTTGTTGTGTGCTTTCAAGTCATTTCCAACTTATGAAGACTCCAAGGTGAACCTATCATGGAGTTTTCTGAGGCTGAGAGTGTGTTTCTTTTAACCATCCACATTTCAAAATAGCCTTGTTTGGTGTGTGTGTACGTGTCCATGTGTGCGCCTGGGTCTGTGTTTCTTTTCATAGAAGTGTCCTGTGAACTTGCAAATGTGTAAATATGCAAAAGTCAGACAGGCATTTTCTCACAACATGTTTCAAAGGATGTGGAAGAGCAATGTGTTTTTTTGTGATTATTGCTGCCGTAGCTGGTGGTATTCATCTCAATTCATCTGCACTGGATTTTAGTGTGGATTTCAGGAGCACTGTCCAAGGTGCTGAACCTATTTCGGAGATAGGATTCAGCACATTGGATAATTTCTATGAAGTTCAAGCTAAAATTCAGAACAGAACGATCACCACACAGGTATAGCTGTCACCATCTAGCAATGGACTTCTTCCCAGCCCAAGGAAATTTCTATCTGTCCTAATCTATATCCTCTTCAAAGATGCTTTTAGCTTTCAATACAGTTCTTCTGCAATGCAGTGATGCCAAAGACTCTTTTCCCTGAGCCATGAAGGTTCAGAGATAAGATTAGTCCCAGATCTGCCAAGCACCATGTCTAGTATTGTGGCCATTATGTTCCTTGTTCCTTGTTTGAAATCTACCTACATCTGTTACTATTTGCTTTTCTGTTGCCTTAACAATATTAAAACACATACACATGCACACACAGAAAGAGAAAGACAGGTGTGAACAAAATTGGCTGTGGCATGCCCATAAATACATGTAGCATTTACTCTTCAGCAGAGGTTAGAAAACCACAAATTTATCAAAGGGGTTGTGTTTTTTTCCCCCTGAGCATTCCATTCAGTGAAGGGTGAGCATTTTGTCTGGTTTTGATAATAATTTACCAGCATCTGCATACTTCTTCATATGTGGGATGGAAAGAATTTGAGAACTAAGTAAAGAGGCTGAACATGGAAGAAAGCAAAACTGATAAGTCCATCCAACCAGACCCATGGCTTTGAGTGCTTAACACCCAGAAACATGGGTGGGAATAATTTGGCCTTCCAAAGGTTGTTGGACGGCAACTCCCTTCAACCTTAACCAGCATAAGCCAAAGGAGAAGAATTCTGGGAGTTGACATTCAACACCTGTAGGCAGAAGAGGACAACTGCATGAAGGCTACAGACCACTTTTTATCTCCTTCAGATCACTCTCACAGATCAAACACATACTCCAGCAACACTTCCAGTTTCCTCTGCATTGTTTCCCTAAAGGACAACAGAAAGTGACACACATCACTTCCTGCTACCATTTTGAGAAAGAATGCAGAGGAAAATGAGGGTGTTTGGAGGCTGTATGGGTTCCAGAACACTTGTGGGGGTAATGATGGATATTTTTTGCATATTTTCATAGGTTTGGAGGACTTTCTTCTTGGTTTAGGGGCAAAAACTATACAATTTGAATTTTGAAAGGCAGTTGGGGGGTCTTGGGTAACTGGCAGGGGCTTCAGGGGCTACAAAACTAGAGGCCGCAGGCAGTCTACAGACCACATCTCTTAACACCAAAATGGCAGAAAGGTACAACAGTCCCAGTGGTTCCAAGTGGGAGAGAATGTTGGCAAATTCTTTGATAAGAATTTGCCAAAATTCACTGATTTCTTCATGTTCAAATACACATGCTATGCTATGTTAGAGATGGGGAAAAAACACTATCAGTTTGTGAAGTTCAGTGGAACCATTGTCCTTCGAGAACCTCCATCATCCCTGACCATTGGCTATGCTGGTTGTGGCTGATGGGGGTTAGAATCCATCAATAGCTAGAGGATAGCAGCCTCCCCACCTCAGTTGTGGGCAGTATTGAGATAGTGAGACTAATAGTTTAATCAGATAAAAAGTAGCACCCCATTTTCTTACTAATGCCCCCGTAAAAGCAGCTGCTCCTAAAACTTCGTGTTCCTCAAGGAAAAGGGATATGCAAAATACTAGCCTTGGTTTATGCTTATGTTACACAAGCTGGTCATTGTTCACAGAGCTGAAGTTTTGTTTTTAATGAATAGGATATGAGGTTGAAAGCAAAAAAACTTGAAAATCCTGTCATGGCCGTGTATCCAGCAATGTGCTTGGGGCACAAACCTGAGTGACAAGATGAATCCATTCACTAAAAGGTAGAAATGTTTTGTTTTTCAATGCTTCCTGATGTGAGGCCCAAATTGGGAGTTTTATATAATATTTCTGCTTTATCCGTAGCCAAACCTTCAATAAGGATTTCCGGTTACAATGATTACTAAATTCCTTATTCACCATTAACTTATTATAACACAGATAACCATGCCATCCAAATCTATTGTCAAATTCCTCCAAATCTTTTGTCAATGATTTTTCTAACAAAATCCAATCCTTAATCCAATCCAAGCAACAGGCATGGTAGTATATCTTAAGCGATGGTAGGTCTAGTCCGCCTCTTTCTTTTGCATCCTATAAGATTTTAAATCTTATTCTTGGCTTTTTATGTAACCAAATGAATTTTTGAACTTGTTTTTCCCATTCTTTAAACACTTTCTCATTTCCAATTATTGGCAGATTTTGGAAATAGAAACATAAATTTAGGTAATAAAGCCATTTTAAAAGCATTAATCCTCCCCAAGAAAGACAGATTTAATTTATTCCATTTCTGCTTATCAATTTGAGAGAAAAGAAAATGAATTGGACTTGCTGTTGAAAGAACATCAAAAGAAGAGAATCTCTAAACTATACAAACTACTATTAAAGAGGAAAATAGAATTAGATATAATAAAAGGGACAATGAATAAATGGGCTCAGAATGTAGGTCATCCAAATGAATTAGATGCTTGGGAAAAAGTACAGAAAACAGATATAAAATTTACTCCAAATTTAAATTTAAGAGAAAACTTTTATAAGATGATGCATAGATGGTATATGACTCTGGAGAGGTTGCAAAAAATAACAAAAAATGGAGATGCAGAGTGTTGGAAATGTGGGGAGAAGGTGGAAACCTTTTTTCATATGTAGTGGACTTGTCAAAATGCAAAGAAATTTTGGAAGGGAATTCACGATGTAATTCAAAAAGTTTGTAAACTGAATTTTGAATTGGCACCGAAATTTTATTTGTTGAATATATTAGGTCAGAATTGAGAGGTTAGAAGACATCAAAAGACAATATTGTATTTGATTGTGGTGGCACAGTTGACATATGCTCATCATTGGAAAGAAAAAAATAGAAATTAATTTAGAAGAATGGAAACCAAAAGTGTTGGATATGGTTGAGACTGAAAAATCAGCATATTTGGTAAAAAAACAAATCTATTTAGAACTTTGAAAGAGAACAGAAAGGGCTAATGGACTGGTTAAAAATATAAATTCATGTGATGATTAGGTAAAAATGTATTTGTGTAAAAATTCATTATGAAAAATATAGTAACAACTTAACTGGAGAAGAATAATCTAGGGAAGTGGAGGCGGGGTGGAGGGACATACCAAACATGGTGATATATGTCTCTTATTTTATGTGTTGTGAAAAATTAATAAAAAAAATTATTTTAAAAAAAGTAGAAATGGGTATAACCAAGAATCAAGGTGCTTGATTCTACTTGCCAGGGTGAGGATGGTTTTTTTTTTGGAAGCAGATGTGGTAGCTGGTGGCTTCCATGTCAGTAGAGCAGTGAACCCAAAATAGATTCAGCATCCTTGACAGCTCTTTTAAAGGTCAGATTAAACCCCAGAATGAAGTCACTGCCCAACCAAGATGGAACGCACCAATCCCCACACAGAAACAGCCCCTGAGTTAGACTAGGAATGGGATGGCTTGAGTTTTCAGTCTTATGTGCCACCTCCTGGTGTCATTTTGCAGGCCAGGCGGGCTGTATCTGATGCTTTCTATTGCACAACCTGGAAAAAATGGTTCCGCAAAGTAGGAGTGCATGTCTCCTCGCACAACACTGAAAAAAAGTTTATATGCGACAGCAGCAGTCCTCAAATCTTTATCTTCCAAGTGTTTTGGATTTCAACAACCAGAAGCCCCAGTCAGTTTGGCCAATGGTCAACAAACTGAAGTCTAAAACATCTGAAGGACCAAAGTTTGAGAATCATTGTACTAAAATGTACACCCATTACACAAGCATAGTGTGGTGTAGTGGTTTGAGCATTAGGCTCTGATTCAATTCCTCACTTGGCCATGGAAACCCCCTAGGTGACCTTGGGCATGTTGCACACTCACAGCATCAGAAAATCCCATGATAGGTTCCCCTTAGAGTTGCCATAACTCAGAAACAACTTGAAGACACACAACCGCCACCACCACCACCACTGCAATAAAAGCATATGTCACCAAGAAGATCCCATCCATAAAACTCAAGAGATTTTCTCATTCCTGGTTGCAACTTAAGATAAATACTGCTTGTTGCTACAGGACTGGGTTTTGCAAATCTCACTCTCTCTAATGGCAGACTCATTTCCATACCTATGGTCCTTCTAGAGATCTGGAAATCCTATGGTTCTAAGTATGCCTTCCCTCCTACAGGGCATTATTGGATTCCAGTATTAAATTGCCAGCCTTAAAAAGCAACATGTTGCCCTTGGCCTAACAATGGGAAGACCCAGATTTAAAAGTTCAATTATCCAGAGAGCTCCCTGGGTGAACTTCTGGAGAACTTTGACATACATGAACAGTAAATGATTATACACTGCTTTGAAGCCTTTGAAGCCTAATCCAAAATAGGCTTAGTGTCACCTACTTCCTGCTCTTTAAAACTCCACTGAACCAAGCTGGAGGGAAGCACTTTGAAGAATGTGCCCTGGCTTCTGTATCAGCAGCACTCACAGCCAAATCACTGACCATATATGCAAATATGTCTCCACTGTTTACATGTCATTGGGTGATAGCTCCCAAGCACTGGCTGACTTCCAGGAGAGGGCGGAAGTTTTTCAGCAAAAGGTATGAATGGGTTACAGCATCAGGACAGAGGGAGAAACAGCTTGGGAAGTTGTTTTGTCAAAAGTAATTTGCTGTCATTGCAACCCAAGCACCTCCCTGCAGCTTAATTCATTACTCTTGTGGTTGTAATTTAAAAAAAAAAAATTATTTATTTTCTCATTTCTCAAAAGAAACTGAAACAGTTATTTTAGCAGTTGTTTTCAAAACATCTCAGCACTGCTATCTGGCTTTTCAGTCTGCCTTCCCTGTGCTTACTGTTGATGTATGACTTCAGTGTTCCTCAACTCTCCCTTTTTACACCTTCTGATACTTAAGCAAGTCTTGGACTAGACAGTCCTTATCATATTCTCTGGGAAGGAATGCCCAGTCCAAGACCTTTTCAAAGGTGCTTTTTGAAGTGTTTGAAAGAGGTTTTTCAGACATGAGAAGAGGCTAAGGAGAGAAGGGGCCAAGAACATTTAGAAAGGACTACAGATAACAAAAACAGACAAGAGAAGAGGTGACTGATGACAGAAGCAGAGGTGCTCACACTTGGTTTCGATTTCCATTGGCAAACCACACTTCTGCCTGACCACACTGCCGATTGTCAGCGGAAGTTTCTTTCTGTTTCATTTCATGCAGGAGGGCTTGGTTGACTGGGGGAACACAGTGCCCAAATTTCTATTCTTAGTCCTGACTAGAGAAACCCATTGACTCAATGTGATTTGCCTACTTGTTGACTCACTGTTCAACAAATGATTGAATGGGTGTGCTCTGCTTGGGAGTAGGCGACAGGATGTCAGTCAATATGAGGCTGGGGGCCTCATGCAGCCCACAGACCTGACCTTGACCACCCCTTAATAGAGTGCTCTTCTGTAAAGTAGGCTATGTGGCCACCTGAAGCCGTCTGGCAGAAGTCATTTCTGAACCATTTGCAATAATCTTTCGGAACTCTTGGAGAACAGGAGAAGTCCCAGAAGACTGGAGGAGGGCAAATGTCATCCCCATCTTCAAGAACAGGAAAAAGAGGACCCTAATAATTGTTGCCCAGTAAGCCTGACATCAATTCCAGGAAAGATCCTATAGCAAATCATTAAACAGTCAGTTTGTAATTACTTAGAAAGCAATGCTGTGATCACTAAAAGCTAACATGGATTTCTCAGAAATAAGTTATGCCATACTAATCTTATCTCTTCTTATGATAGGGTTACAAGCTTGATAGATGAAGGGAATGCTGTAGATATAGCATATCTTGACCTCAGTAAGGTCCTTGACAAAGTTCCACATGACATTCTTGCAAAGAAGTTAGTAAAATGTGGGCTGGACAGGGCTACTGTTAGTTGGATTTGTAACTGGTTGACCGACCACACCCAAAGGGTGATCACCAATGCCAGCTTTTCATCCTGGAGAGAAGTGATTAGTGGGGTGCCACAGGGTTCTGTCCTGGACCCAGTGCTTTTCAACATCTTCATCGATGACTTGGATGAAGGAGTGGAGGGCATGCTGATCAAATTTGCAGATGATACCAAACTGGGAGGGGTTGCTAACACACCAGAGGATAGGATCAAATTTCAGTACGACCTTGACAGATTGGAGAGCTGGGCCAAAGCTAACAAAATGAATTTCAACAGAGAGAAATGTAGGGTCCTGCACTTGGGCAGAAAAAATGAAAGTCACAAATATAGGATGGGGGACGTGTGGCTGGATTGTAGTACTTGTGAAAAGGATCTAGGAGTCTTGGTAGATCACAAACCGAACATGAGTCAGCAGTATGACGTGGCAGCCAAGAAAGCCAACGCGATTCTTGTTTGCATGAATAGGAGTATGGTGTCTAGATCGAGGGAGGTAATGGTACCACTCTATTCTGCATTGGTTAGGCCTCCTTTGGAATACTTTGTTCAGTTCTGGGCACCCCAATTCAAGAAGGATGTCAACAAACTGGAACGTGTCCAGAGAAGGACGACCAAAATGGTGAAGGGTCTGGAAGCAATGCCCCATGAAGAACAGCTTAGGGAGCTGGGTATGTTTAGTCTGCAGAAGAGAAGGTTAAAAGGGGACATGATAGCCATGTTTAAATATTTGAAGGGATGTCATGTTGAGGAGGGAGCAGGCTTGTTCTTTGCCACTCCAGAGACTAGGACAGGGAGCAATGGATTCAAGCTGCAGGAAAGGAGATTCCACTTGAACCTCAGGAAGAACTTCCTGACAGTCAGAGCTATCCGGCAGTGGAATATGCTGCCTCGGAGTGTGGTTGTGTCTCCTTCTTTGGAGGTTTTTAAGCAGAGGCTAGATGGCCATCTATTGGGGATGCTTTGATGGGTGTTCCTGCATAGCAGAGGGTTGCACTTGATGGCCCCTAGGGTCTCTTCCAACTCTATGATTCTACGATCTCTCAGTCTGTTGGCCTCCAGCCCTGCTACTTTCTAAAGGAAGAAGCAATGACAAGTGTGAAGAGAAGGAAAAGCTTTGCCCACATCTCCTGTACATTGGCCCAGATTGGTCTCAGAAGAACAGAGAAAAGCCATGGGCCACAGCCAGAGGGCTGAGGAGGTAGAAAAGATGCTCCCTAAAGGCATTCTGCCCACTCATCCTTCCACTCCAAACTGGAGCTAGCAATGTCTTTCACAGTCCGCTGTGTCCTGAGCTCATTGACTTGGACATCAGAGTCCCCACATCACAGTGGCTTTCATCTCTGGCCAAATACATAAACAATGTTTACATAGCTCCTGGCCTTCAGTGGAAGTGTTGGCTTCTTCCCCAAAAGTTGTGATAATTTTTCCAAAGCAAAAACAAATGCAATCTTTCCTTAGAGGGCTATGGTAAGGGAATCTGGATTTTCCATGCAAATAGGCATTGTGTATACATGTGTGTACTGGACCGATTGAATTTCTGTCTGACATATGCTTCATGAGGCTTCCCTTCTATCTCAAGGAGGCTCTCTCTTCTTCACACAGGCAATGCAATCCTATACATATCTACTCAGAATTAAGTCCCGTTAAGTCTTTTGTGTTCAGTGTGGTTTAGTGGTTTGAGCGTTGGACTGTTGCCCTGTAGAAAGGGGTTCAAGTCCATGCTCAGACATGGAAACTCACTGGGTGACCTTGAGTGCCTCACACACTCTCAGCTGCAGAAAACACCATAACAGGTTTGCTTTAAGGTCGCCATAAATTGGAAGCAACTTGAAAGCACACAACAACTATAACAACAGTACGTTAATTGCATTTATATCCCATATTTCCTCCAACAGGCTCAAGGCAGAATATTAGGTAATCTTCCTCCCTTCATCCCTCCAGCAGTCCTCAGAGATAGGTCAGAGTGTGTGTAAGAAAGTGACTTGTTCTCTGGTCATCCAATGAATTTCATAGCTCAGGGAAATCACACCATATAGACTCTCACAGAAAAGTGTCTTAAAATTGCACTGCTAATCCTTGTGCCTTGATCTACTCAGGAAATAGAAATAATTAACCTCAAAATATCCATGCCCACTCAGGTACACAGTTTAGAATGTCAGTTAAAAGACAGAAAGGCTGGTTCCTTTTTTCATTATTGTGTCTTGTATAGGCGAAATAATTCTTTGTGTCCTGCTCTGTTTGTCAAGTCTGGGCTTAACCGAGATGCAGCTGAACTCTTGCAAAGCGTATGTTGCTCATGCAGTAGAACTCAATTCCATGGAATGAGGAAGCCAAAACTGAGCTACTGATACTTGACTGAGTACAGCTATGCATGCTTTCTGAAAGAAATAAGAGTCCCAGTTCTTTCTGGCACATTTCTTTCATGTCCATTCATCCAACACTTTTTATCCCTCCTTTCTCCCAGACTAGGACTCAAGGCAGAAAATTGAACAGCAGAAAACTGCAAGAAAAGCATATATAGTTAAAACATACTAAAGTTGAGAGTAAAATAGTATTAAACAAACAGCATAATTAAAAATGGTTCAAATAAAACAGTAAGACAAATATTAAAAGCAATTGTTGTTGTGTGCCTTCAAGTTGTTTCCAATTTAGGGATTTTCTGGGAATTAGTGTGTATAATACATACAAGGTCACCAGTGGGTTTCCGTGGCTGAGCACAAAATCAAATCCTGGTAGTACAGCACCATAAAAACCCCTTTCTTCTTAGCAATGGATTCCTAAAGCCTTGCTGGAATAGAAAGGTCTTTATATGCTCTCAGGAAGGAGCTATCCTATGTTCCCAAGGATGGAAATTCCAAATTGTGGGACCAGTCACAGAGAATGCCTTCTCCCACATTCCCACCGAATGTGCTTCTGAAGGCGGGAAGTAGAGAGAAGTGCCTCCCTTGAGAATCCCCCAATGGTTTGATTGTCCTGAAGTACTCAAGACAAGAGGCTACTGTCAGGACAGAATATGAATGGCTGTCAAATGAATGGTTTCCGATTGGCAAGTGGGTCAGACACCTTTGCATTTTATTACCTTAATCTGTTTAATTTGTACTCTGAACATATCATACATAAAGTAGGATTAGACTTGGAGGAAAGAGGTGTGAAAATTGGAGGAAGGAACATCAACAGTTTAAGATAGGCAGATGGCACCGTACTCCTAGCAGAAAATAGAAACCACTTGAAACCATGCCTGGAAGAAGTCAAGGAAGAATGTGCAAAGGCAGATTTATAGCTGAACATTAAAGAAACAAGAATGACCACAGGTGATTTACATAATTTTAAAGTAGGTAATGACAACATTGCACTAGTTCATGATTTTCCATACCTTGATTCAGTCATTAATCAGAATGGATACTGTAGTCAAGAAACCAGAAAAATACCTGGACTTGGAAGGGCAGGTATGAAGGAACTACAGAAGATCCTGAAGTATACAGATGTACCATTGAATATTGAAGTTAGGATTATCTATACTATCATGTTTTCAGTTTCTGTGTATGGCTAATGGGAAGAAAATCAATTCCTTTGAAATGTGGTGCTGAAGAAGAACTCTACAGATACTCTGGACTGCTAAAAAAACAAATAAATGGGTCCTAGAGCAAATCAAGGTGACTAAACAGAGACTTTGACCATATCATGAGAAGACATGACCTGCTAGAAAAAAATGAGAATGCTTGGTAAGGTAGAAGGTAGTAGGAAGAGAAGAAGATCACAATACAGGTGGCTAGACTCACTGAAGGAAGCCACAGCCTTGAATCTCCAAGACTCCAAGACTCCAATTCAAGAAGGGTATCGACAAGCTGGAGCGTGTGCAGAGGAGGGTGACCAAAATGGTGAAGGGTATAGAAGTCATGCCCTATCAGGAGCAGCTTTAGGGAGCTGGGTATGTTTAGTCTGCAGAAGAGAAGGTTAAGGGGGGACATGATAGCCATGTTTAAATATTTGAAGGGATGTCATGTCGAAGAGGGAGCAAGCTTGTTCTGCTCTGCTCCAGAGACTAGGACAAAGAGCAATGAATTCAAGCTGCAGGAAGGAGATTCCACTTGAACCTCAGGAAGAACTTCCTGATGGTCAGAGCTGTTTGGGGTCTCTTCCAACTCTGTGATTCTATGATTCTATGACTTGAACAGGGGGGAATGAGAATAGGCTGACTTAGAGGTCTCTCATCCATAGAGTCTCCATAGGTGTGGAGATTCAGGGGAGAAAAAGGGGACCCTCCTCCCTCTCAATGCTGACTTAGGCCTTGAATAGGAACTGGGAATTTCTCCCAAATTCTCTTAATTCTGAGCTGCCACCACCCACTGATTTAGCCCACTCTACAGCAATGCAGTGGGATGTTTCTTGGGAATTCACAATCTCTGTTTAAAGATCCTTTCCCTTCCCTCATCTCCCCCTTCTGAGTGAGAGGAATCCTATCCACACGTGTGCGAAGGAATGCATGGGAATGGAAAAGGAACAGAGGCTTACAGAAAAGTTTTTATTTTAAACATGCAAGGTAAAACAAGAAAATAATACTCATGAAAGCCCCACCCCCCGGTATACTTGATAGTCAGAAGTAGTTATAAGCACAGATAGATTCTCAAGATCAGCCAAACTGTCCGAAATAACAAAACTCTAACACAGCTAACCAGACACATTCTAAGCTACTCACAGCAGTTGGCCATTTCTGAGATGGCATTTTGGGGAGGGCCAGTACACAGACTTGACTACCTCTACTGGCTTCCCTCACCCTCCTCATGGTCTCTTGAGGATTTTGTTTTTTTCACTTCTCATGGAAACATCTGGAAGATTCTCTCCTTTCTTCCCCCTAACTGGGCAACTATCTCATGCGACCTGTCTCACGTGACTTCCAATCAATCCAACCTAACCCTAGCAGTCCATTAACGCTTTGTATGCCTGAGGAAGAACTATTTCCCTTAAGCTCTGTTACCTAGAAAACAGGAAACCCCATTATCACAATAGATTGAAGTCAGTCTGATGGCAGTTAACAACAACAGCTTTTCATCTAAGAAGCTCCAGTTCCCAGTTCCCAAAAATCATTGTATCTCTGACGGGAGAAGGGATCTGATTCCTGCATCTCACTGCTCCATTCATCCTCATCATTTTAGTGCACCGGATTTACTGAAGCAGATTTTAATACAGTTTGGTAAAGCATTTTCTGAGGTTTGCCTGAGACCAAAAAAGAAATGCATTCGTGTTCTTTGAGTATAATTATATCTGCTTTTCTTCTGAAAAACCAAAGGAAACACACAGGATCTTCTTCCTCCCAAGTTTTTTTTTTTATCCTCAGAACAACTCTGTGAAGAAGATTGGAATTTGTTATTTGCTACCAAGCTGACTTTGACTTATGGCAGCCCTTTGAATAAGAGAGCTCCAAAAGTCCTGGTCATCAACTGCCCTGCTCAGTCTTGCAAACTCAACCATGCTCAGTCTTGCAAACTCATCTTTGATAGAACCCATTCGCCTATAGTGTGGTTTTTCTTTTTTCCTACTGCCTTCCACTTTGCCAAACATTATCTCTAATGAATCACAGCATTTTATGATATGCCAACAGTACAAAAATCTCAGGTCTTTCCATACTACAGCGTTATAGTGCTATTATTCCACTTTTAACATCTTATGGAATTCTGGGGTTTGTACTTTCCAGAGGCCAAAGAGATTTCTGGCTGAGAATTCTAAAAGCTCCTTCCTAAACTGCAAACCCCAGGATTCCACAGGATGTTGAAAATGAAATAATATCACTATAACACTATAGTGTGGAAATGCCCTCAGTTCATTCATCTTGGCTTCTAGGGAATGTTCAGGATTCATTTGCTTTAAAACCCATTCATTTGTCTTTTTAGCAGTCTCTGGTATCCATACAACTCTCCTCTAACACCACATTTCAAACAAGTTCATTTTCTTCTTGTCAACCTTTTTCATTGTTCAGCTTTTACGATCCGCCCCCACACCACCCCACACACATATATAGAAATCAGAAATACTATGGCCTGGATGATTCTGGCTGAACACAGGAGGATTTTATGACTGTGCAAGGTACAGAAAATAGTCAAAGTATACGTTAAGTATTCACACTGTCTCCTGGTGGGCTCATGTGAAAGGCTCCTTCTTTAGAAAACGCAAATTCCTTCCCACCACAAGAACTCTACAAAAGCTTCTCAGTGAGAAACTGCCATCCGTTTTGTGTATGAAGAGAATTCTGTAACAGACATGTAATGGTACACCAAGTTATTTTTAATACATTTTGAAATGTTACAAGTGTGAGAGACAGACTCAGATGTACCTCTAGTATTACATGCAAAATATCTAATATTTGCATCAAGCAGAGTGGTTTTGTATCTTCAGTTGCCTCTGTAGGGCTCAGCTGTTCATCCCTTTCTCTGAGTAACTTAGTAAATCTGAAGGGTGAGATTGAAGCAGTGCCACCAATATGCTGATGATTTTGTGTTTTTGTGTCTTCAAGTCGCCTGTCGACTTATGGTGAGTCCATGAATTTCATAGGGTTTTCTTGGGCAAGGAATACTCAGAGGTGATTTTGCCAATTCCTTCCTCTGAAATGTAGCCTACAGTACTTGGTATTCATAGGTGGGTTCCCATCCAAGTACTAACAAGGACTGACCCTGACCCTGACCCTGACCCTGACCCTGACCCTGACCCTGACCCTGACCCTGACCCTGCTTAGCTTCCAAGATCACATGGGATCTGATGCCTTTAGGACATTTAGGCCCTTTTGATACCCAACTTTATTTCTCTCTTCCATCTCGACCCAAAGAAGCTGTTTTACTTTAGTGTCTTGTGTCAGCAATGGGCTGGATCAGACCAAACAAAGTGAAGCTTAATCCAGACAAGACAGAAGTGCTGGGCACAGCAGATCAAGGAAGGGGGATTAAGCCTGTGCTAGGTTTAATCACACTACCCATAAACATGTAGGTTCACCATTTGGGTGTATGGCCAGATTCAACCATGATCCTGCATTCCCAGTTTCTACAGTGACCAAGAATGAATTCACACAGCTGACTTTATTTGATTCTGTCCAGAAATTCTGGAATATAGATTGGGGTATAAAGTTGCTTCCCAGATTTGAGACTTGACTTGTGAGGACTTGAGATTAGACTTGAGACTTGAAGGTAGAGACTTGAGACTTGGAGTAAAAGACTTAAATGCACCACTGAAAAACACAAGTTAAAAGTGGCACTAAAAATATTAGAAGAGCATTAAAACAGAATGTTTTAAAAAAACAACAACACTACATCTGCTATACTACCAACACTATCTGCTGCCCTGTGCTAAGAACCGTCTTTAAATAAAAAGATCTTTAAATGCCAGCAGCAAAAAGACAACATGGAGAGGGCCAATCAGACCCTCCTAGGGAAGGGAATTCCACAACTTGGGAGCAGCCACTAATATTCTTGCCACCAGACATGGCTGGGATGATGGTGGGAGCATGAGAAAGCCTTATCCCTTAGAGCATGGCCAGGCTTATATGCCTGCCCCCCCACCCCCAAAAAAAGTTTGCCCGAAATGTCCTCCAACAACCTGTTGGAAACTTAGGGGCATTTTTGCTACTCTATCCCCAGGCCATCTAAGATCCAAGAAAGGCTCTTAAAAAACAAAACAGGAAGTAAAGAAGTGACTTCCTGCAGTCCCCTGACCTCTAACAGTTACCTCACACCTGCTCTAAGAGTGGAAAACTCTGTCTTATCTGCAGCAGTGAAGAAACAGTCAACAGCCAATCAATTTGACTTTTGCATATGGAAAGGGAGTGGGCACCATCTTGTTTTCTATCTTAAATTGGGCCTGTCACTGCCACCACCAACTAGTTGCCCTTGCAACATGCTTTGCAAAACAAAGATGAATCCACCCATTTCCGTAGTCATGTGCAGTTTGATCCTTCAGCTCATAGTCACAGGGGATAAATAGTTCAGATAGGTTAGCTCCCAGGGATGTAGAATGTGCAAAGAAGTTGTCTATTAAGGGGCAATTAAGGTAGTGGTGGTGGGAAGATGAGTCATGATGTTGGAAATGTTAATTGAATTCTTGGAACAATTAAGCCAACGTAGGGCATATCTGTCTCCATTGCTATACTAAACACTGATGGCTGGTTGTTGAAAAGTTTGACATGATGTCACTTCACAGCTACTCTGTGGCTAAATGAAAGGCTCATGATAGTGACTCAATAGCCATTATGTGCTCCCAGTTCAAAGATCTGTGCATCCTGTACAGCCCAGCCCTTTCCCTAACTATGTGTTCAGGGAGAGTCTCAGGTACTGTAAACATCCTTTCTTTCATTTCATCTAATTGAAGCTGGTCACAAAGTGCAGGGAGGCTTATTCCCAGGAAGGCTGAGTGAACTGCTGAAAAATATGGGACATGGGAGGGGGATGGCAGAAGCTGAAGATGAGATCCACAGCAATAGCATGTGTATTTCTATACTGCTTATCAGCTAAGTGCTCTCTAATTTTCAATATGTTAGCAAGTTGCCTCAACAAGTTGGGTACTCATTTTATCAATCTGTGGAAGGATGGAAGGATGAGTCAACCTGGAACCAAGAAGAATTGAACTCACAACCTTGTGGCTGCAGTACTGGCATTTAAGCACTGCACCACTCTCAACAGAGGAGACCAAGCTTAGAGCTGCAGGCAGTGAGCGAGACACAGAAACTCAGAGGCAGAGTGACAAGCTTTGTTAGTAACCTGAAAAGTTGTAGAGCCTTAATAATTATGGAAGAGGACATTTCAGCCGTGGTATCTGCTGGAGCTCACTGTTCCAGGCATGTCTCTTTTTCATGTGATCGCCCTACTCAGAGTTTACTCCTGGCACCTCTGAGCACAGGTAGAGTTTATCTACCCTCCCAAAGGAAATAGAGTAACATTTTCATGGCAGAGCATGCTTTGCAAACTGAAAGCCTCTGGTTTGATCTTTGGCATCAGCCAATGGTTCAATACCTTGCCACCATGCTAGGGAAAGAACTTTGCTTGAGATGTTGAGCAAGTCTGCCAGTTACAGTAGATAGGACTAGCTAGGCGGACATTGAGTTCAACTTTGGATAAGGCAGCTTACCAAGCAATTTAAGGTGAACTCATTCAATTGTTAGTATTGGATTAGACCTATTTCCCTGCAATGTTTGCCCTCTTTTTGGGAAGTTTGGATGCTGGCTCCATTTGTAGAGAAATGTTCTTCTTTCTCGTGTTTGTGTGCATATATATAATGTTGCTCTTGTATTGGGGTAATGTGTTAGTCTGCAACAAATTATTTTCTGAGCTTGCTATAGTGGGAGACATTTTGTGCTGATACAAAGGCCACCATAAAAGGGTTAACTTCATTTCCAGGGTCTGAATCTTGCTGTAGGTGCCACCACAGTGTCTCAAAGTTGTAAGTTGGAAAGATCATACATAGATCAATGGAGAGAAATCAATGGAGAAATCATACATAGAGCTTGGAGATTCAACTCCATCACCAGGTCTAATCATTTTTGGAGTCTTTTACTATATTGGATATAACTGATACCACTGCTAGGAGAAAAATGGCCAGCAGATAGTTGTTTTCAGAGCACACTTCCAAGCCCTATATGGTTTGGAAGCCAAATTATTGAAGGAAAGGTTGGTCCCATATCAATCTGATCATGGATTTGAGGTCATCTTTAGAGGCTATCCCTTTAAGTTGCCCTCAAAATAAGACCTAAGAGGAGTAGAGATAGAGTTCCTGCTATAGATAGAAATAGAGATAGAGTTCCTGTTTATGGAACTCTCTTCTCAGGGAAAATCACTTGGTGCCTGGGCTTCTGTCTTTTCAGCACAAAGCAAAGACATTTTCAGATTTTTAAAATATGTTTGTCCTTTTTCTCTCTGCTAAATGGTGATGATAATGATAATGAAGAAGATCCTGATGACTATACAGTATTGTATGTTTTTGTGTTATTTTTGTAGCTCATTCTGCAAGTATCCCAAAATGAAGCTCCTATTTTATTTAAACAAAGATCTGGGTTATTCTAAGTGCTTCTTTTCCTTTACCTTTCTCCAGCTCTGCAGCTCTAGGCAGCAACTGAGAGCAATCCTCTCAACAGCAAAAAATTCATTTGACTTTTCAAAGGAAAAGTTCGTGTGGGTGAGTAGCTTCATTGGCAACAAACATCCAGTGATTTTGGAGAGGGAAGTAGAGCCCTAGTCATCTTCCAAAGTATGTTTCAAGATGAAAATGTTTTGTATGATTAAATCAAGACTGGAATCCTATAAATCAACAGTACCAGATTCATCTTCCTCCAAGAGGGGTAGCTCCCAAACGTGACTATGTAGTGGCTGATGGAGACCAGGGATGACTGAGAAGTATCCAGCTATGTCCTTATAGTCTGAAATTATGTGGTCCTCCTTTGTATTCTTCCTCTATCCCCTTCCTTCCTTCCTTCCTTCCTTCCTTCCTTCCTTCCTTCCTTCCTTCCTTCCTTTCCTTCTTGGACCAGTGATCTGAAGTCATCATGGACAGCAGAGGGAGGCCATGATCCTTGATCTAGAGAAATTGAAGTTTGTCTCTCTGTATCTAGAAAATAGAACTGACCAGTCTAGCACTGGGACCATACTTGATTTTCTACCATTTAGCAAATTTCTAAGCAAGTTTCCCATAGCTCACTTAGAAAATGAGTTCCTTTAAGATACTTCTCCTTTTGGTTTAAATCTCCAAGAAGGGAGCTGATTCAACAGAATTCAGTGCAGCTTCCTGGTTTGCAACTTGCACTGGATTTCTGAATAGTCAAGATTACCTTGTATAAACAAAATGGCCATGATCCTGGCCTGATGCTTGATGCTACACGAGGTATGATTGATCTTGATGCAGCACCAAGTTCCACTAGGGCAGAATAATGGCCATCTCCTCTTTCTTCTCCTGTAGGACTAATACTTCTCCTGTACCCCAGTCTTAGGCTTGCCAGAATGACGACTGGAGATGGCTCCTTCACCTTTAACTGTGCAAAAAAGGGGATTTCAGCAGGTGTTGCTTGATTGTGTGACAAGCAACATAGGCCCAGATTCCCTCTTCTGCAGAATCATTAAAAGCACAGAGGATTTCTCCAGTTTTCAATTGATAACCCTGTGCAGCTGTCTTCCATGGCTTTTCAGCACTTCCTACTCAGTTTTGAGAGGTCATGGGGGGCATGGGATCCTTTCTTTGAAGGCTGCAAAAACAGCAACCTGTGGATTGTACTTTGCCCACCCTTCCTACAGGCCCTTCAGAAATGTTGGGGATTCATATTGTAACAGCAGGCTCCAGTTTCAGGTATGCTTCTATGCACAGTTGCAGTACCTCCTGGAGCATGTCTACAGCCCTGAACTGGGGGCAGACCATACCCTATGCATATTTGGAAGCTTCAGCCACACTTTTCTAATGGTGTGTTAGGCTGAGACCCATAGTCTTCTCCCAGAGACCTGTCCAGGTTTCTGAAAGACCTATTTCTGCAGGCCAAACTAATACAGACAATGTGAATCTTTTTAAAAACTGAATATCAGACATAGGTTTCTGGTGAAAATTGGAACCCTAGTGTGATAGATTAAACTACCAGAAGTCCCAACAACACAAAACCATCCCCATAAGGTAGATATTAGGGAAGAAGTTCAGACTGATCATGAACTGAGTGTTTTCTGTCTAGATTGAGGCAGAGCCATGCTACCACCACCCCCTTGATGACCATCTGGGTCACACTGGCACTCCTGGCTGAGCACTTTCAAGAATCAGTCATATTTCAGCTGATGTTTGTGTGTTTCTTAATAGGGGTAGTGGATGCAAGATTCTTAGTGGGGGGGGGGGTTGTGTGTTTTCTGGCTAAATTTTCAACCAGTTTTTTTTTTTAATTTGGGGGCTCTGGAGAATTCAGGGGTCTCTGTCAGGCTTCAGAGCCCACAAATTATGATCTCTAGCACCCACATTTTCACTACCCCAATCTGTTGCCTCTCTAAATCTGTTTTCTATTGTTGTTAGGTTTTCCCTCTTCATGACTGGACTATGTATTTGTATGATACATGTAGCAGATACAAACAAGGGCATTGCCACACTCTAGCCCAGTTCGTGGTGAAGGATCACAAAGATGGCATATTCCCCTCTTTTCCTTCTTGTTTTTTCTCTTCATTAGAAGTAACTTTACTTAATTAGGCAAGATTCAGGAGTTCCCACTTCTTCTCAGTAAGAGGAAAAGGTTGACCTTCATCTTCCAGGTCCATTCTCCCACCTCACCCCCACCAAAGAAGTAACCATGTTAGTCTGTTGCAACATAAAAATGTGGGAGGAGGAAGGCAGGGAGGGGAAAACAGAAAATTGGACAGTATCTTTAAGACTCGTCTATATTTTATCATGAGCTTTCATGGACACCCATCCACTTCTTCAGACAAAGCACCACTCTTTATAATCACTCTGCATTGCATCTGAAAAAGTGGGTAGCACCCATAAAAGCTTGAGAGAGAAGGTCAGCATCTGCAGCTCTGTTGGTGCAGCCCCAGCTGTTGGCACTGAATAGTCAGCCTCTCCAGAAAAGGCAGGCAGCAAGCACCCTATGGCCACTAGAAACATCAATTGCCCTCTCTGTGAAAGACATCCAAGCCAGCTCAGAAGCTCAGCTTTGTTTCTGAATACAGGCTACTCTTCTGCTCATCCACCTGTCGGTTTTGGTTCCCCAGCTTCTAACAGATACCCTGGTTATACCGTCAGCAGTCAGACTGCTAGCCAACCTCTTGGCTTCTCATTTCCTCAAGTGAACTATGGCATTTCCTTAGCAAGATTTGTTCAGAGGGGGTTTGCCTTTGCCTTCCTCTGAGGCTGAGAGAGTGTGACTTCCTCAAGGTCATCCAGTGGGTTCCCATGGCTGGGGGAGATTCAAACCCTGGTTTCCTGAAATTCTAGTCCAACACTCAGACCAAACCATTAGACTATATATTACTATATATATTGATATAACTTCAGTAATGGAACTATGACCAGTGTCCTGTTGGTGAATTACACAAGTGTTAAGATCAGCATATATGTGTGTGAAGCGCTTTACGAAAAGAATTTAGAGAGCTATTCTCTTGCCCTTCCAATCCATCCAAAAGAACTCCCACCATTCAGTAGTATCAGATCCCAGGAGATGGTGCTGCTGTTCCTTCTTACCAGAGGGAAAGGGGGTCCATGAAGATCTGGCTGCTCTGAGCTCCTGGGTGAAGGAAACGGTGGTGCACTCTATCTGAGAGCATTCCTCATCCCCTCTCAAAATAAGACCAGCTGCTTTTCTATGGTCCCCCCTCTCTTCCTCAACAGTATGTCACAGCAGCAAGGGGTGGGCTGAAGGTAGACAACTGCTGGGTGTCAGGAGAATGTGGAACTTGACAAACAGAGCGACAAGTACATGTAGGATCTCAGTCTATGTCTGCTCAAAATTCCTCCAGCATATTCAGTCAGTCCTCCATATCTGCTAGGGTTAGGGACGCAGGACCCCCACAGAAGTGGAAAAACTGCAAATATAAAAATGTGTGTGTTTATGGAATGGAGGCCAAGGCATGATGGGGATGACAGGCACCCAGGGTCCAAACTAGGTCAGGGAAAGGGGTGGGTTGATGTGGTGGCCTTATGCGTCCTCTCTCCTGCCCATTTATTTACTTGGGTGTGGGGAGGCACTGGGAGAGGGTTTGTGGTGCTGAGAAATTGGGCTGTGAGCCGTCCTTAGCTGGCCAGGCAGTGGCTGGTGGTGGAGGAGGAAAGGGAACAGGGTTGGGTCTTTAAAAGCCTTCATAGCCTGATCAAAGTCACCAAGAGGAAAGGTTCCCCCAGAAAAGAAGAACCTGAGATGCAGCAGTAGGGGCTAGAGAAAATCACAAATAATCAAATCCATGAAAGTCAAGCCCACAAATGTGAATGCTGACTATATTTCCTTCAAACCTTCAAAATAATCATTGATGTGTGGCATTGTACCCCAGCTAAGCATCTAAAATGTTTCCAGAAGTGACAGATCAGTGCTGAAGGTATAAGAGCAGAAGGAGAACCTTTGCTCTCGTATGGTGGCATTGCTGTTCGGCTGGGCAGTACTGAAATGAGGTTACAAGTGGTATGAAAACAATCATGGGTTTTGAGTTATAATTAAAATCTTTTGATGTACTTTGAGGGCACACTAAAGACCAGTTGTCTAGGGAGGGATTAGGCTGAAATGGTAATGCTGATTTCAGCATCTACTTTAATGACTAAATCCTGGTGGACAACTGAACAACACTGATCAATGGGGGTATAAAAAAAAAAGCAAATATGGGCTGTCATGTTCACGGACGAAATTACCAGTTATAAGCTGCAGGGGAATTGATAGCGGAGTTCCATGTAATAAATTAATAACTTTTGCTAACTAAACATGAGAGGAATGACCTGAGTGTGAACAGTACTTATTGGAATAACAGCATTATAAACAAAGAGGAGGACAAGGGAGAAGGAATTTTTAGTAGAAAAATTTGACACACAAATCTTCTTCTCTTCCTCATCTTGTGGAACTAGCAGTGTTTTGCATTTGCTATATTTAAAATCACACATACACACAAATCTAGGTGTTGTGGAAAGGTGTACAAGCCCCAAGCTTCTATTGCGGATGGTGATCAGGAATATTTTGAGTTGTGATCCTCCTTAACACAGATCAGCATGAGATTGCACCTGATTCTGTGAAAACCAAGGAGCTTTCTGCAGTATGCTGTTATAGTGCTATTATTCCACTTTCAACATCCTGTGGAATCCTAGAGTTTGTAGTTTACTGAAGCCAACAAGCTCTGCGGCTGGGAATTCTAAAGGCTCTTCCTTAAACTGCAAACACAGGATTCCATAGGATGTTGAAAGAGGAATAATCGCACTATAATAGTGTTGTGCAGAAGGGCCCCAAGGCAAGGCATCTTTTTCAGACCCAAGGATCAACTTATTATTACCAGAGAATTTTTTGTGGGTTTTGTTCTAGAGTTGATGGACACGAACAAAACTGAAAAGGGGAGGCAAAAAGCACTAGCATATTTTGGTCTGAGGTTCTTACTGGCGGTAACTGATTCTTAGAAGAGGTATTTCACAGGTTGGGGAGGGAGGGTATTGATAGCCATACAAAAACTTCGAAACCACAGAAGGAAGTGGTTGATATTCCCCACCTCAATATGAAAAGCATGAAAGTTTTCAATCATCACTCAGATGTTATCTCTTCTATACTGTAAATGGTTTTCAGATAAGCTGATTGTGGTTCTTAATTTTTTATTATTATTATCATTATTTTAAGAAATGTATTGGTTTACTCATTTCCTCCAATAGACTACAGTAAGATTCTATCTTCTTCACACCACCCAAATGCTTCCGTTTTCTTACAGTGTAAGTGAATTCAGGTATCTGCTGCTTATAGAAGATTTGTTTCCAACTGGCCACTGGACCCTCTCAGAACGGTCACAGTTCTCCTTATCTTTAGACTTCAGGAAGTAAGATTTTCTTAAAAACTGCTAAAATTAATGTTCTGTTGGGGGGTGAGGTAACGTTAAACTAAAGAGTTGCAACTAATTAAGATAGCCCTAATGGATATTACAGAGGAACCTTGTGGGGCTGGAGTGGGGAGAAGCCATGGTCAGTGTCAAATCCTAAACCCTGTTGGGTTCATAACAGGTGAGACAAGACTTGAGGAAAGGGAACGCAAGGAGGAAGCTATTGGAGGACAAAATGAGGACATGTTCCCCAAATAAGAACTCTACCCCTCAATGAAATTTTTCTGCAGTCCCCACATGAGATGTATTTTTGTATCTTTAGTTTTCAATTATGTATTTATTTATACATTCACAGTCTTCTTTTTTTGTCAAGCATTTCATTTGTGCAATATATATACATAGGGAGAGAGAGAAAGAAATCTCTTTGGTTTTACACAGAGAACAGAGTGTTTGGGTCCTAACCTCATAGACCTGAATTCTATCGGTTAGTGCCAATTAAATAAACCCATGGAATCAAAGTGTTGAATGGTGACTCAACATGTTGGCAAGTTCTAATGATTCAATGGATCCATTCTATTTGAGAATGACAATAGGATTCAGGACTCTGTGTTTCTGCAGATAGGATTCATTCTCAACAAAGTCCTCAATATAAAAATGCAAAAAAAGGGGAGAACTCCCAAAATCCTTTTTAAAATGTGCAAAATCCCTGGTAATCCTGCCTACTGGGCAGAAAACCTTCTAAAATTTTAATTCGTCCAAGAATGTGAGAAATGATAGAGGGGGAGGGAAACATTTGAAGAAGCTGGGAAAGGGAAACCTCTCCCTAACATCCATTTGTTCATTTATTTATGTATTTGTTTGTTTGTTTGTTTTACTTATTTATCAATCACCAATATGCCCACTAGGTTCCTCCTGAGGCAATGTACAATAGCTGAAAACACTTTGGAACTGTTAAAGAAATAACCAAAAAAACAAAAACAAAACAAAAACAAATTGGCCAGCATTGTCACCCCTAATTTTAAGCTCAAAAAGCACAGCCTTTGCAGCCCACTTAACAGAGACACAGTCACACCCAATAGTATCTTTAATATATTATCTCTTTTTCTTCTCCAGAAGCAAAGAAAGGAATGGCCATAAAAGCTGTTGTCCTTGCTGCCTACATCTTAACCTTCTTGATTGGCCTCCCTTCCAACCTCCTGGCCTGCTATGCTTTCTTGAGGAAAGTGTGTCAGAAACCTTCCTCCATAGACATTTTTTTACTCAACTTGACTTTTTCTGACCTTATCCTCCTCCTTATTCTGCCTTTCAAGATAGTGGAGGCTGCCTCAGACATGATTTGGATTCTCCCTGCTTTCCTTTGTCCCCTGACTAATTTCTGTTTCTACAGCAGCATCTACCTCAGCATTCTTTTCCTCACAGCTATCAGTGTGGAGCGCTATCTTTGTGTTGCTTATCCAGTCAAGTACAAGATGAATCACAAGACAGTCTACTCAGTTGTCGTCAGTTTCATCTTCTGGTTGCTTGCCTATGCTCACTGCAGCATCATCTACATAGTGGAATACCACAACAAAACTCTGCCAAAACTTGACAACTCCACATGTTATGAGAATTTCTCTCCTGCCCAACTCCATATCCTCCTCCCTTTCCGACTGGAGCTTGCCTTTGTCTTCTTCAGCCTCCCACTTGCCATCACCATTTTTTGCTATGTCAATGTTATCCGCATCCTGACCTCCATGCCCAGCATCCAGTCCCAGAGGAAGCAACGTGCCATAGGATTGGCTGTATTCACTTTGCTCAGTTTTGCTATGTGCTTTGGACCCTTCAATGTCTCCCACGTCATGGGCTTTGCCTACAGCTTGAGCCCTTCCTGGAGAGTCTATGCTTTTCTCTTCAGTTCCTTCAACACCAGTTTGGACCCTGCCATCTTCTACTTTTCTTCTGCCGCCATCCGACAAACATTTGCTGACTGCTGGGCTCGCATGAGAAGCAGATTCTCAGCCCTAGAGTCTCCATGCTGTTTGCTGTGCTCCAAAGCATGTGACCACAGGGACAATGAAGCTGAAGGTGGCCAATCTTCAAGATCCATTCCCCAAGGTGGATTGACGATGACTGGTACTCCTACCACTGCCAGTCGGAAATCTTTGACTGCTAAGGTCTTGAAGGTGAGTATTCTTGAAACTGCACATTGCCAACAGCAGCAAGATTTTGGACTCTGAAAGTCAGTTGAAAGAAATTGTGAAGTTGAAATAGTCAAAGTGAAATTGTTGTACTTTAGCACTACTGGCTTATTTCAATCATTAACGTAATCCTCTGAGATAAGATTGTGCAAACTAGTGGGGGGAAGAGCGGGGATGAAAAGTTTTCCTGGTTCCGTTTAATATATTTCCAAAATCAATTCACCAGGGAAAGGGAAACTTCTTTGGACCTTTGATTGTTGGACCAGCACACTGGAGACTTACTGCCAGCAGCAAGTAAGGCCATCCCAACGCTGGCATGCAGTCCCTAATGTGGTGGCCTAACCTACCCTTGTTTCTCCCTTTTTCAGTAGCAGGCTTGGGTTCATGATCACTCAGACTACACTCCAGAATTCAATGAATGTGCATGGTGCAAGGAGTGACATTAACAGCACATGCATTCATACCATCTGCATTCTTCATTGTGAATGGAAACTTGCATTTGGAGATTCTTGGATGGAGGAGCTACTCCATCCATATATCCTGTCCAGGATCCTGAAAGACTTGCAACTGTGAGCCAAACTATATGCAACAACAAACAATTCAGTTATAGTTCTGTAGATTTATACACTCATTACTCCCTCCATAGCCAGTGCAGAAGTATGCTATTAAGATTATAGGACTACAGACATGTGAGAACTAACCCTCCTTCATCGTAGTCCTGACTAGCAATCGCTGCCCCATAACCAAGCTGCTGTTGTTCCAGGAAGAAAGCTTTCATTGGTACCAATAAGAGTATTCTTTCCAGAAAGACTATGTAGCAGCTATAGCAAAGGCTGCAGGTTAAAATCCCTACCTTGTATGCCAATAATCCTGTTGAGATCCTATTTAATGCTGAGATCCAGAAGGATGGTAGCTCCAAGTTGATTGACTGAGCAAAGGAGCTCCCCAGTGTAATCTCACACACCCCTGCAGCAAGTTAATGGCTATTTGAGTTGAGGTGGAACTGGGGCTGGGCACTGTTTATCTACCTTAGCACAGAGGAAAAGTGTTGTGTAAGGAGGTCCTGGGTACTTCTTGCATAATATTCAAGGAAGTACTTGGACTGACATAACCCCTGATTATTTGAATACAAATCACCAAAAGGATTCTGGGCCCATATTTGGTACATAATAGGCTCAGATCCTATGTCAGGGTTGCACAGCATACATCTTCACGTCTTGATTTATATGATACTTCTGTTACACAACAGTTGCATTGAATGGCAACAGTGTAATTTGCAACAAAAAAATGGAATGGAATGGAATGGAATGGAATGGAATTCATGATGGGATACATATCAGGATGTCCAGTGGTCCCACATGTGCTACTCTGCTTCTGTGGCCTTGAACTGAATCTGGATATTGCACACTGGACAAAAGAAATGTCCAACCACTTCTGTAGGGGAATGTACACATACATAAGACACCATCAAGATTCCATCCACACTATTTTTAATGATCCCTGGAAGTTCCATTGACATGTTTAGTATCCCCTGTAGGGTTTTCCCCCAAACAGAAACTTCACTATTTTCTGAACAAATTCCCAGCTTAGCCTTTGGTGGATCTTAATCTTGGCTTGGACTCTGTCTACCTAGTCAATTCCTTATCTCTCTGTAAACCCTAGGCTGCTTAATAGGATTGGTAAAGGCATGGAAACCATGCCCTATGAGGAACGGTTTAGGAAGCCGGGTATGTTTAGCCTGGAGGAAAGAAGGTTAAGAGATAACATGATAGCTATGTTTAAATATTTGAAGGGATGGTATATGGAAGATGGAACAAGGTTGTTTTCTGCTGCTCCATAGACTAGGACATAGAGCAATGGCTTCAAACTGCAAGAAAAGAAATTCCACCTAACCATTAGGAAGAACTTCATGACAGCAAGAGCAGTTTGACAGTGGAATGAGCTGCCTTGGCATGTGGTAGAGTTTCCTTCTTTGCGGGGGTTTAAACAGAGGCTGGATGGCCATCTGTTGGGAATGCTTTGATGTGTGTTCCTGCATGGCAGAAGGGGGTTGGACATGATGGCCCTTGTGGTCTCTTCCAGCTCTATGATTCTGAATGCTTTCTCTCCTTCTTGTCTATGATCTCTGCCTTATCAGGACCAGATAGATAGACCTTTGTGTCCATACCAAACCTCTGCAGGTTGTTCTCTTCTTTAAAGGGAAATTCATGTGAAAAGAAAGCTATTTTCACACTCAGCCCAGCACATCACAGCTAGTGTATGATTGCCTTTTCTTTCATTCATTTCTTCATATCCGAATGAGTCTTGCTAGTAAGAAACACCCTACACAAAGTCCTCATTAAAGGGTATGATTTCACGGAAAATTCTTATCTTTTCTTCCTTTGATGATAAACAGATACCAGCTGTCAAGAACTAGAGATCTATACAGTGAGCTAATCTGATAATGCAGGAGATACATTTCCTTTTTAAAAATAAAAGAAGCATTACTTTAGCTGTATTTTTAATGTTGGCGTTTAATTCTGGGAATGACTAATGACTAATATAGCAAGAGCAGAAGCTGAAGGATATTGGAAAATGATCAGGCTCGGATAATGATCAAACCTGATTTCAGAAAAATGTGCAAGACATTGCACTTTTGCAAGATCTGTGAAGTTTACTTCTTTTCTCTTCCTACAAGTTGTTTCTAGGTAACTGATGATGAATAGCAATGTTTGTTGTTTTCTGATTCTGTTTTAAGGAGTTGGTTGGTTTACCCATTTCCTCCAAAATGCAGCAGTAGTTAGCAGAATGCTTCAGTTTCTTACTCTGCAAATGTATATGCTTGATTCTGGATGAATTTTCAAATGGCTGATGGATTTTTTTTAAAAAAATGAAGGTGTTTATTCTTCTTACCCTTTGAGTTAAATGCACTTATTTTAAGATGAAGTTTCCCAAGCAGAACATAAGGAAGATTTTTGGAAAAGCATTCATAGCCACTGATGTTCCTTTAAATAAAAAAAAAGCATACAGTAAAGAATCACTATTTTATGAATGGAAGCTAATAGGAATTAATGGACATTCATGACTGCAGAGAAACGGCTCCAAAGTGGGGTGGGTGGCTGGGTTACACAGAATAACTAAATAGACAAAAAGAGGAATAACGTATCTCTTTTTCCTGAAAGATGGTGTCAACAAAATTAAGAGTATCGAATAAGGAGTACCATTCTGTATAGTCCAGAATAGTGTAGTATTGCAGTATGCTACAGCTAGCAATTCCCTTACTCCCCCCAAACATATCTGAGAATCGCTTAAGACATTGACCATTTCTGCATTACAGTGTTATAGTGTTATTATTCCACTTTCAACATCCTGTGGAATTCTGGGGTTTGTGGTTTACTGAGGCTAAAGAGTTCTCTGGCTGAGAATTCTAAATGCCCCTCCCTATACTACATATCCCAGGATTCCAAAGAATATTGAAAGTGGAATAATAGCAGTGTAGTGCAGAAATTGCCTTCCTTACCTCATGACCATTCTGTGCCTGGTTGAAAGCAGTGGGATATTAGAGAATCATCCGGTTGTATCTTCATAACCAGTCATGAAATGATTGCATACTCTGCTGAGATCCACTGGAGTCCTCCAGAAGTCTCAATGGATGAGGTAATCATATTGCTTCTGGTTGCAAAGACGCAGATAATGCTTCCCCAATCTCCCTTCAAGATCCACCAGCTGTGGTGCATCCATACAGTGACTCAACAGGAGGTCTGGATGGACATTTGGCTGCTGTGGAATGGAAAACCAACCTCTGCATCAACCAAAATGAGATGTGCACAGATGTAAGGTTGAATTACACTTGTGTGTGCCATCAACAAGATGCCAATCAAGCCTTGTCATGTTTATGGGCCTAAAACCAATGATAGCCCCATTTAGAGTAAGCCTATTACATTAATGGCAGATACCTTGAGAGACTGAAGATGAGACTGTACACGAATTTGTGATAAAGTGGGGCTAAAATTCTGAGCATAATGTACAAATGACATATGGAAAATGTGGGCTAAAGATATAAAATGTACTTGTGTAGTAATCTAAAGGAAAATATGTATAAGATGATTTATAGATGATATTTAACTCCAAATAAATTGTTAAAAAATGTTGAAGAATGTTTCAAATCAATGTTGGGGCTTTCAGAATAAAGAAGGATCTTTTTTCGTATGGGGGTCTTGTAAGAGGGCAAAAAGTTATTGGTCTAAGATTTATATGTTAATTCAAAACATTTTAAAGGTAGATTTTGCACTGTCACCTGGAATGTAGTTGGGAATTATTGATAAAGAATTGGATAGTAAATATGGAGTGTTTCTTTGATATATGACAACAGCTGCAAGAATCTTGTCTGCACACACTTGGAAACAGACTGAAGCAATGACAAGAGGATGGTGGCTTGTTAACGTTGCTGGTTTTGCCTAATTCAGCAAACTGAATTAGGCAAAACTAGATTTTAAAAGATAAATCAATTAAAGTTTATCTGAAGGATTGGAAACCATTTTTAGATTATTTTTTTTAAAAGCAATAAGAAATCTAAGTACAGTAGAGTCTCGGTTATCCGACCTAAACGGGCAGGTGGAGGGTCGGACAACCAAAATGTCGGATTAGCCGGAGGACCGGGGTGGCTGCCATTTTGGGGGCGTGTCTGGGGGCGTGTCTGGGGGCATGTCTGGGGGCATGGAAATGCCCACAGCCACGCCCCCAGGCAGCCGTGACGTCAGTTAATCCAGAAGGTTGGCTAACCGCATGTCAGATAACCGGGACTCTACTGTATGTAACAATCAGCGGTTATGTTTAGTAGTAATTCTAGTAATCTGAATTTAATCAGATCTGTAATGGTAGAATAAGACACTTCTTATTAATTTCTTTTTCTTTTTCATTACATCTGCTTGAGAGACTGAGTTCTTTTGTGTTTTTCTTAGCATAGTTAAGTTCTGTTTACAGTAATAGATTAGTGTTTTGGTAATGTGTTTTAATATTTTGTCTTAGCCTTTGATTAGTTTTAATATAGTTTAAGTTGCCTATGTACATTGTTTGTGTATAGTTATTTTCTTTTTCCCTTTTTCTTTCTACTGTTGTGAACCAGTTTGTATTAAAATAAATATGACTTTAAAAAAAATGGAGTATGCATTGCATTCATGGAAGGAACAAGTTGACTTCCTAAATTCTCATTGATTCAGTAGTTCTGCTCTAGTTGGAAATAACAATTGGATGTAGACTATAGCGTATTTCCCATACTTAATATCTCAAGATAAAAATATGCTTTCTTATAGAAGCTAGATTAAGCTTTCCCTACTTTGCTTTTTAAGAACAATTCAAGTTAAAATTAGAAACTAATGACTATGGAAGAAGGAAAGCACTGGAGAATTGCCTGCTTGGAATTGGCAGAGTTTTTGTTCTTTCTCTCATCACCACTGTGTGATCCTGGAAAAACTGAATCTACCAGCATAGTGTCCCAACTGGATTCTGACCTAGGTGTCCATGAATGACATGCTGATGGTGACATCACCTCCTTTCACACAGGATGCAGGAGGTGATACACTAGCTGCATCTTTGGGCTGCATCTAAAACCTCCCCTGGCAACAGACAAAGATGAAGCTGTTCTGAGCTCTGAAGGGAAGTGTTACCCTGACTTCTAGGGGTAATCCTCAGAGGATACTCTAATTTGCTCTAAAATGCCAAAATTGGGGAAATTAGAAGAGCACTGACTTTTAACAGCGAAAGGCAAGGAAACTCCTAGCAAGATCTTGTAACCCAATTTCTATAGAGTCAGATCGAGAAAGAACCAGGCTATTAGTTCACTCAACATGTTTTATTTCTCTAATATGTTTAATGACACTCACTCAGCATCAAACTCTCACACAATCACACAAGAACTCTTGAAATGGGAAGAGGTGAAAATGGATAAGGAGAAAAGTGGAGGGAAGAGGGTAATACTGTACCAATCCAGAAATCTTCAGCTGAGAAAAAGACAAGCGGAGAGTAAAACTCAGAATAGGGGAGGGGTTGAGGGGACCCTCAACTGACAGAGACACAGCCTGTCAGTCAAATCTGGGAGAAGTCCAAAATGGAGTCGAAAAGAGGTCTATTTATAGGGTCAAACATGCCTCGGAGGCAGACCCTCTTGTTGGAAAGAACAATGGCTGAAACAGAAGGATGACGGAGGTGTGATAGCCACCTGATGGCTGCATGATATCACACCAGGTAACCAGACTTTGCTTTGATATGCCTTGTTTTTGTTCCAAGCACTCTGGGAAGACATCAGGCAATCTCCCCAAAGTATTGTCTTGTTAATGGCCCATTACCTGTGCCAATGTGCCTTTCCGAGGTTTCTGATGGAGACCTGACAGGGGAAGTTACAACTCTTTGCCCTTTTGTCTGATCTCCAGCTTGGCTGTCTACACCCCGACCTGGCCACCTCTGGCTCAGATGCCTTTTAATATCAAAATCATACTTCCCGGGATGGGGGTCTGTCCATGGGGTAACAGAAGGTAAGCTAGGAGGCATTCCATTTGTAAGCGCACCCTCATTTTTTCCCACCTCCAAGTTGAGGGCAGCTGCTTCTTATCATTTGTTCTGCTTTTGCTCTATTTCACTTCCCCATTGGTAAGCAGCAGCCCTTCTTGGGTCTCAACAGTGGTCAGGGAAAAAACACACAACTATGTGGCCAGAGCATTACGTGCTGTCTGTCCAATGTAGCATCTCAGTCCATGAGAGCAATGGTGTTTGCACTAGTGGAGTGATAACTGTTGGATTATGTATTACCTTGAGGAACTGAAAATAAATGTCAAAGACAGTACAGATGTTATGTGGAAAGAGGAGGGGGAGGAAGCATCTCCGATATATATTTCAACATTTTACTGTGTATCTAAATTCCTGTGTTTCATGTTCAAGTAATAAACAGAAAATACAAGCTCAGTCTTTTAGTTGCACACAATCAATAAACATCATGTTTGCATTTTTCTTTTTCTATAATATTGTGAATCAAAGGTGGGGAGGGTGTTGCAGATTTTGTTTGTTGGGTCTGCATTTGAATCGGATAAATATATCTATGCAATTATTTTTTAAAAAACATACATCCCAAATCTGTCCAGCATGGTCTCATTTCCTCATGCATATTTTGAATTAGAAATCATGACCTCAGCAATTCAGTTCTAGAGTAGCCACCCCCACATCTGCTGAAGAAGTTGGGTTTCCTGGCTCCAGAAAGAATGGTGGCCAGTAGGAGGCAATATATTGTACTTACCAGCTGGCCAAGTGGTTAAAGACCATACAGGAGCTAGCAAGCAAAGTTTGTCTTAGTCATTTTGCAGTTCTCAGTAGATTTAGGCCATTTCCGCACAAGGTCAATACATCGCAGTCAGCTTGAATTCTTACCCTCCCATTTGCACATTGAACCTTTTAGCTTCATAGTTTTCCTTGTGGTTCTGCACATTTTCAGCTCCTAGAATGGTCCAGTGCAGTTCACTGCGATGAGAAACTGCTGTATGTGAAAAACAGAAAAACTCAGATGTAAATCTCCCAAACCGGTTCTGCTTTGGTTTTTACCTACATGCGGAAGCGTAGCATTGATTCACATCGTAGATATGGCCAGCTAGCGGTGTTCCCAGGCTGTCCCTTCCATTATTTCCATCCCTATCTCTCTCCATGCATCAAAGGACAGGCTGCCATCATTATTGTCTTCATGTGTTAAACGGACAGCAGGAAGAGAATGGATATGGTAATGGGCTGTTAAGATGTGGTCTTTTCCACGTTATCAACAAATATACATACCTACACACAAATGTAGCAACGCAGACATGTGTTAACAATGTGTGTGTTTTAAAAAAGAAAACCAGACCAATCAGCAATGGCAGGGCAGGGTGAGGGAGGGGAATGGGAGTGGCCAGGGACTTGCTGTTGTGGATGCAGCAACCTCTGTTCTCCACAGTAGTACGATGTAAATGGGGGAGTGCAGACAGCACAGTTTTTGAATTTCTCTCAATCTGAGTGTAAAGACACCACTCTTGGCATGTAGCAAACTGCTCCTCCCCTCTCGTGCAGAAATGGCCTTAGAGAGACAGAATCCGTAAATCCAGAGAGAGAGAGAGAGAAATTGATTCCAATGGCAAAATCCATAGTCATTTTGCAGTTCTCAGTAGATTTAGAGAGACAGTGTCCATAAGTCCAGAGATAGAGAGAGAGTCCTAGACAAGGTGAAGGTCAAGGGTTCTAGGATTGCAAGCTAGATATTCAGGAGTAAGCTGGGCTGCTACCACCAAAAGGATCAATTGACTATGACAGCTTCCTCCCATTCTGGTCTCCGCTTATATAGGCTCAGAGTCTTACCCAGCTGTGGCCTAATTAATGAGTCTTTATTATGTAAATGCTGCAGACTCCTGGAGTCTCCCTTTTCCACCTATCCTGGCTGCTGTAAGTACTGTTTCTCTCATGTCTTTGGGGTATGGCTGTTGGAAAGGGTCCTGTCTGGGTCCTGGAACAGGGGCATGACAGGCAGTTGTTCATCAGGGAGATAGGAAGCAGGAAAAGAACAGATACACACCAGCAGGGAAGAAGAATATATAGTCCTCTAGCTGCTGGTCTGCCATTCCCATCATTCCTCACCACTAGCTATGCTGACTATAGCTGATGGGACTTGATATCCCCACATATCTGGAAGGCTATGCATTCCCTGTCTTGTGGCATGATGTTCTGGTGCATTAAGCAATGGAAGAGAAGCAGGACGCTAGGAGAGAAGAAACAACATAATCTCCAGAGAAGATAGAGGCCCTGCTACTGTTGTCTTTCCGCTAAGGCAGTGGTTCTCAACCTGTGGGTCCCCAGATGTTTTTGGACCTCAGCTCCCAGAAGCCCTGAGCATTGACCATAGTGGCTGGGGCTTCTGGGAGCTGAAGTCCACAAACATCTGGGGACCCACAGGTTGAGAACCACTGCTCTAAGGGGATAAAGACTGGCTGGCCAACAGAATCAGCTTTATGCATAAAACTTACATAAAGTACCTTTAATAGTATATCCATCTTAAAATGATGGAGCCCAAAATGATCACTGATGCGATGGTAGAAAACACCACCACCACCACCAAAACTTGCTCAGTTATTAAAGTGATGAAAGGAGCCCAGACAGTGGCAAATGTATTTTTTATATATATATCTTCTTTCATCACTCTACCTTTACAGGTCAGTTTTTCAGAAAGCACAGTTCCCCACACACCATCCAACCAGTGTTAAAAAGAAAGATCTTCTCACGTTTTCCACGTTTTTGTAATTTCTAACTGTGCAGACCCCAACAACATAGCGATGAAATCTTTATGCAGAGCATTTGCATTATCTCCTTCAAAAATAGCTAATGATATCATTCCTGATATGTTATTTTATTCAGAAAGTCAATTACCGTGTTTCAAAAATCTACTGCCTTTTGAGCTTATGGTTCCAACAGCTCCACAGCCCCACCAACAGGATTGTAAAATATTATTACTTATTTAATGGCATTTAACTGGTGTCAAATGGCTTCTATGTATTATCTTCAGAGTACACTCCTAGGAAGAAGCCAATATTGATTTATAAAGGGGTATGGTCCATAGTTGTTTCTTGTCTGAACGACATTTGGGAAACACTTTTTCTGATCATTTGTTGAATATATTCTACTATTCTTTTTCTTTTCTATTATTCTTTCCCTCTCTGCTTTGGGAATAATACAACTGCTCAAGGAATGAATGAACTTCCTGATGGTAAGAGCCATTTGACAGTGGAATATGCTGCCTCGGAGTGTGGTGGAGTCTTCTCTTTGGAGGTTTTTAAACAGAGGCTGGACAACCATTTGGTGGGAATACTCTGATGTGGGTTCCTGCAAGGCAGAATGGGTTGGACTTAATGGCACTTGTGGTCTCTTCTGGTGCTATGATTCTAGGACTGGACTTACCACCTCAGACTTCTTTTTAAAAAGTAAGAATAGAGGCTAAAAGAGTGGACTCCAAGATAGTCTGTGTCCTGAAGGCTGACAAAGATTTTCCACCAGCACCAGACTTGACCCTATGGAGGCCATGTAGTCTAACTGAGCCTCATGTATTAACCTATCATATTTGCACCACTGTTTCTACTCAGTGGAAATGAGAATAGACTGATATCTGCAGATGAAGCAACTACTTTTCAAATTAGATCTGTGTCATTGTAGTAGGTGGCTCTGAGGCAGTGCGCTTTTCCCAGCTTTTAGTCTGAACTTTAAAGGACATGGCCAAAGTGCTGATCCTGTTTGGGCGCTAAGGTTTAGCAGCTTGGATAGCATCCTTAAAGTTCAGACAAAAGCCTGGAGTAGACTCTCCACTCTACTGACCCCAGACTCATCAGTCTCTACGATCAATGCTCAGTGGGTCTGTCCATATTCGCCAGGATTTTTGCGGGCAGAGAAACAGGGGACTATTTTACACAATTTCTCAAAAAGAAAGGCATATTTCTTACAGGTGAAACTTTCCATTAGCAACAGCAGTCACATGTCCCTTATGTTTGTTGCTGTTGCAAATGACAAAAAGAAAGAAAGAAAGAAAGAAAGAAAGAAAGAAAGAAAGAAAGAAAGAAAGAAAGAAAGAACAGTGACAAAAATGCACAGCTTTCATGTCACATTTTCTACAACATCCCAGATGTATCACCATTCTGGGACACAAAGCATGGGGCACAGCCTGTGGCAGAAAGGAGAAAATTCAGATAAAATTAGTTTTCTGAGAGTGAAATGTAACAGACAACTCTGACAAAGTCCTTTCTCACTCACTACTCCAGACTCTTAGAACTGCTTCCCTGAACATTTGCGGACTGCTCCTTCCCTCATTATTTTTAAATCTCAATTAAAAACCTTGTTTTCAAAAGCTTTTGGGGTTTTAGTTTAAGATTGTTTTACAAATTTGTACGGTTCGATTACATGTACTTGTCAATTTGCTTTGTATTTTATTGCATTTTTAAAAAATTTTGTCTAGATAATTTGTTTTACAATTGCATGTATACTTTTATTATTCCTTCCTTCTACGTTTGTGTGCATATACGTATATTTTACACTGTATGCCTTTGGCAGCATCCATTATTTTTGGTTCTCCACTTGTAAACCAGCATTTCCCAGGAAAAATAAAACTTTCCTGAAAATTGTCCCAGCCTCAGTTAAACATAGAAGAGCAAGCTAGTAGGCATTTTTATCAGAAATCATGCCAAGATTTCCTGAGAAATGCATGTGATGATTGGAAGTGGCACATGGGTTATATAGTCATTGGCTTATTATTGCTAAGTTGGGAGGAAGCTCCTATATGGCTCCCAGAAAACCCCATGGTTCTCAGCAGTGTGACTCACTAGACCTCAGTTCCACACCTTTTCACAGTTTGGCCCCTGCCATACCAGATAAATGCTTTAGTCTTCTCACATTCCCTGTGAATGAGCTTGTCTTCTTCATGTTGGAAAGCACCCTTCAGAACAGAGGTTGAATCACCTCTAGAAATTTCTGATTCTTCTCCCTTCAAATTCACACTGAGTGTGATTCATCAACTACAATACAGGTAAGATTTTTTAACAAAATATGTAACCACAATTGATATTCCTTTAAAGCTGGACAAGGGGAAGAGCCCCTCGAAAACTAAACATCAGAGCTTGGAAATGTTATTATTTGGGTTATAGCTCCCAGAACCCCTCAGCTAGCATGGCCAATGGTTTTGGTGGCTGTGAGATCCGGGGAAGTGTAGTCCAAAAGGGTAACTCTCCCCTTCTGCTAAAAAGTCACAAATAAGTTTATTAATGAAACTTATTAGGACTGAACTGGTTTACTAAAGCAGGAAGAGTCTGAAATGAAAGTCACAGAAAAAATACTGGACAATGCTAGTCACATATTAAGGTTTCAGGGAGCAAAAATGTTCAACACCAGTGCAAATATGATGGAAGAAATATTTCCAGCTTCCTGCAAGATGGGCTGAAATCCTATTCTGACATGAGCACATGAAAATGAGTTGCGCATTTGCAAGGATGCTTTCTTTGGGACAAGACACAATGAATTTTTCACCAACCTGTTGCATACCATCCAAAACCTCCCTCTTCAATCCCTACCAAGCCCCACAGGCCACTGATTTGCATTGTGACACAAAACTGTTTTCCTCAGGCCAGAAGCTTAGACTGTACATACGGAAATCTTTGTCCACATCTCTTGGGGGTTTCAGAGGATTATAAAATATAGTCTCAGATACAGGATTAGTCTTCATCAAGAGTGGGCAACTGAGGAAGGATAGGGACCACATTAGCCACACACACCCAGGAGACCTTGGAGAGGAGCACCTGCCCCCTGCAAAAACAGTTTAAAAAAATTGTTGGCCCCCAAATGCCCACCTACATGTTCCTGAAGGTATGGGAGGCATTTTCACCCTGTTTTCGGGCCTCCTCGGCCATTTTAGGTCCAGGAAAGCCTTTTTAAAGAACAAGATGTAATTAGACGTAATTCCTGTTCACTTCCTGTTTAGAAAAAAATAAAATAAAGACTGCTTATGGACCTAAACTGGCCTAAGCCACCTGGGCAAAAGCATCACAAAAGGTCTTAATGTTCCCAAGAGGGCATTTGAGGGCATCTGACAACAACATTTTTGGGGAGGGGGGAATCACATTCCATGGGCCACATTTTGCCCCCTCCTTGTCTACCATTAGCCAAAGCCACCTGGCAAATAATGCCTTGAATCCAAATGCTAGCCCCTGGTATGATAGATCCATTGAATCAATTGTTGAATAGTAAATAAACACTCCCATAAATTCTGTGTTCTAAGTGGATGTAGGAACTGGATTTAGTCCTAGTTTCCATGGATGTATTGAAAATGTCTTAGGAATTACATCAAAACATTCAGGGTAGAACCCTGTTAATGTCTTAAAACAAGATAATTCCCAATTAGACATGTACTGTTTTAGGTTTTAGGCAAGGTGGTATCTTGTGCCTCCTTATTCAATATCTTTGGACCATGGTTTGGACAATGCCTTTCCTCTGGCCTACTAAATGGCTGCAGAAATGTGTCCAGGTACTGTCTGGTTGCCTTAGCACATGAAAGCGCACACACAGCTCCTGCTATATCTTCATCACCCATTTGTGGAAGTAAGAAGGGTTCAGACTCCACCCAGAAGTGTCTGGATGCCTTTGTGCACCAAGAAGAGAAGAAACAACCTTCACTCCCCTCCACCACTTTCATAAACGTGATGGTGGAGATTTCCGCTCCGCTATCAGGTTAATAGGATCTTGGCTAAAGTGTGGTAAGTTTATTACCAGCCTCAGATCCTTTGCTTTCCAGCAGCTTGAACATATTCTCCATTCAGTGATCCCATGAGGACAGGACGTTGATGTCTAAAGGTAGATGTCTGGAACATAGCTCAGCAGAGTGGTAGAGGAAACTCTACTCCAGTTAAGACTTTAAAAAAAATGGAAGAGGTGGTGCTGAAAGGATAATTGAGATGAATGCCCAAGGCTGCAAAGTTCTAGAGATGATTGTGCACTCTGTGATCAAAAAGTTACCATCTGAAAGAGCTCTGGGGTGACAGTTATGTCCAGAGTCAAAACCTACCCAACTGGACTGCATCATCATCAATCAGTGACAATGAAATGTGGCTGATGTCTGCAAATCAACTGTGGCTGTTGTTAAAAGCACAGCAGTTGGCTAGTTTACCTTTTGCATGCACTGGAGGACGGACATCTATTGGTAACCATCACAACTTTGCCCTGGGGGTCTCCACCTCAGGGGATAATCGGCAATTTTGGACACATTCAGTTCTGCACATGTTGGTCCACTATTAATGATCTTTGAGAGTTTCCAAGCAAACCCGATGTTCGCTAAATGATATCCTAATTTTTGGCCTCAATTACTTTTAATTGCTGGCTTATGTGTTTTTTTATCAGAGTTGGAGAAGGAGCATCCAGAGCAGCCAAAGAGGAATGATGTTTGTCTTATCTACAGTTAGATTCCATATCACCAGACTGCTGAGTCTTGGATTCTGCACTGAGAGTCATCTGACATGTAGCTACTACTCTATAACTACATTTCCAAGTGCTACCTCCCAAACACAACTTTTAAGGGAAACAACCCTCCCCGCCCCCTAATGGGCTGGTCTTCTAGCCATTGCTCTACAATGTGCTCAGAGGAAGCATGTTCCCCCTGCCCCCATTGAATTATTTGAAGCTGGGTACAAACTACAGGTATTTCTTGTTTAGGTCAAAATTTCAAACTAGGTCAAAATAATTTACCCAAATCTGATTTGTTGGATGCTTTCCAAGTGCCTTTCCATCTTAAGCTGAAGAAATAGAATGTTACCACACAATGATCTAAATCCTGTTGTTAATCCTGACTAGAATGGACTTGTTGAATCAGTCAGATTTACCTACATGTTGACTCACAATTCAACAACTGATTGAATGGGTCTGTTCTAGACTACTAACAGGATGGCAGCTAATTTGTCTTTCAGTCACCTGTATCAAATACGCAGCTTACTGCTCAACCATAGGTATCTATGCCATTCTGAGGTATGGGCTTGAGTAATGAGAGATGCACATCACCTCCAATGTACTGCTTAGTTGCTTCTAAATTGTTTTAAAACTGTTGTATTTTAAAAAAAAAAAATACTATGTTATTATTTGATTGATTGTAGTTTTGCACTGCAATTTGTTGCACATTTGGTTATATCTTTTTTTAAGTTATCCTCCAGACCATCTTGGAACCCAGTGTTAGGAAGGAAAGTGCAGCACCAAATGAACAAATTTAAAATGTAAAAACTGGGCTGATGAAAAAGGGAAGTCCATTTTTTTCAGACTGCCTTCTTTCTTCCTCCATTGATGGCGGAGAGGGGGGTGTGGAGAAATACCTGGAGAGTTGGCTATTTCCTTCACAGCTTCCTCAATACCACTTCCAACTTTGCATGATGTTGCTGCATGCTTTCAAGTTCTTTCCAACTTATGGTGACCCTAGTGTGAATCTATCATGGGATTTTCTTGGCAAGATTTGTTCAGAGAGGAGATAGCCTTTGCCTCCACCTGAGACTGAGAGACTTGCCCAAGTTCACTCAGTGGGTTTCCATGGCCAAGCAGGAATTTGAACCCTGCTCTCCAGAATCGTAGTCTAGTGCTCAAATCAATATACCATGCTGGTTCTCATGGGACAGCTATATTAAATGTAAACAAAGCTGAGGAAAGCCATCATGATATTGAGGTTTGGGTGTTGTCTGGCTTCAAAAAAGGAAACTTCTCAAGAATGAGAGATTTGTATAAAAAGGAAGTTGAAGTGGAGATGCAAGAGGTCAGTTCTCTCTAGATTTCAAAGGAATGGGTGAAAACCGCAACAGAACACATTGCATGGGTGCACTATGTCAGGAAAGGTACCATCAGACCTCAAAAAAATCATGAGCCTCTTTAATAAGCAGGATCAAGGAGGTTATTAGAGAGAGAAAGAGCTTTCCTTTAGAACAGTGGTTCTCAACCTGTGGGTTCCCAGATGTTTTTGGACTTCAGAAGCCCCAGCCACTATGGTCAATGCTCAGGGCTTCTGGGAGCTGAAGTCCAAAAACATCTGGGGACCCACAGGTTGAGAACCACTGCTTTAGAAAGTGGAAGAGGTGACCACAGAAGAAGATCAAACACAAATGTACACTTGCAGCTTTTATAACAGGGGTTCAAAAAAGAATATGAAGGTCCTGTTGCTAATAATATCAAAGCTGAACATACAAAATTCTTACAGTAAATATATCAGAAGCAGGAAGCCATTTACAGAAAGCAGTGAACAACAAGCAAAGAGATAAGTAAAGAAGGATGAGCAGGTGAATCGTATCGTTCGTTCCATACTTTCCATACATGACAGTATCTAAGGCCATTTCCACCCTACACTGTTCTAGTGCTATTATTCCACTTTCAACCTCCTGTGTAATTCTGGGGTTTGTAGTTTACTGAGGCCCAAGAGCTCTCTGGCTGAGAATTATAAATGCCCTCCCTAAACTGCAAACCCCAGGATTCCATAGGATGTTGAAAGTGGAATAATAGCACTGTGTCAGTGTAGTGCAGAAATGGCCTAAGTTGGTTGTAATTCATAAAACAAATAGGATGTTGGGATTGTGTAAGGTTGCTCAATGAAAATGCCAAGCCAGCATATGACTTCTGTAACACAAGTCACAAGCTGCAACCTGCATGTTGTTGTTCATTTTGATGTTACGGGCAGATCCAGACTAATTGAAAAGTCCTTGATTTTGTTCCTGCCCTTTCTGATTTTTAAACCCACCTATAGATCCGGTATAAAAAGTTCCTGATCATACTAGGAGATGATAGAAAATATCTGGGGATTTTTAAAAAGTGTGTGGATCTCCAATGTAATCAGAGTTATAACTATATGCGGAAAATCAGTCTAGTCATAGAGTAACTATATCATAAAAAAATAGCATGACTATATCGTAACAAAAATGAATGCAATGGTTTAAAAAGCAGAAAGATAAATTGTAGATCTTACTCAAATGTGAAAGGAAGATTCAGAAAAAAAAGCAGTAATAACTCCAACAAAAGAAAACAATTTAGAAGCAGATATTTAATATAAGATAATTTATGAGGAAATAAGAACAGTTTAGAATATGTACCTGAGTGGTTTGTTAGAAATAACTTAATTATGCTAGATGAAATTAGATGCCTTCAATTCATTTTGAATTATTATCTTAGTTTAGAAGGCTGAGAAATAACAGACACCACTGTAAAAGTAATTTTTTTATCTTAATATTTGAGAAAAGGAAACCTGTTTATATGGATATGTATATAGTTGTATATGTGTATATGTACGTGTGTGCGCATATGTGTATCTTTTTATTTCTTTGTTTTGGCTATGTCAATTAAAAAAAATCTTTAAAAGTGTATGAATCTCTAAAATAGGATTGGAAAGAAAAGGAATGAAATCTAAGACTTTCTGGGTGTGCCAGAAAGAGCACTAAGTGGAACAAAAAGTTCAGACTCCACTTCATCCTTCTCCCCACTCAAAAAATTGAGGCCAAAAAGTGACCCAAGCAAACAACATAAAACATCAGTTCTCCATGGCAGCCATAAAGTCCCTTCCTTTGAAATCAGGTCTGTCTCTGCCCGTATGAAGCTCAAAGCCCTTGTATTGTTGAGTCCAGCACTGAGTATTAAAATATGAAAAACAGGCAGAAATAATGTGGAATGTAATAGCTGCATTTCTCCATTAGAGGGTGATGGCTCCCAAGCTAGAGTCAAATCAGTTTGATATTGATGGTGTGGAAGAGGAAGGTTTAAACTTCTCAAACTTAAACTTTGGCTAAACACTCCTAACAATAAAAGCAGTGTAAGGTCACTACGTGCAAAAGGGGATGGGGGAGTGTATCTCCTCCTAGCCATTTCCTCAGAATAAGCTCAAGAGATCAGCCCTGCACTCGGTATAAACATCCTCCCACAATTTGCTTATAGAACACAGATGTTCCCAAGGCAGCCCGACAAAGATGAGGAGAGATGTGAGATCTAACTTTGAAAGTGAGCAGGTGATTTTACAAAACCCTCAACAAGAAAGGGAATCCACAATTCCTTTGTAGGGAAAGAGTAGATCTGTCCAACAGATTTTCATCCATTTATTCCTTTTGCTATAATCCACGTGCACACTTTGCCAGTTGCCTGCAGATTTTTTTTTAAAAAAAATGTGGGTTTGTGTACATTTTTCAAATGGACAAACTATCAGATGGCAAGTCCCTCAGAAAACTGTCTTTGCACTTTTTTAAAAATGTTATTGGGTGCACACCTTTACTTCCATGGAACATATTACAAGTCCATAAAAGTACAGATCACCATGGTTCTTAGCCTTATCTTTACCAGGGACCCCCTTTAAATATTCTTTGTTGCTTTGCTACTGCAAGAATTAACTCAAAATTTAAAACCCTAAAGTGCATCAAATATTTATTTAAAATTGCTCATCAAGGATCTTCAAACTGAGAAAAGAGGGAGAAATTAGTAAACCCACACTTCCCTGTGAGGTGCTGGAGAGGGAATGAAGACTTGTCTCTTGTTTCTCCCAGCCAATTTATAGCTGGGGTGAATTGAGCATAGGTCCAGCCACAAACCTGCCTTTGCCTTGGTTTCTGTCAGGCAGACACTCTCTTGAGGAGAAGAGACCATCTGAGCAGACTTCAAGGCTTCACGGATCTCCTGTGGGGACTGTGCAGACCCCCAGGGGCCATAGACAGCAGGTGAAGAATGACTGGTATAGATTTATAGTCACAAATTGTGTCTTTCTGTGTTCAGTGCTGAGGTGGCAGGAATAAAGTGATTTTTAAGAAAACTAAGCAGAGCAAAGTTCTTTCCCACATCTAGCTATTTCTTGGAGAAAGAAAGATTATAGATGTCCTGAGTTCTAATTCTGGAAGCTAGTATATCTAAAATAAATTAAAGCAGATGGGCTTTAATTTGTTAAACATGTTGAAAATCAAAGATGCACATTAAAAATGTAGAAATGGGGCATGTTATTTTTTTTTTAAGAAAACTTACTAGAAAATAAAGACACAAAGAGCCAGTGTGTCATAATGGTTTGAGTACTGGGCTTGTTACCCCAAAACATGGGTGACTCAAGAGTCCATCCACAGTGCCAATACCTCCATGTGACAATGGGAAATTCATTAGCTCAATGAGGAGGCCTGTGAGAGGGGAGTAACCTAATTAAGTCTTTCATACCAATGTTTATGGGGTCCTCAACAAGAAAGAACCAGCCAGAGATTCCAGATAAACTAAAATGTGTTTTGTCAAAGAGTTGAGTCACACACAAAAAAGGTGCAAACACTTGCACAAGAGCTAACTAAAGGATAAAGGGAGGAAAGTTGTTGATAGTGGAGTTTTAGGGAATGGGCAATAATTACTGGTTTTGAGAGCAGCGAAAAAAGCCGCGATATGGCTTAGGCTTGTGCCTAAGGACAGTACTTGTTTGGAAATCAGAGTGACAGCATATGGTAGTCAGCAAGTGAGATACCTCAACTGACTACTCGAAACGGAGGGTATTAAACTCAAAATCTGCCTTGGCTCTGTAGCTGAGCAAACAATGGAGGTTGCCACATGGGCAATAGCAAAAGCATGTGTAGCATGTGTATTGGATGAGGAACGGATGGAGTTAATGGTCTTAATGTTAAGTGTCAAAGAGTTAATGGCTGTCATAATAGCTCTGTAAAAGTGGAACAATGAAGAGAAACCTCCAGGTGCTAGGAAGAAGGGCTAAAACAGAGACTACCCATCCTGACACTGAATGAGTTACACAGTGGACGGAGATGGGTTTGAGGCCTCAAAGGAGTCTTCTGTATTCTCAGGGATCACTTTTTTAATGATCTGATTTTATTGCCTTTTATTGTTTCCAGCACTCCGAGGGCAACTGAAGTTGATAGTCTACATCCTCTTCCTCACATACTATTGGGAGGCAGTATATAGACTACTGACTCCCACTGTGACAATCCCACAAGTGTCCCTCCTGCACATTTTTTAAATGTCTTTGATGCTTTCCAAAGCTCTAGCAAACCCATTTTTATGCCTTTTTGACATCCTAAAAAAGCAGTATGGGCTGTGACATTTGCTTCATTGCAAACATCACTATACCTGCATTTGTAAGAAGTAAAAAAAACTATCATGACTCATGATGCAATTTCAGAATAAAAATAACAATGTTTCATCATGACTCACAAGACTATGTCTGCAGTGAAACTGTTCTACACATGTGGGAGAAGGCCTGTTTTTCAAGTTTGTTCTGGGAAAGAATTGTGGGAAGCAGGGATTGTATTTCAATTCTTGCTGAAAGGAGCCATTTTGCCTCTCCTGAGATAGACAGTGAGACTAAGCACACTTTGGCTTAGGAAGCTGACCCACTGACAACAATTCCAAAGCTTGTTCTATATCTGAACAATTATGTATATATTATTCAGATTTTAAAGGCAGTAGTGCATACAACTGAAAAATCTATAAGACATTCAGAGAAGGATAAAATACGAGGCCATTTCCCAATGGCATCACAGTCCCGCCATGGGGACAGGATGGCAGTGATCTGTGAGTCTTGCTTTTGCACAACATTGTTGTGGTCACACTGCCATCCCACCCCCACCAATCTCAGTCATGGGATATTTGCTTAATGGAATAAATCCATTAAGTGCCCATGATCTGTGATGCTCTCATCCTTCTTGACCATGCAGGAGGGCAGAAAGCACTATGGAAGTGCTCCCTTCCCAAGAGCAGCATGGGAAAGAACCCGGTTGTGCTGCAAAAGGCAGATGCGTGTCACAGGTAACAATATAAAATAATGAAAAATTAGTATTTTTCCAGCAGATGAAATTAACAATTAAATATGTGCCTTTAAGCAAGATAATGGGTGTTATGGTGTAACCAAGGGAATATGCTTTGAGCAGTAAAAGGGAACTGTCTTGTTAGCTGCTAGCAGGATGTGAAAAAAGACAAGGAGACACCAGAGTGAAGAATAACACATTACTGGCCAGACTGTGCTAGAAGATAAAGATTTTAACTCTCTGAGGAGAAAAAACTGCAAGCAATGTAGCTCAGAGGTTAGTAAGAGGCTGTGTCGGCCTGACTATGTAAAAATTTAGCTAATAGTGTGCGTTTTTGAAGAGATGAGAGAATATAAATTCCAAATGGAGAATGTGTTCATCGCTGACTTTTTCTAGAGAATACACAATTAGAAAGCAGTCCGGCTGTACAACTGTTTTAATTAAATAAGCCTTCTTACCTTATTCAATCTCTCTGAGTTGCTTTTTTTTCATTGGCTTCATAAACTCAGGGACAGGTAGATTTTGTGGTAACATCACTCAAGCTCCCTTCCACAGGGAGCCAGTCAGGTGCAGAGGGGAGCGTTCCTGTTTTGCTCCCGTCTTGACAAAGGCACTGCTGGGATCACAACTGGAGGACAGCGGAAGCAGGTAAAGTGTGGAAATGGCCCAAGCAATCAATTACGTGTGTGCCCTCCCCCTCCCAAGCCTATTTTTATGGCCTGTAACCACCCTGGAGCATCATTCATGTCTTTCTTCCCTCTCTAGGAACTGCAGTTTTGTGCCAAAAGTGGTTGTACCTCTGCCCACCCCAAACCCCCAAATCCACCCTATCCTAAAATAGGAGTTATAAACATTCTGGCTTGAACTTTTTCATTTTTAAAAAATATATATTTGTAGTGTAACCTTCAGTGGATCTGGGGATGGGGGAAATTGGCCTCTAGACCAGCGGACATTGTCCTTTCTTTATTCATTCAGGAAAAAATGAGTGAATGTTAGGAAAAGTGTGTAAATAAACATATGGCTTTGGGGAAATGCACATGAAAAATGTCCATGAAATTTCCATGTGGAAGGAAAAAGCCAAGTAATCCAATCTGAAATGAACAAAGGATAAGATAGGAATGGAAGTGGGGTTTGGTAAAACATACCATAACAGAGACCGGTTTTACCACATACGTTGTACAACTGAGCTTCCTGAAAATGATGCTTTTTGGGCCCTGCCTGTTAGAAAATGTTACAGCATGAAGTGAAGGATTTCATCAGTTGTGTTTTCCCATCATCCTTGTGTGCAGTCATTTGTCAACAGTTTTGTGAATGTCCGGTCCTTATTTGGGCTATTTTGGCCCTGCTTTCACTCTTGGGGTTTTTCATAAATATTTTTGTACTTCTGCAAATCCCCAAGCACGGTGACACTTCCTTATTGTGTGGGGGAGAGGGAGGTAGTGTTGTGGCTACACATGCAGCAGCATTCAGAAACAGAAAGAACAATGACCTAAAATGACTAAAACATAAGTAACAAATGACAAATGAAGGGTCATTGGGCTCCACAGATAATGATTCATGCTTATCCCCTCATGGGCCAGCTGAGGGGATGATTGGCTGAGCAAGATGTGTGTGTAAAGAAACAAGAGAAAGAGTTTGTTAAAAGACAGACACTGTAGGGAGTATTGTACTGAAACATGTGGACACGGAAGAGTACTCCCTATGGAAATTTGATGTATTGTCATGCCTCAGTCCCAGGACTCAGGTCCAAACACAGGCCATTTTGGTGCTAAACTGTTATAGTGCTAATTATTCCACTTTGAGACTCCTCCCTAAACTGCAAATTCCAGAATTCCATTGGATTTACTATAATAGTCTAGTGCAGAAATGGGCACAAACAAGATCTTCCCTAACAGCCACAACACAGAGACATGAACAGGGCAATACTTACAGTGGCACAGCATAGACAAGAAATGGAGAGCTCAGGAGATTCATGCCCTTTCCTCATCCTACCTTCTTGTGTGGTCCTCCCATAGTAATTTCAGCAGTGGCTCTGCCAGGAAGAACATGCTCCAAGGCTCCAGGTTGACTCAGCCTTCCATTCTTCCATAAGCCGGTAAAATGAGTACCCAGCTCGTTGAAGGCAATTACTTTAATCCAGGGTTCTCAACCTGTGGGTCCCCAGATGTTCATGGACTTCAGCTCCCAGAAGCCCCAGCCACTATGGTCAATGCTCAGGGCTTCTGGGAGCTGAAGTCCATGAACATCTGGGGACCCACAGGTTGAGAACCACTGCCTTAATCCATTGTAAACCACCTGGGGAGAGCTTAGCACTGATAAGTGGTATAAAAATGTAACTGCTATGCCTCTTCCTTCTGCAGCACAAATGGGCACTTTCCCAGGCTGCGCTTGGATAGGAAGCACCTTCATCAGGCTTCCTTCCCTTCCATAGGACAGGTAAGTGCAGGATGGTGGTGCAATCATGGGTCATTGGCAAGGAAAACCCATCAATGGTTTAATCTGTAATTTTGCTGCCTTGGGACTGTAGAGAAGAGGGGCCATAACAACATCATGCAGAAGTGTCGTCATCGTCCCACTCCACTCCCATCCCCATGCTGAGATGAGAGAACACTGCAGAAAGGCCACAGAATATTTATATAAGCAAGACTAAATAATTAGGCAAACAGCTGGAGGAAGCTGCTGGCCAATAAATAGCAGAGATAGGGTAGGGAAAAATCTGTGTTAAACAGTTACCATTTCCAATAGAAGCAAAGTGTTCTTCTTTTGATCCTTGGCTTGTGTTTCTGAAAAACCTTGACCCTTGCTTTGTGTGTTGACTATGCTGCTGGTTATTCCCTTGAACTGACACGCCAAATTTATTGCTGACCCGGATTACAGAAACAAGAGCAGTAATTGACTGAGAAGTTTCTGTAAACCTTGGCTGTGTCTGCTACCATAGACTCTGTTTAAGGACTGTGAACCATGGTTGGCTTTCTAAACAGGACATGTATACCTAGATCATACCCTCCAACTCAACCTCACTAATCCTCTGTTGTCCCACTTTTTTCCAGCTGCTTTTCAAAAGTTTCAGTTTCTCTCTCCTGTTCCCACTTTTCTGCTTGTCCTCAGCTGACTTCAGTTGTTGCAAAGTGAGTTCAGAGCGATCTTAGGCAAGTGAATTTGTTATATTTCCCTAGTGATGATCAAGTGTGAATTTCCTCTTGGAACGTTACTAGGAATGCTCTCCTGTCTGTGCTTTTAAGAAGGACTATGGGAATATAGGTTCCATCTTATTATGAGAAGGAGGAGAAAAGACATGGAAAGTATTTGTGGTTTAAGAAGTGGAGGTTGGGTTTGGCTTTCACAGTAAGTTTGCACAATATTGGAGTTCTCAGCATCACTGACTTCCTCCCACTCTCCAAAGTCACTTCCCAGATAGAACTGTTGCCACTGGTAATAAGTTCCTTTTTCAGTTGATGACCTCATTTCCTACAAGATACAATGTAAGGGCTATTTGTTTCATGTAATCAGCAGCTTGTCAGTCAGCTCACAGTATCCAGCTTCATGGTGTAGTAAGGCAAGATTCAGAGGGGTCACAGGATCATCTCTGGACATTTTTGAGTGGAATGCTCTGTGGAGGCTGAACAGAGTGATCACGCTACTAGAACACAAGTAAGCTTAGAAAATGTCACAGGAATTGATATAACCTTTAAAAAACATGTTGAGAAACAATTTCTGGTACAATAGTCACAACTGAATTTGTTGATGTAATTATCTAATATTCCTCATAGCAAAAAACAATTGCTTAAAACTTTGAGAAGACTGTCTTTTCTGAGTAATTTTTTCAAAGGAGTTCTTTCATACCATGCAAAGGGAAGCCAGATGGAATGGCACACAAAATTAACATTTGATAATATTTCAGAATCAAAACTCAAAGCTTGTAGAATGTCATTTTTTTCTTTCTCTCTCCCAAAGTTTCCATTTGATATTCAGCAGTGAGGGATGCTTTAAAAGAAAAGAAAGGGTTGTTGCTGTAGCTTCCCACTGTGAAGCAGTTGACAGAGGTTGAGTGAATCAGTTATTAATGGCAAGTTTGTTATAGTAGTAAAGTATATCTATAGTTTGGGGTCAATTGGTGGTCTCCATGTCAGTGGGGTGATGCGTCCATTGCTAGGGCTTAGTTCAACCTTAAAAGAACTTCCAGGGCTTCCATTATTTTAGAGATAGTGTTCAGTGCCTTGGCTGACTGTTTTAGAAGTTGGACTAAACCTTTCAAATGACATTTCTCTGACATGGCATTTAACTGAGGGTCAATTTTGTTTGATCCTCCATGCTTATGCCATTGCAGTGAGACTTCTATCCATTATCCATTGTTCAATGTTCAGAAGATCTTACTGCTTGAACTGTACATGAATGCATATTTTATAGGCATCAAGTTCAAGGAAATGTGTTTTTGGAAATATGGTCAATTTATATTAATGCATACTCCTGGCTCTATTTTTTAAAAAGAGCATTCATCACCCTGATGATGTAGACACCACAAGCCACTGACTGGTGCAGGTATTACCACAGAACATTATTGTTTCATTAAAATGTGTATTATTGGGTGTAAATCAGCTGTGTTTCAGAGAAACATACACTACCTTCTCAGGTGTTTTGTGATGAGAAGTCACTGAAAGATGGGTTGGCCATAAGGATTTATTTTCACCTGGAGCATTCGAGTACAAGAAAGTAGTTAAATATGTTACACATTGCAACCTCAGCTCACATAGGACTCAAAGCATTCATGCAGACACCACAAGCATTGTGTGGTTCTCAATACTGGAGTCTCAGTCATGGACCCCTAAAATTCAGGTTTCAATTTCCATCATTCCCAAAGAGCATTCAAGGATGATAACATTTGAAGCGATCCCCAGTCATGTATTCTCAAGAGGTATTCTATTATGACAAATACTATCATCCTAATGAACATCTCCATAGGCTAGTTTGGCTAAGAATTGTGGTAGTTGCTGTCCGACACATCTGGAGAATACCCCGTGTGAGAAAGTGACACAAGAAGGACTGCAGGTATATCCTTTGAGGATAGGGTAGCAAAATTCTGATGTTCTGCTTTCTAATAACATCTGCTTTCATTTACAGACCCTGAGAGGATGGCGCATAAAGGTGTGGTCCTTGCTGTCTACATCTTTGCTTTTGTGACTGGACTCCCTTCCAACCTCCTGGCCTGCTACTCATTCCTGAGGAAAGTGCGACAGAAGCCAGTCCCCATAGACATCCTTTTGCTCAACTTGACCATCTCTGACCTTTTCCTTCTTCTCATTTTGCCTGCCAAGATGGTGGAGGCTGCCTTAGATGACACTTGGTCTCTCCCTTACTTCCTTTGCCCGCTGGCCAATTTCATCTTCTACAGCAGCATCTACCTCAGCAGCCTCTTTCTCATGGGGGTCAGCGTGGAGCGATATATGTGTGTTGCCCACCCTGTCAAGCACAAGTTAAACCGCAGGCCAACCTATACCAAAGTGGCCAGCCTCTTCTTCTGGCTGCTGGCCAGCTCCCACTGCTTAAGCATTGTCTATGTGGCAGAATACTATGATAGGACTGAGAGGAAACCCAATGACAACTCCACATGTTACAGAAACTTCACTCCCAACCAGCTCCTCATCGTCCTCCCTTTCCGGCTGGAGCTCTGTATTGTCCTCTTCTTAATCCCTTTCATCATCACTCTTTTCTGCTACGTCAGTGTCATCCGTCTCCTGACATCCATGCCCAACATCAAACCTCAGAAGAAGCAACGGGCTGTAGCCCTCACCTTGGCCACTCTGTTCAATTTCTCCCTGGCCTTTGCTCCTTACAACATCTCCCACATTGTGGGCTTTATTCAGAATAAGAATCCTTCCTGGAGAGTGGAGACTTTCTTCCTCACCTCCCTCAACACCACCCTGGACCCTGTGATCTTCTTCTTCTCTTCCGCCACTATCCGTCGGACCTGCGTTGACTGCTGGGTCCGCATTTGTTCAACTGTATCACCATGCTGTCTAGTTTGCTGCAAGTCTTCAAAAGCAAATGCCACAGAAGGAGGAGGTGTGAAAGTATCTGTTTCAAATATGCTGGCTGAGTCCAGCACACCTACTCCTTTTACAAGATCTGGGATCTCTGAGAATTGATCCCTTTGCAAGAAGTTACCTACAGAGTGCAGGGATCTGGACTCCAAAGCAGAGTTAAGATTTATTGGATCTACTTTGCAGTTTGTTACTAAATCCCTGGGATCCACTATCCAGAGCCTGGCTGGTGACAAAGATACTTTTCTTAATATTAATAAAAATTCTTCAGCCAGGATTTTGTAGCACTTCCATTTTTTCCAGACAAGGAACTACAGATGGCTAAATTTCTGTGATGTAATGGGGATGAAGGAGTTTTGTGTTATGGCTGATATTTTTCAAGTATTGTGTGTCAGAAAGCCTTGCCCATCCACTGCAATTCACCAGAGGATGTGCCGGCACATCTATTCAATCGGCTTTCTGCTCACCTCTGCTCTAAAGCATACCAGAAACAAAGAGTCGAACAAAAATTGAGATCCCAGATCTGCCAGATGTTCTAATTATTCTGTGGTTATCTTATATCTGAAATCAGGCATTCAAACTTGTCTCTTGAGAGAAAAATAATTCTTGATCTCCAACATTTATGAACTTGTATGCTGTTGACTTAAATGACTGGCCATTCTCTTCATTGTTTTCAGAGTCAACAAACAGAAGATTGTTTTTGTCAGGGGTTTTCTTCCTTCAAAGAACCATTTCCATGTTGTACACTTTGCCAAGAGTGACTTACAAAGTGGGACACGTTGTGGTGGCATTACCATGTTGAGCACTAAACAGATTCACGTGAATCATTCATCAAGCGTAACTGGACCTTAACAATGTCCCATGTCAACTGTGTCTATGCGCCACGGAACACACCACAACCCAAGAGGTGTTCCCATTTGTAAAAGCCACCTCTCCATCTCCTCCTACATCTTTTAAGCATCATTAAGAGGCAGACACATAGCTCTCCAATCCGTGAAAAACTTTACTGGCTTGTTTCTGCAAACCAAGCTGCTGTGTTCTGAACACAAGAGCAAGTTAGATCAATTTGTTTGCATCAGCTGGTCAAGTTGTCATTTGGAAAGTTTTCCTGGTCATTACTGATCTTCTCTTTGAGGAATCCCTAATGAGCCACCAAGTTACTTAGAATGTTATGTTATGTTAGTTACATTCTGTGGCCTAACAGAGCAAACCTAGATTCACTGACTGGAAGGGATGAGGTGGAGCAGAGACACCCATTTGTTACTGGAGAAAAACTTCCATGGGGCAGGAGACATATGCCCAAGAAGTTTGGGGTTAGACCCATGGAAAGTTCTCCAGTCATTGACTGTTGTAGTGTCTGGGCTGGTGGTAAGCACAGAATTGGGGTGTTCTGGGGTGAATCATAAGCTGCCTCCAGGTCCTCTAAATTCCAAAGCCCTCCATTCCCTGTAAGAGGTCTCAGAACTGGAACGCTTTGCTTTCTCAACCTGGAGCTGTTGTTGTTAATTCACTGCATAGGTTTCAATGGGCTGAAGTAATTAAAAAAACATAATAATGTTGCCTTCACTTCCCACCCCTGTCGGTTTGAATCTTTCCTTATCAGAAACAGGCTTGAATTCTATATATGCTACAGTGGTTTTACTGTATTTTCACAAACTGAACTTCATCTGTTTTGTAAATAAAAATAATAAATAATAATAAATAAAATAATAATAAATAATAATAATAAAAGCTCTGTGTGTGTGTGTTTGTGAGAGAGAGAGAATGGATTGATGGATGGATGGATGGATGGATGGATGGATGGATGGATGGATGGATGGATGAAATTACATATAGAACACAATAGTGATGAAAGTGAGCCATGAAATTCATTTGGGGATTTCAGGCTAGTTTCTCTCTTAGCCTAATGAAGCTGGAATTCACGTCAAGCTGGAATTTATTTCTGGGGGATGAGACAGAAGATGGTCACTTGTGCTTTTTATCAAAGACCAGCTTAAGTAAATAGAAAAAGCATACTTCCCTTCTCTCCCCCAGCAGCCAAAGTCCTTTTCACTTAGGAAGGCCTCTGGTTCTTAACTTGTTATAGCAGAAGGAACTTTTACAGAGTTGTGTTGTGCTAGTACCTTTTTTTAATATGTTTTAAAATATGTTTAGATTCTTTTAATTTTGTGTTTTTAATAAATGGTTTAATTGTGTGTGTTTTTCAATTTTGTACTAATAAAAGTTTTGTTTTGTTTTGTTTTTTTACAAGCTGTACCTTGGTTTCAGTTCTTATACGCCACCTTAAACCCTGGGCTGGGAGAAAGCAGGATATACATTTAGTAACAAACATGCCCTGTAAGTATAGAAATACAGGATCTGCTAGCTATAGTTACATGACTACAAGAAAAGGAAGAGCAAGAGGAAGTGAAGTCAGACCTAAGTGAAATCAGACCCTAGGAATATTGGTCCCTGGGAAAGGGAAGCAACCATTAAGCCATGAGAAAGAAGGAACACCCAAGGAAACTCCCATTACTGTTATCGCTCCACATTTGCAGGTTTAACATTCACAGATTTCATTATTTCTTTCTCCAAACTCTGGCCCGCACCTCAAGTGTTTTTTTTTTCCCCAGGGACACTTTCCTCTTGGTAGCTCTGATCAGACCATGAAGTCATTTAAAAAACTGTCTCTGATCTTTCCCCTTTGCCACCAGCCACTGCTTGGCTAGCTAAGGAAGGCTTGCAGCCCAACTTCTCAGCACCACACACACTCTCCCTATGCCCCCCAACATCCGAAGAAGAAGATGGACGTGAGAGAGGAATTATAGAGCCACCACGCCAATGCACCTCTTCTTTCTCTCCTTTCCCTGATCTGATTTGGACCCTGGGTGTCCACTCTGCCCACCAGCCTTGACCCCCCTTCCTACAGACACATACATTTTGATATTTATGGGTTTTCCCCTTTGCAGTGGTCCTAGGTCCTGTGCCCCTAATGCCAGTGAGTGTGGCGGACCAACTGCTTCCACTGCCTCCTGCAGTAACATGGCTGTTTGTGCAAGCGAGGTTGCCCATTTTCTTCCTTTCCAATGGCTCTGTCCCACTCCCTTGCCAGGATAAGCTGCAGGAAACCTAGTAGTTGATCAGGGTTCAAGGAAAGGTCCTTCAGTTCTGTAATAAAGCACATGTCTGTAGTTCCCCACTGGAGGGGGGGAAGTGTGACCCGAAGCCCCAGAGACCGTGTTTTATGCCCCCTCTAACCTCCAAGAACAACCTGAAATTTATAGCTCATGCTCTAATTACTTTTTCCTCAGGGGAGAAGAAGTCTCAAACAGCTAGAAACTATCACAAAATGCAGTGTTTCCTGCCACCTTTGCCTAATCCTGATGTAAAAAGTCCATGGTCTAATATCCACCTGTCTTAAAGTCTTTTGTGCAACTGCCCATCTGACAAGTGGTTGAACAACTAGAGAGTCAACCTCGGGCTCTTCCACACTACAAAATTCTACTGCTGTATTCCACCAAAACTGCCATGGCTGCATCCTATGGAACCCTGATGCTTATCGTTTATTGGGTTTACAGTTTGCAGGGAGGCAGTAGAGACTTCTAGCTGAGAATACCCTTCCCTAAACTGCAAAGCCTAGGATTCTATAAGATGTTGCCATAGCAGCTGAAGTGGAATTGTAGTGCTAAAACTGTACAGCTTAAAAGGGACCCCAGTCTCATGCAGCCCTTGATCTCATTTCAAGAGCCATCTGCTAGAGAATGGTCAGTTTCTTTCCTAGCTGCCTTCTACTTAAGAAGAGAGAGTGAGATTAAGAGAGAAAGGGGTATCAGAGAGAGAGAGAGAATTAAAAACAAAACAAGAGGAAAGCAATAGATAACGTGGGGGCCTTTCACACTATACAGTTATAGCACTGTGATTCCATTTTAACTGCCTTGGCTCCATCTTGTGGAATGCTGAGGTTTGTGATCTGGCAAGGCACTAGAGCTCTCTGGCTGAGAATTCAAAATACCTTTCCCAAAAATCCAAAGGACAGCCAGCATGATGTAGTGAGAATTGGACTATGACCCTGGAGGCCACAATTCGATTCCTCGCTCGGCCATGGGAACCCATTGGGTGACCTTGGGCACATCACACACTCTCAGCTCCAGAAAACCCCGTGATAGATTTGCCTCAGGGTTGCCACAATTTACTAATGAAGACACACAATAACAACGACAACAAACCTATATCCTAGGATTCTAAAAAATAGAATCATGGTAGATAAAGTGGAACTAGGGGGCTACAGTGTGAAAGGCCCCTTACTCATGGCTCCATCCCTATCTACCATCAGTTTTAGCCATGAACACAATGCAGTTGGAAGAATTTGACCCTCATTTGGACCTTACCAAAGTTGCTTTTTTTGATTACAGTTCCCCAAATATTCCAACCAGTAGCCATGCTGACTGGGGGATTTTGGAAGTTGGAGTCTGAACAAGTAAATTTCCAGGCTCTGCCATAGGCAGAAAATAGAGTTACTTGCAGTGTTGAACTAGAGAGACCACCCTCCTAGGATTCCAATCCTAAATTTTTGCCACAGCAAGACAGGACCACAAATCGCTCATGCAATTCCTGTTCTCCCAGCAATCCCAAGCAATGCTTTGCCATCAACGTGCCAAGAAACGGCACCAAAATCAGCTGAATCATTTCACAGTTTTTGAGGTTTAGACCAAATGAGGAAGCAGATTTACAATAACTGAAATTATCATACTTCTGAGTGGGAAAAAACAGCACTGGGTCCTGGTGTGAGTCACATACTGTTTAGGCGCTGTAGCTAGAGCACCTGTTAATGCTGTTTGAGGATAATGGAGGGCAGACAGCATGGCCTGAAGTCCAAAACAGAGCACAAAAGGGAATGGAATTGGGTTTTGCAAGAGAAATATGTTTTCTTTGTTCTGTAGAATGGCGTTTTCAGATGTTTTTTGCAGGTTCAGTTTAAGTAATTGTATGTGCATATAAAGTCAGTGTGTGTAGTGATTTGAGTGTTGAACTATGACTCCAGAAGATCAAGGTTCATATCTGTCATGCATGTCCAGGGCAGACTAGGCAGTCAATTAGCAAGCAGCAGAGTAGTGCTTACCCACAAAGACCAAAGCAGGGTTAGTCTGAACAAAATTCAAGTTCCAAAGCAAACAGTTCCACAGGGCAAATGCCGAGTCGTCGTTCAACAAGCAGAGGTCCAAGATAGGACTCCAGAGAACATGACACAGGGCTTCAGCCACCAGGAAGATCAGTTGCCCTGATCTGAAAGGGAAAGGCCAGTTGGCTGTCTTTTATCTGCTAATGATATTGCCACAGGTGTTCCCTAAAAAAAAGAACTGAGTGGCGGAGTCCCTCTTTTTGGCGTCTTCTGGTATTTTTTCCCCTGCTCAGGCCTCCGCTGTTGGTTGTTATCTTCCCCTGAGCAAGCTTCTGGGGAAACTTCTGCCTTAGATTCAAACTCCTCCTCCTCACTGTCAGGGTCTCCAAGGCAGGGCGTGACAGTATCTCCATTCAAACATGGAATGCTATTGGGTAATCATGGACAGGTCACATGTTTTCGGCCTAACAGAAAGGCAATGACAAGTCTTTCTTCTGAATAAATCTTGCCCGGTGATGGGGTTGCCATAAGTTGAAGTCAACTAGAAAGTACAGTGCACTTTCTTCTGGCACAAATGTGTGGTCATGTGACATATCACTCCCATTATAGTCAAGGGATGTGACTGGCATACACCCATGTGAGCACAGGTATGTTGCATCCATTGACTGCAATGGGTTGTGACACTCACATTCTTTTTCTTTTAAGGGGGGCTGGAACGGAACCCCACATACACAGAGAGCACACTGCACATAACAAAAAAATAATCCTGTGCTTATAAACAGGCATTCCTCCTCTCCACGTTTGCTTGGGTAGATTGACCATTTTCCTTGTGTTTCAAAATCTTAGGCTTGAGGCTCCTCCTTACACTGCAAATGCCAGGATTCCATAGGATGTTGAAAGTGGAATAATAGCACTATAACAGTCTAGTGCAGAAACAGCCTAACCTACTTTACAGTTAGAATAAAAGCAGGCTGGGGAAAATCAATGTGTAATACTTCGGGTGCTTGCTGCTCTCACTTTGTTAAGACCATTAAACATAAGTTTCACCTTTGACTGGCTACATAATGTGCCCAACCCTGCATCTGTGTCTCTCTCTGTACACTCTTCACTATGTTTGCAATTCTGGCCCTTATTTACACAAGCTTGTCAGCTGTATTGCCTGAGGCAATAACGTTCCACTTAGGACCAAAGGGATTTCTCCTGCTTTGCACTGTGTCCAAATGAAGAGATGTACTGCCAGGACGCATAGCTCCTGACATATATTGATTTGCTGGATGTATATTGAAATAGTGTATGGTAATCAGTGTAGATGCAATGCCATAGACCTTCATAGAGTTAAGCTAGGGTGCTACAAAGTATTGAGTGTTAATTATTAATTGCAATAATGTACTTATTTGGAGTTTGCCTGTGTATTACAAAGTATCAGATGGTTAATTGCTTTATTGCCTGTTGCTACAACGTATTTGGTGAGGAGGAGACAGTCAGTGTGGGCTAAAATGGTCAAGAAGTGTTTTGGGAACTCAAAATGTCTCAGATAACAGACAAGAAACATGTTCTTGCCCCAAGGATGAAAAGAGAGAAAACAAATGCAGATATGGGGACTGCCTAAAGAGGGGGGTGATGTTAAATTTATGGTCCTCTCCAATCACAGCTTTGCATGCCTAAAATTTGAATGTTTGGGTATAAAACCTGAGAACTCCATGTATGCTTTAGTCTCAGCAACTTCAGAAAAAGTGTGCTATGCTGCTTGCTTTGCTACAAATAAACTCTACTTTCTACCTTAGATGAAGCTTGTAGATTGCACAAGTTATCCAGGGCATGATATACACATATAACTCCTGCTATATTGATGTACAAAAAGAAAATCATGTATAAAAAGAATGGCAATAGAAAAATAAAGAGAGTAGACTTGTCTTGTGGCATCTTTAAGACTAACACATTTATTTGGTGTATAGGCACTATTTCATTGTGGAATGGACACTGAGGCCATTTCTGCACTAGACTGTTATAGTGCTGTTATTCCACTTTCAACATCCTATGGAATCCTTTTTGCCCCTCCCTAAACTGTAAACCTCAGGATTCCATAGGATGTTGAAAGCGGAATAATAGCACTATAATAGTTTAGTGTGGAAATGGCCTGGGAGATGTGTACTGAGAAGTGTGCGTTAATACTGTATGGGCAAGGGTTTATATGTACGAGCAGAATATGTACTTTTTCACTTGCAGTCTGAAATTCCACGTCAATATTTGAGAGAGAACGGCTACATATGAGGAATAGCTGCCACCCATTTATTAAAAAGCAAAGGAGGGACATTCATACATCCCTAGGCAACCGATCAGAGCAAGCTGGATTCTATTCTCCATATTCAGTCCAGAAGGTGGATACTTCCATGCCAGTGGGGTAGTGAATCCATTTTGGGTTTTACTTTGAACTTGAACTATCCAAGGTGCCAAATCCTACCCCTAAAATAGGTCCTGAACCTTTAATAATAACTCTTTTAAACTTCAGACTAAAACCCAGAATAGATTTACTATCCCGCTATTATGGGATCCACCACCAGCGCTGCTGCTTACGGGAAACACTCTGAAATCAGCACGTCTACTTCCTCCTCCTCTTGCCGTATGTCACATCGGAGAAGTCTGCAACATTTCTTCACAGGTTGTGTATTTTTAGGTACTCCTGTTCCATGCTAGCCAGAGGAGACACACAGAAGGGTGACATCAGATTACACATTCCCCCTTAACTAGATTTATAATAAGGGAAATAAATGTAAGGCTGCAACCCATAGCAGAAAACACACCTTTAAAGCAGGTGTGTAGGACCTGTAGTTCTCCTGATGGGATTGAACTGCTGCTTCCAATATCATCCAATAAAGGGTAGCTATATATAAAAAAACTTGTAACAGATTGAAATGCTTTGGTAAACAAAATAAAATAAAAGATTGCCACACCGTGCTAACAAGCTTGGAGAGTCGGTGCCAGGTGGGCTGTTCTAAGGAGGTTGTTCCATAGTCATGGTGCCACTTCTGGAAAAGGGCTATCTCTTGTTTCTCTATATTTTGCCTCTGATAAAGTCTCAAGACTTTACATTTAGACAAGGTGAAGTATCATACAATCATAGAGTTGGAAGAGACTCCAGGGGCCATCCAGTCCAACCCCCTTCTATGCAGGAACACCCATCAAAGCAAAATACCCTTGGTGCTCCAGATGTGTTGGACTGCAACTCCCAGAAGTCCCAGAAAACATGGCCATGATAAGGGATTATGGGAGCAATAGTCTCTAACATCTGGAGGGCCATTCATTCTCCATCTCTGCATTCTCATATTCAGTGTCAGAGATTGGAATAAACTGACATGCGAGCTAAAGATGAGAGTCAACATGTTGTAGTAGTCTGAGTGTTTGACGATGACCTAGGAGACCAGGGTTTCATTCCCTGCTCATCCATAGAAACCCACTGAAAGCCCACCTTGGGCCTGTCACACTTTCCCAGTCCCAGAAAACTCTATGATAGCTTTTGCTTTAGAGTCATCATTAGTCAGCAAACATGTGAAGGCAAACAGCAACAACATACAGATTTTTATGGATTTAGGGTGAACAATATAATAGAATCTGGAGGTGTTTATAACTTCAATACATTGTGTGAGTTTTTGTTAGATAAGGAGTTAATTACATCAGGAAATTAAGGAGTTATATTACTTTTATTCTCTTATTATCTAGAATGGAGGATTTCATATTTTATTTTTGTAACTTTATACGTATTTTTTTTCTTCTTTTTTCTGTTTAATACAGTCATCTATAGAATTGTAGAGACAGTGAAAACTATGTTTTTTGGAATATAAATATATCTTTCAAATAAAATTAAAAAAAAGTTTTAAAAGAGAAAAAAAGGGAGAGTGGATTTAAAGACAGGAGATAGTGCTATTATGTATTGCTTACAAAGTAAACAAGCAACATCCATACAGTCATTTTCTAATTACATGGCTGTTTCATAAACTGTAAATGCTAACATGGGAGAGGTAAATCATAGCAATTTAATGAATGAAAACCATTCAGACAATTAAACCCATATGTGCACTTCCTAAGGCACAATATCACTAATAAAGGCTTGAAGGCATTTTTTTGGGGGGGGGGACAACAACATAAGGAGGGAGAACCCCTTTCAGTCCAAGGGCCAAATTTAATTTCAGAGAGATTCTCAGGGACCACGTTCCAGTTCTAGGTGGGGCCAAAGGGGAAAGGATAAAACCAAAAATAGCAGCGTGTTTTTTGCTCTCGCTGCTAGTAACAAAGTCTTAAGAAAGGTATTTCAACTTTTCAAGTTCATTAAAAAAAAACCCAGAAGACCCTAGTGATGGTATCACAAGGAAGGGGACAATGGCAGCTGATGACGTCCATGTCAACAGGCAGTGGATCCACTCTGAGTTTTACTCCAAAGGTTGAAGAAGCGATCCAAGGTGTAGAAACTTATTCTTACCATAAGCCCAGTATTTTGGATCGTTCCTTTAGAGTTCAGATTAAAACCCAGAGTGGATTCACTGACCTGGAGACTCAGGAGCCACCAGCCACCATTGAGAAAAGGTGTAGGCCTCTGAGGAACACCAATGGCCTGCACTGGGACCCCACAACTACCATATTCAGCTCCAGGATGTGAAATTTCCAATCCTGATTGAAACATTACATTCAGGAGGTTAAACCACTTCCTCCCTAAAAACAGACACCAGTTAGCTAATTTGAACTCAAGCAAGGCTGAATGTTCTAAACCCTGAAAGTTCAGAGCATGTTATGAAAGGAATCATGGTGAAAGAGTGTGTCTGTAAGAGAGAAACTGCTTTCCTACATTCACATAGGAGGAGGGATTTTGAGGGCACGAAATATAGAGCTTCACCCCCCCCCCCCAGAATTCTGCTAGCTTTTTGTTACTACCAGCTGCCTTGGTTTATTTTAAGTGGCTGCCAGTAGAAGTGGCCATTCCTTCCCATAATGCCCTGATGTAATTTCACCCCAGTGCCTTATGGGAAACAAGCTTGGTATCAAAAGCAAAAGCCAAGAGATCCACTGGGAAGTTTCATGTACTTCTCACTAATATCTTGCACCATTTGTCAAAAATAATCAAAACACACAAGCATAATACAATTTTAGTATATGTGCTGCCAAAGCGAGCACAAAGCACACAAGCATAATACAGTTTATGGCCACTGAACTGGCAAAAAATGCACAGAGGAAATTTTTACTCAGCTATAACCAAATAAATGGTCTTGCAAATGTGCAAGCAATATCTTTGCAATGTAAGACGCAACAAGACACCTGACCTGTGGTAAACATCCAGGCTGTATCATAGCACACTTAAAAATATCACTAACAATGCCCAAGAAATCTTAACCTCTTCATACTGAAAACTTTGCTGTCAGTTTTGCACATTCCTCTTTATTCATTATTTTTTTAAAAAATTACAAATGAATCAATTTAAGTGATCGCAATATAGGATACACATTTGTTTCAACAGAGATATAGGAAAACTGTGTTTCAAAGAAGCGGACTATTTTCTCAGCTGGAAGTCCTTGAGATTGCTGAGTCACACAATTGGAAAAGTTCTGGGATGCTCCTCTTGCTGTATGGTAGTGCTTTGGAGTCCGAATTCTTTCCCAAATGAAAATAACCATTCCCAAACATGTCCCCCTTGACATGCTGTTTCTCTATATGCAGGGAGCTTGGGATGAGATTTTGAAATATGATCCTCCAACACTTGCAGTTTCAAAGGCTCCTAGAGTGTCCAGCAAAGCTGTTCCCCATCTATTACATGTGATCCTATTGTGTATGTATGTATATATAGTATTTATAGTCCTTTGTTCAGCCAAGACAGTTCCCAGAGTGGCTTACAGGTAGTTAATTTGACAGCGTAGCCATGATTTAACTTCGTAATTTAACTAATTAGGCTGTAAGTCAGTGGATAAGTAATTTGATAAGATAACTAGGTAAACAATCATAGTGATAAATGATAAGTGACAAGTGTTTAGTAATATGTGATTACTAACAAGTATTAATTATTGTTTTAAGGATGTCTTTAACACTTTGGTGTAAGTGTTTAAGTACAATGGACTGTATGCAATGGGGCAAGAACCAAACCTTTTTAGTATTTGTAGTCATGTTTTCTTATGTGGTTTGATAGTATTGTTTGTATTGTTAGTTTGTTTTTTAATTTGTCTTTTAATTCTATTATAAGTTTGTGCAGACTGTATGTCTTGTCAGGGTTTTTTTCCCCCTTTTTGTTTTTGTTATGTTTGTGTTTAAAAAAAGAAAAAAAATTTTTTTTAAAAAAATAACAGTGGAGCTCTGTATTGGCCCTGAATAGCTAGATCAGTGCTTAACCAAGTAAATGAGAAAGAGAAGTCAGCTGAGTTTCTTTACAGGCAAGCATATGTATTAGAACAATCTGTGCTCCTAACCTAAATGCGGGACTCCACAGGAGAACAGGTGTTTATGTACGTCACGTAAGCCTGAGCAAGCTGTGACGTGATTTACACCCAAGTGAATTATATGCATCTGAACTGAGCAAATTTGCACATGAAATAAAAACGGTCTAATCATCCATCTATCTTCCCAGGAAAGCCTGAGAAATGTAATTTCAGAGATGGGAGCAATTATTCTTTCTACGAATGACTTCCTAATGTGTCACGGATTATCAACCCCCTTCACAATCCACTCACCTGCAAGACCAAGGTTTGCAAACTGCTTTTATTTAAAAAAAGGAACAACCTAAAGGAAGTTTAATGAGGACTGAATATGCTTATTAACTGCAGAACGTTAAAGATGGTAGAGAAGGAGAGAAATGAACAACCGGCAGAGTTAACAGGACTGCCCAATGCTAGAACATTTCGGATCTCTAGCAACATTTCTCAGCACCTTTGCCAAACTCCAGTTTCCAATGTTTTGAGGGGAAGCCATGATACTTTCCTCAAGGCTTCAGTGTCTCATCTTCCTTTCCCCATCTGAGCAGGCAGAGCAGAGTGATGAGATACACACTTTCTTAATGCATCCCTTTCCCTTTCTGACAGGGAGAGCTTAGAGCGTTGGACACATACTTTCACTATCTGTCTCTGCCTTGAAGCCATTGCAAGAGGGAGAAAAAGGGGTGACAGAAAGGAAACCAGGAAGAAAATAAAGAGAGAAGGTTTAAAAAGAGAAGAGTTTTCAGAAAAGAGAGGTGGGAAAGGGAGCGGCCCTCCCTTCATTATTTCAGGCTCTGGCCATGCTCACTACCAGCTCTGATTCACTGAACATCCTCCAAAAGAGTACACTTTATCAGCAATGGCTGGTGACTTCTATTTCGATGGGGTGGCAAAACCGTCCCAGGTTTCAATCCAGGCTTTAAAGGAGCTCTCCAGTGTGCTGAACACTACTTCCAGATCATTTCAGCAGCTTGGAAAACTCTTTTAAAGCTAGAAAAACCTAGGGTGGATTCATTTTCCCACTGGCATGGGAGCCACCAGCTGCCACTGCATCTGCATCACTGCCCCACGCAGGCAGGCTCCCTTGTGGGACAGATTGTTTCACTCTATAAATATAGTGCTAAAATAAAGAGGTTTTTTTTTAAAAAAAAAATCATCTTCCACAGTCTGTATCTCCAAATATAGAACACCCACCGCATAGAAAATCACACCTACACTTAACACGTAGTTGATCACATAGCGATGATGGTCATTTTAGCCCTTGATTACATGTGAGTTCCAAAGTAAGATCCTCTTTTTCCATTTAGTTCCAGAAGCAAGTGCGTTTTTGGAAACTTTAGGAGTTTTCCTCCTTACTTTGTAAGATAATGCCTCAGTTCTTATATGGTAGGTATCCTTCCTTCCTGGTGACCTCCCCACAGGTATCCCCCCTTCCTAATGATCCCCCCACATAATTTGACTTTTGGCCCCAATTAATCTTAAACTCATGGGTCATCCAGAATTAATGTCCCTTCATGAAACCATGATCAGCACATGTAACATTTCTGAAAATTAGGGGTAAAAAAACTTTTTCTTCATCCTATCCAAATTTCAATTTAGTCTTCCAATACAGTGAACAGTTCATCGTGAATAAAAAAAGCTACATATCAAAGTCTGTTGTTTTTTTCCCAAGCCAGGTCCCACACCTTCTTTAATTCTTGAGATGGTGATCTTCAGACAAGCTACATCCATGTTTCATCCAGCTCATCATGGTTCCTCTTGGTGGATTTTGAAATACCTCACCTTCCTAATCTCCTTTCTTAACTGGTAGCAATATGAACACATATTGTCCCATGTGAATTTTTTCACCCACTATTTTGGAGGCTACAAGAGTATGAAAGCAAAGGAGAAAAGGAGAAATTTCAGTCACTCAGGCAATGCTCAAAGCTTTCTGTTGGCTCCCTTGTTTTTCATGGGACAAAGCAATTTTCAGCCTGATAGAGCTACATTTTTCCTTCAGGGATTGCCACACTTGGATGAACCCATCATCCACAGCACTGGAGAGGAAGTAGAATACAAGAGGGTCCAGGAAAGCATTGCATGCACTTGGGAGGAGAGCCAAGTTACGCCACTCAACATCTTTGTTGTAGATGAAGCCCACGACATGGGATATGTTGTAAGGACCAAAGCAGATGACAAAGACAGAGAGTGTGGCCACAGCCACCCACACTGCATGTCGCTTCTTCTGCTTGTGAAGACTTGACCCAACCAGGATCCGGATGCAGGCAGCATAGCAGAAGGAAGTGATGGCCAAGGGGAAGAAGAACAGCAGCACAGACACCTCCAGTCGTACAGGAACCAGCAGGGCCAGCTGCTCTTCACTAAAGTTGCTGTAGCAAGTCAAATTACCAGCAAAGAATCTGGGACTGATATCCTTGGTGTTCTCCAGGACAAAGAGGAGAATTCCATGAAATCCTACTAGGATCCATATCCCCAGAGAAACCAGGCTGGAGTAAGAAGGTTTCTTGTAAACCTGATACTGGATAGGATAAACAATTGCCAGAAAGCGTCCCACACTTACGACTGTCAGAAAACCAACACTGGTATAGATAGTGCCAAAGTGGATCACGTTGTAAAGAACACAGAGGAAGCCTGGCATAGTCCAGTCCACTTTCCCCACTTCTAGCATTTTGAAGGGTAGGAAAAGAACAAAGACCAGGTCAGAGAGGCACAGGTTGATCATGTAGATGAGGTTCGGTGTCACACGTACCTTGGCTCGGCAGTAGAAGACATAGAGAGCCAAGACATTGGAGGGCAGCCCCAGAAGGATGGTGGTCCCATAGACAACCAAAGAGATGATCTCCTCGATTCCCATAGCATCCAGATCATAGGGAAGGTTGAACCCAGGTCATTTGTTTTCATTTGCTCGTCTCCTACCAGTTTCCCACATCCATTCTGCAGTAGCTTGCAGTACCAAGGTTTAGTGCAAAGTAACTGTGTGACAGAGTGAGCAGTGGATGTAACAAGCATGGAGCAAGCAGCAATCAAGGTGAAATGGTCTGTGAAAGATTGCTCAGAAAGGATGACCAAGTCCTAAGGCAATAAAGCCATAAACTCCCCGGAAAGCTTTTCCAAAACAGGGATTGTTAATGGCCCATTGGGCTTCCGAATACACTTGGATGGATGAGGGGGACAGGAAAGGAGGCATCAGTGACTGGAAAACAGGAACAGGTCTCCTTGACATTTTGTAACTGAATTATATTTAAAGAAAAAAACTGGGAGCATAGGTCAGAATTGGGAAAGGTTAGCTTTCCAAGCTCTGGCATAGGCAGAGTTCTTATTCTTCATCCAGGATCCTGCTGGTGACATACACAGGCCTAAGGTGTACTATACATGCAGAGCGACTTTTTTGGACAGTCTAAGAGGGATGCATCCAGCTGGTGCTGGCAGGAATGAAGATCCACATGATGAATTGTTGCAGATGTGCAATAATGCAGTTAGAGTATCATTGAGCATTGCACATTGCATAATGCCATTGCACATAGGTGACAGTTATGTGCATTCAGCAGTTCTCATACATTGCTCTACACAGGTATCCATTGCATAGCGCTAGCATAGCCTAAGTCCAAGCAGACATTTACCCTGTGCTAAGGTAATGCAGGGTATCAGCCTTTGTCTCCATGAATCTGTTAGGTTTTGTGATCTTTTATACAGTGTAACAGCTAGTGAGTATCTGCTAGTCACTTAATTCAAACTAAATTCCTAGCTGCTGAGACTTAGGGACAAAAAGATTAGAAATGTACTCAAGAGTCCTAGAGTGTTTCCGTACTGTGAAATTATAGCAGTTTTGCACCCTTTTAACTGCCATGGTTCCATCCTATGGAATTTTCAGTCTTTTTATGTAGTACTAGTGGGCTCTAGCATCCATTTACAAGTAATTTTAAGCACTTCACCAAACTACAAATCCCACGATTCTGTAGAATGGAGCCATAGCAATTGAAGTGGTATCGGAGTGCTATAACTGTGCAGTTTCAATGCATCGCAATTATCAAACGGAATCTGCCTCAGTATTGATATCTCTCTTTGGAGGCCCATCTGCAAGTTTGCCATCTTCCCATCAGTTTTAGGGCTTTCAATATCCTATAGAACTCTGGGCATTGTAGTTTCCTGGGGCCAAGAGCTCTCTGTCTGAGAATTCTAAATGCCCATCCCTAAACTGCAAACTCCATGATTCCATAAGATGTTGAAAGTGGAATAATAGCACTATAATAGTGTGGTACAGAAATGACCTACAATGGCAATCAGTCTTTGCCAGCATAACCAATGTGAGGGGTAATGGGACCTGTGATGCAAAAGGATGGGGAAGCTCAGAACCCTCACTGTTTCCAGATTAGAGATGGATAGAGATATGTGTTTCTAGCCCTTGTCACTTTCACATACATTTATAAAGAAAGATCCTATTCCATCCCATTTTTTTTATTAATCTGAATTCAAAATAAATCTCCACGATTTTTTATATTTAAACATGTGTTCTAACGTGCTTTCTTAAATATGCACATACCACAAAGTATGTAGGTAAGAAAACAGAACCCACCTGAAACCACAGATTATTCCCCCACAAAAAATAATCAGCAGAAATGGGACTAATCTACTGCTTTAACTGACAATGATGCATTTAATACAGGATACAATATAAATTAGAAATCAGGTGCCAAAAATCATGATATGCAGTATTTATTATCATTTAGTTTAGTCTAACTCCGCCAACCATCTCAGTAGAAACAGGGCTGTTTAATTATTGTTCTCTATATAGTCGGAGTAGGCATGTTTTGTAACTGATCAAGTATATATGTTTGGGCATACTTTGTACCATAATCTAGCAGATTAGATGGTTATTATTATGTTTTGAATATTATTATATTTTCAAGAAATCATTGCTTGATGAAGACCTGTGTCAAAATGCCTGTAAAATTACCCAGAAACGGCCATACGTGCAGAAGTTTTACAGAACACTTGATGCAATCACAGAAATTTGGATATTATAATTGCATGGATGCTTTATGAGACTGTTGATGTTATCACTGAAATGTGGACTTTATAACATTTCTTATGTATGAACATTTTATGAGACCCTTGATGTGTTTAGAGATTTTTTGGAACTTGATTTCTAATTTATATTATATCCTGTATTAAACATATCACTGTCAGTTTATGCAGTAGATCAGCTGTGGTTTTTTGGTTTTGGTTTTTTGCTTTTTGTGGGTGTTCTTTACCACAAAGCCCAGGATGGGTGAGTGAGGTCAATTAATGCTGAATTTTCCCCCAAACAAACAGTTTCGAACATCCCTGCTGAGAATTACAGTCTTCTTCTGCATCTGTTCTCATCTACTAGAAACCAGGCCTTTGCATTGATGGCTCCACAGCCTTGGAATTTTCTCATTCCCCTTCTTTCCCTATTTTCAGATTTTAGTGTTCTCAACCTCTTTTTATTCCAAGTTTTTCTTAAAATTCTTGATCCTTACTAATTTCTTGCTGGCTTTTTGGATTTTTATGTTAATATTTCTACTGGTTTTAATACTGGTTTTTAATTGTTGCTTGAATGCTTGCAAGTAAGTTTGTGAAAAATATTATTTAAAAGCAGGGGAAAAATGACCCCAATAAAAATAATATATAAAAATAATATATAAAATAATATATATATAATTTATATATAAATAATATATAAAAATAATATATAACTTGCAAATCACTTTGGTGCCCGTTCCCCTCAGCCTGTCTTTACCTAGCTGATTCAGATATTTTTTTCACCTTTAGAGGCATCCACCCTATGCAACTGCTAAGCAGACTCTGATCCTTCCACTTCTTGTGCCTATTATGGGCATTTTTTTTAAAAAAAATTAATAATGTTTGTTTGATTGATGAATCATATGATAATGCTTCCGTCAGGGGTGACAAAACAGACTAGAGAGTCAGGAAGGAAGTACACTCCAATAACCAGTGGAAAGTTTATTTTCTATAGAACACCAATCAGAAAAGGGAGAATTTGCTTTAACGCCTCTGCCTCAATGCACAAGCCTCCTGTCGTGTCATTTTTCTCAAGTTTGAACAAACACAATGCTAAATTATTTTTATCATAATGCTGCTATGGAAAATAACTCCTAATAACTGCATCTCACTGTTACTAGATTGCTGGTGAAGGACAGGCATGTATGGAATTTCTAAGACATATATTTAGCCATAGACAAAGCTTAATTGGAGAAAAGAACTGACTACAATGACTGCCTCAAAAGCAATTTTTCTGATATTCCATGTGTGCTCAAAAGTGAATGTAATACAGGCAAATCGCACAAACCCAGAACTGGAAGGCAACAACTTTATTGCTGCAGAAAGGTTGGCACATGCATGGGAACAGATCTTGGCATTGATCAACCTGCCCATTGACTGATGAGCCCATCATTCCAACCTGCTGCTGGAATCACTGCGATGACTGGAACAGCCAACTTGCAGGCAAAGATTCCTTGATGGTCTCCTTGCCACTAAGGGGTGTGGGAGAGTCATGTCCCTGCCAGTGCTTGCATGACCACTTCCACCATGCCCCCCTGAATCCCCACAAGGGAACCCCCATACCACACCAATGCTGGGGAGACTACGGTAACCACCATCCCAGATCTGGAACCCATGCTACCACTCATACAAGTTGTGACAGGTTAACAGCAATTACACGACTAGAATACAGATAATGCCCCTGTGCAACAAACCAACACCCACCAGGTACCCCTCACCCACCAAAGCATAGAACAGAAACCAGTGCTGATAGCCCAAGTGGAAATGAAGGAAGGAGGGCAGGCAACATCCAACAATGAACTGGCTGGGAGGTGAGCAAAATTTACACCCCAGCACCTGACTAGAGGGAAAACTGCCCAGCAGGAAAGCTCTGGGTGGGTCCCTGGCTCCACCAGCCAATGAATTCACACTGCAGGTTTGAACTCATTGGCTGCTGGTATTCCCCCTTCCAAGAGGCTGCACAGGCATACACAGCCTTCTGGGAAGGAGAAACACATTGCTGACATGGGCAGCATGCTGCCATCCACCCTGAAACGCAACCTATCCACCAAGTAGGTCTGCCAGCTACTTTTCATGCACCTGCAAAAAACAGTGAAGCTTTTTTTGAGTACCCACAACTAACAGTAAAAAGAGGTGCTAAGCACTTTGTTCCTCCCACCCTCCCAGTATAAACTTTATGGCATTCCAGAGCATTACATTGTTTTTTCCAAGGCTGAGAAAGATTACTTTTTTGGATTATGGCTTCCCGGTTTCCCAGCCAAGCTACTAGCCTGGATCTTCATTGCAGTGGATCCTATCTAGAACATGCTCTACCTTCTACAAACAACAAAAACAGTTTAGGAAATCCACCCACCAACTACCTCTCTGTCTTCTATCAATCAAGTTTCTGTTTGTTCCCTACTGCCCTATCTGGTCCTTTCTATCTGGAATCCTACTGTGGAATTTTCTTCCAAGGGAAGCTAGAACGGTCCCCTCTTTGCCTCCTTCCATCAGCAGACAGGTACTTTATTATTCTAACAGGTTTCTGAAGAAAGGCTTTAAAGAAAGGACTTTTAATGGGGGTGCCATTTTTGTTGTTTTTAGTTCCACTGTTCTTTAAACTGGTTTTTCTCATTTTTAACTGTATGCTCTAAATTGTCTATAAATGCTAATCTTCTCTGAATCGTTCAGATTTTAGTATATGTGCTAGTGAAGGTTTATTTTTTTGCCCTGGCAGCAATGAAAATTAGAGCAAGATTGATTACTCATATTACAGTTGATCACTCTGCTCTTCGCTAATTTTAGAATTCCTGTTTATATTTAATAGATCTTAATTGTCTTAGATGCCCCTTTTTCTTGTAATATGTAAGACATATATGCTGTTTATTTTATGTTGCATTTTTATATTGTTGTGTTTTTTATTGTTGTATCTTGACTGTATTTATTGATTTTATCACTATGTATGCAAATGTCCTATGCCAAGCATTAATAAACTATTTGAAATTGTCTATAAATGTTGTTGGTAGCTTAATTCCATTTTAATTTCAATAGCTGGAACCCTCTATCACAGAATACCTTATGTAACTTTACGTATACTTAGCTATGTAGCACAGATGCTAAGAACCCCTGTTACTGAATTGCAAAAATGTGTAATGGGACACCAGGAAGAGCATCCGAATTCTCATCAGGTTCTACCGTTTTGCATCAGCACTCTTCAGCCGGTGTTCCAATGCACAGCAGGACTGATACATAATGGAACCAAAGCCCATTAGCTGTGGTTGTGGTCAGTTTGCTGTCTCCCCTATGCAGTAATATAATGGTAGACTTTTCCTGGATACAGGTGTTATGGAACTGTCCAGTTCTAATTCCTGCACGTGTAAGTCCAGTTACAAAGAAGTAAGTTCCAACAGGATTATGGTGTGTGTATGTGTGTGTCTGTGTTGTTAACTTTATTGTGTTTTAATTTGTAACCCACCTTGAATCCCTGTTTTGAGGAGAAGGCTGGGTAGTTGTTTAAGAGTTTGACTATGGTGCTGGAGGCCAGGGTTCGATTATCCATTCAGCCATGGAAATGCACTGGGTAACCTTGGGCACATCACGCACTCTCAGCCCCAGAAAACCCTGTGATAGGTTTGCCTTAGAGTTGCCATAAGTTGGAAACAACTTGAAGGCACACAACATAAATAAAGAAATAAAGTGGATGATGGTCACCATCATGATCATCATCTCTTGGAAGTACTTTAGTTGCTTATTCTTGCATGGCAAGGAACTGGACTAAATGGCCTTGCGGTTCCTTCCAGTTCTATGGTTCTGCGATTCAGTGATGATGATAAATCCTAAATATATCAATCCCATTGATTCAATGGACCTAATCCTATTAAGCCTAACAATAGGATTCAGGCTGCAATCTAACAGCACTCTTTAAAAAAAAAATCCAAAGTTAGCAAATTCATCTTTTCCTTGAATTTTGAAAGTCTGGCCTGCTCTATATTTATATGTGCCACAGCACACAGACCAATGGCAGAGGGTAAAAGGAAAAAAACATGTGCAACTTTTGGAAGCTTCCAGGTGAGCACACTCCACACGTTCACACTACATTTAACCAGGTCCACAGTTCTCCAGCAACAAAATACCTTCTTACACGAGTTAACGTGTTTACAAGCAGATGAGATTGGCACGCTGCGCAGCTGAGTGCCACCAAGGCAAACACGCTCACATTATCCGATAAAGTGCCTGATAGGTCAGGATCGGTTTGAGGGGAAGAGGGCCTCTTAATGAAGCCTCTGGCTCTTGGATAGGCAATGGAACTGGCATGTATTGACCGGATTGTTTTTCACGCCTCTCCTGCCTACAGCTGTTTATGTTCCCTGCAAGTGGGAGATGAAGCACCACACCAACTTCACTTATAGCCTTTGTTGATTTTTCTCACAGTTGCTGTTGTTAATAGCCTATAAACCCTTTCTCTGCTTGCAGGGAGTACTTTCCCTTGGGGGAAAAGTAAGCAAATTGCTCCCAAATGTTCCAAATCTGCAAATCTGCATCCCTGACAGGCTACGAAGGAAAGAGGAGAGCTAAGAAGAACAGTGAACTCTGCTGAGCTACGCATCCAAAGGGCTGCCAGATGTTCATTTTTACCCCTGGTTTTCCTGAAAATCTTTGCGTGCTCATTTCTTTGTATTGACTCTCAAGAAAAGGCATCTCCAGTATCAACGCCAAGGGGCTAGGATTTATCTATTCCCATCCTGAGACGCAAGACAGATTACAAAAATTAAAATGTGCAGATATGAGGGCACACCATTGAAAAGAAGCAGAATTTAATATCTAATTAAACAATTATTAATAGCAGCACAGGCAGTGATTACCTTTGGGCAGAGAGCCAAAGAAAAGTGGGACCTTAATAGATAGAAATGTTATATTGCAGATTAAATGCTGTTTGATTTTATACTGGAGAAGAAGACGTTGTATCTAGGTCAGTTGAGAGAACAGAACTGGTCCAGGAGGTAGGAGAAATTGACTGAGTTCGTAAAGGAGCAGAGGGCTATGAGGATGTGGATGATAAAGTTAAAATGATATACCACATCAAGGGAAAAAGAAATTAATTATGAAATACTGTTCTAGGGATGGGTGGGAGGAGGGGGGAAAGGATGAACTATAAATGTTGCGTGGTATGATGAATAATTCAAATAAAAGAAGAAGCAGAAGTTAAAATAGAATTAAAACTATCAGCTATTTCAAAACAATGCAAACATAGTGAAAAATCGAGAATTAAAAATAATATTGTGTGTTATTAAAAGCTTTTCCCTCATCAATAGTCAGTTTCCAAAGGTCTGTCTACATTATGGAGGGGGCCAGTCAGGTCTCTTTAGGAGGGGAATTACAGAATGTGAGCAGTCACTGAAAAGGCCCTCTCGTATGTTTCCACCAAATATATCTGTGTGAGAGAGAAGGGATTTCCTTGAAGATCTCATATCCCAGGCAGGCTCATATGCAAGAATTCAGTCCTTCAGATAAACTGAACCTAAGATGCACAGTGTTTTATAGGTCATAACCAGTCACCATTTTGCTATGCTTCTCCATCTAACGAAGGCTTCCTGGTGCTTCTGCCTTCCCTGCCCCAAGACCCTGTACTGACAGACAAAATAGTGGGGAGAAGATTTGTACTGCTCACTCCTAGGGCCCCTCCTCAACACCCAACACACTCAAACAGCTACTGGGCCACAGCACTAACACCCATCAATGGGTCCTCCATGCTGAGTGACTGGGTCTGACAACCACCATTCCCCTTTCCCATAATGCCCCCAGTGTGATACTGTGTCAGAGGAATTGTGGGAAATTATTGTGGTGGTTGTCAATATTGATAGTTTCACAATTAGCACAGGGGTGGCTGTCACCCAGCACTGGCCCGTGCCAGAAGCCAGAGCAGAGCTTGGAAATGTTACTTTTCAACTACAGTTCTCACAGTTTCTTACCATTAATGGTGCTGGCAGGAGACCTCAGGGAGCTGTAGTCCAAACAAAGAGAACACTCATTAACTCTGGACCAAAATGTGCCTCTCATACATAAATGCTTTCCTCCTACCTATATAGTAAATGGTAAAGAATTTGGGGAAAAGTAATCCAAAATACCCAAAAGATCCCCTACTCCTGCTTGATTTGATATGTTTTAGCAAGAAGATTCCCTGTTTAAAGGTTCTCTTTACCATACAAAGTCTACATGGCCTACTTATATAGAAGGAAGCCCAGAAAAGGAGACTTACGCTAGCTAAGGAATTCTAGGAGCTATAGTCTCAAAAATCTCTGCTAAAGCCACAGCCTTAGCATAATTTCAAGCCAGTTCTGAGAAGAAGAAAAAAAGGTACTGGCTAAGTAATTGTTGCTGTTGTGTGCCTTCAACTCATTTCCGAATTAGGCGGTTGTAAAGAGAACCTATAGCAAGGTTTTCTGGAGGGAAGAATGTGTGACACACTCAAGGTCACCCAGTGGGTTTCCATGGCTGAATAGGGAATCTGTAGGGTCATGGTCCAGCACTCAAACCAGTATATCACAGTGGCAGGTAATGCCCTGTTTATTTGGCTACTGGAACAGTATAAGCCAGGCATCTAAAAGGGGGCACATTCTAGAGGTCGAGGGGGGTGTATACATTCTTCTCCTAGCAGAACTCAGAGGGCTGCATCACTTCCATGATACACAGATACCTCCTCACTTTTTAAAAAATAAAAACATTCTTTCACATCCTCTAGGCACAGAGAAGCAATCTCAATATGTTCTTCCCCCATCTCTTTTGAGTTCCACATGGGCCTTTTTTAAAAAAGAAAAGAAAAGAAAAGAAAAGAAAAGAAAAGAAAAGAAAAGAAAAGAAAAGAAAAGAAAAGAAAAGAAAAGAAAAGAAAAGAGCAGTGAACAGAAGTCACTGGATTTTTTTGGTGGGGGGGACACACATATACTCAAGGTGTAAAACATTTCGAATTGGCCAAAACATTGAGGCCAAGGGAAGTTATTGACCATTTCGGTGAGGAGGATTTTTGAAAAAAAAAATCAGAATGGTATGAAGAGACTTGTGGGGAGCAAAAATTATTCATGCCCACTCCCATGTAGAAAATCTGAAGTCATCAAGCAGAAATGAAAAGAGATAGCAACTGCATACTTTGCATTCTGGTTAAATGTTCTCTTCTTTACCATTTATGGAGTTTCCTAGAACTCAGAAAGTCTATTTGTCACTTTGGGACATCACAAATTCCCCTTTGTTTTTACTTTTTAAATTGTTACACAACCTCTAACTTTCAAAATACAGAACCATTGAAGAGCTTCAAGAGGGGAATACTAAGCAATGTTGTGAAAGGCATCCATTGCCTAAGAAAGACAGACAAATGCTGTTGTGACATCAAAATAGATGTGCTTGTAGAAGTTCCTGGGGGAAAAAATGCTTTGACCTGCATTGGAGGAAAGGTGGGATATAAATGTAACTAATAATAAATAAATACTCCCTTCCATTCATTAGAAGTGTCAGAAGGAGCATATTTGATATATGCACATATGGTGGACCTCCCGTTCAAATCATTACCATTTCTGCTAAATGACAGAAAGCATATGAATCTAGTTACTGCTGCTAAGAAAATGTTTTGCAAAACATGGGATATTACTGTTTGTTCAATCAATACCTAGAACTGAAAGCAAACTCCAGGAACAGGTCATTATGTCAGACTGTCACATTTTACTGCAGAGAAGATATAAAGGCAAATGCAGAATAATATTGTTTAGAGCCAGGTACTTTTATTGACTTCTGGAAAACTAGGGCTCACAGTACTACAAACCTAGCTTAAGGAGAATGTAAATCCATTACAGACTATCAGGCTTGCAGACAGAAAGTCAAAGTTTGCCATGTTCACTTAATGGAATTGCAGTAGCAGAACTAGGAAGGAGACCTGTCTGTGACTTTGGAGAAGTCCTATCCATATAGATTAATTCATTGTGTTTGCATAAAGGCCAAAAGGATGAGTGGAGTATGTCCATGAAGGGTGAGAGTTTTAGAAAATTTCTTGTGGGCAACATTTCGTTTTTGGGTGGGTTGAGAGGCAATAGGATGGAACCAAAAATACCATTACATGTTGTTAGCTCCTGCTAGGTTGACTTTGACTTATGGCAGCCTTATGGGTGAAAAACCATAAAGACTTCTCACCAGTTACCAATTGCCTTGCTCAGGTTTTGCAGAGGTGTTGCTTCCTTGACAGACTCTTTAAAGTTTTTACTACCAGTAACTAAGCTTTGAGAAGGACACTTCAGATATTTTGGGGGGGAGATGGGCATACAAAAGCTGGGAAACACCAAACAGTGCCATCAAGGGGAACAGGGCTCAATATTCTTGAGAGGCCCAGAGGGCCCCCAAATTGACATTCTCTACCTCTTCTGTACATGGAGACATAACTTTCAAGTTCTCTGTGTGACAAAAACATCAAGCATTCATTTGATGAGAAACTCTTTCCACATGAACATGGAGGCCTTTCACACTGTCCTACTATAGAGCTGTGAAGGATGACACCTGGCTTGAAAGAAGTACATGTGAAAAGGATCTAATAGTAGACTACAAGGCAAACATAAGTCAACAGTGTTGTGAGGTGGCCAAAAAGCCAATGCAGTTCTAGACGGCATCAAGAGGAGTGTAGCATCTTGAAGTAGAAGTGCCACTCTATTCTGCTGTGGTCAGACCTCACTTCAAATACTGTGTCCACTTCTGGGCACCACAGTTCAAGGACAACATTGACAAGCTGAAGCATGTCTGAGAAGGGTGACCAAGGAACAGAAACCAAGCCTTATGAGGAATGACTTTAGGGTTAGGGTTACATCCTCAAAATTTATGCAGCACTAGATGGACCATTGTACTAGCTGCAGTATATGGCCACTACCTTTGTTTAGTATATTTATTGTTCATGTGCTGTGATGTAATTTCTATATGCATTTCAATGAGTCTATGAAATATAAAAGAAAAAGAAAAGTAACACCTTTATTTTTACTTGTGACCCCCAAAACTAGTGATCAATCTACATAGGTGCTGATATGGTAAGAAGATACAGTGAAATGATGCAATGTTTTCTCAAGTTCTTGTTCCTGTGAAACCACAGTTCCCAGAGCAATGAGAAAGAATCCCTTTGCAGTCACAGGTTAGTCCAGTCCATAAGATGGCATCCAGGTGTTCCACGCTCCCATAGAACTCAAAGATGGGGCCGTGAAGACCATTAGACAAAGTGTGGTAGCTGCCTTAGGAAGCTAACTTTGGATGTCATGACAGGTCAGAAATATTGTTGTTTTTGTTTTATTGACAGAACAGAAGAGGGTTGCCTGTGTGATTTTCTGCCTTCGGTGTCAAAATAGCTTAATCAGTCTTACATCTTAGGCATGTTCAGTTTGGGAGAGATACCATTTAGTTTGTCCTCCCTCATTCAGCAAAATGGCAGGGAGAGCCCTGGTATCTGCTGCCTGCTACCACTTTTGGAACTCCCCAAGTCTCACAGCTGTCAGAGGGAGTGAGTCTCAAAATTCCTATGCACCCTTCCTCACTTTGAATGACATCACTGCCCACACAGAAGGGCTGTGGCTCAGTAAGAGAGTGCATGCTTTGCATTCCAAAAAGAAATAGTTTCATTCCCTGCAAATTCCAGGTAGGTGTGAGAAACATTTTTTCCTGAAACACTGGAGAGCCAGAGTACAGACTAGAGGTGGGCCTCCAGAGCTATTTTGGTATCTCCTCCTTAAAACAGAAACAGAAACCTCTACCTGTTTTCTGGAGAAATGCCTTTCTTGGAGGTCTCCAAGAGTTGCATATGTTTCAAGGCTTGTCTGTCCTGCTTGATATTAAAAAATTCCCAATTTTAAAAAGCTGAAGCTGCCAGACACTTTATGTTTGGTGGGAGCGGGGGTCATTTTTGGCATTTCATCTGACCTCTGGAGGATCCCAAGGGAAACAAATTAACCCTCAAACTTTTCAAAGTCACACTAAACTAGATACTAAACTAGCTCAGTCTAAGCCAAATACTGTGTTTCTTACATGACAAAAGACCTCCTTGCTCTGAGAAGCATAGAGAAGTATTGTGTCTGAGATTGTGCCCTATCTTCTCCAGACATGTCAGACACAGCTGAAAGTATTTGTAAGCTGAATGGAAATTGCACATACACACTGCAGGAAGAAGGTCCTAGTCCAGCCAATGGCAAATACCTTTGGCCTGAAGAGTACCTGCTGGTCAACATAAATCATACTGGCCTAGATGTACAATCAGTTTGATGGATACAGCAGTTCGTTTCTAATATACCATATAGATTAGCTTGTTGGGAAGGATGAAGGCAAAGCAAATCTTTCCCATTGGATCAGGCAGGAATGATAAGGCTTATGGAAGTTCAAACAACCATCAGCTAATTGTAGAGATCTGGGCATTCCCATGACCCACATCTTCTCCACTGTCCATAATGGACAGTAACCCTTAGGTACAGCCTTGCTTGTCTCTTGTTACAGTTATATGATCTCTCCTTTCTGTCTCCTCAAAGTTTACTATGTGAGCTGCCAAGAGTAAAAGTGATATAGGCTCTACCCCACACATAGTCCTTGTTGTGGGTGGCAAACGTCTAGGAGTAGTAACTTTCAAGAAGGTCAGTGCTTCAGTGTTGCATACTGGATGCTGTCTTCTGATTCGGAGTCTGTCTCTGAATCAACATAGGTAGGGCCACGCCGCGGAGTCAGGTTCACCAAGGAAGAGTAGTGTAGTTCCCTGTCCATCTTCTCCACATTCTCATAGTCAGGCTTGGAGTCTCCCTAAATACATTTAGAGGAAAGACAATAGCTTAGTGAGAAGGATGGGAAATTCTGTCAGTTTCACAATCTCTCTTATTAGAATTATTTTTTAAAAAAATCAAATTTATTCTGTTCCAGATGAGCAGTTTCTAAATGTGACATCTTATCAGAGCAAACAAATTGAAAAAAAAAATCCACCTCATTGCCCTGGCCAAATTCAAAACGTACAGCTGTTGCCAGCATGAAAAAGTACATGTTGGATCCACCTGCCCTACAGGTATTTAAGATGAGGAGTCATTCACAAAAAAATAACATAGGCAAGCCTGATACCAACAGTAATATTCAAAGCTGCTTTTTATTTTAAAGGGTCAAAGCCCTGGATATAAATGGCTGCTGTCTTTGGTTTCTACTATGTTTTAATATTCTTAATCTCACATTCGTTCCATCCTGAATAGAAACAAGTTTGTAAATGTTGGTAAACTCTTATCAGATATGAATGGAAATTCCCCCCTATTTTGAATGTGCTCTGTGAAAATTAGCATAGTGTAATGGTTTGAGCATTGAACGATGACCCGAGAAACCAGGATTCAATTCCTCACTTAGCTAGCCATGGAAACGCACTGGCTGAGCTCAGGTGTATCACACACTCTCAGCCCCAGAAAACCCCATGATAAGTTCACCTTACGGCTGCATAAGTTGGAAATGACTTGAAGATATGCAACAACGCAACATTGCTAGCTGCCTTGAGTCCCATTATCAGGAGAAAGGCAGGATATAAATGAATAAAATAATAATAATTTTATTCCAGATGGCTTTTTCCATTTCTTCCAAACACCAGTTTTTACATGTAGCCAGCACTGAAAGGCTCATTGGTCTGAGCCACTGTGAGTGGCAACAACGCCACTTCCTCCAGTGCTGCATAATGGCTTCCATGTCAGTAGGTCAGTATGAATCTACTCCAGGTTTTTAGGAGCCATCCAAGGTGTGGAATCCTTACCTCCATGTAGCTTCAGGAGATTGAATATCTCCTTTTAAGTTCAGAAGAAAACTCAGGGCAGATCCAGAGCCCCAGAGACATGGAAGCCACCAGCTCTGACTAATCACAACCATGCAAATAGATGGTAGAGATACTGAAATGTGACTCTCCAAATGCATATTGGGTCTAAAAGTGGATCTTGAATCTTAACGAAAGTAAAGGCCAGAGGGTTACTAATGAAGACCAAAGACTGGTCCATAGCTTCCTATCACTTCTGTTTGAAAACACCCCTTACTTTTCCCTTCATTCTCTATAAAGTTAAAGGGACACAAATTCACTACGACATAGCATTTCAGTAACTGCCGTTGTTCAAGATTTGTACTTTGCGAGAATTCTGGCTCCAAACAGGACACATTTATTTATACCTTTGCTTCAGATTTTGACATGGAACATACTCTGAATGAATCAACAAATGACTGAAGCAAATATAAAAGGTACTACCTGTTCATTGCAACTGAACATGATCCTGTCTTATACTGACCCCTGCTGCTTGTCAGATATCACATCCTGTCAAACATTGGCTGCTGCTAGACTACAAACACAAAATGTATCACAGTCTAAGACTGAACTCCCTTAACCCTCACCATTGGCTATGCTAGATAAGGTTAATGGGAGTTCCAGTCCAACACCCAGGGAGCAACATATCTTCCTTGGTGTACTAGACAATGGTTGTCAAATCTCTTTTTTAAAAAAACCTACTTGTTATGCGATAAATTCAATCAAAATTTAGAGAGTATCATAGGTACGACCAAACGCTGATTTATGTCAGATGCTGCTAAAATACTGATCACTGCAGGGCAATCTACACTGTCAAAATTTACAGTGAAGAAATTTTCAGGACAGAGGGATTGTTTTAGTTCTCTATAATAATATTAGCAGACGCACTCTACATATTTTACAGGACTTTCCCAACAAGCTTGAGGACCAACAATGTGCCAGTTTAACAGAAGCACAAGTGTAATTTGTCATGTTTCTGTAGGTGTTACTTTCCTGAAAGACGGCGGCTTTTCTTTTGCAAAAGATAAAAAACCTTCTCATTTGAATGTATGAAACCCACTCAAGATAGGCATTTGTTATTTTCATTACTTTTGGTATTTTAACAAGATCTTCAGAGTTCTCCAACATCTTTACAACAAGCACTTAACCAGAGAGAGCCAGTGTGGTGTAGTCATTTGAGAACTGGACCACAACTCAGAGAAATCAAGGTTCAATTTCTGCTCAAAGAAACCCACTAGGTGGTCTTGGCCAAGTAGCATACTCTCAGTCTAAGATGAAGGTAGTGGCAAACCTCCTCTGAATAAATCTTTCCAGGATAAAGCCCCCAGGAGAGGGTTGCCATCAATCGGCGTTGACTTGAAAGCACGTAAAAAATGGAGACGAATTACAGAGATCCTCCTTCATGATGAAAAATTCTTTACCCATTGAAATTCTTTTCATCATGTAGTCGATCCAAGCACAGGAGCTGTACAAACACTGAAGATGACAAGTGTAGAAGATGAGGTGTGAGCAGCAGAGGCCCTTGGGACCTGTTACGCTCTGCAGAGATTCTATCTGAGCCGTGAAAAGGAAGCACATGTTTATCCTTTTTAGACAAATGATTTTCCTTCAAAGATGCCAGTTTCTTGTAACTTACATGCACAAAACGTATCAGAAAGAGGAAACTGAGTCAGCCCAGCACAACCTATGTATTCACATGCCTGTTTGCATCTCTCAGAAGAAATTAGATACTGAATCAAATGTCTCCGGCTCAATTCTGTAATTAGTTGTTACACCATCAGTACAAGGAGTAGTGAATGATAGGAATGGGGACCATTTTCAGTGCTTCACACACAGTTTATGCCAGCCATCATTCATTCAGGGTGTATGGAGATGACTTTTTCCTTGTGGCTGTGATCCCAGTACAGCTGATTTCTGTGCCCACTCTTGACTTCTACCATTTTGTTTTCATCGAATGGTGTTATATCGCAGTATGGGTGGGAATGCAGCTGACATTTTTTCCTGCGGTTGCTATTCCCCCATGTCAATCGTTCAGGACAATGGATTTTTTTATTTTTTTTTAAGTGGCAGCAGTCAGGAGCACCATTACAGTTAAAGCACTATGGCCAATCTGCTATCCTGGATTAAATACAAGGGGGAGTGTCTTGTGGATGGGCTTGGGGCATGGTGGTTTGCTTGTCAGATATTGACCCAAAGTGCAGAAAATTTTGAAGACCTCAGGGGTTCTTCAAAGAACTTCTCCACATTGAAGCAGACTTATAAGAACCACAGGAGTTCATGCTAACTCCTACAAAAAGTCTTTGATGTTGTGTGTCTTTAACTTGTTTCCAACTTATGAAGACCCTAAAGTGAAATTGTCAAGGGTTTTGTGGGGGGCTGACAGTGTGTGATATGCCCAAGGTCACCCAGTGGGTTTCCTTGGACAGGTAGGGAATCAAACTCTGGTCTTCCAGGTCAAGAGTCCAATGCTCAAACCACTAAGCCATGCTGGCTGTTCCTACAGTGGTCCTACATATCATTAATCCAGAAAAACACAGCCAGAAAGAATAAAAAGGCAGTGGCAGCCAAAACAGAACAACTGCTAGGATAAACCATAGAGCCCAACGGGGTTCCAAAAAGGGACTAGTTGCATGATCTAACTCAGGACTGAGCAGAAAGTATGTCTTTCCAGGAAAAAAAAAAACTGCTTTTCACCACCACCACCTAAAAACCCTGTGACTAGAGGATATTGGACAGGATTATACATCATGTGAGAAGAACATAATGCTCCATCCACGTAGTTTCCACATTCTCTCACCCTCCCCGCAAAAGGCAGATTTTATTACATGTGCACCATCACAGTCATTTACTGCTAAAGAGAACTTCAACAACACTCCAGTGATATCTGGTTGTAGCTTTATAGCTGGGAGAAAATTAATGACCTTGCCCTCACAGAACTCTAGCTAAAAGTTCTTGTTGTTGTTGTTGTTGTTGTTGTTGTTGTGTACTGTCAAGTCATTTCTGACTTACGGAGACCCTAACATGAACCTATCACGGGGTTTTCTGGGGCTGAAAATGTGTGAAACTTCCAAGGTCATCTAATGAGTTTCCTGGCCAAGTGGAGAATCAAGCCCTTGTCTACCAGGTCACAGTCCAACACTCAAAGCACTACACTATGCTGGCTCCCAACAGAGAGTACAGGGTAGTAAATGGCTGAAGCAGCATGCTCTGGACGAAGTTGCTTTCTGGAGGCAGGGGGACATTATATAAAGAGGTACCGAATACTTCTTTCTGCAACACCCAAGAAAAGAGCTATGCTCACATAGCCTAGCAGTAAATGAGCATATGTCACCAGCAGGATTTCAACCATTCAGTGACATCATGCTATGAGCACTAAGGATTCCCAGACTAGTTGGCCACAGCCAGTCATTTACTGGTGAACGAACACCTCTGCTGGTAAGGTTGTAAGACCAAAATTGAGACTATCCTCCAACTCTAAAGGAGGCTTATCTTACCCCTCCCGTCCTGCTCCCCACTGTTCCAGTGTGAAACACAACATTAAAAATGAGACAATAATGATGAAGTGAGACTGAAATTTCAGTGCTAAATTGAAAGTTGGTGTGGTTTTCAGTGCTCTCTGTAGATACAGATGCACAGATCTACCCCTGCATCTCATAAAGGCGTGAATGTCCTTTCCTAGCCCAGTTCCAGAAAGGTGGGAATACAGTTCCTTTCCTCGCCACCAGCCTGGCTGTTGACTGGGAGGATGAGAGTTGAATGTGTGGAGGGTACTGGGTTGTGGGAGGGCTGTCAGATTCATGTATATCGGGTGCTGCCATTGTAAGTGACAACTAAAACATGATGTGATATCATATCAAAAGTGTCAATCAGGGTTGACTGGGGTCCTTTTCCCCTTAGCTGCATAGGCCAGTACCCATGTCTTCTCTTTTGAAGAACATAGGAAGTAGGAGGCTTCAGGAATGCGGATGCCACCTACAACCTGAAGGATTGTAGTACAGATTAAACATACGTACCTTTGCAGGGATTCCAGGTTTCTTTACAGCACTGTAGATCATATGTTCATCTGAGGGATTAGTGGCCAGTCTTGGCTGCTTTATACTGCAAGGAATCAAAAGATTCTGATTAGGAAAAAAAATAGAAATGTGTGCAGAAAGATGTGTTCAGGACCCCATGGGGGTATAATAGATTGTTTGTCTGGATCAACATTTTACCTTATGTTGGTCGATCCATGGAGACAGTAACTTCTTAGGCTGCCTTTTGGACTTCTTAAAGCATATTTTAATGTGCATTTAAAATGTCTTTACCTTTGTATTGTTTCAGTTGGTCTTTATTTGCTCATCACTTCAAGAGCTCTTGTGTGCTGGGAGCCAATACAGATGCCTTTTCTGCACAGGACCATTATAGCGCTATGATTCCACTTTCAACATCCTATGGAATCCTGGGGTTTGCGGTTTAGGGAGCGGCCAGCCAGCCCCTCCCTAAATTGCAAACCCCAGGAATCCATAGGATATTGAAAGTGGAATCATAGTGCTATAACAGTCCCGTGCGGAAGAGGCGAGAGTTACTCTAAAGAAATAAATAATTAAATCTGCTGAGCCCATGACTACATGAACAAAGGCAAGGCCTCTGTGCCTTTGGTACCAGAGTGTCTATAATTTTGGCAGATTTATCTTGGCAAGCAAGAAACAGGGAAAACTAATTAAATTCAACCCCTTTCATTGCCTCCTATCCAGAGTTTGTACACTCAGTATCACTCTATGATTTCAGCCATGGTAGCCAGGATTGGTCTCAGGGATCAGCATCACTGGGCATCTGCTGAAGCCAATGTCACAATGTGCGGAGGACAATCCCCAGCCTCTACAGCCAGGATGGACAACTGCACCAAGGCTAGGAGTCAATTTCCTCCCACCATCACACCAGAGAGAGAGAGAGAGAGAGGGAGGGAGGGAGAGGGGGAGAGAGAGATTGAGCGTGCAGCCAAAACACACCCATTTTTGTTGAGTCCTTCTTAAAATACTGACTGGAAGTGATATCTCATCACTTCTGGTAGCCATTTTGGGAAGGACTGCAATGAAAATGGTGGCATTTGAGGGAGGGCTCTGCGGGTGTTTCTGTGGATTTGCACACATCAGGGATTTTCCTTCATAGTCTGCAAGTGAAAACTGCAAAACAACCATACCAATTTTTTTTTAAAAAAAGGGGGGACTGGTGGAGCATTACAGGCAGTACAAAATGGGATCTGGAGGCCACATGGGCAGAGGGCTCCTCTTCCTCATTCCTAACCTACAACTTCAAACTGTAAGAAGAATAATTGGAAAAAGCACCAAAATTCTCTTAATCTCACTTAGCAGGAAGAAAACTTTTTAAAAGATTTGTTTTGGGGGAGCAGGAACTAAAGAATTGAAGATGTGTATACCTACAAACTTAGTGATTTACATATATTGCCCTGATATCCTAGTCTCCTACCTACTATTATTGTTATTAACTGCCATCAAGTCAACATCAACTGATGGTTACCCTATGAAAGAAAGACCTCCAGATCACCCAGTCATGAACAGCCCAACTCAGATCTTGCAGACTTAGGGTCACGGCTTCCTTGATTGAATCTATCCACCTATGATGGACTCTTCTTCTTTTCCCTAATGCGTTCTACCCTGCCGAGCATCATCTATACCTGGAATAAACCACATGATCACCAGAGAAGCTGGGTGGGAACTTCACAGTTGCATAAGTGGTGGAACCTTCTGTATCCTGATTCAGGAATTCAACAGAGCCATTTGCTCCCTCTTCATTCCTTCTGTTGTTATTATCACACAGTGTTTCTCCTTTGACCTACGGAGCAAAATGACATTTACTTTCCTGCCTGGAGGAGGGATTTAACTTTATCTACACAGAAATCATTTATCTATCATTAACCAACCTGAACTCTTATGAGGAAAAACAAGGGAAAAATCACACACACATAATAAAGTTTTATCCCCAACTTTCCCCCAAAAAACCCTCCACTCTGTTTCTAGTATGGGGTCATAAGAACACAATGTTAGAAAGCTGTCATATTAAAATATCAAATCTTACCATATTCCCATTTTTACCAGTCCAGATCTCTTTTCATATAGGGGACTGACAACTTTCTGACTAAGGAAATGTGGTAAATACTTGATCCCAAATGTTATTTTTAGCAGGAGTGGGCAATGTGCAGCCCTCGGGCTCCAAACATGGCCCTTGAGAGACCTTCCTGAAAGTCCTAGACCCTTCAATTTTTAAAAAACTGTCCAGGTGATTTATACCCTCCCCACAAAAAACCCTGAAACAGCTCAAACCACTTCAAAATAATAGCATACACTAGTATAAGTAATGCATCTATTTTTTGTAATCTATCTCGTGAATTTTACCCTGGAAAATACAGTGTAACTATATCAAATAATTCCCTTCGTGCAAGAGAGTTAACAGCAGGTACCATGTTATGCAGGAAGGGAAACATTCCCCTTATCATCATCATCATAAGAACATTCTTGCTCCGTCCTTGAAAATTGTAGTACTTTTTAGGTTAACTAGCATGAAAAATGTTCCATGAAATCAACAGCGTTAGAGCTAAAATTGTTTTATCTTAGGGATGGGAATCAAGCAGCCTTCCAGATACTGTTGGACTGCAACTCCCAATATTCCTAGGCCATATTCATAGGCCAGACTGGTTAGTGCTGCTAAGAGCTGCAGTCCAAGAACATCTAGAAGATTGAATGGTGCCTCTGTGTAGTCAACTCAATTCACTGCCCTCCTCTCCCAGTATTGCACTGAAGTTGAAATCCATTGAGCAAACAGAGTACTTAACCTTCTTCACAAAAAATGAGCCAGATCGTTGTGTTCTTCCAGTGTCTGAACCAGTATTTTTCTTCCTGCAGTGAAAGTAAAAGGACAGGTGATATTCCAGCTGGGCAATTTATGAAGCAATTTTGGAAGACTACCGCAAGTCCCTTTTGATATCCCATTGTATGACAGATACCTTTTGAAGCATTCATTATAAGAATCTCTACAGTCACAAAGTCCATTTCGTTCAAAAAGGTAAGCAGCTATATTAGTCCATATCAACCACTGGTTTGTCTGTTTTCATTTCCAGCAGGAATAGGACTCTCTGCCAGGAATAAACACAATCCTCAGAACCTCATTCCAAAGCCACATTCAGAACTGCTTTCCTTCTCTGCATCATGCACTCCGACAAAAGTGTAAATGCTAGCAATAGCCTATCAGTAAGATTCTAGCCCGAGAGCCCTGGTTCTGTCCACATCAGGCTGCTGAGGGGCCGGGGACATATTTGCATTCCCTAAAAGAATAGGGAGAAACTGTCTACTCAGCTTCAGGATGGAAGAGTCCTAGGAGGAGGGCTTAAGCCTGGCTCAGCTCTGCACTGAGTTCTTTCTTCAGTGCTCAGTTCACTCTCCATCCTTCTAGGTTTAAAGCCAGCTTTGGCTGGTTGATTCAAGACCAGGTAGGAATTGTTGGCCCAGTTCACTCTGATTGCTTATCCGCAGCTGCCCCTGTTTGGCTGGGAATCCTCTGTCAATGCTATTAAAATGTCCCAGTTTCTTTCTCCTCCTCTCACTTTCTCCCTTTGTCTTCAACTTACTTCAATTGCTGCAAACTGAGTTCAAGGTGTAAAGGGAATTTGTACTCAATTAACACAGTAATGGGGGAGACAAAACAAGGCAGTGGAATCTTGCCCTTCCCGGTAGGTTTAGGCAAAAGCAAACCACTGTAGCCTCTCTTAGCTTTTGTGTTATTCCTCATTAATAACTTTTGCCATCTTGAGCACACTGATATTGCTTGGCTACACATGCCCTGGTTTCACCTCTGAAATGGTGAAGAAAATGTGATTAACCTATGCAATAAAAAATGTTTGTGACAGCTTTTGCCTGCCATAGTTCCTGCAGGGAGAATTAGATTGGTTGGAGTTGTTTAAACAGGTCACACCGACCAACCGATAGGCTAGTTCAGAAGAGGGAAATGAGATTTTCTTTGGTGAGCACCTCTAGGGCATATTCCCAGACTGGTGTCTCAGGTTTCCTGGAACTGAGAAGGAATCAGTCATTAGAACTGGCCTTTAGCATGGCTCCTTTAAAATCTTGGTGCTTGGAAGGTCTGGGAAGCAGACTCTGAGAAGAAAGCTGAACAATGACATATTGTCAGGAATGGGTGGAGATAGATCCATCAAACAAATTTTCTGCCTCTGGGCAACTGCACAGACTGCCAAAAGTGCTGGAAAAGGAGTGAAAAAAGCAAAACTGAAAGTGTCTAGAAGTCTGTTTCTGGTTTGGAAAAACTGATAGTTTTTCATGTTAAACTACTGTTTAAAAGAAGAGGCCTGTGATCTAGGTCATTTCCACACTAGACTGTTATAGTGCTATTATTCCACTTTCAACATCCTATGGAATCCTGGGGTTTGCAGTTTAGGAAGGGGCCTCAAAGGCAAACCCCAGGATTTAATAGGATGTTGAAAGTGGAATAATAGCACTATAACAGTCTAGTGTGGAAATGGTCCTAGTTAAATGGTGGATTGCTGCTTGCGAGAGCTAGGGAAAAGACAGGCTGTAGGGCTAAAGGGTCACAAGGCCTGTCCTGAAGGGCACAAGCAGCCCCAGAACCACAGATGGCCATTTTCTACTGTGGAGAAACATCTCAGCATTAGGACTGAAGTGACTTGTTAGCACCGATGAGGTCAGCAAAGACTGTCTTCCTCAACTGCATTTCTCACTATGTGATTCCCCATTGTAGGGTCAGATTTTAAACAGTTTAAATGAAGCGCAGCTGGAGTGAGCTTCCTTATCCCTTTGTTCCTAGTGGATGCACTATCGCTTACCATCTCCCCACACCATCACTCACTCACATTCCCCCAAACCATCACTTACCATCTCCGCAGAGCATGGACCAGCAACCCCAGCAAGATAATCAGGGCAAGAACTATGCCAAAACCAATTAGGGTTTGTTTCAACACTGTGGCTCTGCTGTCTACATAAATACAAAAGGAAAAGGAGGCACAGTTCGCAGGAGTTGGATCTTACAGTGAAAAGCTTTCTTCCTGCTTCCAAGGAAATTTGTAAAAGTCTCTGCTGGTTCAATGAACCTAGCTACTCATGTCAATTTCATATACAGGGGTCTCAACCCAAGAGCTTGGAAATTTACTTTTTTAAATAATAATTAGTTGAAAATAACAGCTAAACTTCTTGCTTTCTCCCTCTCTGCCAGTTATCTCTCAAAGCTAGCTGGAGAAGCTCTATATTTTTTTTTTTCAACACACACCAAAAATTGATGTCCTCTACCTATCTGAAAAAGTAACTGACTACTAAGGAAATTGTTCTCTAGTGTTTGCTCCCTTTCAGCACCAGCACACTACTATAAGGCAGAGTGAAGCAAGTGGCTGAATGGCAGTTGCTATGAACAGTCAGTATTCTTTCTGAACATTTCTGACATTCCCTTTGTAGGAGACAGTGCTATGAATCCCACCCTCCTGTCCTATTGCTCTCAAGCATGGTGGAGGAAAGATGGTAATAATGTTTTAAAAATGAACAAAAATAGTTTAAAAAAAATGCTTCTTTAGTGTCAGAAAACTCCAGTGAAAATTCTGAACTGAAAGTTAACTATTTATTCTGTGCAAAATTCACACCTGGTATATTTATGCCAAAAATAACATTTTCCATAAAGGATATAGACATTTCATCACAGAAATAACAGTTTCTGCACTAAAAAATGCTTTTTCATGCCCTGAAAACATTGTTTTCTCAGCCAAACATCACATGCAAATTTGGCACAGAATAAATTCCAACCTGCAAAAACTCTTCGAAAACTGCAGTTTTTGAAGACCTTCTCACCGAGGGGAGGGGATTGACAAAATGATTCCCTGCTTCCTTCAAAAATGAAATTAGCCAAGGTCTACATCCCTAGATGGAGGCACTGTCCTATTTCCCATGTTGAAGTAAGATTCAGTTCCCTCTTCCAGTCAACTTCTGTACATAAAATAGGAAAAGGCACAATTTTGTCTTTTGCCATTGTTTGCAAAATGTCTTGGGCTGGCCCTGAAACTCTTGATGAAATGTCTCCTGATTGAGCTTCTACAACAACGCGTAGGCAATTTTTAACAAAGGATGTTCAGCCGCAAGTGGAGTGCCAGTTAAAGCAGAGTTCTGAAAGACCTCTCTGAAGAACAGTATCTCCCTATATAAGCCTGTTAGAACTCTAAGATCTTCAGGAGAGGTCCTTCTCTCTATCCCACTACCTTCTCAGGTTTGTTTGGTGGAAATACAAAAATGTAAGCTACTATACTTGAGCCAAAAAAATGAAATGAACAGATGTAAGATGGGTGACACCTGGCTTAACCACAGTGCATGTGAAAGAGATATAGGAGTTTTAGTAGACCACAAGCTGAAGATGAATCAGCAGTGTGGTGGAGCAGCTAAAAAAGCCAATGCAATTCTGGCTGTGTCATTAGGAGTGTAGCGTCTAGGAAAGTAATAGTACCACTCTATTCTGCTTTGATCAGACCCTACTTGGAATACTGTGTCCAGTTTTGTGCGCCACAGTTCAAGAAGGATATTGACAAGCTGGAAGAGGTGACCAACAGGGTAAAAGGACTGGAAATCATGCCCTTTGAGGAGTGGTTTAGGGAGCTGGGTATGTTTAGCCTGGAAATAAGAAGGTAAAGAGGTGACATGATAGCTATGTTTATATGGAAGATGAAGCAAGCTTGTTTTCTGCTGCTCCAGAGACTAGAACACAGAGCAATGGTTTCAAACATCAGGAAAAGAGATTTCATCTAAACATTAGGAAGAAGTTCATGAAGGCAAGAGCAGTTTGACAGTGAACTACACTGCCTCAGAGTGTGGTGGAGTCTCCTTCTTTAGAGCTTTTTAAACAGACAGTGGATTGCCATCTGTTGGAAATGCTTTGGTTGTGTATTGCTGCATGGCAGGGGGTTGGACTGGATGGCCCTTCTATTCTATGATTAATAAAAGGCCTTCTCAGACTTTGGAACTCCCTCTCTGGGAAGGCTGGGATGGCTCCCTTATTGCTCTCCTTCTGCCAGCAAGTAAAATAATTTTCATTCAATCAGGCTTTAAGAGATTGACTGGACGGGGTTTTTAATAGTGCGCTGTGCTGTTTTGCTAATTTTATGTGCTTTCAAAGTGAATTTTAATGATTTTTCATCTTTACAGAATGTGTAATTGTTTTTAAAAATAACTTTTATATTCATACTTTTTTACTGATGGTTTTGTATAGTTTTCTTTTTCAAAATAATAGGTAGCACGCTGCCTTACAACTTGTTAAAAACGGTACAATTTTTTTAAAAAAAAATTATACAAAACCGTTAATAAAAATGGAACTTAGAACTTGTTGCAAGATGCAGCAAGTTGCAAGTTCCATTGTTGCGGGGGGAGGCAGAATACACATGAACAAAGAAAAACAAAATAAATAGGTCTGAATCTGCTGCTATGAACTACTCACAGGATACATGGATAACCATGGGCAGCGACTCCCCCTCTGCAACCTCATTCGACACTTTGCAAAAATAGTCTCCCGACTGCCCAACCTGGACCTTTCGGAGCTCAAGGACTGGGTGAATCTTCTGAGCAATCTCTTCCCCATTCCAGTACCACTTATAAACACTGGCTGAAGGATTAGCAGAATTTTCACATCGCAGGAAAACATCCTTGCCCTCAATGATGGCTTCCTTGATATTCAGGGACACGTGGATGTTACGGGGCCCATCTGCCAGAAAGAAAAGAAAGAGCTGCTCAACGATGCAACGGTCTTTCAGGTTCTCCACAACACAACAGCCCAGAACGAGTTGAAATCTGAATTAGAACAACCTGAACCAGCAAGGGGTGGCATCCTGTTGGTTGCTTCCAACTAGAGTAGATGTACACAATCAACTGTTGAACAGGGAGAACCCTTTGATTTAATGGGTCTACTCTAGACAGGACTTACAATAAGATTTAGACCAAGGTAAAGTAGATTCTGAAAGCCAGCATGGTGAAATAATAAGACTGTAGCCTTTTCCACCCTAGACTGTTACAGCACTATGATTCCACTTTCAACATCCTATGGAATCCTGGGATTTGCAGTTTCGTGAGGGGCCACTAGGCCCCTCCCTAAACTGCAGACTCCAGGATTCCATAGGATGTTGAGAGTGGAATCATAGCACTATAACAGTCTAGTGCGGAAATGGTCTGTGTCTCTAGAGACCAGGGTTCAAATTCCCAGTCAGCCTGTGAACAAATCTTGCTAAGAAAACCCCATGATAGTGTCATCTTAGGTTAACTATAAGTGGAAAACAACTTAAAGGCACACGAGAATAAAATAGACTCCGTACAAGCACAGAATTTGGCTTTGGTGCAGGATTCCACATTATGAAAATCTCCATTTTTGGTTTAAATGGGGAAATAAGCACATTCCAGTCCTTATGACATCGAAAATAGGCTTCCAAGCACAGATGAGCAACTGCATGGGGCTCAAGGGCTAATTTGCCCAATGCTGTGGGCTACATTTGTGCAAAATATCTCAATTTTCATCTATATCCTGTCTGAAAAACAAACAGGAAGCAATACGGCTTGCCTTTTTCCTGGGATATGGCTAGAAACAGAGGTGTTGGGGAGTTTGGGGTCTGAGGTTGGGATCATAATGTATTTTGCTCCATTTTGAGGGCTTGTGTATCTTCCAACTGTCCCATTTTGGCAGGGAGTGCCCCAGTTAATACTCCACCAGCCCCCTTTCTCAACTACTTTTAAAATGTCCCATTATCTCTCTCTTCCTACTATGTCTTTACTTCTTCATGTTGGGTTTGTCTCACTTCCTGCAGACTGAGTTCAAAATGCAAAAGTAGTTGACCCTCAGTTAAATCAGCTGTAAGGGGAGGAGAGGAAAAGCAGAGTCTTTAAGGAACACACACACACACACACACACATCTGCAGAACTCTCTTACTCCTTTACTCACAACGGACATCCAGTGAAACAGGTAAGGAGGGTGATGCACCCATGCTGTTTTTGGCTTCACAGTGGTAAGTGCCAGAATCCCTTGCAGTCGCTTTCTGAATGGTCAGTGTTGTGTTTGCAGAGATCACTTGATGTCTATCTTTATACCATACATAGGTGATATCCCTGGGATTTGCTGTCTCCACTGTACAACTCAGCTTCACATAGGAGCCTTCATCAATATTTCCTGATGGCTGTTGCACGGCTATTACGTTCTTGGGGGCAACTGTGGTTAGGGAAAGACAAAGTATCACATGGAGACACTCACCTGCCCTGAACCCTGAAATCGTCATCCTGAAGCAATACCACTTAGGATCTACTGCATGATGATTCCACTACAGTTAAACCAGTGGATCAGTGTTTCACACAGGTTTTTTTTAGAGAGAGAGAGAGAGAGAGAGAGAGAGAGAGAGAGATCCCTATTGTTGTGAACATCCAAAACGATTCAGCCTCCACAGGTCTGCTTTGCACAAGTGGTAACTAATGATGATCCACAGTTTTGCTAAACAGTGTCCCATGCCTTTGTGAAACACAACATTATTAAAGTACTTGAGGTCCATTAGCTGCAGTCTTGTATGCTCAGCATAGCATAGTAGTTCTGCATGCATACCTACATGAGGTAGAGTCATATACTAACCTCACCAGACTTACCATGTAACCTTTGAAGCCTCCCTCTCTTTGCAGAGCCATTCCAAGCCCTCACAGAGTGGGTAGGATTGGAGAAGCATCTAGCTATGTCCCTGTAGCCAGGCACAAAATGATTATATCAATGCTGAGATCCACCAGGGGATTCTGCAAGTCTCAATATGGCTGTTGTTATTTTGCATCTAGCTACAGGGACATAGCCAAATGCTTCTCCAATACTATCCCATAAGGCAAGGAATGGCTATGCAGGTGGGCTTCAGAGGCTGGAATTGGGCTTTGGATGCTGCTGAAGGAGGAGGAGAACACCAGCTTTTAGATCTCACCAAAAAAAAGGACACATGCCTGTGTAAAGGAAATGCATGCATATTCCACTAGCAAGCTT